>VDFB02049217.1:82005935-82052649 GCA_007258455.2 Sequoia sempervirens | reverse complement strand
TATGGTGTATCAACATTATTTTGTTGATTGCATTTTGCTAGTAAGTCTATCTCTGGTTGACCTCATGGATAATTGGCGTTATGGTGAATTAATTGTGTTATGTGGATATTTGTGTGACCTATCTTAGGTCTATGCCGACATGATGTAGTGTGCTACAAATTTTTGATTTATTGTTTGGAAAGTTTTTATGAATGCTTGAAGCCAACCGTCAATCTTTTTGGTTGCATCTAATTAGGTTGACCTAATTCATGCTTGCGAATAAGTCAAATATATATTTTAGACAGTTTTGAAGATTGAAAAGCGAGACAAATTGCATTAATGTGAATGTGAAGAAGCATGAAAATGATGAAGTGTGTTAAGTCAATTTATTGAGTATCACTGAAATTGAATCAACACTTATTAGGTGCACTCCTACCAGTTCATTCTGGATGAAAAGCCATTTTTTTATTGTAATCCTTTTTGTAGGTAGTGAGCCTCCTTGTCTGGACTATGATTCCTCTTGTAAGCAATGGGATTTTATATCTAGAAAGTGGGTCTTATTCTGGGCAGTGAGCCCTTTAGCAATGAGCCTTATATATTCAGTTTTGGAATCACTTTATATTGTGAGCTAATCCTCACCATGGTTTTTCCCTTATTATGTTTTCCACATAAATATGGTGTTCATTGTGTTAATATTGCTTTCTATTATCTACATTTCATGTTCATACTTAATAATAGAATTGTGTGGTTGTGAAGTTGATAAGTATTTGAGATTTGAATTTGAAATTGATGACAACTGATTCACCCCCCCTCTTAGTTGTCTTGCACCTTTTAACAAGGACCTTCCTTAAGCTATTAGACTTCTTTAGAGGAACCAAGCTTTGATACCAATTTTTTGACATCCGAAATATTGAGAGGGGGGGTGAATTAGTATTCTATTAAACCATTCACATAAAATCCATCCAAACAACATCACTGTTCTAATTTAAATAACACTAGAAAGCATGGAAGCAAGATAATGCATCATCACACATGAACACAAGTATTTTTACGCGGGAAACCCAAAATGGGAAAAACCATGGTGAGGCTTAGCTCACAATATAATATATTTGGATATAGAATATTACAATGGCTCACTACTAGGACACACTGTCCTTAAAGGATCACAACCTGAAGTAGATTACAAAACAAAGTATGACTCACTACCAAGTGGTGAACTGCGATAGAATGTGCCTTCCTTGTTTTGGGGTTCAGTTTCGATGAAGCACAATACATATATAACACACTTATCTGCTCATCCATACAATTTCACACATATACACACTCTCTTCTCTGTCTTCATGTATCTCTTGCACTTACTTCGCACACCTCTACCAAAATTTTCTTACAAATATACATTATATATCCATGTTTGCTAATTAGGTCGACCTAATTAGAGAAACCTTATTTTCAAATCAAAAACCAACTCTATTGTCATTATCCTCAAAACACATACATATTTGTATATAAATAGTCAATGTGGACCTAAGATAGATCCCATTTCTCATTCGTATCACATATAAAAGCTTCTCACCATTAATACATAATTGATTCAACCATAGTTATACCAAAACTCCAAATGTATATGAAATCCATCAAATATGTAACACAAAAACTTGTTAACACATTGAATTGTCCTTTAGACGACATCGAACTACTTATCTTCAACACTGCATGGTATGATAATCAAATATGAGAAAATGTGGAATCTCCCACATCAGTGTACTATATAGAAACTCAATGTAGTCTTCAGATCAAAATACTATCATTCATATCTTCCAGATGCCTTCATATATCATTATGAAACTTCAATGTAGAATGAATCTTGTAGTCTCAAATCTATGGACAAAGTTCTATAGTGATATCTTTTTCTGAGATAGAATCTGGACCAAAAAATTGACGTGCAGAGCCAGTGTATAAGCATGACACTGTTTCCCAAGTTATTGGTAACTATAACTTTCTAGCCATACAACCTTGTCAACTGAAACCTTGTCAATGGATGTAACTAATGTAGAGATATAACATATTATTAGCTTCTGAGTAAATCTTACAAAAAAAGGTAATCCAGATCAAAATACCAGATCAACAAACTTCTATTACTAGAGTAGTTGAATACTGACAAACATCAAAATTCTATTGTGGTGATTATCCAAATTCCACTGTCTATTGACATTAATGACAACCTCTCAATTTTCAACATGATGCACTCTTTTTTTGGTATGCAAGTATGAAAAGAAGGAAGGATCATGCTTTCTCAAATGAAATATGCTCTTGATTCATGATAAAATTTAATAAGTGATTTAAACCATCTAATGCACCATATGAAGTAGGATTAAAATTGAGTGCTAACTATACTCAAAAGGTGAATGGAAAATTGTATCGACAACTTGTTGGAAGTCTCTTGCATCTTACTATAACTAGACCAAATATTGCATATGCAGTTAGTATTGTATCCAGGTACATGGGAGATCCACACATTGAACATTGGAAAACAACTAAAATAATATTGAAATATATTAAAGGTACTTATGAACTTGGAATTGAATATAAATATGGAGGATAGACCAATCTAGTTGGGTATATAAATTTTTATTATGTAGGTGACATTGGTGACAAAAATAAACTTTGGAATATATATTTCATCTTGGCTTAAGACCAACATCTTGGATTAGTAAAAAGCAATAAAAAATGTCACTATCATCTATAGAAGCTGAATATGTTGGTTCATCAAAGGCATCTCAAGAAGCATTATGGCTTAGAAGACTAATTGAAGAAACACATCCGCACGATTTCCCAACTATTATATTTTTTGATAATCAAAGCACTATTAGGCTAGCATAAAATCTTGTATATCATGCTAGATCCAAGCATATAAAAGTACATCATCACTTTGTTCATGATATGATTGAAAATCAAGTGGAGTTAAAAAAATTTGCAACAAAAGATCAAATTGTTGACATATTTAAAAAAGAATTGCTTATAGTGAAATTTTTCAACTTAGAAACTTGTTACAACTCAAGGAAGTTGTTATATGATACAATAATTATTATAATTATCTCTCCAAATAAACATCATGGGGGCACAGGGTGTTGTAGATAATGTTTATTCAAAGAATGTATATAAGAAGCTTCAATGTTGGAGATAATATTTATCCAAAATAATTCTTGTGAAGTATTCCAACATAAGAAAACATCCATTTCTTTTTAGAGGCTTTTATTAGCCATTCTAAGAACTTCTAGAGATTTGTATAATCTATAAATACAATTCTACCACTATGTATCAACAAGAAATCAAAAAGTTGTTATGATTTTGATATTTGATAATACACAATATATTCAAGTGTTTTTTCTAATTTTTTGCACTCTCATTTATTCTATTTGAAATATTTCATTTGTTCAATAAAAAAATTGGTGTAATTGGAAGGTTTTGTTAGGGTTTCTATCTTTTTGTTGTTAGGTTGAGTTCCTTTGATGCCATACTATTTTCTAAAGGAATTGACATTTTTTCTTTGCATTTATTGTAACATATTTTAGGTTGCCACACTTATGGTTGTTTTTTGTCTTTTTAAAATGGCCTCAAATTTTTGTAACGTTGCAATTGTTGTTAGATTTGAAGGTTTGATGGTGCACAACAATGGATCCCTTGTACAATAATTTCTTGTCGCTTTTAAATGCATCAAATTTTTGTAACTCATAGTTGCCATTGGAGTTGAAGGTTTGATGGTGTATAACAATGGATCCTCTCCTCAAGTGTCCCAAAAAGTTTTTTCCCAGGGTGTTTCATGGGGTACATCCACCAAAACACCCTTAAATGTGTGTTATGACCCTACCCCTATAGTGTGTATAGTGTTATGAGTAGTTGGATTGTGGCTACCTTAACTCTTAATTAATTCATATTATCATTTTTTATATTTTTATTAGGTTGGCCTAAGTCTTATTTAGGGTTATCTAGGTTAGTCTGGGTGATATTGTAAGCATAAGTATGGTATATAGATGAGGTATAGGTAGGTTATTATCATCATGTCAAGTATTGTGTTCTTATTGAAGAATATTGGAGGTATCCCCCTCAAAGTGGATTAAGAGGTTGCCCCCTCAAAGTAGCATATTATTTTCAATTATTTACAACATATTCCTATTATATTCTTCTATTGTGCAAGTTATTTCATAACAAGTGGTATCAGAGCATGATTTTTCCACTATGACAACAAGCCATTTTAAAAAAAAATTTGAGGTTATTTTGTGAAACACATATCTCCTTGATTTCAACATTTTTTCTTAATTTTTAAAGGGTTGTTGAAGAGAATATTTAAGTAGCTACAATCCAGATTTTAGAATAATTAGAGTAGAATTGAGTGATTTATTGTAGAATTAGGGTTTGTACCCAATTTATTTAGAAAATACATATCTTCCAAATCCTATTGAATTTATTCCTAATTTTTAGTGGTATTTTGATTCAGTAATAAAGGATCCTATAGTAAAAATTGGAGATTAATTGGAGCATAATTAAGTGAATTACTGTAGAATTAGAGTTTCCAAAAAATTGCTCTCAAGGATACCAAACACCTGATTTATGGGAGTGTTTTATGGGAAAGTGCAACCTAGGCCTTGGTAAGTTACATAAATTTTTTTAGAGTATTTTGAATTCATTTGTGTGATTTATTGAAAAATTATCTTTCTAGGACTTCACAACAAAAAGTAACTACAAAAAAGAAGAAAAAAAAGAATAAGAAGTAGAACAAGAAAAAGAGCAATAGAAAGATAAAGAACAAGAGAAAGAGAGAGAAATAAGAACAAGAACAAGAAGCAATAGTAGAAGAAGCGGAAGTAAAAAAGGAGATGAAGAAGAAACATAAAAAGTTAGCATTGAGGAAAATGCTTTTACAAAGAGAAGGGAAATGTTATGCCCCTACCCCTATAGTGCGTATAGTGTTATGAGTAGTCGGTTTGTGGCTATCTTAACTCTTAATTAAGTCATATTACTATTATTATTATATTTCTATTTAATTATTTAGGCCAACCTAAGGCTTACATAGGGTTATCTAGGTTGGCATGGGTGATATCCTAGGCATAAGTATGGTATATATAGGAGGTATAGGTAGGGTATTATCGTTACATTGAGTATTGTGTTCTTGATGAAGAATATTGGAGGTATCCCCCTCATAGTGGACTAGGAGGTTGCCCCATCGAAATGGCATATTATTATCAAGTATTTGCAACATATTTCCTATCATATTCTTTTATTGTGCAATTTGTTTCATAACATCATATTAGGTAGACGTCATGTCATCAACATATCCAACCCATAACATGCATTCATAGCCTCTATGTGTCAAAACTATCAATGAAGAACACACACATCAAATAAATCCCACTACATAGGTAATGTCAAATCTAAAACTGGTCAAGGCATCCAAAGAGCCACTAATAGCATTAAATAGAAGGTGTAATCAAAATCATGTAGTACTAAGGAACATCTACAAAGATATGCAAAACTTGAAAACAAATATGTTGCAACACATCTCTCATCACAAGTCCTCATAACTATCCCAAGTTTTCCAAACTCAATAGAGGAAAGAGATAAATGAACCTCCATGTTGTCACCAAAGAAAAATGAAAACGTGACAAAAAAATGTAGTGATTTCCATAGCTCCAAAAAATCCTCTACTCAAATTTAATGTGAATACAAACATCTAGGAAAAAGAACAAGAACAAAGAGAGAACCTACAAATACAATTTGTAGCATGTTCTTCTACACACCTCTAAATTATGTAGTTGTGACAAGTATGATCTCCATTTGATCAAGGAGGATCCAAAAGACCTAAAAAATTCGTAGTTCCAAAATATAATGAAAGAATTTCCATTTCATAGAGCTCCCTAATATGGTCTCGACATAGCTTGAATCATGACAAAAGGAGGTCATATGCAAAATTTATGCTTGGTCAAACTTTGGTAGAATCAGGGATTCCATAGGAAGACTCTAGGCCAAACATTTATCATCTCCAAAGCAGACAAAAATGACACCAATTCAAAGAGCTCATTGAGATGATTCTAATGCCACTTGAATCGCATCAATCGAAGTGCGTACACATAAATATTTGGTCAGTCAAAGATGTCCAAAAAAAGGTTGACCATGTACAAATGATGATGTCATTATGTTGATGTGGCATGCATAGGTGGACAGCTAACTTGGACCAATGAGAAGGTGACATGTGGAATAGGGTGACATGTTATAGTTTGACAACGTGGACCAATCAAATAAACTAAAATATGACTCGGCACTAGAACGATGTGACAATGGAATTTTGACAGTTTGGTTTGTTGTGGCAGAAGCGTTGTAAGATTGTTCAAAAGCATTAAAACAAAGGGTGGAAGCGCTATACTTTTCTTCTGAAGCGCTAAAATAGGGTTCAAATGTGCTATAGTTTGTCTTAGAAGTGCTATAGTTTCTATTTAATGCCAAGCAGGGGGTGGCATATGGGTCTCTCAGTTGCTATGTCTGCTTTCTCTTCTTCTTCATCCAAGACTATGGAAGCTATGAGGAATTGATGGGGTGTTTCATTTTTTTGAAAAATAAATGTTCTCAAGGTACTGATAATGTCAGTTTGAGTGCCTTCAATGTGCACGTTACCGGGCTGAAATATTGGTGTGGTTAGCCTTGGTTGTTGAATGAGAGCTGTAGGTCACCAAATGGTCATAAGGTATGATGTATGATGGTTTCAATAGCTTACTATAATGTTATTCATTACCTATCACCAGGCAAGAGGTAGTAACATGGGTCTTCCTACTGCTATGTTTGTCTTTTTTTCTTCTTCATTTAGAACGATGGATGTTGTAAGAAACTGATGGGGTGTTTTGTTTTCCTCAAAAATAAATGCCCTCAAGCTACTGATAATGTCGGTTTGGCCGTTTTCAAGATGTATAAGGCTAGGTTGTATGATAGGTGGTATAAGGCTTGGTTGTTGAATGGGAGTTGTAGGTCGCCAAATGGTCATAAGGTGGTAACTCCTTGATTTTGGATGTCAACCTAAGGTTTCCAAAGATTTATCTATCGTAAAAACTGATCAGGTCTGGTGGAGTATTCTATGGCGGGTTGTGGAATGGAGGATTGATGAATATGTTGACTATGGTTAAATTCCTGTGAAAGAGTGCTTCTTTAAATATAGGCTTGTGAATTCAAAGGTCCTACAATATAATCATCAGTCTAACCCCTATCAAAATCATGAAACCTATGGAGGAAAGTTCTATGATGAAGCAAAGTCTTCCTATTCTGATACAAGAAATGTCATCTTTGCAAAAGATGTCTGTAACTAAGTGGTGTCTTGGGTTTTCTAATTCTCTTGGAAAGAGATTTTTTGACAAACTCAGTGGTTTTCCAATCTCTAATCATATGTTCTCAGTTTTGATTTTGTTTGATTTGTTTGTATTTTTTAGGACGATCTTTTTTATCTGAATTTTAAAGATTTTGGAATACACAACACTCAAATGAAGACAATTTTTTTTAAGAGTTGTAATCTAAACAGATAGTGTATGTTCAAAAGAACCACACATGGTCCTATTTTCACTGGTTTGATAACAATAAATCACTTCAAACAGACTCACTCTTAATAGTCAAAAGGTCATCGTTATACTCAACAACCCACATCTTAAAATTGCATCGACTCACACAGCCGTGTCACCCCCTAGAGGGCGCCTATGTTTTTGTATTTTTTAGGCATGTACTCAAGGTTAGATTTCTCGATCCCCTAAGCAAACAGTCCTTGGAAATTATATGGTGAGTGTCTTGGGGGAAAATTCTTCCCTACCCTTGCACTGCGAGTATTACAATGTCTGGTTACTGACTAAGCTGGATACTACACTAGGTTCTTAGAAAGGGTTTCCATTCAGAGTAGAAATAATAGACTCCCTTAGGAGACCTCCCAACCTTTAGAACAAAGGTTTTAGGGATGGTTATCTAGCACACTTCCGAAAAAAGTGGGTTTCCCCAGATTTGCTTTAAATTTTATAGTGGGGTGAAAAAACCTGGCTTTGGTTTGAACCCACTTAGGTCATTCCCGTAGGGTGAGTACTTTTTCCCACTATGACAGGCCTTCTAAAGGATGTAATAAAAATTGAAGAATGCATAAAAAGGATGAGTCTGGCTTTTTGGATCACCCAGTTAAGGGGAGAGCATATGCCTATCAACCATACAACCACAAAAATCACTTGTTCAATTTTAAAGCCCAAACAAATTTTTTCTAATCTATGTGAAGATGTTGCTTCACAAAAACACATGGTGTTCATTTTTAAATCACAAATTGAAAAGTCTGATGACTACCCTAGATTGATAAATTTTTAATCCAAATGAAAATGTGACTATCCTAGGATTAATTCATTTTTACACCAATTGAAGAAGTTCCTATCCTAGATTGATTCTATTTAAACCAACTGAAGAAATGAAATTTACTAGCCGCAGACGCGTCAGATCTAGAAAATGGATTACAAAGAAGTGCTATTACAGTGGTTAGAAGTGCTATATAAATAACCATAAGTGCTATAGAAATAGCCAGAAGTGCTATAGAAATAGCCCGAAGTGCTATATGATTTTAAAAATGTGCTAAAACAGATGTTGGGTGTGAACTGTCAGCCTATGCTAAAGGTAAGATTGAAGTGCTAAAATAGTCCTTCAAAGCACTATACTTTTCTTCAGAAGCACTAGAAAAAAATTCAGATGCTCTATAGTTTGTCTTAGAAGCGCTATAAAATCCTCCGATCGCGCTAAAATAATTCACGCCAGATTCCTATATGAAAACTTTCTAGAAAAACTTGTTAAAAACATGGGGTACAACCCCACGGTGGGCACCAAAATGTAAGTGTGGAAAAGTAAAAAGTAAAAGAACAACTAAAAAACTTTTTAATAAGACATTAGATCAAGATTAACATGAATTAAACTAATTTAAAACATTGAAAAGCTTGAAGACGTCTCATTGTCTCCTATCTCCAAATATTTATCAAGTTACAGAGGCTCTCAGATTTGTAAGCATTGCAACTGTTTAAAATGCCTATCTAGAGAATGGAATGGATGCTAAATGCAATGATGTGATGATTGCTAATGATTTCTAAATGATATGATGCTACTATAAACTATCTTGATGAAAATTGATAAAAGGAAGCTACAGTAAAAACTAATGATGTTGTCCTGATATGAAATCTACTGATGTCATGATGCTATGATGATACTAAAATGCTAATGCTAATGCTTATGATTGCTTGGTTGCTTGGTTGTATTCCTGCAGAGTAAGTTTGCATAAATTGGGATTTCTCAAATCATTTTCATGCTTCAGAAGGCTGTATATATAGATTTACGACAATAGTTTTGCACAGGGGTAACACAACAGAGGTTGAGATTAAATCTAGAGATTTGAATGTTAAGAGATGAGAAGGTGGAGCTGATCATGGGGGATTGTTCCTCCCCATGAAAACACCAGGCAAGATGATAGGAAAGATCAAAGGAAGAAGATTGAGAGGATTGCCTGCAAGTTTGTCCCCGAGGCTTTCCCGTGAATGCCAGTTGCATTAATTAGATTAATAAAAATCTAATTTTATTGGTGAGTGAATAAAGGAATATTGATTTATGCATTTATTTGAATATTTTATAATTTTATTCAAATTTAGCAAAAAGAGAAATAAATAAATTTAATAAAAAAAACTATAGAAGTTGTTTATTAAATTAAAATAGAAGGAATATGATAATTAAATTAAAGATTTTAGGATATCTTTATTTAATTAAGAAGAAATGTGATGAAATAATTAAATAATACCAACTATTGAAGCTATATTTTTAATTTAAGATAGAATTTAATGGATAAAGTATAATAATGATAATAATTAAATAAAACAAAGTATTTAATTTTGTTTATTTAATTAAGAGGAAATAATATGATAAAATAGAAGAATTAATACTGAACTTAATATAAATAAATATTTCTATTTATTTACTAAGTAGATGAATTTAGGATTAATTAATCAAATAAATCATATTTAATTAATTAGATTCTCCACACCATTTTTAGGTGTATACATCTATAAATGGGGGTCAGGTGATTCGAACCCCTGACCTCCCACCTCAAATCACGTCCAACCACCAATGCACCATGTGCATTCCTTTGAAATGGTGATTGCAATAATCATATTTTTGGTTATTGGATGAGTGGTGAAGCCCGAGAAATGAGGGGGCATGGGTTTGAACCTGCCTCCTCTCCTATATAAACCAAAAGATTTTGTTATTCGAGCAAAGCCCGAAGCATGATATTATGGTGCACAATATTCTTTTTAAATTGTATTTTTTAGTGTAATAGGTGGATTGAAAGGTTTGTGAAGCCTAATCCTACAACCCAAGCCAAAGGAGAATATGAGGAGATTTCTATGGGTATAGAGGAGATTGTGAGAGGATTTTTAATGAAGGTCTGGTGCATTTTTGATGTAATAAGGCGAATTGAAGCTTGGCATCATTAATAAAAGCGGTCCCACATTAAGAAGTGGACCCAAAGACATAACTCAAACACATGGGCAAAATTTGTTAACAAACCTATTATTGTCTCTTCGTTTTCTCTTATTCTTTCAGTATTTTGATTCCTTCTTTGATTTATTAAATACAAAAATTAAGGTAATTAATTAATGTATCGTTAAATTGTGTAATGAACAAGTACGCCTAGTTTTGCAAATTTCAATTGCAAATGAACATAGCCATGCAATTATGTTGATTAGGAATTTATATATCTAAATTAAGTATAAGTTATTAAGATTTGATTACAGATCAAGTTGGTATCAAAGTAGTTTAACAAGAAAAAATGTAAGTGGTGGATGTTAACCAGGTTGAAATTAAAGCAAGAAGGTGCACTTGAGGAGATTAATCTAGAGATCAGATCGAGGCAAGTTACTCAAAGACAAACCATGGCACAATAGGAAGAAGGAAAATATCTTGGTCTTGAAATCTTTGAGAATGAAGAACTATTTCGCAAAATGTTCCTAGACATGAAGATGATGTTGGAGGAGCTGTACAAGGACATAAATAAGAAGAAGAAAGGTGAATCCTCTTCAAAAGATGAAAAGTTAAAGGAGTAGGAGGTGGTGGTGACCCTCACAAACCTCCATCTCCATCTTCTTCGTCTGCTTTATCTTCTTCATCTTCTTCATCTACTTTATCTTTAAGGAAGATACAACTTGTACAACCTGAATTTAGTACACCTTTGTTAAAGCTTGATGTTAAATTTGAATTTTCAACTTATAATGGAGAATTGGATGCAGAGAAATGTGATAATTGGATAAATCAGATCAAATTCTATTGTAGGATTCAAAATTTTATTGATGATACTTCCAAGATCCAATTAGACACACTTCACTTGTGAGGCACATCCTTAATCTAGTGGGAGAGAAAAACTCAAGAAGATCTTAGTTGATATGGTAAAATTATTTCTTCTTGGTTTGAGTTTATAGCTGCACTTAAGAAATAGTTTTATCCATTAGGTCACATGCAACAAGCAGTAATGAATTGGCAGTCATTAAGGCAAGAGAAAGGACAAAGTGTACAGTAATATACACTTGAATTTAGGAAAAGAGCTTTAATTTTGGGCATTCCATTATACACACAAGAAACTTTGTTGAAGTATATAGGTGGATTATGTGAAAATATGAGGCATACAATACCTATGTTCAATCTAACTAACCTTGAGTAAGTTAGTGTGTAAGCCATTCACCTTGAAACGAGCATGAAGAATAGCCATGATAGTTTCTTAATGGAATCTGATAAGCAGAAAGAAAGTAAGAAAGGGAAGAAGGAAATGCAGGGGGCAACTTCTGTAAAGAAAGAGGAGAAAAAGACTTATTGCTCACACTACAAAAGGAAAGGGCACGAAGATGAAAAATGTTGGAAATTGCATCCCGATCAAAAACAAAAGTAGTTCAAGGATCAAAAGGGTAAGCAAAAGATTGTAACTGTCGTGTAGGATCTTGGATCAGATTTCGATGATGAAACCAAGATAACAGTTGTGGGTATAAGAGGTATCATTCCTGTTGCCAGTACTAGTTCCCTTGCTTCTTCTTTAAAGTATAATTAGGTCCCTATTGAAAGTAAAAGGAACGAATTGTTTCATATAAGGACTATTGCAAAACAATGTATATTGATACACTCATAGATAGTGGATCACAAGTAAACTTAATCTTTGAACAAGTTGTTAAGAAATTGGGATTAAAAACAACACCTCATCCAAAACCATATCCATTGGGTTGGGTGCATGATAATGCTCGGTTACATGTGTCAAGACAATGTAAACTCCAATTTGTAATCACATCCAAGTTTGTAGATGAGGTAGAGTTAGATGTAATTCCAGTTGACATATGTGGGATGGTTTTAGGAAGTCCTTGTATGACAAAAAGGTCATTTTCTATAGGGAACATAACATGTATCATTTGTTTAAAGATGGAATAGAATTCATTTTGAAAGTTCATCACATGAAGAATGATAGATCTATTGTAAACAAAGGGAATTTGAAGATGATTGTGAATGCAAGCAACACATTAACCCTCATGTCTATAATAGCTAGTGATATTAAGCATGAACATGAAATAATCACATGTATTTCTAATCATGATAAGATATCATAGAAAGCACAATATGGGGATCAATTGCAAGAAAATTCAAGACTTCAGCCAAAGGTTGAAAATGAGGGTTTGAAAGTTTCATTTTCTAATGATGTTCCTATTTAGGAGATCCAACATGTTGATTCTTTTTCCTTTGCTTTACTTTATTCAGTATTGTTGCTTATTATTCTACTAGTTCTATGTGGATGGTGGATGTGACAATAAATATTGATGGGTATTTAGTTGATTATATCAACAATGCTATCTCATTTTCATCTTGTTTGTGATGGGTTAGATGATCAGAATCCAGCTGGGTGGAAAGATGATACTAGGAAAGTGAGGTAACAATGTTCTCACTTAAATTCTACATAAAACTAGAATTTTAGTGGTCCAAAAGCTTCCCAATTGGGAGGAATGATCCAGGACGATCTAGAAGACCTCAAAATTTATAGTCCTAAAATTCTATGAAAGCATTACCATTGTGTAGACCTTGTTGATACAGTCCTGACATGGCTTGAATCACATCAAAAGGTTGTATGCAAAAGTTATGCTTGGTCAAAGTTTGATAGAATTAGGGATTCCAGAGGAAGACTCTAGGTGAAAAAATTGATCATTTGCAAAGTGGATGAAAATGGCACCAAGTCGAGGAGCTCATTGAGATGATTCTGAAACTGTTGGAATCATGTCAATCAGAGTGCATACATGAAAGTTATGGCTGATCAAATTTGTTTAGAAAAGGTTGACTAGGTACAACTTATGACATCAACATGTTGATGTGGCATGCACATGTGGCTAGCTAACTTGGACCAATGAGAATGAGACACATGGAATAGGGTGATGCATATTTTGACAATGTGGACCAATCAAATACTGACATGTGTCCAGGAATTGAAAAATAAGAAAGGGCCATGTGGCCCAATGAATAGATTCCATGTGACACCTCCGCGTTCATGGCGGCTTATGTGTTTGTTGGGTTGTTAAAATTTTATTGGGGAGGGATCAAACCCTCAACCTCCCACCTAAAGTCCAACTACTTTCATTTTTCGCTAATTTTTTAGGCCCATTCGAAGCCTCTAAGTGCCGCAAAATTGACTTTGAAGATTTTAATAGGATTTTCAAAAATTGAAATTTTAATATCTCTCAAATGAAAAATGGTATTGAAGTGATTTCTTCACCATTGGCTTCAATTCACCATTTTGGAGGTCTGTGTAAGATTTCATGTCCAACCATGCATAAACGCAAACTTACTAAAAATAGTAACCCTGCCAAATTTAGCCCTTATTGCAAAGAAACAACATATTTTTTTGGGTGATGCACGATTTCTCGTACAGCTTGGATGCTCTTGGATCATGGACCAATAAAATAGTGACATAATAAGGATGCATGTTATATTTAAAGTATAACAAAGGCTATTAATGGGGGTTGGGCGGTTCGAACCCTTGACCTCCCACCTCAAATCATGTCCAACCACCATTGCACCATGCACATTCCTTTAAAATGGTGATTGCAATAATAATATTTTTGGTTATTGGATGAGTGGTGAAGCCTGAGAAATGAGGGGGCATGGGTTTGAACCCGCCTCTACTCCTATATAAACCAAAATATTTTTCTATTCGAGTAGAGCCTGAAGCATGATATTATGGTGCACAATATTCTTTTTAAATTGTATTTTTTAGTGTAATAGGTGGATTGAAAGGTTTGTGAAGCCTAATCCTAGAACCCAAGCCATAGGAGAATATGAGGAGATTTATAAGGGTATAGAGGAGACTGTGAGAGGATTTTTAATGTAGGCCTGGCACATTTTTGATGTAATAAGGCGAATTGAAAATTGACATCATTAATAAAAGCGGTCTCACATTGAGAAGTGAACCCAAAGACATAGCTCAAACACATGGGTGAACTCTGTTAATAAACCTGTTATTGTCTCTTTGTATTCTCTTATTCTTTCAGTATTTTGATTCCTTCTTTGAGTTATTAAATACAAAAATTAAGGTAATTAATTAATGTATCATTAAGTTGTGTAATGAATAAGTACGCCTAGTTCTGCAAATTTCAATTGCAAATGAACATAGCCGTGCAATTCTATTGATCAAGAATTTATATATTTGAATTAAGTATGTTGTTAAGATTTGATTACAGATCAAGTTGGTATCAGAGTAGTTTAACAAGAAAAAATGCAAGTTGTGGATGTTAACCAAGTTGAAATTAAAGTGAGAAGGCGCACTTGAGGAGATTAATCTAGAGATCGGATCAAGGTGAGTTACTCAAAGAAAAACCATGGCACAACAGAACGAAGGAAAATCTCCTGGTCTTGAAATATTTGAGAATGAAGAACTATTTCACAAAATGTTCCTAGACATGAAGATGATGTTGGAAGAGCTATATAAGGATAGAAATAAGAAGAAGAAAGGTGAATCCTCTTTAAAAGATGAAAAAGGTAAAGGAGTAGGAGGTGGTGGTGACCATCTCGAACGTCTGTCTCCATCTTCTTCATTTGCTTCATCTTCATCATCTTCTTCATCTACTTCATCTTCAAAGAAGAAACAACTTGTACAACTTGAATCTAATACACCTTTTTTAAAGCTTGATGTTAAATTTGAATTGCCAACTTATAATGGAGAATTGGATGCAAAGAAACTTGATAATTGGATAAAGAATATTGAAGTCTATTACAGGATTTGGAAGTTTACTAATGATACTTCCAAGATCCAATTAGCCACACTTCACTTGGGAGGCACATCCTTAATCTAGTGGGAGAGAAAAACTCAAGAATATCTTAGTCGATATGGTAAAATTATTTCTTCTTGGTTTGAGTTTATAGCTGCACTTAAGAAATAGTTTTATCCATTAGGTCACATGCAACAAACAGTAATTAATTGGCAGTCATTAATGCAAGAGAAAGGAAAAAGTGTATAGGAATATACACTTGAATTTAGGAAAAGAGTTTTAATTTTGGGCATTCCATTATACACACAAGAAACTTTGTTGAAGTATATAGGTGGATTATGTGAAATTTTGAGGCATACAATACCTATGTTCAATCTAACTAACCTTAAAAAAGTTAGTGTGTAAGCCATTCATCTTGAAATAGGCACGAAGAATACCCATGACAATTTTTTAATGAAATCCGATAAGCAGAAAAGAATCAAGAAAGGGTAGAAGGAAATATAGCGGACAACTTCCGTAAAGAAAAAGGAGGAAAAGCCTTATTTCTCACACTGCAATAAGAAAGGGCACAAAGATGCAAAATGTTGGAAATTACATCCTGATCAGAAACCAAAGTGGTTCAAGGATCAAAAGGGTAAGCAAAAGACCACAACTATCGTGTAGGACCTCAGAGTAGATTCTGATGATGAAACCAAGATAACAGTTGTGGGTATAAAAGGTATCATTCCTGTTGCCAGTACTAGCTCCCTTGCTTCTTCTTTAAAGTATAAGTAGGCCCCTGTTGAAAGTAAACATGGCATAGTAATCTTTAAGGGAGACGAGAGATTGGTTGATGACAACATAAACAATCAACGTGACATCATAAACAAGGGCTATGAAATAACAAGTTTGATTCATGTAAATGTAAATGGACAAGACATTTAAAAGTAATGAATTCATACAGGAATGCATAAGTAATATTGAAGGAAGGTTTGAGACTTATCATAGAAGATGAAGGAGGAGTTTGCATCGATCTGGAGCTCATTGTCAATCAAGAGTATCCAACATAAAGTCAGAAATTTGAAATTGATAATAGGTAGTTTGCATCGAACAATTGAGAATTGCTTGTATAAATAAATAGGCCCATAGAATTTGAATTGGTAGCAAGTGGATAATTTTGAATTCTAGGAGGGAATTTCATCTAACATTCAATGAATTAATGGTAGAATTGATAGCTTCATGGGTATGTAGGATTTCTGGTTGGTGATTTGAAATGATATTAATTTTTTTTTGAATTTGAACCAATTTTAAATTTTTGTTATGATTATTATTTTGTTATGTTGATTTGTAAATAATACTATAATAATTACGTGTTTTAATGAAAAATCACAATGCATAGTGAGCCTAAGACTTTGTTTTTTTCATTTTTGCAGGTAAATTCATAAAAAGATTGGTTAATATGGACATGGTGAAACTAGTAGTTTTTAAAAAAAATGAGAAATGGAACATGTTTAAATGTATTTTGTTAAAATATATTTGCAACTTGTTTAGTTGACAATTTCTTCTGTACATGTGTCAACTCACTTTGAGTGCATGTCAACTCACTTTTAATGCAATAAGACATATATTTTGGATAAAAAAATATCCATTTGCAACAACCTCTTATTGGGAAGGTGGAAAATATTATTTATATTGTGGAAATAAGTTTATCATGATGCACTCACTTAATAATGTGAAGGTGTCAAATAAATGTCAAGTTGCATTCACCTAATATTGAGAAGGTGGCAATAAAAAAGTCTACCTATGATAGGAAATATTTTGAATTTTATATGAATATATCCTATCATATTAAAAAGCATATTTGAAATTTTTATTGTCACTTCTATTGCCCAAAAGTGGGCCCTAGGCTATCCAAATCTATACCCATGATATGTCCTATGCCCATGATCAACTCCTCTCCCTTATTCACTGTGTATTCTTCACTTTTGAGTTATTCTCCTATTTTTTAAGTATGAAACTTCCAACACCAACCTAAAACAAGGGTTCTATAACTTTCTCCTTTGGTTAGGGGTGGTCATTAGAAGGCTTTGGATATCTTGTGGCTCATTATGTTTCATGTTTCATACGGGTTGGTCAAAGGTATCTCTTTAGTGAATTATATGGCTCAACTTGTTAATGGAAATTTTATTGATGATTATTTTCTCTCATTTTTGGAAGAGGAAAAGAATATTAAGTAAGCTTTTTGTTGCTTAGATATTTTCTATGAAGCCTCAAGTTCTAGCATTCAATGGCAGAAAACTCAATGTTATAAGAATTTTTTTCCCCTAAGCCTCCCTACTTGCTTCTTATGGATGGAAATGGATTGGGAATGGAGAAACATTCAATTTGCTTCCCGAGCATCTCCAATTGTTCTTTTCCAAGCTATTTTATCTATAATAGAGAAGAACTTGGCTTATTGGGTTACTAAACCCCTATCCTTAGGAAGGAAGTTCTAGATTTGTCCTAAGATTCTTGTAGTCATACATGTTTATTATTCTTCATGTTGTTGTCCTTCTAAATACTTCTATGTGAAGCTTGAAAAGCTTCTTAGATACTTTATTTGGTCCTCCTTTAAGATTCTTAGAGGTTTCCACCATGTGGCTTGGGAATATTGTTGTCTCTCGCATGATTTTGGAGGTGTGGGCCTTATCTCCACCCAACACTAGGATTTGGATTTTTGTACCAATTGAATCATTCAATTTTAGAGGGAAATGAAGCATGGAAAATTTTTCTTCAGTATGGCATTTCTTCTAGTTTTCCTTTTGGGAGACCAACTTGGAAGGGGATTGATTTTCATATCCTTCTTCTTATGAAAGAGCCCATTCAAACCCAAGAGACTTTTGTGATTAAGAGTATTTTGAGAGTATGAGAAGCTATCGAGCCCTAACTTCTTTGGAATGGCTCTAGTTCTTGAAATGGTCTCTCCATGAATTTGTAATGCCACTTTTCCTCCTAAAGTAGTTTAAGTGTTAGCAATAAATTTTATATAATAAATGTTAGAATTAAGGTAATTTACAAGATGTAATATTACTACAATGATGTGAATAAGTAACATAGATTAACCAATGTAACCATACTATGTAATAATTAGATGATGCAGAGGATAAACAACAATAAGAACAATGTGTTTCAGATTCTATTGCCTCTTGTGAAGGTGTCTTTAAAACTACTTTGCAAGTTTTCCTATAACCCTTTTCTCACTAGGCTCTAACCATCAAGAAAGACCTAATTGGATGATTATTGTTTCAATACTCACTTTCATTCCCGCTTAGGCTTCTCAACTTGCAACACACTCCATAGGGTCTCATCAAACTCAAATTTTCCATGGTGAACTCAATACAAATGAATTTTTCACTAAACCCTCAAATACCTAGTATTTTGATAATTTTTAAGGGCAGTGAACACTTGCAGACCTGCATAATTCACACATATGATTGACTTGTGAATTTTCCATTGGTGAAAACTTGACCAACAACCCGAATGAGGGTTTTACCAAGTTTCAACAATTTTCACCAACTTAAACAAAAGATATTCAATTTTTTCTCTTGTTGGAAACCCTAGTTTTGTGACAGGGAAGTTGGCATTATTTTTGTTGTATCTTGATCAAAACATCATGAAATTTAATGAAACCAAATGAATTTGAACCTACAAACAAAACTCTAACATTCCATCCACCTTCAAACTTACCACCATTCTGCACAAGGTCGTACAAGACTATTTTCATCAAAAAGTCCTTTCATAGCTTCTTGGAATGTACCTTCTCATTCATTCAATGTGAATTATCATTACAAAATAGTTACCATCGAAATTACATGTCTTTTTCATCAAAACCTAATGTCTTTTTGTAATAAACTTGCAAAATATGCCCTTTTTCACAACCTAACCTAAAAGAAACATGTAAAGAGACCTTACAAGGTCTTTCATGGTCTTTTAATACCTTATTAGATTGAAAAAACCCAAAACTACATTAGAGGAACAAACCCCAACCCTTCAATAAGTCAAAATCACCTAGAAAATTCAAATTTATGTTTTGGCAAGAAAATCTAAATTTGAATTTCTAGGCCTATGTACACAACCTAAATCGTTGAACATGATCCCAATGGAACCCCTAAGACCTACAATAACTCAAATAGGACTCTTAACACCAAAATGAGTCTTAAAAACATCACCAAATTGATGCTCCTGCATCATACTCCCAAGGGAAAAGGAAAGAAACTCAAGTGCCACCTAAGAGAAGGTCTGTAATTGTCTTTCCATGCTTGATGATGTCTAGTTCTATCATCCATGTGGCGTTATCATATGGAAGGTGCTTCCATTTGACCAAATATTGAAAGTATTGCTTGCCTCTAGTTTTCTTGCTCTCTTTGGTGTCAAGAATACATTCCAACTCTGGTGGTGTGGTGTGTGGTAGGTCCTTTATCCAATTAACATATGATATATTCTATATACTTGCTCCTTCATCCACAATGGCATCCCCTTTGTAAGGGTATAAGTCAGCAACATTGAAAATCGGTGATATACCTACTCCACTAGGCCATTCTATCATATAGGCATTGTTCGAAAAATTCTTAACAACCCTACAAGGACCTATTTTCTTCATCTTCAACTTGGTATATTCACCTTTAGGAAACCTTTTCTTCCTGAGATGTGCTAAGACAAGATCTCCAACCCAAAAATTGACCTTTCTTCTTTTCAAATCTACCTTTTCTTTGTACTTTTCCACACTAGCTTGGAATTGTTGTTTCACTTGTTGATGTATCTCTTTCATGGAAATTGAAAATTGTTCACCCTCTACACTTTGCTTCTCCATACCACTGAGGTCTCTTAGTTCAAACACTCCTCTTGGCTGCATGCCATAAACCATCTGAAATGGAATCTTTCCAACGCTTCTATTCACTGAGTCATTATAAGCAAACTCTACTTGGGGTAACATAAGATCCCATTGTTTAGGATGATCCTTTGAAAGGCATCTTAATAGATTACCTAGGCTCCTATTGACCACCTTAGTTTGGTCATCTGTTTGAGGGTGGTAGGCTGAACTAAAACTGAGATTTGTACCAAGCTTCCTCCATAATGTTCTCCAAAAGTGTCCTAGAAACTTGCTATCTCTATCATAAACTATGCTCAATGGAAATCCATGAAGTCTAACAACCTCTTTGAAGAAAAAACCTACAACATATGAAGCATCACTTGTACTTTTTCTAGGGATAAAATGAACCATTTTGAAAAACTTGTCAACAACTACATAAACTGAATCAAAACCCCTTTGAGTCTTTGGTAATCCCATAAAAAAATCCATAATGATGGATTCCCAAGGCCAATTTGGAATGGGTAAAGGCTGGTATATTCCTACATTAGTGCTGCTCCCTTTTGATTTTTGACATATAGTACACATCTCCACAAATATTCTTACATCTGTTTGCATTCTTGGCCAAAAGTAGTTCCTCCTTAGTTGTTCTAGTGTCTTGTCAAGTCCAAAATGACCTGCCATACTCCCACAATGGTTCTCCTTGATGATATTTTCCCTCAAAGAAAATTTTGGCACACAAATTTGTGCCCCTTTAAACAATAAACCATTTGGTATAAGGTAATCTAACCACTTCTCTCTATTAGTGCTAATAGGCTGCTTGCAAACCTCATAAACTTCTTTGAAATCCTCACCATCCTCATACATCTCCTTGAGTGCTTCAATCCCAACACTTTTTAACTAAATTTCTTGTACCATTAATGATCTTCTACTTAAAGCATCAACCACCTTGTTACTCTGCCCCTTCTTGTGTTTGATTGTGAATGTGAAGTTTTGTATGTACTCAACCCACTTAATGTGCCTTTGACTGAGTTTTCTTAGATATTTTATGAGTTGAAGTGTATGATTTTCTATATAGACCACAAACTCCCTAGGTAGAAGGTAGTGTCTCCATTTTTTTAGTGATTGAACCAATGCATACATCTCCAAGTCATATGAAGAGCACTTCTTTACATCATTTAGTTTTTCACTAAAATATGCTATTGGCTTATTGTATTGGCTTAAAACTGCCCCTATTGCATGTCCACTAGCATCACATTCTATTTGCAAGACCTTGTTGAAGTCAAGTAAGGCCAAGATAGGCTGCTCAGTCACTCTCTTTTTTAGCTATTACAAACTTTTATCAACTTATTCATTCCACACAAACTTCATTTTCTTATCCCTTTAATAGTGTCTATGATAGGTGCACATATATGACTAAATTTTTTGATAAATTTCCTATAAAAAATTGCAAGACCATGGAAAATTCTTACCTCTGTAACTGATCTAGGTGTAGGCCACTCCAATATTGCCTTCACTTTGCTTGGATCCATCTTCAACATCTAATTTGAGACCACAAAACAAAGATACAACATTTTTTTCTTCATGAACTCACACTTTTAAAGGTTTATCAACAAATTTTCCTCTTGTAGCCTTCTCAACACCAAATTCAAGTGATACAAATGTTCTTCTTTGTTAGAACTAAAAACCAATATATCATCAAGGTAAATAGCAACAAAATTACCAATATATGGATTGAGGACCTCATTCATGAGCCTCATGAAGGTGCTAGGTGCATTAGAAAGGCCAAATGGAATAACAAACCACTCATATAGGCCCTCATTTTTTTTGAACATTGTATTCCATTCATCCACTTTTGAAATCTATCTTTGAGAAATAACTTGCCCCACTCAAGCAATCCATTAAGTCCTATATTCTTGGAAGTGGAAAACTATATCTAATTGTTATTTTGTTTATTACCCTGGAGTCAGTACACATTCTCCACTCACCTCCTTTCTTAGGTGCCAAAACAATTGGAATTGCACAAGGACTAAGGATCTCCCCGATTAACCCTTTATCAAGCAACTCTTGTAATTGTTTTATGATTTCTTCATTTTTTTGGGGTGTCATCTTGTAGGCTGCCTTGTTTGGTATACCAGCCCCTGGTATAAAGTCTATATGATGACTGATATCTCTTATTGGAGGAAAGGAGTTAGGAAGTTCTTCCACAACTATGTCTACATAACCCTTCAACATGTCTTGAATCTCCCATGGAAACTCACCAATTCTTGTTGTTGTTATGAAAATACTAGGTCTAATCATCACTGCAAAACCTCTCTTCCTCTACCATTGTCTTTAGATTTTTTTTTCACCCACTAACATCACACTTGATCCAACCTTTTGGTCTTTATCTTCCTCCTTCAAAGGTGCTAAGGTGTAGGTAACTCCATCCTTTTCCAAAATATAGACATTATTTCTATCATCATGCATTATTTTTTTGTCATATTGCAAGGCCTACCAAATAATACATGGCACACATCCATAGGGATGATATCACATAACACCTTGTCTTTGTACCTTCCTATTTGAAACTCTACCCAACATTGTTCATTGACTAGTACTTGTTGTCCCTTATTCAACCATTAAAATTTATATGGTGTAGGATGAGGTAATCTCTTCAAGCTTAGTTTCTCTACCATCTCAACAACAACTAGATTATCAATACTACTTGAATCTATAACAACTTGACAACACTTACCTTGGCACTTGCAAACAGTCTTGAATAGTGACTTCCTTTGAGGTGGCTCCTTCTCCATTGGAACCTTGATCAATGTCCTTCTCATCAACAAGGATTCTCCTTTCTCTGGTTCTTCTATTTGTGGTGAGGAGTTAACACTTTCTTCATCTCCTCCTTGAGCAATTTGAGTTCTTCTTTCATTTCTAAAGGTCGTAGTTGATTGATCTTCTAGACACTCCCAAGCTTGATGACCTACAAACTTGTTGCACTTGTAGCATTTACCCATGAAACCATTGAATCCTCCTCTTTGTCCAAATATTCCCTTGAAGTAAAGCCTTCTTCCTCTAAACCTCCTCTTGAACTTGGTGCTTGTTCTTGTGAGGTTCTTGACTCACCTTGAATTCTTTGTGATTGTCCTCTACCAACATATGGACCTATACCTATGTTATTCCTTCCTCTACCTCTATTCTTCTTTTCTTGCATCCTATTCAACTTCTCCTTGCCCTTTAAGGCTAGTTGATAACACTCTTCAAGTGTTTTGGGGCTTGTAAGGCTCAACTCATCTTGCAAGCTATAATTCAATCCATTAAGGTATCTTGCAACCTTGTTAGTGTCATCCTCCTTGTGTCCTGATCTGATACTCAACTTGTAAAATTCTCCAGTTTACTCTTTCACTCCCATATCCTTTTTTTTCAAGTTTTGCAACTTCCTATACAAATGAGTCATGTAGTCACTAGGCAAGAATTTCCCTTGAACTTGGTAATCATCCTATCCCAAGAAGTAATATTGGATTTTCCTTTCTTTCTCCTTTCTTTCTAAACATAATCCCACCATAGGGATGCATGAACTTTTAGCTTGGTCTTGGCCAACTTTACTTGTTTCTCTTCAAATACCTTCTCAAACTCAAAGTACTTGTCCAACTCCCCTATCCAATCAAGGAGTTCTTCACCATTCAAAATACTTGCATTTACTAGAAGTTACATCTTCACTTTGGTTCCTTCACCCTTGACTGCCCTCAACAATCTTTCCATCCTCACATCATCAACATCCCTCTCTTCTTGAGGTTCTTCTTGTGGTGGATGTGCTTCATCCACCACTTCTTGGTCACTCATATCCCCTGTAACCACTCCTCTTCTTTGGTTAGCTTCGACTGTAGTGAGTCTTTCATCCAAATTGACTCTCATTTCCCTCATTTCTATAGCAAGGGCTTCTCCCAATTGGAAACCCTAGCTCTGTGACAAGGTAGTTAGCATTGTTTTTGTTGTATCTTGATCAAAACATCATGAAATTTAATGAAACAAAATGAATTTGAACCTTCAAACAAAACTCTAACGTTCTATCCACCTTTAGACCTACCACTATTCCGTACAAGGCCGTATAGGACCATTTTCAGACTGTATTTGTAGAAATTTATAAAAAAATATGAAAAAATAGGGTATTTTCATCAAAGACTCTTTCATAGCTTCTTGGAGCATACCTTCTCATTCATTTGATGTGAATTATTATTACCAAATATTTACCATCAAAATTACATGTCTTTTTCATCAAAACCTAATGTCTTTTTGTACTAAACTTGCAAAATATGTCTTTTTTCACAACCTAACCTAAAAGAAACATGTAAAGAGACATTAAAAGGTATTTAATGGTCTTCTAAGACCTCATTAGACTCAACAAACCCAAAATTACAGCCGAGGAACAAACCCCAACCCTTTAACAAGCCAAAATCACCTAGAAAATTCAAATTTGTATTTTGCCGAGTAAATCAAAATTTGAATTTCCAGGCCTATTTACACAACCTAAACCATTGGAAATGATCCCAATGGACCCCCTAAGACCTACAATGACTCAAATAGGACTCTTAACATCAAAATGAGTCTTATAAACATCACCAAAGTGATTCTCCTACATCATTAGACAAGGATTCTAAAGTAAATAATTAACATAGTAAATTGAATAACACATCTATATAGTTCACATAGATTAACATCAAAATCATATCTAGACAATACTATCAATATATATAGTAGCATCCATAGTTTTTTAATACTTATCTGAATAACAAAACTTGTAAAAACCACTCCCACCCTAGGAAGATGTCAGTGGTATTGGCTCTTGCTATGGAACAATCTAGGAGGAAATAGTTTCTTTCATAACATAGTGCACTATGTGCTCCACACAAGTTTTGGTTCAATAGAACAATGCTCAACACAAGTGCACACCCTGATCTAGAGTAATTACTTCCCATGTATACAACATTCCTCATAATAACTACTCAACATGATATCATCCCTGGCCAGGACATTCCCGGGTGCACTCTGTACCCCAAGGACACACTCTATGTGCCCCCTTCTCCAATGCCCATAGCTCACCAAACCACTTTATTCTTCCTATAATTTTCTCCATCCTTGAATGTTTTCCTTCCTTGAATGCTCTCCATTTTTGAAGGATTTTCCATGATTTTACAAGTCTCACATAAATTCTTATATAAGAATTAAGGGGTGGTTTCCAAACCATCACACCATTTCACAAAGGTTTCCTTTTAATAATTATTTATTTATAAATAATTGTTCTTCCCTCTTTTTAAAGAGTTTTATACATATTCTTTATTAATATTTCTTTTAACCAAAAAGATCATAATATCCTTTAATTTTTTCTATCTCCCTTTTAATTCTAAAGGGTTATTTCCTAACTTTCTTTTGTTTTGGGGAAAAAGTCACATAACATTTCTCCCCTTGTAATTTAGTTGTTGTCCTCAGTAGCAAGAGACACATCTACACCACAACTCATAAAACACATAACCAATGATTGAAGAAACTATCATTGAATATATTCATTTTTCATAATGTTTCTATGCATCATTTTCTTCTATAGATCTCTCTCATTTTTATTTTTATATTAAATTAACAAATAATTTCAAGAGAACCATTTTTATAGTAAAAAATATGACAAGAAATACATACATATCAAAAATTTAGAATAAAATAACTAATGTTATTCCAAGTGTTAATAACATATATTTCACTTTATAAAATTTTCTCTCATGTACCCCATTATCTTTAATAAAGATGCTTATATCACTTTCAATAGTAAATTTACAAAAGTATTATCATGTGTTGAGATAACATTTACCTAGTGAATGGCATGCATATCTCGTACTATGTAGTCACTCATCCTTAAATTATATTTAATATATATACTCAAAATATATTCTAAGATGATAATCATGCATTCTGGACTACATGAGTATCCTCTTTTTATATACAACACTTTTAAGCCAAATGTACAAAGTTATTGGGTTGATCAAGTCCAATAAC
Organism: Sequoia sempervirens; assembly: GCA_007258455.2. NCBI lineage: Eukaryota > Viridiplantae > Streptophyta > Pinopsida > Cupressales > Cupressaceae > Sequoia > Sequoia sempervirens. The sequence goes on along the minus strand of VDFB02049217.1, from coordinate 82,026,495 downwards.
AAAGTATAATAGAATAAAACATGGTAATATTTCTAGAAATATTAACATGAATAGAACAATAGTAAATTATTAACATGCATAAGGAACTTCATAGAGAAATATTAGAACTAATCCTTCATTCTTGATGTAACTAGAGTGCACCCACCTAGAATAAAAACTAGGATGTACCCGGTATCTATAGCTAACCCATCCCTTATTATTTTTTAATCTTGTTGATACATCAAGGACTATGCCATGAGATGAGACTCATTCAAAGCTATATTAAGATACTACTTGACAATTGGATTATAGAAATTTGAAGACTTGTTGTCATTAAAGCTTATATAGGAGCATCTTACATTCTTGTGATAACAATGTGTATACACATATTTATATAATGAACAAAGAGTGGGTAGATCACCACAAACCTTTTTAAAGGAAAGATTTAGGCTTAATTATCATTCCCATAATTAATTCTAAGGTAAACTATTACATTATTTATCTTATGAATAGGTTCTGTAAAGAAATCTAGGAAATCACTAAAGTGGGATTGTACAACTATTTCAACAACTTCTATGTTGAAATATGAGCCATGATATTAATATTATAAAATCCACAATATTTAATGCTAAGTTAGATATTGAAAGCATTGTATTATTAAAATGACATGTTCATTCTATTTAAATTCACAAACTCCAACACATAATAGATCACAACATCAAGCACCCACTAAGTATAGGTAGGAATTCACTATGACTCCACACCTATGACACAAGATCATGATTAGTCTAGAAATTTCAGATATAAAAGTCTAATCAAGAGTACATTTATAAGATGAATTATGACCCGAAGGTTCATTGTTTTCTAAGTAAGGTCCATTCTAGAATGAGTTATATAACTATCATAATGTTTACTTGTATGTTTATACAAAATAATCAAAACCAATAATGATGGATTTAACTATACACTAATCAACTAGGACCTTTTTTATGTTATTCTTCATGTAAGGAGGTTCACCATAGGAAAGTTCTACAATAGTGATCCCAAGAGACCATATAAGTTCTTTGTTGGGTTTCATTTTTATTCACAAATGTAGTAATTTAACTATAACACTATTATCTGCCTAAATGTGATTAGGCTTGAGATCTCGATAAATGAATTCTAATTTGTGAAGACAAGTTAAGGCCTTCACTATGTCTTTAAATATTGTTGCAACTATACTCTTCAAATGGAAATCATCAATTCAAATTTATAATAGATTTGGTCAATCTAATCCACATATATGGCATAAATATACATAACCATTTTTGCATCATGAAAGATTAATGAATATTTAAAAATTTAATGGTGGTTTCTCCCCTTGTAAAAATTTGACATGTCCCATATCTAAGGCTAAGATAAACATTTTAGGTTCTTGTTTTGTAAAACACTGTATCATTTTAATCGGTGTATTCTAATAGCTTAATATTTTTTTCCTATTTAAGACAAAAATGATTCTAGACCTGTAGGTTATGGGCCCACAACATAACATAGGTTAGAAGTAGGTAAACCTACATGTAAATTTTGTTTTAAAATGAGTATGTTATTACTATCCTTGATAGAGATCCATACAAGTTAGACAACATTAAGGGAAATACCAAATACATTGCTTAACTCAACAAGTTGAGAGTGTAGTGGTTGAGGAATCAATAATTTGGATTTTCTCTATATTCAATGCAAGAAATTAAGTGTTAGAATTTCGAGGTGGAAAAAAAATTGTCAGTGATTATAAAGTCAGTTGTGTCCAATGAACATATAGATTTTGATTATGTTAATCATAAAGGAAATTTAGGTACACATTTGAAGGTTTATAAAATAAGGACTTTTGGTTATGCACTTATTAAACTACAAGAGATAAATTAATGAAATAGAACACATTAGGCCAAGAATATTTGATTGGAATTGTTGATTATTGCATCTTAGTAGCTAAATAGGGCTGATTCATATAATCCAAGATATCACATTCCTTCATGTATGTGAAAAATATATTGGAAATGCTTTTCTTATATTTGTAATTATGATTGCCATTGGGGTGGTGGGCCTAGCTCGATTAGTGAAAGCATCCTATTGCAGGAAAGAGGTCACGAGGTCTATGTTGGAAAGAGACACTACGCATTTGGTGTTGTCATTGATGGAAACCCTAGTCATTCAATTTGTATGTTAGCATTTTCTCATACCAAAAGTTAGATTGAACCTAAGCGATTAATTGTCAAGCTAGAACAGAGCATCCAACAGAATTGTGTTCATCGATTCATATGAAATTTTTTGTTATCATTTTGAGGTGTGGATCTCAGGGAAGGTTTTTAGATGTATGATCTATGTTTTCCTTGAATCATAGAGCCTCATATCGATTGTTGTGCAAGTTAGAAGATCCGGTTGATTAATTTTTTGTTTATCAGTGCAAAAGGCTGACTAAGTGAATGTAGCATGTTGTGGATCTTCGAGAAGTAATTGTTTGAAGTTTTTTGTGTTCGGGCATGATGATTTGGTTCCTCACTACGTTGTGGCTGGATTTGGTTGGTGCACATTGAAAATTATTTATGGATTAATTCGACGGTTTGTAAATATTTTATGTTTTATTGAAGCCAACATGTGGTTGATTAAATATTTAGTTGCAGATATATATAAGCAATCATTTACATCATTTTAGTGTGTGTAGGAAGTGTGTTGATGTGTGATGTGAAAGTTAGAGAGATTGTAGAGCGATTATGCACAGTTTCACTTGTGCATAAAAGGATTTGTGAAGCAAATTAAAGAAGATAGAGCAAAATAGCATAATCAAACAGAAGGTCAAGACAGCAATTAATGTGCTTTACTATAACTGTAATCAGGCATTAGCCGATGTTATTTTGTCAGTTCAAATCTTCTAGATGTAATCCAAATACTTTTGTAAGACAATGAGTCTTCTTTTATTTTTGAGCAGTGAGCTCTAGGCAGTGTGCCTGAATGCATGTGCATTCCCCTTTTGTAAACACTTTTTGAGTATACTCAGATAATATTGTGGACTGACCTCCACTGTGGTTTTTCCCCTAATAGGGTTTCCATGTAAAAAATCCTTGTTTTATGGTGTTTTGGTTGCTTTTTTTATGTTCATGCATATTTATTTTGGTTGAATGTTATAAGTGGTTTAAAGATCGGATTAATAAAGCTAAAAATTGTAGAACACTGATTCACCCCCCTCTCAGTGTTCCTTGATTCCAACAATTGGTATCAGAGCCTAGTTCCTCAGAAGAAGTTTAAAAGCTTGGGGAAGATTTGAGAAAGTGATTCAATGGATTTAAGAAGTCTTCAACAACAACTTTTGGTGGCCCTAGATGATCTTGATCAATCCAAATCTGAAGTCCAGGAATTGCAGGAAAGCCTCATGAATGCTAAGAAATTCATTCAATCATTGAAAGATAAAATCAATGAGTCAAGGGAAAAGAGAAAGGAACTCTATGATCAAATTAAACAGAAAGAAAGTAAGAACATGGAGGGTGAACACCTGAGTCAAGCCTTGAAGGAAAAGATAGAGGAATGTGAAAAGCTTACCAGAGATAATGTTGTACTAAAGCATGAGATGGAATCTATTGTGATGAGGATGACAAAGGAGATTGAAGACATAAAGAAGAATGAAGAGAAGCTTACTCAGTCCTTGAAAGAAAAATCTAAAGAATGCAGCCAAATTAATGATGGATTCAATTAGTTGGAGCTTGAAATGGAACAATCTAGAAACAATGAAGAAGAGCTTGAAAAGCAGATTATTGATCTTAGAGATGAACTTGCTGCTGCAAATGAATTCAAGGAGAAGTTCAAGATTAGCTTAGCCAAGCTTGATGAATTGATTAAAAGTCAGAGGACTGAAGGAGACAAGCGAGGTCTTGGATATTAGAAAGGAGAAAGCTTCAGATCTAGAAAAAGGAGATCTAGGCAAGAAAATAAAATGAACAAAGATGGAAGGTATTCAGTAAGACAACCTAATGCTCAAAGGTTCAATGGTTACTATTTTTTTTGCAATAAATTTGGTCATATGGCTGCTCAATGTAGAAGCAGAATGAATCCAAGTGGTCCATCATTCTCAATTCAGTGCTTTAATTGCAATAAGTATGGTCATAATTCAAATGAATGTAGAAGTATGTCAAAAAAAATTTCAATAGAAATGTCAGATGTTATACCTGCAATAGATTTGGTCATATTGTTAACCAATGCAGATCAAGAGAAAATCAATGGAACAACTGGTCTTGACAAAGAAATGTTGTGTGCTATAACTATAACAAATCCGGTCACATTGCAAGATTTTGTAGAAGCAAAAAGGGTCCGGTAAATCAAAGGAAAAACATGCAAAAGGATGAAAAGGGAAAATGAAAAGTTACTACAGATGAGATCAGGAAGCAAATGAAGAAGATATGGGTGAAGAAGAGTCCCTCTGATGCAGGAAATGATTCCACACTAGAATCTAGTTCTGGAAATTCCTCCGGGAATTAGTTTATGGCCTCTGGCCGAGGGGAAGTTCTTAAGAAAATATTTTAAACCCCTTGTTAGTAGTTGGTACTGGAATGTGGTAGATTGAAATGATTGAATTAGTGATGTGCAGATGTTTTGGAATGTCTTGTGGAGAGAATTTATGCAAACTTGAGTGTGTTGGAAACACAAGGGTAGAGAACTAAGAGGGGGGTTGAATTAGTTGTCACAGAATTTAAAACTTATTCAACTTATTAACATTATTCTCTGATATGATTAATAACCATGAAAGCATAAATCATCAACACATTAGAAACACACATAACACCAAGATTTTTTTACGTGGAAACCTTGTTAGGGGAAAAACCATGGTGGAGGTTAGTCCACAAGATTATACCCTGTTAAAAGTATAAGAAATGAAAATATGGGGAATTCACTTGCATTCAGGCACACTGCCTAGAGATCACTGCTCAATTACAATAGGGATAACCACCCAAAGGAAGACACACTATCTTACATAAAGAATCGTATTGCATATGTAGTGATTGAACTGATAGAATAACATTTGCTAATGCTTGATCACAGTTCTGGTTAAGCGCATGAACACTTCTTTACTCTTCTTCACTCTTCTTCACACTTTGCTCTGCCTTTGAATGATTTAGATCAATATTCACACATATAAAGACAAAATCACACCTCAATTTGAATAAGAAATCACTCTTATATATCTACAACAAAAATTTCATCCCTACATGTCAGCTTCAACAAAATAATAAAATGAATATAAACTGTTGGCCGAAAATACTAAAGATTATTAATGCAAATTGACCAAGTTCAGCCACAACTTAGTGAAGACCCAAATCAACATCTCCTACATGAAAACAATTCAATTAATTACTCCTCAAAGATCCACAACACGCTACAACCACCATGTCGGCCAAGAACAAGAAAAACATGAACATGCAAGAGAAAATTTCCAACCACGAGCACAACGATCAATGAAAATATGCAACAAAGATAGAGAAAATTATAGAAGCATCCAAAAACATCACAAATCACCAGAGAAGCATCCACAAAAACTAAACTAACCGAAGTCGCAACTTCTTCAATCAGGAACAAAAACTGAAGCAATAGAAAAACTGTCAGAATATAAATCTTCATAGCTCAATAAAATCTTCATACAGATCTCTAAAACTTGACGTGGATAAACTAGATACACTCAACAACAAACCTTTTAGTCCACAACCTCTGATCATCAATGTACAAAAATTACCGACATACTGAACTTCACTTCACCACTAACAACCTGCAACTCATCTCATTACAATTTTCTCAATATCCTCGACATATACAACTTATAATGAATTAATGCACTAATAGTGTTGACATAAATGACAACCACATATCAAATACACAACCACAATATCCAACAATCTCCCCCTTTGGCATTGATGGCAACACATGATGTGAAAAAAACCATCAACACAACTAACTCTTGACACTTACTCCCCCTTAGGTTTTGAATCATTTTCTCCTCAACTTTTTCACATCATCTTCTTCCCCTTTGGCATCAATGACAAATATCTCTTCTATACAAGCTTTGAACCACATATCTGAACATCTAAACATCTAAACATCTGACTACTCCTTCTAAGTAGCAGCCACCACAACATCAATCTGGATCAAGATATGACTTTGAAATGCATGGACTGATGCAATGCAATGCATCCTTAGTTTTTCTTAGGAGGGGTAATCACCCCTAACTTCCCTCTGAGATACTCAAAAGTATCCTTAGGAAATGGCTGGGTTAAGATGTCTGCAATCTACTCCTTAGTAGGCACACACTCTAGTCTTATTTCCCTTTCACTCACCTTTTCTCTCAAAAAGTGAAACTTAATTGATATATGCTTTGTCTTTGAATGTAGCACCGGATTCTTAGAAATGTTAATAGCACTTGAATTATCACAGAATATAGCAATAGGCTTATTATACACAAATTTGATATCCTTCAACATTTGTTTCATCCACAGGACTTGAGTACAATTGTTAGCAACAACAATGTATTCAAGCTGTGCAGTAGATAAGGAAATGACATTGTGCTTCTTACTTAACCATGAAATCAGCTTCTTACCCAAGAAAAATGCTCCACCACTAGTACTTTTCCTAACTTTTACATCTCTTGACCAATCAACATCAGTAAAGGAACTCAAAGTAAGATCATCATCTTTAGGATACCATAGGCCAAAGTCAACTATCCCCTTCAAGTATATGAAAATTCTCTTCACAACAGTCACATGAGATTCCTTCGGATCAGCTTGAAATATTGCAAAAATACACAAAACATTCATTATATCAGGCCTAGTTTGAGTTAAATACAACAATCCACCAATCATTGATTTGTATCTAGTCTAATTTTCTTTCGGAGAATAATCTTATGTTGTCAACTTGCATCCTGTCACCATGGGTGTACCGAATAGCTTTGAATCTTCCATACCAAACTTCTTCAACAATTCCTTCACATACTTGGACTGAGATATAAAAATCCCTTTATCTAACTGAGTAATTTGCAATCCCAAAAAGAATTTCATCTCACCAATCATTGACATTTCAAATTCACTCTTCATAACTTCATGCACAAACTATCATCTCCTCCAAAAATGATATCATCAACAAAGACTTCAACAATCAAATCTTTATTAACATTCTTGAAATACAAATTACTATCAGTAGTACCTTTGTTAAATCCAAGCTTCAACAAATACTTGTCCAATTTGGCATACCAAGCTCTAGGGGCTTGCTTGAGTCCATATAATGCTTTCTTCAACCGACACACCATATCTCCCTTATCAGTCAATTGGAATCCATCAGGTTGCTCAACATACACCTCTTCTTCCAATTGAATATTTAGAAAAGCTAACTTGACATCCATCTGATAAACCTTGTAGTTCTTGTAAGTAGCATAGGCAAGAAATAATCTTATAGCTTCAATTCTAGCAACAGGGGAAAAAGTATCTTCAAAATCAATTCCTTCCATCTATGAATATCCTTTTCATACCAGTCTGTCTTTGTTTCTAACCACTTCTCCTTGCTCATTCAATTTGTTTCTAAAGACCCATTTAGTTCCAATGAAATTCTTATCCTTAGGTCTAGGAACAAGAATCCAAGTATCATTCTTCTCAATCTATTTTGGTTCCTCTTTCATTGCTTCAACCCAATGCTCATCTTTACATGCTTCATTCACACTAGTAGGCTCAATCTTTGAAATCAAGCAAAATTCTTCTGCAATCTTTCTCCTAGTCTGGAAACCTTTGTTCTTATCACCTATAATTTGATCTTCTGAATGATTCAATCTTACATACCTCAAAGTCTTCTTAGGTTGTTATTCAACTTCAAGCTCTTGTGTTCTCTCTTCTGCAACTTCACTAGTTTCTTCTTCCTCTTGATTTTCCTGATCCACCAGAATGATTTGTACTTGATTTGTAGTCTGAACTTGCTTTCCCTTGTTTGTATTGAAATTCTAATCATCAGAATCATATCCATAGGTTTTGGATGGTGTACCTAAGTCTTCATCAACCTTGAAATTTCCACTTTCAACCTTTTTCCTCAATATTTTATTATAACACTAGTAGGCCTTGCTATTAGTAGAATAACCCAAAAAGATACCTTCATCACTCCTAGCATCAAACTTTCCTATGTCTTCATCTCTCTTGATATAACATTTGCTTCCAAATATCTTGAAATATTTAACAATAGGCTTTTGACCAGTCCATAGCTCAAAAGGGGTCTTACCAATATCACCTTTGATTTGTACCTGGTTGAGTGTGTACACATTAGTACTCACAACTTCTCTCCAATAGATATGAGGGAAATTTCCTTCCAACATCATAGTTCTAGTAGTATATTCAATTGTTTTGTTCTTCCTTTCCACAACTCCATTTTGTTGAGGGGTCCATGGTGCATATAATTGTCTCTTTATTCCATGTTCTTAACAAAAAGAATTAAATTCACCAGAAGTGAATTCACCACCTCTATCTGATCTCAGACATTTAATCTTCAGACCTGTCTCTGTCTCAACCATAGTGGTGCAGGAGCACCTGGCAAAGTTCAGCTTAATTGAAGTTTTTGTAGGAAGTCTAAATTTTGTTGTGATTTCATAAGGTCATGTTGATCATTGTTTTAGGTGCTTTGGGTTGTCTTTGAACTTTGGAAAGGAGGTTAACAAGAGTTAAGTGGTTTTAACTCTTCATTTTGGCTAAGTTGTAAAAATTGACTAAGTGTTTGTAAACACAACGGGTTTTACAAAAATGCATTTTTAGGTCATCAAAGCCTCGACCCAAGAACCTAAATTGTTTTGGAGGCATATTTAAGGCATACCACGACCTTTTTGGGGGGTTAGAAGTTTTTGTACGGACTGTGTTTTCCATAAATTAAAGAAAACAACGTTCTTATCTTATTTTCTGTTTTTCTGTTCTTGTTTGCGTGATAGCAGCTAAATGAATTAAAAGAGGAATTTTGTAGGTTTTTTTAGCATGTAGAGAGGCCTCTGGAAGTTTTGTTTTGGCACATTTGATAGCTGTTCCATTGCTTTCATCCTTTCTTGTAAATTCTGTGTTTTTTTTCCTTATTTCTGTTTTGACTGGAACTATGTAAAAATGGAGTTCTAGGCTACATTCCCTCCATACCAGGAAGTATGGAATTGTTGGGAACGTGGTCAGGCTCCATCTCTGTACTTGTAAATATGGTAGGAGTTAGGTTTCTTTTGGTTGTAGGAGCTATGAGAAAAGCCTTTCCCTAGGCGAACCAGTGAAGAGCCCAGCTAGGAAAGGCTACAAAACAACGTTGATAACTTGCAGGGGAGAAAATATTTTCGAAAAATTATTTTTGGAGAATTTAGGGGAAGGTCCTGGCCATGTATGGTGCCAAGGAGGAGAGCCCAACAATCCATTTAGGAGGAGAAATTTTCACCAGTCCTAAAACTGGTTCTGAACAATTAGAAACCCTAGTTTTCTGGGCAGTGTTTGCATGAGGGCAGAGTACGGCCTAGACAGAGCCAAGACCCTAGAAATATTGAAGCTATAGATAGGGGAAACAAAAAACCTAAGTCAAGAACCTAAGTCCTTTGGTGGGTTTAGGAGGGAAAAGCAATTTACCCTTGTTCAGAGACCAAATAGTGGCTCAAGGGCCAAACCTATGGAATAGGCTTCATGCAAGCGTTGGTAAGATTGGAGTCTAAGTGAAGTTTCAAGAACCCTAGGAGGTTGTTTTGGAGCTTTGGAAAACATTCCCTCACCCCTACAAGATCCATTCATGTATTGAGGGAGGATTAGTCTTTTGGATGCATAAAAGGCTAAGGAAGAAAGGAGTCATAGCACCAAATTTTGGCTTGGTAGTTGCAAACTTGACAAGATAGTGAGGTTGGCAGGAGAACCAGGGGAACTTAGACAAGGTAGAGTTCCTATAGGTTAGGGTGGAACAAAAATTTCACCAAGGAGGTTTATGACAAGGCCTAGTGTAGGAATCTATGATTGCTTCCTGCAGCACCTGAAAACAGTGTGATTGATTCCTGCAGCCTCCCTATCAGATTGGTATCAGAGCAAGCAAAAGATTTGGGAAAGTAGCTTATATGTCAGAAGTTGAGTTAGGTGAAACCCCTGCCATGGTGACAAATGCACAGTTATCCAAGAGGGTTGAAGAACAAGAAGAGGACAACAAGTCCTTAAAAGAAAGAATAGAGCAACTTGAGAAAGCATTGAACAATGCAAGGTTGGAAGGAATGGTACCAAAGGAAGAAGAGGTTCCAGAGGAAGAAAAGGTCCCTGCACCTGACCCTGTTTTGGAGGAGGAGCCTTTCTTGAAGGCATTGAAAGCCCTGAGTGGAAAAGGACTTGAGGGTATACCACTGTTCAGTGGAAAGATGGATCTTGATTTGGTCATGGATTGGATAGAAGGTATGGAGAATCACTTTGAGTGTGATGGAGTAACTAAAGCACAGAAGGTGAAGGTTGCTAAATCAAGGTTGAGAGGATCAGCCTTGACATGGTGGAAATTTTTTCAGACTGAAAGGGAAAAAGAAGGCAAGAAGCCCATATCAACTTGGAAAGGAATGGTTGCTAAGGTAAAGGAAGCCTACATGCCAGATGACTATGAGATCCAACTTCACAAGAAGAGGCAAAGTCTAAGGCAGAAAGACCAAGATGTCAAAACCTATACTGAAGAGTTTCAAAAGATTTGTTTGAGATCTAATGTGATAGAGGATGAGAGCCTAAAGGTGGCTAGATACCTAAATGGGTTGAAGTGGAACATCCAAGAAGAGATGGCTCTTTTGAGTCCTAAAATAGTCCACCAATGTTATCAGTTGGCTATAAAGATTGAGGAAAGGAACAAGAGGAAGCAAGATCAGTCTTCCAAGGGCAGAGGCAAAGGAAGAGATCAAAGAGGGCAGCGTGGTGGTTACCAAGGTAGAGGTAATGATCAAAGAAATCAAGGAGAATCTAAGCTCACTGAGCATGGAGGCGAAACATCTTCAAGAGGAGGATTTAACAGAGGAAGAGGACCTCAAGGAGGTTCAAACAGAGGAAGAGGAGCAGGTAGGAGTAATTCTTACTTTGCAAACATGAAGTGTTATCATTGTAACCAACTAGGTCACCCTACTTATAGGTGCCCGGAGAAAGCATCCTCTTCTAGCAATGAGAAATGAGTGGCTTATGCACAAGAGGACACCATGAGTCCTAAGGCATCTGAGATCAGTCATATAGAATCTGAAATTGGAGAGAATCTGATGTTTAATAGTGTTTTGATAAGGCAACCAGTCAAAGAGGAACCTAAGCAAAGAAGAGCTCTTTTTAGAGTAAGGTGCAAGATACTTGGAAAAGTGTACAAAGTAATTGTAGATTCTGGTTCAACAAACAATATCATCTCAGAGGAGGAAGTAACTAAACTGAAATTGGAGAAGGTACCACACAATAACCCCTACAAAGTCACATGGCTGAATAAAGGGCAGAGTGTTTTGGTGAATGAGGAGGTAACAGTGGAATTTTCAATTGGAGGCTATAAAGACAAGTTAGTTTGTGATGTATTACCCATGGATGCATGCCATCTACTACTAGGTAGACCTTGGCAATATGACAGAAGTGCCATTTATGATGGGAAAGAGAACACCATCTCATTCAAGAAAGATGGAAGAACCTTCAAGCTGCAGTCATTGACAGAGGAAGATGAGGGGCAGTCAAAGGTACCAAACATCATGTTGAGCAGTGGTAAAGAGTTTATCAACAATCTACATCAAGGGAATGAAGGATATGTGATCATGATGCAGTCCAAAGAGGAAGAAAAGGCTGAAAGGATAGTCTTACCAGAAGCAGTCCAAAGGTTGCTTGATAAGTACAAAAGTATAGTCAGTGATGGAACACTCACAACTTTACCACCAAAGAGAACAATAAGTCATCAAATTGACTTCATACCTGGAGCCTCATTTCCTAACAAAGCAGCATACAAGCTCACTCCTGAGCAGAACCTAGAGGTGGCTAGGCAAGTGGAAGAATTGTTGAGTCAAGGTCTGATTCAAAAGAGCATCAGCCCATATGCAGTCCCGGTGGTTTTGGCAACTAAGAAAGGAGGTAAGTGGAGACTTTGTACTGATTCTAGAGCAATCAATAGGATTACAATTAGATATAGATTCCCTATCCCTAGAATAGAAGATCTAATGGATTTCCTTGGAGGAGCACAGTATTACACCAAGTTGGACCTCAAGAGTGGCTACCATCAAATTAGAATTAAGGAAGGTGATGAGTGGAAGACAACTTTTAAGACAAATGATGGCCTATATGAGTGGAAAGTGATGCCATTTGGCCTCTCAAATGCCCCTAGCATGTTCATGAGACTAATGAATGAGGTGCTTAAGGATTTCACAGAAATCTTTGTAGTAGTCTATCTTGATGACATACTGATTTTCAGTAAGACAGCAGAAGAACATTTGAAGCATGTGGAAATGGTTCTCAAAAGGTTGCAAGAAGAGAAATTGGCAATCAACCTTGAGAAGTGTGAGTTCTTCAAACAATAACTTGTGTATCTAGGCTTTGTAGTATCCCAAGGAACGTTGAAGATGGATCCAAGCAAGGTGGAAGCCATCCTAAACTGGCCTACACCAACCACAACAACAGAGGTAAGGAGCTTTCATGGTTTAGCTCAGTTTTATAGGAAATTCCTCAGGAATTTTAGTGGTATATGTGCACCAGTCCTAGATACTATTAAAGGTGGTCTAAAAAAAAAGTTTAAGTGGACTCAAGAGGCTGATAAAGGGTTTGAAAAATTGAAACAAGAAGTGGCAACTCAACCAATTCTGTTATTGCCTAGTTTTGATAAGTTATTCACAGTTGAGTGTGATGCAAGTGGAGTAGCAGTAGGAGGAGTACTTAGTCAAGAAGGTAGGCCTGTAGCCTTCTTTAGTGAAAAGCTCAATGAAGCCAAGCAAAAGTACTCTACCTATGATCTAGAATTATATGCTTTAGTGCAGTCCCTTAGGAAGTGGAGGCATTATTTGTTGCCCAAAGAGTTTGTGGTCTTCACTGATAATCAGGCACTTAGTTACATCAACACCCAGGAGAAGCTGAGTAATAGACATTTGAAGTGGATGGAATACATCCAAGCTTTCACTTTTACTATCAAGCACAAAAAGGGACAAATGAATAAGGTTGCAGATGCATTAAGCAGAAGGTTGCTGACAGTGCAAGAAATACAGCTAAAGAGCATTGGATTAGAGAGTTTCAAAGATCTCTATGGTGAAGATGAAGACTTCTCAGAAGCTTACAAGGTATGCTATGATTTTGAGAATCATTTTCATAGTCAATATGCTGAGTATACACTACAAAATGGACTGTTATTTAAGGGTAATCAGTTATGTGTTCCAAGAGGATCAATGAGGGAAAATCTGATTCAAGAAAAGCATAATGGCAGTCTTAGTGGGAATTTTGGTATTAATAAAACTTTAGAGCTAGTTCAAAGGTTCTATTACTGGCCTAAGTTAGCAAGAGATGTTAGAAAATATGTGGAACAGTGTGTTGTGTGCATGAAAGCTAAGGGAGGAGCTAGCAATGCTGGTTTATATCAACCCCTGCCTATTCCTAACAGACCATGGGAGTGTGTGAGCATGGATTTTGTGGTAGGTCTTCCTAAGACCAAGACTGGTTTTGACAGTGTGTATGTAGTAGTGGATAGATTTAGCAAGATGAGTCACTTCATTCCTTGCAAAACTACTCATGATGCAAGCTACATAGCTCATCTTTTCTTTAAGGAGGTTGTAAGAATCCATGGATTACCTCTAAGCATTGTTTCTGACAGAGATGTGAAGTTCATGAGTCATTTTTGGAAGACTCTATGGAGCAGATTGGGTACAAATCTATCATTTGGATCAGCTTACCATCCTCAAACCAATGGTCAAACAGAGGTGGTTAACAGAGTGCTAGGTAATCTTCTGAGGTGCTTGACAAAGGAATATGGACAAACATGGGATATGGTGATTTCCCAAGCTGAATATGCCTATAATGACAGTGTTAATAGAACTAGAGGGAAAAGTCCTTTTGAGGTTGTGTATGGGATGCACCCAAGAGGTATTTGTGAACTCAGAGACCTTGGATCAATGGAGAATAGGAGTGGACATGTAGAAGACTTCACTCAGACCATGAAGGAGATTCATGAGCAGGTTAAGAAAACAGTTACAACAGCAACTCAAAAGTTGAAGGAGAATGTTGATTTGTCAAGGAAGGATGTACAATTTGTAGTTGGGGACTATGTTATGGTCCACCTCAACAAATCTAGATTGCATAAGGGCATGGAAACCAAGTTACAGATGAAAAGAGTGGGTCCATGCAAGGTGTTAGCCAAATATGGCAAGAATGCATATAAGGTGGAATTACCATCAGATTTGGGCATCTCTCCAGTTTTCAATGTTGCTGATTTGATCAAATATAAAGGGACAGTCAAGGATATGGTTCAGTCAGGAGGTCTTCAAGGACATCAGCAACATGTCCATACCAACTCTAGACAAGGTGCAAGCAGAGAAGATCAAGAGTGAAGAAGACTACAAGGCACAAGGTGTACATGGAGCATCTTGTCAAATGGAAGGATAAGCATGAATCTGAAGCTACCTGGGTAGAAGAAGTAGATTTTAAGAAGAAAGGCATTGATATGTCTCTGATCTCTCCTAAAAATTCCTTAGCTGTTTGAGCTGAGAGGGGGAGAATGGTGCAGGAGCACCTGGCAAAGTTTAGCTTAATTGAAGTTTTTGTAGGAAGTCTAAATTTTGTTGTGCTTTCATAAGGTCATGTTGACCATTGTTTTAGGAACTTTGGGTTGTCTTTGAACTTTGGAAAGGAGGTTAACAAGAGTTAAGTGGTTTTAACTCTTCATTTTGGCTAAGTTGTAAAAATTGCCTAAGTGTTTGTAAACACATCGGGTTTTACAAAAATGCATTTTTAGGTCATCAAAGCCTCGACCCAAGAACCTAAATTGTTTTGGAGGCATATTTAAGGCATACCACGACCTTTTTGGGGGGTTAGAAGTTTTTGTACGGACTGTGTTTTCCAGAAATTAAAGAAAACAATGTTCTTGTCTTATTTTCTGTTTTTCTGTTCTTGTTTGCATGACAGTAGCTAAATGAATTAAAAGAGGAATTTTGTAGGTTTTTTTAGCATGTAGAGAGGCCTATGGAATTTTTTTTTTGGCACATTTGATAGCTGTTCCATCGCTTTCATCCATTCTTGTAAATTCTGTGTTTTTTTTCCTTATTTCTATTTTGACTGGAACTATGTAAAAATGGAGTTCAAGGCTGCATTCCCTCCGTACCAGGAAGTATGGAATTGTTGGGAACATGGTCATGCTCCATCTCTATACTTGTAAATATGGTAGGAGTTAGGTTTCTTTTGGTTGCAGGAGCTATGAGAAAAGCCTTGCCCTAGGCGAGCCAGTGAAGAGCTCAGCTAGGAAAGGCTGCAGAACAGCGTTGATAACTTGCAGGGGAGAAAAGATTTTCGAAAAATTATTTTTGGAGAATTTAGGGGAAGGTCCTAACAACATATGGTGCCAAGGAGGAGAGCCCAGAAATCTGTTTAGGAGGAGAACTTTTCACCAGTCCTAAAACTAGTTCTGAACAGTTAGAAACCCTAGTTTTCTGGGCAGTGTTTGCAGGAGGGCAGAGTACGGCCTAGACAGAGCCAAGACCCTAGAAATATTGAAGCTGTAGATAGGGGAAACAAAAATATAAGTCAAGAACCTAAGTCCTTTGGTGGGTTTAGGAGGGAAAAGCAATTTACCCCTGTTCAGAGACCAAATAGTGGCTCAAGGGCCAAACCTATGGAATAGGCTTCATGCAAGCGTTAGTAAGATTGGAGTCTAAGTGAAGTTTCAAGAACCCTAGGAGGTTGTTTTGGAGCTTTGGAAAACATTCCCTCACCCCTGCAAGATCCATTCATGTATTGAGGGAGGATTAGTCTTTTGGATGCATAAAAGGCTAAGGAAGAAAGGAGTCATAGCACCAAATTTTGGCTTGGTAGTTGCAAACTTGACAAGATAGTGAGGTTGGCAGGAGAACCAGGGGAACTTAGACAAGGTAGAGTTCCTATAGGTTAGGGTGGAACAACAATTTCACCAAGGAGGTTTATGACAAGGCCTAGTGCAGGAATATGTGATTGCTTCTTGCAGCACCTAAAAACAGTGTGATTGATTCCTGCAGCCTCCAGGAATCTGCGATTGCTTCCTACAGCCTCCCTATCACATAGCCTTAAAGGTCTTGAACTTTTTTAGTGCTTCAAATTTCTCCCTGAAGAAAGTAATCCACACCATTCTTGAATAATCATCAATGAGTAACATGAAATACCTATAACCTTGTAAAATTTTGACCTTAGAGGGACCACACAGATTAGTATGCACAAGTTCCAACAATTCATTTGAATAATGTTTTTTTATTTGAAATGAAATTCTAGTTTTCTTCCTAACTAACATTCCTTGCATATGGCATTAGTAGGTTTCACCAACTTAGGTAGATCTCTCACAGCCTTAGTGAACTTATCTTGACAATATTATCAAAGTTAACATGACACATTCTCCTATTCAATAACCAACTTTCATCAACTTGAGCAATCAAACAACTTTTACTAGCAGAACTCAAGTGAAAGTGTGAACCAGTGATCTTAACCTACTCTAAAAAGATGCAAAATAAGGTGAAAAAAAGAAAGGAAAAGAACACTAACACCTCAAGATTAGCCTAGTTGAATTCAAAACAAAGAAAGATAACAAAAAGCAGATATTTACCTTGTGTTGAATTGATCTTTGGTTGGCCCTTGATGGTTGATTTTGTGTGCTCCTTTGATGGCAAGATATGATGAAAGTGGATTCCAAATGTTGAGGATTTGATGGAGATTCAAATGAAAGATGTGGGTATTTTGGTGGATGAAAAAAATAGATGCAATGAGAGCTTTAGGTCTGCAACAATGGTGGATGAGCATGAGAGCTTCAAAGTTGGTTGATTATGGTGTTGAATGAAAAAGTGTTGCAAGTGTGTGAAATGAGAGAATGAAAGAAAATTATTTCATTTTATGGAAAGAAGCCCTAGAGGAATGGATGGTTGAGATCTTGCCAACATGGGCAAGATGTAGGGCTATGGTGAGTTGAGGACTCACAATCCCTCACATCTTTCCATGTGGCAGATGATGTGTCACAAGGACACACGAGGTAGAAGATGACATGTGATGGGAAGGTGACATGTGGTGGCATGTGACTGATATGACATCTAAATGATCACATGGGGAAGGGGAGAGCTTTGGGAGAATAAAAGTGAATTTTAAATTCACAATGATTGGGAGTATCCTAAGGATAAAACAAGGTTCCCAAAAAGGAAGCTAGAAGTACCTTGGATAAGACAAGGTGCTTATAATAGAAGGTTTCTCACCCATGCGACTGATGTGACCTCTCAATGATCACATGGGAAAGAGGAGATTCCTTGGAGGAATAAAAGTGAATTTTATATTCACATGGGGAAGAAAAAAATGAATTAAAAATTCCTTGGGAGATAAGAGAGTTGACCAAGATGCTGATTGGACTAATTAATCAATGATTAGAAGACAGTTGTGGCTAATGAAGATTAGGAGCCAACTTGCAAAAGTTGGAGGATGTGACACATCCTAATCAAGGATTAGACATGTGCACATCCCTAATGATGAGATCGGGAGGTGGATTAGGATTAAGGAAAAGTGATGGAGGATGTGACATGTGAGGAATTAAATAAATTTATTATTTATTTAATTTTTTTGAGGAAAATGGGAAAAGGAGTAATGTATTTAATTATTTAACTAGATATCTTAGGGATTAGAAGAACTTTAGAGGTATTTATTAAATATAGTGTTATTACTTAATTAATGCGGATAAGGGGATATTTAGATGAAAAGGGGTAAATTTGGACAAATGAAAGTGTGCAAATTTGGATGTCTAAATTTTTCCACTCTTTGAGATGGTGTTATGAAGTAGCATCATTTCAAAGAATATTAAAACATAGAACCCGAAAGAAGATGGTTAGATTGAGAAAAATTTCCTAGTCATCAAAGGACTGACTAGGAAGAAAGAAGATGAGGGTGAAGATGAAAGTTAGGAATTGAGGATTCCCTCTCAAGAGGACATGCAAGTTCAAGAGAACATGGGTGTGCTCTTGAAATGGATGAGACAATGAAATGGTATATGAGGAAGATGATGCAAAGTGATAGATAAGGTAGGATGATGAGCGAGAGGAGATTGGGAAGCACAAATGGATTTAAGGCTAAAGGTGATGTTGCCCCAGTCAAGCTACAAGAGAAAATGGGTTGATGATGGATGGAGTGTTGTCAATAAGGGAACAATATGTCCCGAAAAAACACAAGGATAGAAAATGATACATCCCAATAAGTGTTGTTGATGAGGGAAGGATACATCCCAAAACAACACCAAAGGATAGGGAAGGATACATCCCGATGATGCTAATGAAAGCACCGTTGATGAGGGAAGGATACATCCCAAAACAACACCAAAGGATAGGGAAGGATATCCTGATGATGATGATTAGATTGAGGCTTGTAGCGAGACAGGAAACAAGACCAAGAATGTGATTAGATGATTTGTGCTAGATTGAATTGATGAGGATTGGATTGAGATGTGAGATGAATGAAAGGAATAAAATGATGGGGGATAAGATGCTTAAAATAACCAATCTATATTATTCTAAGAACATTGGAGAGATGATGATAAGAGATTGGATGGATAAAGGAGGTAGAGTGATGAAGGATGAATGGATGGGGGGGGGGATTTTGATAGATGAGAGGATGGGGGATGGGGAAATGAATGTTTGCACAACCAAAATCATAGGTCATGGGTTGGGTATGGAAGGGATGGAGGATACATGCAATGCAATGGAATAGGAGATGAAATGCAATCCTAATGCAATTTTTCATTTTCAGAGCATTGATTTTTGCTATATCATAAGACAGCAAGTGCTAGGGTATTGAAACCAAGGCGGATTAGTGTCTAATGTGTAAAACAAACACAACAGACAAGAAGGCTATCCCAACACCCCAAAGTCATGAAGACCTTGGTTGGGCTAGGCATTGGGATAACCGCAAGCACAAGAGGATGTCCCAGCGTAACACAAGGCCGCAGGGATCTTGGTGGGTACAACGTGGGACAACCAAGAAGACAACAACAAACAAAAGATAAAGATGTTCCCCTATGTTAACTAGCCAAAACACACCATGATATGGTAGATCAAGGTGACCTTGACAAGGTATGATAGGGAGCTCAAATAAAGCCAAAAGTATCAAAAGATCACAATCAATTTCAAACGCCCTTTGCCATAGGATCAAAGGGGACGGATGGGATTGATGAGGTCTATTAGGAAGGATGCATTCTATTGAGACCAAAGATGGATACTAAACTAAAAGATCGATTTGATGCAGGACACTTGAAACTGATTGAACCTCATGATAGTAGCGGATCTTGCTTGTTAAGAACCAGCTAGGTAGGGACATACTTGACAACATGACACAAGAAACAAGATACAAGACTGACACATCCTACAAACCTAGGGGCTTGGGGGTTGATCAAAGATTAGCCTTGCCTATGTGAAAGCGCAGAGCCCTCGTAGTTTGATAAAAGGCTAACAAATGACCATGGATAAAAGCGGAAATAGGATGATGGAGACCTCGATGGATGACAAAGACTAGATGGAAAAAAGCAAAGCCCTAGGGGTAGATCAAATGATCGACCTTGCCTACATGAAAGCACAGGGGCAACGTAGTTCGACAAAAACTGACGACTGACCATGGATAAAGGATGGTGAGATGACCAGGAGAAGTGGATAAAATGATAGGACCGATATGATGAGACAAGATAGACTTGTTGGATAAGATAGGATGATGGTGATCATGCGTAGCTCAGGGATGGGATAGTTATCCAAATCATGAAAAGATGAATTGGGAGGATGACATGATGGAGAGATGAGTGATGAGAAGTGATATGAGATTGGAAAGATGTGCGAAAGAAGCAGTAGTGATGATGATGAGATAGATGGAATTGGATTGCATGAGGGGAAGCCTATAGCTAGATACCAATGACAAAGGGATTATGAGGTGGGAGGTGGATAAAGATGAAGGAATGGATAGATAAAAATAGGAAGATAAGGATGGGAATATGGAGGGGATTGCCACGATGGATGGATAAAGGGATAGATGGGGAAAAGGTTACTGGATGGATAGATGGAAAGGTAAGGATTTGGAAGATGGAAGGGATTGCGATGATGGATGGATAGAGGGATAAGGGTGAGGAGATGGAAGGGATTGTTTAGATGGATAGGAAGATAAGGATGGGGAGATGATAGGGATGACATGAGGGATGAATGATGTCTCCAAGGACTATATCACAAAGGAAGATAGATGCCCCCACTTTAGATATGTCATGTATAATGAGGCAGGAGGGATGGAAGATAAAAGGATAGGAAAATAAGGGAGTGAGATGGATATGGATAGGATGTAGAGATAAGGAGGGGAGATTAATGGTAGCATGATGGGTGGACAAGGAAGGTAAATGGATG
>VDFB02049217.1:81925612-82005835 GCA_007258455.2 Sequoia sempervirens | reverse complement strand
AGATAACTTAAAATTCTAGTGCATCAAAGAAATAATTATTTTTTTATGAATGTTATAGTTTACACACAATATCATAGAGTTTTGATGGGAACTTAGCTTTTATCTAAACTTTTTATGATTAAAAATAATTATACCTCCTTGGAGAGGATTTTGTGTTTTAATGAACCATATATTTTTAATTTTTTTAAATATTTTTTAATTTCTATTCAACCTCATGTTTGATTATAATTATTTGAGAAGGAAAGACCTATTTGCAAGATAAAAAAATATTTCCTTTTTTTTGCAAGATGAAACAAATTATCATATGCATGTTGTAAAATGTACAAAAGTAGAGCCTTGCATATAAAGGAAATGATGAAGAGATGAGAAGGTAGGAGTAAAACTATAACTACCCCTCTAAATTTGAAACACATGTAGGACTCTATGGATAAATGTAGGGACACATGGTTAGTCTATTGATAGGATTAAGGTGTCATCAACTTTTAAATCTTATGTATTTACTAACTCATAATATTGTTTGTATGAGTCATAAGAGATGAGGAATTCATCATTAGTAGTAATTATTTTTTACTGTTAAGGTTTAATTGTTATGGCAATTAAGTTTTACTGGTACAATAATTAATTTTTTTATTAGGGGTCCATAACTAATTTTTATTAATAATATTTTACTATTTACCTGGAGGGATCTTATAGTATAAGGTTGTTTTGGTTGTTCAAATTTCTATGGGATTTTTTATGAGTTTTTTTAAGCATGTGTGGCTATTATTAAAGATAAAACAACTTGTAGTTATAAACAATAACCCCCAACTTGGTTAGAAATTAACAATCAAGTGTCCAAATAACTTGGTTTGAAAGAGGTTACAACCATGAGAAGTTTCTAACTCCTTGGGATTTGGTCAGTCTTCATTGCATGAAATACTTTACTCTTGAGGGTCATTTTAAAATGTGCATGGTTATCACTTTTCAATTTTGAATCATCTCCACGATGGTAAGAGAATGAAACTTCCTTTATTTATGTTTACCTCTCTTGAGGCCTACATCATCAAAGGTGCCTACCCGCTTTGTACCAAGACCTAATCATAGCCCTTTATAAATGTTTTCTCTCAATGAATCCCTCTTTAAACCCTAAGGTCAAAACTGGTGTGCAAATCAATCTTATTGAGGACAAATCCTTTAGGTCCCCCTCTACTCCTACTAAACCTAGGAATTTCTCTTTTGACAAGGTGGATCCATGCCTTAAGGGTAAGGACCCCACTATGATTCCTACTCCCCAACTCAATTTGCTTGATACCTTGTCAGCCAAGAAAAGAAAGGTGGCATCCCCCGGTTTGCATGCAAAGTAGCATAGTAAAAGTATGAAAAAGTCCAAAAACCAAAATCTAGGAGTGGGTAGGGCTATCGAGATTTATGATGCAACAGGGATGAGAGTGTGGTTTTGAAGTTTACCCCTTTTATTTACAAAGGCTTTGGTGGGCACAAGTCTACTAGAATTTCTAAAGCCCTTACCACTATGAACCCTAACACTTCCAAGGGAAAATAGATTTAGGAGATGAATGATGAGGATGTGTTGGATGAAGAGGATTTTTTCCCTCATTTTGTGGAGGGCTCAAAGGAGGATGACTAGGACCATGACTCTATTTAATCTTCAGACCTGTCTCTGTCTCAACCATAGTGGTGCAGGAGCACCTGGCAAAGTTCAGCTTAATTGAAGTTTTTGTAGGAAGTCTAAATTTTGTTGTGATTTCATAAGGTCATGTTGATCATTGTTTTAGGTGCTTTGGGTTGTCTTTGAACTTTGGAAAGGAGGTTAACAAGAGTTAAGTGGTTTTAACTCTTCATTTTGGCTAAGTTGTAAAAATTGACTAAGTGTTTGTAAACACAACGGGTTTTACAAAAATGCATTTTTAGGTCATCAAAGCCTCGACCCAAGAACCTAAATTGTTTTGGAGGCATATTTAAGGCATACCACGACCTTTTTGGGGGGTTAGAAGTTTTTGTACGGACTGTGTTTTCCATAAATTAAAGAAAACAACGTTCTTATCTTATTTTCTGTTTTTCTGTTCTTGTTTGCGTGATAGCAGCTAAATGAATTAAAAGAGGAATTTTGTAGGTTTTTTTAGCATGTAGAGAGGCCTCTGGAAGTTTTGTTTTGGCACATTTGATAGCTGTTCCATTGCTTTCATCCTTTCTTGTAAATTCTGTGTTTTTTTTCCTTATTTCTGTTTTGACTGGAACTATGTAAAAATGGAGTTCTAGGCTACATTCCCTCCATACCAGGAAGTATGGAATTGTTGGGAACGTGGTCAGGCTCCATCTCTGTACTTGTAAATATGGTAGGAGTTAGGTTTCTTTTGGTTGTAGGAGCTATGAGAAAAGCCTTTCCCTAGGCGAACCAGTGAAGAGCCCAGCTAGGAAAGGCTACAAAACAACGTTGATAACTTGCAGGGGAGAAAATATTTTCGAAAAATTATTTTTGGAGAATTTAGGGGAAGGTCCTGGCCATGTATGGTGCCAAGGAGGAGAGCCCAACAATCCATTTAGGAGGAGAAATTTTCACCAGTCCTAAAACTCATTTTGAACAGTTAGAAACCCTAGTTTTCTGGGCAGTGTTTGCATGAGGGCAGAGTACGGCCTAGACAGAGCCAAGACCCTAGAAATATTGAAGCTATAGATAGGGGAAACAAAAAACCTAAGTCAAGAACCTAAGTCCTTTGGTGGGTTTAGGAGGGAAAAGCAATTTACCCCTGTTCAGAGACCAAATAGTGGCTCAAGGGCCAAACCTATGGAATAGGCTTCATGCAAGCGTTGGTAAGATTGGAGTCTAAGTGAAGTTTTAAGAACCCTAGGTGGTTGTTTTGGAGCTTTGGAAAAAATTCCCTCACCCCTGCAAGATCCATTCATGTATTGAGGGAGGATTAGTCTTTTGGATGCATAAAAGGCTAAGGAAGAAAGGAGTCATAGCACCAAATTTTGGCTTGGTAGTTGCAAACTTGACAAGATAGTGAGGTTGGCAGGAGAACCAGGGGAGCTTAGACAAGGTAGAGTTCCTATAGGTTAGGGTGGAAAAAAAATTTCACCAAGGAGGTTTATGACAAGGCCTAGTGTAGGAATCTGTGATTGCTTCCTGCAGCACCTGAAAACAGTGTGATTGATTCCTACAGCCTCCAGGAATCTGTGATTGCTTCCTGCAGCCTCCCTATCAGATTGGTATCAGAGCAAGCAAAAGATTTGGGAAAGTAGCTTATATGTCAGAAGTTGAGTTAAGTGAAACCCCCGCCATGGTGACAAATGCACAGTTATCCAAGAGGGTTGAAGAACAAGAAGAGGACAACAAGTCCTTAAAAGAAAGAATAGAGCAACTTGAGAAAGCATTGAAAAATGCAAGGTTGGAAGGAATGGTACCAAAGGAAGAAGAGGTTCCAGAGGAAGACAAGGTCCCTACACCTGACCTTGTTTTGGAGGAGGAGCCTTTCTTGAAGGCATTGAAAGCCCTGAGTGGAAAAGGACTTGAGGGTATACCACTGTTCAATGGAAAGATGGATCTTGATTTGGTCATGGATTGGATAGAAGGTATGGAGAATCACTTTGAGTGTGATGGAGTAACTAAAGCACAGAAGGTGAAGGTTGCTAAATCAAGGTTGAGAGGATCAGCCTTGACATGGTGGAAATTTTTTCAAACTGAAAGGGAAAAAGAAGGCAAGAAGCCCATATCAACTTGGAAAGGAATGGTTGCTAAGGTAAAGGAAGCCTACATGCCAGATGACTATGAGATCCAACTTCACAAGAAGAGGCAAAGTCTAAGGCAGAAAGACCAAGATGTCAAAACCTATACTGAAGAGTTTCAAAAGATTTGTTTGAGATCTAATGTGATAGAGGATGAGAGCCTAAAGGTGGCTAGATACCTAAATGGGTTGAAGTGGAACATCCAAGAAGAGATGGCTCTTTTGAGTCCTAAAATAGTCCACCAATGTTATCAGTTGGCTATAAAGATTGAGGAAAGGAACAAGAGGAAGCAAGATCAGTCTTCCAAGGGCAGAGGCAAAGGAAGAGATCAAAGAGGGCAGCGTGGTGGTTACCAAGGTAGAGGTAATGATCAAAGAAATCAAGGAGAATCTAAGCTCACTGAGCATGGAGGCGAAACATCTTCAAGAGGAGGATTTAACAGAGGAAGAGGACCTCAAGGAGGTTCAAACAGAGGAAGAGGAGCAGGTAGGAGTAATTCTTACTTTGCAAACATGAAGTGTTATCATTGTAACCAACTAGGTCACCCTACTTATAGGTGCCCGGAGAAAGCATCCTCTTCTAGCAATGAGAAATGAGTGGCTTATGCACAAGAGGACACCATGAGTCCTAAGGCATCTGAGATCAGTCATATAGAATCTGAAATTGGAGAGAATCTGATGTTTAATAGTGTTTTGATAAGGCAACCAGTCAAAGAGGAACCTAAGCAAAGAAGAGCTCTTTTTAGAGTAAGGTGCAAGATACTTGGAAAAGTGTACAAAGTAATTGTAGATTCTGGTTCAACAAACAATATCATCTCAGAGGAGGAAGTAACTAAACTGAAATTGGAGAAGGTACCACACAATAACCCCTACAAAGTCACATGGCTGAATAAAGGGCAGAGTGTTTTGGTGAATGAGGAGGTAACAGTGGAATTTTCAATT
This sequence comes from Sequoia sempervirens, assembly GCA_007258455.2. Lineage (NCBI taxonomy): Eukaryota > Viridiplantae > Streptophyta > Pinopsida > Cupressales > Cupressaceae > Sequoia > Sequoia sempervirens. The sequence goes on along the minus strand of VDFB02049217.1, from coordinate 82,001,171 downwards.
GGAGGCTATAAAGACAAGTTAGTTTGTGATGTATTACCCATGGATGCATGCCATCTACTACTAGGTAGACCTTGGCAATATGACAGAAGTGCCATTTATGATGGGAAAGAGAACACCATCTCATTCAAGAAAGATGGAAGAACCTTCAAGCTGCAGTCATTGACAGAGGAAGATGAGGGACAGTCAAAGGTACCTAACATCATGTTGAGTAGTGGCAAGGAGTTCCTTAAGGACCTACACCAAGGGAATGAAAGATATGTGATCATGATACAGTCAAAGAGGAAAGAGGCTGAAAGGATAGTCTTACGAAGCCGATTCAAGGTTGCTTGATAGGTACAAAAGTATAGTCGATTGATGGAACTTACTCGCTTTACCACAAAGAGAACAATAAATTATCAGAACTTCATACCTGGAACCTCATTTTCCTAACAAAGCAGCACCTGGCTCACTCGGCGGGAACCTAGAGGTGGCTAGGCAAGTGGAAGAATTGTTGAGTCAAGGTTTGATTCAAAAGAGCATCAGCCCATGTGCAGTCCCGGTGGTTTTGGCAACTAAGAAAGGAGGTAAGTGGAGACTTTGTACTAATTGTAGAGCAATCAATAGGATTACAATTAGATATAGATTCCCTATCCCTAGAATAGAAGATCTAATGGATTGCCTTGGAGGAGCACAGTATTACACCAAGTTGGACCTCAAGAGTGGCTACCATCACCATTAAATTAAAGGAGGTGATGAGTGGAGAACAATAACTTTCCAAGACAAATGATAGCTATATATGGTGGAAAGTGATACCATTTGGCCTCTCAAATGCCCTAGCATGTGAGACTATGAATGAGGGTGCTTGGTTTCAATCTTTGTAGTAGTCTATCTTGATGACATCATGATTTTTCAGTAAGGCAATGAAGAACATTTGAAACATAGTGATGGTTCTCCAAAGGTTTGAAGAAAGTGGCAATCCAGCCTTGAGAAGTGTGAGTTCTTCAAACAACTAACTATCAAACTGCATGGTATCCCAAAGGCGTTGAAGATGGATCAAAGCAGGTGGGCTCCTAAGCCCCAGCCTACCAATACAATATGAGAGGTAAGAACTTCATGGTTTTAGCTTTCGGTTTTGCAGGAAATTCCTGGGAATTTTGGTGGTATATGTCTTTACCAGTCTAGATACTATTAAGGTGGTCTAAAAAAGTTTAGGAAGTGGACTCAAGAAGTGATAAAGGGTTTGAAAAATTGGAAACAAAAGTGGCAGCTATTAATTGTTATTGCCCTGAATTTTGATATTCACAGTTGGAAGTGCTGATGCAAGTGGAGGTATTAATGGGAGAGTACTTGGGTAAGAAGGTAGGCCTGTAGCTGCTGAGTGAAAAAAGCCAAGCAAGGTACTCTACCTACTGATCTGGAGTATAACTAGTCTGAGTCCCTTGGAAGTGGAGAACTGTTTACCCCAAGAGTTTGTGGTCTTCGATGTCGAACAGTTATAACACAGGAGAAAGGCTGGTAATAGTGAAGTGATTGATGCAGTAAGCTTTCACTTTACTATCAAGCTTCATAAATGAATGGAGTTCTGGGATACATTAGAGGTTTGTGATGCACCATCTGACTAAAAGGCATTGGATTAGAGAGTTTCAAAGGAATCTATGGTGAAGATGAGAGGCACTACCAGCTTACAGGTATGCTATGATTTTGAGAATCATTTTCATATTCAATATGCTGAATATACACTACAAAATGGACTGTTATTTAAGGGTAATCTGTTATGTGTTCCAAGAGGGTCAATGAGGGAAAATTTGATTCAAGAAAAAAATAATGGCAGTCTTAGTGGGAATTTTGGTATCAATAGAACTTTAGAGCTAGTTCAGGTTCTATTATTGGCCTAAGTTAGAGATGTTAAATATGTGGAGCAGAGTGTGTTGTGTGCATGAAAGCTAAGGGGAAGCTAGCAATGTGGTTTATATCAACCCCTATTCCTAACAGACCATGGGAGTGTGTGAGCATGGATTTTGGTAGGTCTTCCTAAGACCAAGACTGGTTTTGATAGTGTGTATGTAGTAGTGGATAGATTTAGCAAGATGAGTCACTTCATTCCTTGCAAAACTACTCATGATGCAAGCTACATAGCTCATCTTTTCTTTAAGGAGGTTGTAAGAATCCATGGATTACCTCTAAGCATTGTTTCTGACAGAGATGTGAAGTTCATGAGTCATTTTTGGAAGACTCTATGGAGCAGATTGGGTACAAATCTATCATTTGGATCAGCTTACCATCCTCAGACTGATGGTCAAACAGAGGTGGTTAACAGAGTGCTAGGTAATCTTCTGAGGTGCTTGACAAAGGAATATGGAAAAACATGGGATATGGTGATTTCCCAAGCTGAATATGCCTATAATGATAGTGTTAATAGAACTAGAGGGAAAAGTACTTTTGAGGTTGTGTATGGGATGCACCCAAGAGGTATTTGTGAACTCAGAGACCTTGGATCAATGGAGAATAGGAGTGGACATGTAGAAGACTTCACTCAGACCATGAAGGAGATTCATGAGCAGGTTAAGAAAACAGTTACAACAGCAACTCAAAAGTTGAAGGAGAATGTTGATTTGTCAAGGAAGGATGTACAATTTGCAGTTGGGGACTATGTTATGGTCCACCTCAACAAATCTAGATTGCATAAGGGCATGGAAACCAAGTTACGGATGAAAAGAGTGGGTCCATGCAAGGTGTTAGCCAAATATGGCAAGAATGCATATAAGGTGGAATTACCATTAGATTTGGGCATCTCTCCAGTTTTCAATGTTGCTGATTTGATCAAATATAAAGGGACAGTCAAGGATCTGGTTCAAGACAGTCAGGAGGTCTTCAAGGACATCAGCAACATGTCCATACCAACTCCAGACAAGCTACAACCAGAGAAGATCTTGGAGTCAAGAGTGAAGAAGACTACACGGCACAAGGTGTACATGGAGCATCTTGTCAAATGGAAGGATAAGCATGAATCTGAAGCTACCTGGGTAGAAGAAGTAGATTTTAAGAATAAAGGCATTGATATGTCTCTGATCTCTCCTAAAATTCCTTAGCTGTTTGAGCTGAGAGGGGGAGAATGGTGCAGGAGCACCTGGCAAAGTTCAACTTAATTGAAGTTTTTGTAGGAAGTCTAAATTTTGTTGTGCTTTCATAAGGTCATGTTGACCATTGTTTTAGGCACTTTGGGTTGTCTTTGAACTTTGGAAAGGAGGTTAACAAGAGTTAAGTGGCTTTAACTCTTCATTTTGGCTAAGTTGTAAAAATTGCCTAGGTGTTTGTAAACACATCGGGTTTTACAAAAATGCATTTTTAGGTCATCAAAGCCTCAACCCAAGAACCTAAATTGTTTTGGAGGCATATTTAAGGCATACCACGACCTTTTTTGGGGGTTAGAAGTTTTTGTATGGACTGTGTTTTCCAGAAATTAAAGAAAACAACGTTCTTGTCTTATTTTATGTTTTTTCTGTTCTTGTTTGCGTGACAGTAGCTAAATGAATTAAAAGAGGAATTTTGTAGGTTTTTTTAGCATGTAGAGAGGCCTATGGAAGTTTTTTTTGGCACATTTGATAGCTGTTCCATCGCTTTCATCCATTCTTGTAAATTCTGTGTTTTTTTTCCTTATTTCTGTTTTGACTAGAACTATGTAAAAATGGAGTTCAAGGCTGCATTCCCTCTGTACCAAGAAGTATGGAATTGTTGGGAACGTGGTCAGGCTCCATCTCTGTACTTGTAAATATGGTAGGAGTTAGGTTTCTTTTGGTTGCAGGAGCTATGAGAAAAGCCTTGCCCTAGGCGAGCCAGTGAAGAGCTCGGCTAGGAAAGGCTGCAGAACAATGTTGATAACTTGCAAGGGAGAAAAGATTTTCGAAAAATTATTTTTGGAGAATTTAGGGGAAGGTCCTGGCAACGTATGGTGCCAAGGAGGAGAGCCTAGAAATCTGTTTAGGAGGAGAACTTTTCACCAGTCCTAAAACTGGTTCTGAACAGTTAGAAACCCTAGTTTTCTGGGCAGTGTTTGCATGAGGGCAGAGTACGGCCTAGACAGAGCCAAGACCCTAGAAATATTGAAGCTGTAGATAGGGGAAACACAAAACCTAAGTCAAGAACCTAAGTCCTTTGGTGGGTTTAGGAGGGAAAAGCAATTTACCCCTGTTCAGAGACCAAATAGTGGCTCAAGGGCCAAACCTATGGAATAGGCTTCATGCAAGCGTTGGTAAGATTGGAGTCTAAGTGAAGTTTCAAGAACCCTAGGAGGTTGTTTTGGAGCTTTGGAAAACATTCCCTCACCCCTGCAAGATCCATTCATGTATTGAGGGAGGATTAGTCTTTTGGATGCATAAAAGGCTAAGGAAGAAAGGAGTCATAGCACCAAATTTTGGCTTGGTAGTTGCAAACTTGACAAGATAGTGAGGTTGGCAGGAGAACCAGGGGAACTTAGACAAGGTAGAGTTCCTATAGGTTAGGGTGGAAAAAAAATTTCACCAAGGAGGTTTATGACAAGGCCTAGTGTAGGAATCTATGATTGCTTCCTGCAGCACCTGAAAACAGTGTGATTGATTCCTGCAGCCTCCAGGAATCTGCGATTGCTTCCTACAGCCTCCCTATCACATAGCCTTAAAGGTCTTGAACTTTTTTAGTGCTTCAAATTTCTCCCTTAAGAAAGTAACCCACACCATTCTTGAATAATCATCAATGAGTAACATGAAATACCTATAACCTTGTAAAATTTTGACCTTAGAGGGACCACACAGATTAGTATGCACAAGTTCCAACAATTCATTTGAATAATGCTTTTTTATTTGAAATGAAATTCTAGTTTTCTTCCTAACTAACATTCCTTGCATATGGCATTAGTAGGTTTCACCAACTTAGGTAGATCTCTCACAGCCTTAGTAGAACTTATCTTGACAATATTATCAAAGTTAACATGACACATTCTCCTATTCAATAACCAACTTTCATCAACTTGAGCAATCAAACAACTTTTACTAGCAGAACTCAAGTGAAAGTGTGAACCAGTGATCTTAACCTACTCTAAAAAGATGCAAAATAAGGTGAAAAAAAGAAAGGAAAAGAACACTAACACCTCAAGATTAGCCTAGTTGAATTCAAAACAAAGAAAGATAACAAAAAGCAGATATTTACCTTGTGTTGAATTGATCTTTGGTTGGCCATTGATGGTTGATTTTGTGTGCTCCTTTGATGGCAAGATATGATGAAAGTGGATTCCAAATGTTGAGGATTTGATGGAGATTCAAATGAAAGATGTGGGTATTTTGGTGGATGAAAAAAATAGATGCAATGAGAGCTTTAGGTCTGCAACAATGGTGGATGAGCATGAGAGCTTCAAAGTTGGTTGATTATGGTGTTGAATGAAAAAGTGTTGCAAGTGTGTGAAATGAGAGAATGAAAGAAAATTATTTCATTTTATGGAAAGAAGCCCTAGAGGAATGGATGGTTGAGATCTTGCCAACATGGGCAAGATGTAGGGCTATGGTGAGTTGAGGACTCACAATCCCTCACATCTTTCCATGTGGCAGATGATGTGTCACAAGGACACACGAGGTAGAAGATGACATGTGATGGGAAGGTGACATGTGGTGGCATGTGACTGATATGACATCTAAATGATCACATGGGGAAGGGGAGAGCTTTGGGAGAATAAAAGTGAATTTTAAATTCACAATGATTGGGAGTATCCTAAGGATAAAACAAGGTTCCCAAAAAGGAAGCTAGAAGTACCTTGGATAAGACAAGGTGCTTATAATAGAAGGTTTCTCACCCATGCGACTGATGTGACCTCTCAATGATCACATGGGAAAGAGGAGATTCCTTGGAGGAATAAAAGTGAATTTTATATTCACATGGGGAAGAAAAAAATGAATTAAAAATTCCTTGGGAGATAAGAGAGTTGACCAAGATGCTGATTGGACTAATTAATCAATGATTAGAAGACAGTTGTGGCTAATGAAGATTAGGAGCCAACTTGCAAAAGTTGGAGGATGTGACACATCCTAATCAAGGATTAGACATGTGCACATCCCTAATGATGAGATCGGGAGGTGGATTAGGATTAAGGAAAAGTGATGGAGGATGTGACATGTGAGGAATTAAATAAATTTATTATTTATTTAATTTTTTTGAGGAAAATGGGAAAAGGAGTAATGTATTTAATTATTTAACTAGATATCTTAGGGATTAGAAGAACTTTAGAGGTATTTATTAAATATAGTGTTATTACTTAATTAATGCGGATAAGGGGATATTTAGATGAAAAGGGGTAAATTTGGACAAATGAAAGTGTGCAAATTTGGATGTCTAAATTTTTCCACTCTTTGAGATGGTGTTATGAAGTAGCATCATTTCAAAGAATATTAAAACATAGAACCCGAAAGAAGATGGTTAGATTGAGAAAAATTTCCTAGTCATCAAAGGACTGACTAGGAAGAAAGAAGATGAGGGTGAAGATGAAAGTTAGGAATTGAGGATTCCCTCTCAAGAGGACATGCAAGTTCAAGAGAACATGGGTGTGCTCTTGAAATGGATGAGACAATGAAATGGTATATGAGGAAGATGATGCAAAGTGATAGATAAGGTAGGATGATGAGCGAGAGGAGATTGGGAAGCACAAATGGATTTAAGGCTAAAGGTGATGTTGCCCCAGTCAAGCTACAAGAGAAAATGGGTTGATGATGGATGGAGTGTTGTCAATAAGGGAACAATATGTCCCGAAAAAACACAAGGATAGAAAATGATACATCCCAATAAGTGTTGTTGATGAGGGAAGGATACATCCCAAAACAACACCAAAGGATAGGGAAGGATACATCCCGATGATGCTAATGAAAGCACCGTTGATGAGGGAAGGATACATCCCAAAACAACACCAAAGGATAGGGAAGGATATCCTGATGATGATGATTAGATTGAGGCTTGTAGCGAGACAGGAAACAAGACCAAGAATGTGATTAGATGATTTGTGCTAGATTGAATTGATGAGGATTGGATTGAGATGTGAGATGAATGAAAGGAATAAAATGATGGGGGATAAGATGCTTAAAATAACCAATCTATATTATTCTAAGAAGATTGGAGAGATGATGATAAGAGATTGGATGGATAAAGGAGGTAGAGTGATGAAGGATGAATGGATGGGGGGGGGGATTTTGATAGATGAGAGGATGGGGGATGGGGAAATGAATGTTTGCACAACCAAAATCATAGGTCATGGGTTGGGTATGGAAGGGATGGAGGATACATGCAATGCAATGGAATAGGAGATGAAATGCAATCCTAATGCAATTTTTCATTTTCAGAGCATTGATTTTTGCTATATCATAAGACAGCAAGTGCTAGGGTATTGAAACCAAGGCGGATTAGTGTCTAATGTGTAAAACAAACACAACAGACAAGAAGGCTATCCCAACACCCCAAAGTCATGAAGACCTTGGTTGGGCTAGGCATTGGGATAACCGCAAGCACAAGAGGATGTCCCAGCGTAACACAAGGCCGCAGGGATCTTGGTGGGTACAACGTGGGACAACCAAGAAGACAACAACAAACAAAAGATAAAGATGTTCCCCTATGTTAACTAGCCAAAACACACCATGATATGGTAGATCAAGGTGACCTTGACAAGGTATGATAGGGAGCTCAAATAAAGCCAAAAGTATCAAAAGATCACAATCAATTTCAAACGCCCTTTGCCATAGGATCAAAGGGGACGGATGGGATTGATGAGGTCTATTAGGAAGGATGCATTCTATTGAGACCAAAGATGGATACTAAACTAAAAGATCGATTTGATGCAGGACACTTGAAACTGATTGAACCTCATGATAGTAGCGGATCTTGCTTGTTAAGAACCAGCTAGGTAGGGACATACTTGACAACATGACACAAGAAACAAGATACAAGACTGACACATCCTACAAACCTAGGGGCTTGGGGGTTGATCAAAGATTAGCCTTGCCTATGTGAAAGCGCAGAGCCCTCGTAGTTTGATAAAAGGCTAACAAATGACCATGGATAAAAGCGGAAATAGGATGATGGAGACCTCGATGGATGACAAAGACTAGATGGAAAAAAGCAAAGCCCTAGGGGTAGATCAAATGATCGACCTTGCCTACATGAAAGCACAGGGGCAACGTAGTTCGACAAAAACTGACGACTGACCATGGATAAAGGATGGTGAGATGACCAGGAGAAGTGGATAAAATGATAGGACCGATATGATGAGACAAGATAGACTTGTTGGATAAGATAGGATGATGGTGATCATGCGTAGCTCAGGGATGGGATAGTTATCCAAATCATGAAAAGATGAATTGGGAGGATGACATGATGGAGAGATGAGTGATGAGAAGTGATATGAGATTGGAAAGATGTGCGAAAGAAGCAGTAGTGATGATGATAGATGGATAGATGGAATTGGATTGCATGAGGGGAAGCCTATAGCTAGATACCAATGACAAAGGGATTATGAGGTGGGAGGTGGATAAAGATGAAGGAATGGATAGATAAAAATAGGAAGATAAGGATGGGAATATGGAGGGGATTGCCACGATGGATGGATAAAGGGATAGATGGGGAAAAGGTTACTGGATGGATAGATGGAAAGGTAAGGATTTGGAAGATGGAAGGGATTGCGATGATGGATGGATAGAGGGATAAGGGTGAGGAGATGGAAGGGATTGTTTAGATGGATAGGAAGATAAGGATGGGGAGATGATAGGGATGACATGAGGGATGAATGATGTCTCCAAGGACTATATCACAAAGGAAGATAGATGCCCCCACTTTAGATATGTCATGTATAATGAGGCAGGAGGGATGGAAGATAAAAGGATAGGAAAATAAGGGAGTGAGATGGATATGGATAGGATGTAGAGATAAGGAGGGGAGATTAATGGTAGCATGATGGGTGGACAAGGAAGGTAGATGGATGTGGAAAAGGATTAGGATAGTGTATAGATGAAGGGAATTTATACCAAGAGGCGTCCAAAGCATGTATAGATAGGTGCCCCTGTTTGTACCAAGATCACAAGGAGGATGGCGGGATTGGAGATAAATGAGACAAGATGGTAAGATGTGGAAACTAGGGGGGATGAAGGAAAAGGATGAAGGGGATGTAAAGCATGAAGCTGCCCCCAAGTATGGAAGTAACGGGTGGGGATTTATGCATGATTCATTTTTGCTAGGTTGTCATCATGGTACTTATCCAAGGTGCTTGTTTTCCAAGTTTTCACCATTGGACAAATTTTTTTCTCTTTACTTTTTCTTTGTTTTTTTGACTTTTTTTTGGCTTTTTTTTTTTTGATTTTTGGATAGAAGGTGGATGGAAATGGATAAGGATAGGGATGTGGATAGGTGGATTTAGAAGATATATGATAAGGAGATGGATGAAGGACTCAAGCATCAAGTTCCATATGAGATATTAAGAGCCCAAGGGTGAGGTGACTATTGGATGTTGGTACAACCTTATTAGGATAAATGGATTATGCAAGAGAATGGATTAAAGGGGTTGGATGAGGGAGATATGTGGGATAATGGATGGGATGTTGGAAAGTGTATGGATGGAATGATGGGGAGATGTCAACATTGACACATATGGTGGTGTATGTGAAGGGATAGGAGAATTAATGGATGGAGAATGTGGGGATAATGGAGGAGATGGGATAGTGAATTTTGGGACATAAGGACCCAAAACAGATATAGAAGATGGTGGATGAGAATGATTAGCTTTTGTATTAGCAACTTTGGGAATTGTATCTTTTTTCTTTGGGATCTACATGGTCTTGATTTTTTCTTTGGTGGGCCTTTGAGGCCTATGGATTTGATTTGGATTTTGAATTTTATTTTTCTTTTCTTCACCATGTCTTTTAGAGGGGACATGGGGAGCTTTAGATTCATGTGGATGTTTAGATCTATGCAGTTTTACTTTGGAATCCAAAGTGCTTTTAGTAGCAATGGGATGGGTATGATGAGATGGGTGGTGTGGAGGAAACATGAATGGAGTGATGGAGGTAGGATTTTGAGGATGATATGTGGATGGAGGATTTGCGGGTACGTGCCATTGTTGATCTTGATTAAGGAATATGAGAGTGGGATGTTTATGTTAGGTGATATGGATAGGTGATGGATGGATAGAAGGATAAATATGACAAGATGGAGGAGGTGATTTTGGGATATAAGGACCCAAAATAGACGTAGTGGGTGGAGGGACATAAGGACCCAAAATGGATGGAGTAGATGAAGGATGGGAGATGGTGGAGGGATGGATGTAAGGACCTAAAATGGATGGAGTAGATGAAGGAGGAATATGGATGATTGTTTTGAAGAAATACGATGCAGGAGGGGGAATGGCAGCAAATGATCTGGCAGAGTGATGGGAAGAGCCTATATTGCTTTTGGAAGAGGCTCGTTGAGGACGTATAAAGGTAATTTTACAAACATTTTAAGCTTGCGAGTCTTGAGAGATATGTCCAAGACCTTGTGTATAGATTTGTTCTTTGACTTGGATGGGCTCTAAAATACCTTGCTCATGAAGGCCTAAACCTTTTCCTTGATAGTTCATGTTCTTGAGCATTCGATCCATGATAGGATTTTTGTTATTTTGGAAGAATTATGTGAGTCCATTAGTAGGAAGAGGATGATGGGTGGTATATATGCTTTGTTTTTCTTCTGCAAGGAGACCACCATGGAAGAATGTGAGAGTACCAAGGGGATATAAAAGTGGTGAGGGAATAGTAGGTTTAGGTGATGATGGAGTAGCATCTGGATGGGTGGTATTAGGAGAGGGATTAGGTGATATGATAGGATCTGGATTTGTGGTAGTAGGAGATAAGGGATCATGTGATGGAGTGATCAGATCTTGAGTATCAAGGGGATCATGTGATGGAATGGATGGGGGATTGTGATCTTGAGATGGACTAGATGGGACGAAAAGATCTTGATGTGGAGAAGGGGATATGTTGGTATGCTTTGGATCAGGCTCTTGGAATGACTCATCTTGTGTGGGTGGCATGATGATGGAGTCTTGGAGGGACTCTTCAAGTGGGGAAGATGGAAGGATAGAGGATTCAAGGCATTCATGGGAATGGATTTTAGTGCTACTAGGAAAGGGAGAAGTGGATTGAATTTGTGTGTCTTCATTGTATTGGGTGGATCTAGGTGTAGGAGGAGTAGATTGAATTTGGTTATCTTTGATGGGCTCGGCAGATCTCAGAGTAGGAGATGGGGGTTCAATGGATTTGGCGGATTTGATGGTCTCAACGGTTTGATTGGTGCTAGGGGTGGGAAAAATAATGATAGGTGTGGGATGGAGAAGGGTCTCATCACTAATCACTATGGATGATGGATTGGGATGGCATGGTTCCACGACTTCATGATGTAGAGTTGTAGATGTCTTCTTTGTCATGAGTCCTTGGAGAACTTCTGGAGTGAGAATTGTGCATACTCTAGACTTAGATGGTATGATAGGAGTGGATGAAGGATTTTGGATGGGTGGAGGACTAGGATTATGGATTGGTGGACTAAGATTAGATGGAGGAATGGGATTGGATGTAGGACTGGGAGTAGATGGAGGATTAGGATTGGATGGAGGGTTAAGGTAGGGATATTGGAATGATGAATTAGGAGAAGAGGATATGGATGGTGGATTGGGACAAAAGGATGTGGGTGGTATATTAGGACAAGAGGATGTGGGTGGTGGATTGTAATAAAGGTATTGGGACAACATCTTAGGATGGGAGGATTGGGATGGCGGATTAAGATAGGAGGACATGGATGGTGGATTAGGATAGGAAGATGTGGATGTTGGATTAGGATAAGACGGTGTGAATGTAGGGTAAGGATAAGAAAATGTGAATGTTGGATTAGGATAGGAAGGTTTGAATGTAGGATTAGAATGGGAAGATTGGTATGGAGGATTAGGACAGTGGGCATATGTGGATGAAGGATTGAGATAGGAGGATGTGGATGGGAGATTAAGATAGGGATATTGTGATGGTGAATTAGGATAGGAAGACACAAATGCTGGATAAGGAGATGATGCAGGTGAAGGATATGATGGGGATGTGGGTGAGGAAGATAATGGATATCCCTTGTTAAAGGAAACATAAGGAGTGTTATTAGGTGCAGATGAAGACATAATGGGATAGCTTGGAGGGGGGATTGGAGTTTGGAAAGCAGTTGGGAAAAGCTTACTAAAAATAATAACATCAAGGGGATCTATGTCATATACATCTTGATTAACAAGATTCTCGTAATCGTCATCAACATAATTAGGGTTTCCCTTGATTACTATTGTTGGTTGAATTGGTGAAGGATTCATGATGTTGGATTAGATCGATACAGATTAGAAAGATGGGAACAAATGATTAGAAAGGAAGGAAAGGTAATGAAAGGATAAAATGATAGATCTAAAGAAGATGGTATCAACAGATTTGGATGCAAATGGACTAAATCTTAGATCAGGATTTCAGATTGAAGCTCAGATTGGGATTTTAGATAAGCTTGGATTGGGATTTCGGATTTGATCAAAGCTCAAATTAGGATTAGTGCAAGCTAAGATCCAGATGATTGGATGATGGGATTGGTTCTGACAATCAGATTTGACTACCAAAGGAGGATCACAACACCAAATCTTCCTTGAGATGGAAGCAAATTGATTAGGTTGAAAATGATTGGATAGGGATGTGGTTGGATTAGATTGGATAAGATCGATTAATGAAATGATTGATAGGATCAAATAATGGATCAGATAGGATGACAAAAAGGATTGTAAACCCCATTCAGAGATTACCTTAGGTGACTTAGGATGTTGATTGATTGGATTAAAGGATAGATAGATGATTGCAACACATAATCCACCTTGACATTGAAAGTGGATTGATTAAGCCGACGATGATGACTAACTTAGGATGGATGATGATCCTAAGCAGCTATGGATGATGACGATTAGATTTAGACACCTAGGTCAATTTGGATAATGAATTCAAATGAATTTCAAAGAATTTGGACATGGGAAAACAATGAGGGATACGTAACCTAGAGATGTTTCTAGATGATGTATCGATACGATTCAGATGCTGAATGAATGACTTCGACATAATGCAGATGGATTGAAATGTAGACTACAGGTGAATAGAGGATGCAAAATGATCATAGGAAGGTCAAGTTCACCTAAAGGTTAGGTTAGGTTCGCCCAAAGGTTAGGTCAGGTTCGCCCAAAGGTCAGGTTAGGTTCGCACAAAGCTAAGGCCACCCAAAGCTCAAGTCAGGTTCACCCAAAGGTCAGGTTAGGTTCGCCCAAAGGTCAAGTCAAGTTCACCCAAAGGTCAGGTTTGCCCAAAGGTTAGGTCAGGTTTTCCCAAAGGTCAGGTTCACCCAAAGGTTAGGTCAGGTTCACCCAAAGGTTAGCTCAGGTTTACCCAAAGGTCGGTTTTCCCAAAGGTTAGGTTAGGTCCACCCAAAGGTTAGGTCAAGTTTTCCCAAAGGTTAGGTCAGGTTCACCCAAAGGTTAGGTTCACCCAAAGGTTAGGTTAGGTTAGACCAAAGGACATGTCAAGTTCGCCCAAGTTAACCTTTGGACCAGAAAAGGGGGAAAACGGGCTAGAAACGATTGAACAGTGTATTGAAACAGGGAAACGGGGTATCAAAACGAGCAAACAGATGCTCGAAACAAAGAAATGGATACTCAAAATGAGGAGACAAATGCTGGGAAGGGGAGATGACTACTCGAAATGAGGAGACGAGTGCTCGAAATGAGAAAACAAGTGCTCGGGACAAGGAGACGGATGCTCAGAACAAGAAAATGGGTTCTCAGAATGAGAAGATGAATGATCAGAGTGGGGAATAGATATACAGAATGAGGGGATGAATGATCAAAATGGGAGAGCAGATGCTCAGGACGAGGAAATGGATGCTCAAAACAGGCGAATGAATGTTCGGAATAGGCAAATAGATGCTCAAAATAGGAAAAAAGAAGCTCAGAATGAGAGGATGAAGACTCAGATTGAGGGGATGAATACTCAGAGAAGGGAATGGATGTTTGGAATGAGGGAATGAATGCTTAGAATGAGCAAATGAATGCTCAGAATGAGGGAACAGATAGTTTAGACAGGCGAACGAATGGTCAAAATGATTGAACAAAAGGTGAAAAAGGCTGTTTGGAGGACAGGTTCACCCAAGTTAGGGTAGATTCACCCAAGTTGGACCAGGTTCACCCAAAGTAAGGGAAAGTTCACCCAATCCTAAGGGAAGGTTCACCTATTGGTGTAAGATAGATAGGAAACGGGTGGGTGATCAGATCAGGTAAACAAGTGCTCTGAATGAGGGGATGAATGTTTGGATCAAGGAGATGAATGCTTGGGATGGGGAATGGATATTTGGAATGGGGAGATGACTACTTAGAATGGGTAAATGAGTACTCAAAACAAGAAAATGGGTGCTCGAAACGGGAAAACAGGTGCTCGAAATGGTTGAGCGGAGGATGAAAAAGGTTATTTGGAGGGAAGGTTCACCCAAGTTAGGGTAGGTTCACCCAAAGTAGGGAAATTTTACCCAATCCTAAGGGAAGGTTCACCCAAGTTAGGTCAAGTTCACCTGTTTAGTTAAAAGATAGAAATTTTTGACAAAAACAGGTTAAGGAATGACTGAGATAGAGGGAAGGTTTGCCCAAGTTGAGGGCAAGGTCGCCTCTGTCAACTGACTTAGACTTAATTCAAATGAAAATGGCTAAGAAAAATGACCAAAAACACTGCAAACAACAAGCAAGCGGCAATAAATCCACTGGTTTTGCACAAAGAAGATAGTACAAACAACACAAACTTAAGATTAATGAAGAGGGTATGGCCAACACAGTCCACTAACTAGGATGAACAAGGAAACTAGGGAGTCCTCGATATATGCTCAGTACGTGAGGCACAACTATGAACACCAATCCATCACAAGCGTGAGTCGGGAACCCCAGTGAGATACTAAAGGCTCAGACCAACTCTTCACATCTATCTAGGTATCACCCTAGCTTCGACGCTCCTCCAGACACAACGTGACTGGATTGGGGTACAACTTTGGCTCTCCCCCATTGGTATACCCCATCGATACACGTGGTTGGGATCGTCCCTTGGGGTGATGAAATCCCCAAGCAAGTCCCGCTAAGAAGAGAGCACAAACCATTTTTGGCTACTCCCCAGGCTCACACGAAGTGCAAGGGGAAAGAATGAATGAAGTAGTGCCCCCTTGGGTGACAAAAAATACTTACAAACATGAAAATAAATAAGTTGACTCCACTTAATTAGATCTATGTGCCTAGATTAATGAACAAAAATGATAAAAAAAGCTAGAAAAATAGTGCGGGGATCGACCGTCCTATAAGAAAGCGTTAGTTGTTTTGATTTCCGTTCTTCGACAAGGATGAGACAAGCTACAAAAATGTTAGAAAAAATAACACAAACACCAACAAGATGGGTTAGGGGGTTAGTAATAATAAAAAAAAACCCGAAACAAAGTCTGAAAATGAAATTTACACACTGTTTTTACCTTGTAGAAACCTCTATTCTGGGCAGATTCACCCCTCTGTAAGGGCGAGTTCACCCCTCTGTAAGGGTGGGTTCACCCCTTTGTAAGGGCGGGTTTTCCCCTCTGTAAGGGAAAGTTCTCCCCTCTACAAAACTAAAGTCAGAAGTTGTCTGAGACACAAATGGGTGATTCTACAAGGAAGAATCGCCCCTGTTGAGGGTAGGCTTGCCCTCTGTGGGGCAAGTCCGCCTCTATCTTGGGTAGAGTCGCCTCTCTACAACTTGAACCTGCAAAATGTCAAAAAATAGAAAACGTGAAAGAAAGGGACTCGTTTGCATGTCCCATTGGGCATGCCAAAAATGTGAACTAGTGATCTTAACCTACCCTAAAAAGATGCAAAACAAGGTGCAAAAATGAAAGGAAAATAACACTAACACCTCAAGATTAGCCTAGTTGAATTCAAAACAAAGAAATATAACAAAAAGAATATATTTACCTTGTCTTGAATTGATCTTTGGTTGGCTCTTGATGGTTAATTTTGTGTGCTCCTTTGATGAAAAGATATGATGAAAGTGGATTCCAAATGTTGAGGATTTGATGGAGATTCAAATGAAGGATGCAGTTATTTTGGTGGATGAAAAAAATAGATGCAATGAGAGCTTAAGGTGTGCAACAATGGTGGATGAGCATGAGAGCTTCAAAGTTGGTTGATTGTGGTGTTGAATGAAAAAGTGTTGCAAGTATGTGAAATGAGACAATGAAAGAAAATTCTTTCATTTTATGGAAAGAAGCCCTAGAGGAATGGACAGTTGAGATCTTTCCAACATGGGCAAGATGTAGGGCTATAGTGAGTTGAGGACTCACAAGCCCTCACATCTTTCCATGTGGCGGATGATGTGTCACAAGGACACACGAGGTGGAAGGTGACATGTGATGGGAAGGTACTTGTAAGTACCTTGGCATGTGACTAATGTGACCTCTCAATGATCACATGGGAAAGAGGAGATTCCTTGGAGTATCCTAAGGATAAGAAAAGGTTCCCAAAAAGGAAGCTAGAAGTACCTTGGATAAGATGAGGTCCTTATAATAGAAGGTTCCTAACCCATATGACTGATGTGACCTCTCAATGATCACATGGGAAAGAGGAGATTCCTTGGAGGAATAAAATTGAATTTTAAATTCACATGGGGAAGAAAAAAATGAATTAAAAATTCTTTGGGAGATGAGAGAGTTGACCAATAAGTTGATTGGACTAACTAATCAACGATTAGAAGACAGTTATTGGCTAATGAAGATTAGGAGCCAACTTGCAAAAGTTTGAGGATGTGACACATCCTAATCAAGGATTAGACATGTGCACATCCCTAATGATGAGATTAGGAGGTGGGTTAGGATTAAGGAAAAGTGGAGGATGTAACATGTGAAGAATTAAATAAATGCAATATTTATTTAATTCTTTTGAGGAAAGGGGGAAAAGGAGTAAGGTATTTAATTATTTAACTTGATACCTTAGGGATTAGAAGAAATTTAGAGGTATTAATTAAATAATAGTGATATTACTTAATTAATGTGAATACGGGGATATTTAGACGAAAGGGGTAAATTTGGACAAATGCAAGTATCCAAATTTGGATGTCTATAGAAAGATATTACCTTTTGTTTTTGTACCTGATGCAATTACATTTCCAAAACTCAGTATTCTACACTTTCCATCCTTGAACTGAAGATTGTATCCCTTATCAACCATCTGACCAACACTTAAAAGATTATGCTTCAAGCCTTCCACATACAAGACATCATTAGTATTATGCTTACCATCAAGAGAAATGCATCCTCTACCACATATCACACCAGTTGTATTATCACCAAATCTCACAACACCACCAACATACTTTTCCAAGCTTACAAACTTACTTTTATCTCTTGTCATATGATGTGAACATCCACTGTCAATCACCCATTCACCTTTCTCTTCAACTCGAGCAACTAGGGCTTTCTCCAAATTTGTACAACTAGCAGATTCAGTAGATGTGGGATTATTTTCCTTGATAGCAATAAATACCCATTCATCATAACTTCTATTTCCTTTATCAGATTCATCATCTATCACACCTTCATCAACAACATAGTAACACTTCTTTTGAAATCTAGGCTTGTTATGTCTTGGTTTTGGAGCTCTTTCCGGACACCTTGATGCAAAATGACCAATCTTATTGCAAGAAAAATATTTAAGAGCTAATTTTCATTCATCTTAACTTTTCCTCTTGGTACTCTTTTGACAATAAGTGCTTCCAGCTCTTCCAACTCTCTTTCTTCTGCTTCAATTTGTTTGATTTCATCCTCATACTTGAATGTATTTCTAGATGAACTCACACCCAGATCATATATGTGTCTATCTCTTCCAAAAGTAGTAGCCTTAAATGCATATTCAACCTTAGGAAGGGAATCACCAAATTCACTCAACTTAAAAGTAGTAAGCTTACCAACCAACATGTCTCTGGTTACATTTGTTACAGTCTGGAGCTCTTCAATAGCACTAGCTTTTACTTTGTAAGAATTAGGCAAGGATCTAAGCAGTTTAGCAACAATCTCTGATTCATCTATCTATCCACTAGCACATCTGATACTACACACAAGTTCATTCACTCTTTGCATAAAAATAGTAATGTTCTCATCATCACCCATTCTCAACTTTTCATATTTTCCTTTTAGACTCTACAACTTAGCAATCTTCACATTAGTATCACCTTCATACAAGGTTTCCAACTTTTTCTAGATCTCATAAGCAGTCTTCAGATCACATTTTTCATCTCAAAATTAGTCAAGGCACTCAACAATGCTTCCATAGCCTTGATATTATACTCAACATCTCTAATGTCAGTAGTAGTAGTAGGACCATTTTGAGGAATAACATACCTATTACATGTAATGTTCTAGAAGGGCTCCCCAATGCATCTCAAATGACACTCCATTTGAGTCTTCCACAGAGAATAATTTGTTCCATCAAATCTCAGACTATCCTTCTTGTAAGTCGCCATCCCGAATCACCTCAAGCTGTTAAACTTCTTCCAAGGAACCTACTCTGATACCAATTGTTGGCAACACAAGGGTAGACAACTTAGAGGGGAGGTGAATCAATTGTCATAGAATTTAAAAATTATTCAACTTATTAACATTATTCTCTGATCTAATTATAACCATGAAAGCATAAATCATCAACACATCAGAAACACACATAACACCAAGATTTTTTACGTGGAAACCCTATTAGGGGAAAAACCATGGTGGAGGTCAGTCCACAAGATTATACCCTATTAAAAGTATAAGAAATAAAAATATGGGGAATGCACTTGCATTTAGGCACACTACCTAGATCTCACTGCTCAATTACAATAGGGATAACTTCCCAAAGGAAGACACACTATCTTACAGAAAGAATCAGATTACATTTGCAAGGATTTGAACTAATAGAATAACATCTGCTAATGCCTTATCACAGTTTTGGTTAAGCACATGACCACTTCTTTACACTTCTTTACTCTTCTTCACTCTTCTTCACACTCTGCTCTTCCTTCAAATGATTTAGATTAATATTCACACATATACACAAAGAAGCACACCTCAATTCGAATAAGCAATCACTCTTATATATCCGCAACAAGAAATTTCATCCCTACATGTCGGCATCAACAAAATAATAAAATGAATATAAACTGTTAGCCCAAAATACTAAATATTATTAATGCGAATCAACCAAGGTCAGCCACAACTTAGTGAAGACCCAAATCAACATCTCCAATGTGAAAACACTTCAATTAATTACTCCTCAAAGATCCACAACACGCTACAACCACCATGTCAGCCAAGAACAAGAAAAACATGAACATGCAAGAGAAAATCGCCAACCACAAGCACAACGATCAATGTAGACATGCAAAAAAGATAGAGAATGATCTAGAAGCATCCAAAAACATCATGAATCACCAGAGAAGCATCCACATCAACTGAACTAACTAAAATTGCAACATCTTCAATCAAGAACACAAACTGAAGCAACAAAAAAATGTCAAAATATAAATCTTCATAAATCAATGAAATCTTCATGCGGATCTCTGAAACTTGACGTGGATAAACTAGATACACTCAACAACAAACCCTTTAGTCCACAACTTATGATAATCAACGCACAAACTTACCCACATACTGAACTTCACTTCACCACTGACAACCTGCAACTCATCTCATTACAATTTTCTCAATATCCTTGACATATACAACTTCTAATGAATTAATGCTAATAGTGTTGACATCAATGACAACCACATATCAACAACACAACCACAATACCCAACAGAGGGTCCACAGAAGAATTTTCTTTCACAGTCTGTGAAAATAGGGTATCTGGAAGACCTAGGGTAAAAGCATTTATTGCGATCAAAAGTTAGGTGCGCAAATGATAAAAGGTCATTTTTATCCCTCATTTGTCACTTTGCATTTTGAGAAGAAGAATTTTGGAGAGCTCTTAAGTGAACTTTGGTGAAATTTGGTGAAGATTCAAGTTTGAAGGCGATTCAGCTATCAAACCCTAATCCAGCGAAAGGTATTTATCTGAAAACTTTTGACTTTGAAAAATTATGGAAATGGCTGCTCCATTGGTTGTCGATATTAAGGATAGGCCCCATCCAAAATTCAAATGGAACCCCTTCAAATCCATTGAAATAGAACCTTTAGGTGCATTTTCATCCATTATGTATGGTGTTTTTCATATCGAAGATATTAGGGAATACATTCATGCAAATGTTGAAGAATTAGGAAGCTCCTAGTTGTTGAATTTGTATACCAATCATATCGTGGGAGAATATTTCTATGTAAAACCCGAATTTAAAACATTGGAGGAGAAGAATTTCCGACAGATTGTGAAATTTCTTGTGTTCAAAGAAACTGAATGGGTTCGGTATATATAGAGTTGAGTGCATGTCGAGTTCATGTGGTTAAGTCATCCTTTCAAGATTAAAAAGGAAGCCATAAGGACTATTCTGGTTTAAATTCATCAAGTGGGTTGCCAATATTGAAAGCTGTGAAGAATCAAATGGTCACAGATGCAACCGGTTCAGTGTTCGACAAGAGAGCTATGACAATTGATGATATTATTGAAGTGGATGTTATATTTTCTTCTATGGTCATTGGGTATAAAATCTATCACTCCAGCCAAGACAATTCTGTATCTGGTACAACAATCTATGCAGCATACCAGATGATCAAGAAAAATGTAGATTATGACCTATGTGAGTTACTTCAGAGCCAGTTAATGGAGAATCTTTTCAAAATCAAGAAAGATAAGAATAATTCCTTCAAGTATGGTAACCTTTTGTTGTGTCTATTATTTTATTTCACGAATGAGGTTTTTGGAGTTGGAAAAGTTCATTGGCAAGGTGATAAACGTATAGCTATTTAGATTAGAGACATCTTGTATGGAAATAGAGATAGTAAACCAAGGAAAACTGCTATTTGGGGTCATTTCAAGAACATTCAGAATGAAATGCAAGCCAGGGAAAGGATTCCTACTTCTATTGTGGAGAAGTATAAGAATACAATTTGCTTCATGGTTTATATTGATCCATGTTTGATGGAATTTGTTGATCCTAGAACAGTGTGGATAATGCCTATGGGTTATGAGGTTGAGGAACACATTTTTGAGTTATATGCTCAACACTTGCTATGTAAACCTCAAGATCCGACAAAAGAGAGGTTTGGTACCTTTGAGGAAAAGGATATGCAAGTGCATGATCAATTGAAGAAACCTATGATAATCCAGAGAGTGAGAAAGGAAGTTGAAGCTTTTGTAGAAAGCATGGGTATATCAACTGAAGTTGTAAGAGAAGCTAGAAGGAAAAGAGAAAAAGCTGAAGCAAGAGAGCCAGCTAGAACTGAGTCTGCTAGTCTGGAAGCATCCTCTACCGAATCTAGATCCACAAGGAGCTCTGCTCTCTCATCCGGTCCTGCAAAGAAGTCAAGTCCTGTGAAAGCTCAAGTCAAAACATCCAATAGAGAAGGAAAGAAGAAGAAGGACAAGAGCGCAAGAGTCTATGTTGTTGTTTCTAAAGATGAAGAAATTGAATCTGATGAGGAGGTAAGAGAAATTAAGCATAAGGGCTCAAAGGCAACAAAATTCACTAAGGACAAGCCCTCCGGTGAAGAGAAAACAAGGAAAAAGATGAAAACTGACAAATCAGGTATGTCTGTAGAAGAAGTGGAAAAATCCTTGATTAAGGATCGTAATCTTAGACCTCTTTGTGAATGGTATGACACCTTTGATAGTGTCGGTCAAAGAATTCTTGAGGAAGGCACAATAAAGTATTTGAAAAAATTCAATATGACTCTCATTGAAATGATTTTTGAGTTACCCAAAGGTTTGTATGAAGTTTTAGAAATGAGGAGAGTTAATGCAAGAATTGAAGAAGAGAAAATGAGAGAACGAATACTTGTTGATCTATGTCCAGTGATGTCTATAGAAGAGATGAAGAATATTCTCAATGAAGCTAAAAGGGATTTTAATACAAAAAAAAGGGTGAACAAGTTGATGATTGGGCAGACTAAAGAAGTTACAAAGGATACTGAGAAAATCCTTAAGGAAATTCTGTTGAAGAATAGATACAATGTTGTTTTTGAAGAAGTGCATAGTGAAGATGCTCCATTTGGTCCGGTAAATGAAGAAGATACATTTGAGGATACTCTGAATCCTCTAGATATACATGATGCTGAAATTCCTATGGAGACTATAGCTCCTAAAGTTGTGTCGGTTGAAGAAGTTGAGATTCCCAAAGCCCAGGTAGAATAAGTGACTGAAGAAAAGAAGGTTGAGGCAAAAGAATTTCATGTGGAAGCAAGAGACACTGCAAAGGAAATGAAGGAGTTTTTGGAAGAGCAACAAGAAGAGTTTGATCTTGAATTGATTAAAGGTCCTATCAATTTGGCTACTTTATCTCCCATTGAGAAACTGAAAGTTGCATCATTTGCTCAAGCCAAGGCAAGGGAAGAGATTATGAAATCTCATATTGAAGATAGTGAGATGTTAAATCTTGCATCTGGTATTCTGGAGAATATCCTACCTTCATATGTCAAGGAATCATCTAATTCTCCATCTGGTCAGTTGAATAAACTTGTCAATTCTGTAAGTACTCAGTTTGAGTCACTTGAGAAGTCAACTATGGATAAGGTTCAGAAGGAGTTTGATGCTAATAGGTTCAGTAGGTTGAAGGGAATGATTGCTAATGATAAATATTTGTTAGCTACATGTGTAAAGAACATTCAAGGTGCTTTTTTTGAAGGTGGAAACATTTATAAGTCATGTTTATCTTTGTCTAAGTTCACTAAGGACACTGAAAAGAAATTGAAAGAGTATGAGAAATAGTTAGTAGATATCTCTCAAGCATTTGATCCTCTAATCATTTCTATTGGAAAGCAAGAAGGTCAAGTCATATCCCTACTCGACAAGATTAAAAGTCTAAAGCATGAAGAAGGAAAAATTGTTGAAAGAGTTTGTGAGCTCAAAGGACTAATTGGTCCTAAGATGGAGACAATGCTTAGTGCTTTGAAGGAAGCACAAGATGCTATGGCGATTAGTGATCTGACGAATCTTGAATTAGCAGAGATGCAATCTTATCTATTATGTGGTCACACGACTATTTTAGAGAGTCTCAAAAAGAGTTGGGAAAATATTTTGAGCTTGTTGAAGAATAATTTTGCAGATATATTCAAATTTATGTAAGTTGTAGAAGCAAGTTTGTACATATGCAATCTGTTCATAGCAGTTTTTGTTTGATTTTTGGTATGCAGATTCCTGCCTTTGCCATTGATGTCAAAGGGACAGTGAAAAATGCTTTAATCATCTTAAGGGGAGTTGTGCTTTTGAAAATTTGAAGGTTGGCAGTGTATTCATGTTGGTACTGATCAAACACTTAGTCATTTTTCACTAAGTGTTGCCATTAATGCCAAAGGGGGAGATTGTTGGCAAGAGACACTGCACATGTCATCTAGTGTTGTCATTGATGGCAACCCTAGTCAGTGATTCAATCTGCACGTCAACATTTGCTCATACCAGAAGTTAGATTGAAGCTAAGTGATTAACTGTCAAGCTAGAATAGAGCATCCAACATAATTGTGTTCATTGATTCATATGAAATTTTCTATTATCATTTTGAGTTGTGGATCTCAGGGAAGGTTGTTAGATGTATGATCTATGTTTTCCTTGAATCATAGAGCCTCGTATTGATTGTTGTGCA
Source organism: Sequoia sempervirens (assembly GCA_007258455.2). NCBI lineage: Eukaryota > Viridiplantae > Streptophyta > Pinopsida > Cupressales > Cupressaceae > Sequoia > Sequoia sempervirens. Next base: position 81,977,352 of record VDFB02049217.1, on the reverse strand, counting down.
AGTTAGAAGATCTGGTTGATTAATTTTTTGTTTATCAATGCAAAAGGTCGACTAAGTGAATGTAGCATGTTGTGGATCTTCGAGAAGTAATTGTTTGAAGTGTTTTGTGTTTAAGCATGATGATTTGGGTCCTCACTATGTTATGGTCGAATTTGGTTGGTGCGCATTGAAAATTATTTGTGGATTGAGCCAACGATTTGTAAATATTTTATGTTTTATTGAAGCTGACATGTGCTTGATTAAATATTTAGTTGTGAATATATATAAGTGATCATTTACATCATTTTAATGTGTGTATGAAGTTTGTTGATGTGATGCAAAAGTCAGAGAGATTGTAGAGTGATTATGCATAGTTTCTCTTGTGCATAAAAAGATTTGTGATGCGAATTAAAGCAAACAAAGTAGAAGAGCAGAATCAGATAGAAGGTCAAGAAAGAAATTAATGTGCTTAACCATAACTATAATCAGGCATTAGCAGATGCTATTTTTTCAATTCAAATCTTCTAGATGTAATCCAAATGCTTTTGTAAGACAGTGAGTCTTCTTTTGTTTTTGAGTAGTGAGCTCTAGGCAATGTGCCTGAATGCATGTGCATTCCCCTTTTGTAAACACTTTTTGAGTATACTTAGATCATATTGTGGATTGACCTCCACGTGTTTTTTCCCTTAATAGGGTTTCCACGTAAAAAATCCTTGTGTTATGGTGTTGTAGTTGCTTGTTTTATGTTCATGCATCTTTCTTTTGGTTGAATGTTATAAATGCTTTAAAGATCACATTAATAAGGCTAAAAATTGCAGAACACTAATTCACCCCCCCTCTCAGTGTTCCTTGATTCCAACAGTCTAGTCTCCCCATCGTCCCCGTGGTACCAGAGGGTGTTTCACGCCAGCGTCACCAGTCACATGAAATTTTTTTACCAGGCACATTGCAGTTTATAAGGGAATGGATACCTGACCGATTCCTACAGTCTAAAAATAAAAAAAAATATGATTTCCATTGTTTTGAGACTTGGTTAGATGTCAGCAACAATGTCTGCCCCATCAAAAGCTAGATTTTGCATTCTTACAACATTATTGTTTAACCTTCATTTTGGAAACCATCTCATGGGTATTTATTTCATGTCCAATTCATATACCATTGCCTTCCTTATTTCTGTTATTTCCAATGGTAATTATATAGATGTTCTTGGAAAAATGTTTCCAAGGAAGTAGACTACTGAAAAATGGTTCCGAAAAGAAATATTTTTCATGAAATGATTGGTACATCATAAAATTCCTACACTAGTTGTAGTATTGATAGTGTGCTTAGGAACTGGAAAAGTGTTGAAGCACATGCTTGAATGTTTCTAACATCTTGTTGACAACCCATTGGAATGAATCCTATAGTTATAGAATCTAAGAGATTACATTCTATATACCCTGTTATTATGGTGCCCAAGTGAGACATAGATTTTATTATCACTTAGTAACATTTTCAAATGTGTGGTGTATGTCTAAAATCCAACCTCTTTAAAACATTAATTATGTTCACATAAAAGATTATGCAACAACAAACCATATGCATAGTGGATCATCCATTTCATTTTGCAAGTCAAATCACAAAAATCAAGAAACCATATCTTTCTGTGAGGCCATGGTTTTGTGAAATGATTATAAGAATATCTTAAATTTGAGAAATACTAAATCCTCAAATAAGATAAGCTTATTTATAGACTCACTAGAGAAAATAACCTCAAGGATTTCTACTCGTTAAGGATTTGATTAAAGGATTACAAATAAATTAAAATCTATGTATATAGGTTGTTGATCATTTTATTGGAGGTACACAATTGGATGTCACCCTACAACCCATGATGCAAAGAGGTCTTGTCGTTTAGAAATTTATATTTATTGAAGGTTCTCATCTTATACAACTGCTTAAAAGTGTAGACACAAAGCATTATACCTCTAAATTCTATAGTGATCTATTGATGAGACGTATAAATTCTAAATCATGATAGTAATAAATTCAAATGTACATTTTAGAAGCACACAAAACTAATATCATAGTCTATTGTAGAAAATATATATAAGCATTTTTACCATTTAGGAATGATTCAACAAGGTCTTTATGGAACATATAAGCTATAGCAAATGAATAATTAAGTTAGAAAACTTTTTGTTGCTCATTCTACAAGATGCGATACAAATATAATTTTAAAGTTGATCGATGGTGTTGTTAACTACATTATATTCTAATAGATGGGAACTAGGATGAAAAAGGTGTTTTATGGGCACACATATCCACTCTCTAAAAGCCAAAGAATTCATCTTTTGTCAAAATTACTTACCACTTTATCTCTATTGAAAACTACTCATTAAAATTTAAAACAATGAACCTATAATTAAAATTTCTTAGGATTTTGTTAATGTATCTAACCTTCAAGTAGTGCACAAAAATAACTATGTAGATCAATATCTTACTTGAAGTATATAGAGAAAACCTATTTATTGGCTATGGACATGGTGGTTTAAAATGAACCTAGGTGTAAATAGGGAGTTGTTTAAGGAATTTTTAACTTGGGAAAAGATGAAAAGAGATATATGGTCTAGTATTGTCAATAATACCAGATTATGCTAATGAAAAAATATAGAAACAAAAGTAGCATATGGACAAAGGTTATAAGTTACATCTTAGAACATCAAATCTGATGGTTTACATATTAATGCCAATGCACTAATGCTCAATATACACTAGGAGCATTTGAAAGACTAGTTAATATAAAATTTCAAAGATAGGAAGGCTTGATCATTAGGCTCTGATACCAAATGTAATGCCACTTTTCCTCCTAAAGTAGTTCAAGTGTTAGCAGTAGATTTTATATAATAAATGTTAGAATTAAGGTAATTTACAAAATGTAATATTACTACAATGATGTGAATAACTAACATAGATTAATCAATGTAACCATAATATGTAATAATTAGACAAGGATTCTGAAGTAAATAAATAACATAGTAAATCGAATAACACATCTATATAGTTCACATAGATTAACATCAAAATCATATAGACAATATTATCAATATAAATAGTAGCATTAGTAGTTTTTTAATACTTATCTGAATAACAACGCTTGGAAAATCCACTCTCACCCTAGGAAGATGTCAGTGGTATTGGCTCTTGCTCTAGAACAATCTATGAGGAAAAAGTTCCTTTCATAACACAATGCACTATGCACTCCACACAAGTGTTGGTTCAGTAGAACAATGCTCAACACAATTGCATACCATGCTCTAGAGTAATTACTTCTCATGTATACAATATGCCTCATAATAACTACTCAATATGATATCAGCCCTAGCTAGGACATGTTGGAATCAAGGAACACTGAGAGGAGGGGGGGTGAATTAGTGTTCTACAAAATTTAACAATATTAATTTGATCTCTAAACCACTTACAACATTGAACCAAAAAAAATATGTAATAAAACAATCAACCAAAACTCCATAACACAAGGCTTTTTATGTGGAAACACTGTTAGGGGAAAAACCATGTAGTGGAGGTCAATCCACAATTTGAGTACTCAAATATAAGTGTTTTACAATTGGGGAATGCACGTGCATTCATGCACACTGCCTAGAGCTCACTGCTTAGATACAAAAAGAAGACTCACTGTCTTACAAAGGATTTGAATTACATCTAGAAGATTTGAATTGAGAGAATAACATTAGCTAATGCTTGATTACAGTTCCGGTTAAGCTCATCAATCACATTCTTGACCTGCTTGTCTAATTCTTCTCTTCTGCTCTGTCTGCTTTCATTCGCATCACAAATCCTTTTATGCACAAGTGAAATTGTGCATAATTGCACTGCAGTCCTTCTGAATTTCACAACATGTATATATCAACACACTCGTTCATGTCTCAAAATGATATAATTGATCACTTATATATATCCACAACTAAAAATTTAATTGCTACAAGTCAGCTCCAACAAAATATAAAATATTTACAAACTGTCGGCTCAAATCTCAAATAATTTTCAATGCGCATCAACCAAAGTTGGCCACAACATAGTAAGGACCCAAAAAAAATCCTCAAACCCAAAAATACTTCAAACAATTTCACCTCGAACATCCACAACATGCCACATTCACTTAGTCGGCCTTCTAGCACTATTAAACAAAAAATCAATCAACCGGATCTCCTAACTCGTACACGAATTGATGCAATGGCACAAAACTCAAGAATAATATATTCTAGATACCCAATGACCTTCCCTGAGATCCACAACCCAAATTGATAAACTGGTAATGCAAATGGATTGACAAATTCAACTTCAATCAGATACCCTATTCTTTACTCTATCTCCTAGTATGGATAGATACTGAAGTGCGGACCAGATAAATGACTTAGGTTTCCATCAATGAAAACACCAGAAGCCATATGCCAACAATCTCCCCCTTTGGCATTGATGGAAACACTTAGTGAAAAATGACTAAGTGTCAGAACAAACATACTGCAATCCTTCAAGACTTCAAAAAGTCATAGCTGACACAACTCCCCCTAAATTTGATAAGGCATTTTTCACTGCTCTCTCTCCCCATTTGGCATCAATGAAAAATAGATAATAAAATATTTTCCTACAATATTCCCTTTTGAAGTGTAACAAAAACTTACTTATTCAAGAACTGGTTCAATTTTTTTGAAGAAATACAACCGCTACAAGTTTGTATTAGAAAATTATTTTGTATTTTTCCTTCATCTCTAGAAGAAAATTCTTCCATGCTTCTTCTGCAATCCCGATGATTATGATCATGTTGTTGTTTTCAGATGTTTGGTTGATAATCTTGATGAGGGATTCTAGAATGGTGATGGCTTCTAATATCTCTCCTTTCCTTAGTATCTCAATTAATTGTTCTAGTCTGCATTATGTTATGTCCTTTACTTTCCAAAAGGTGTCAACAATCTCATTTCTGGTGTTTTGAGCATTTGTATGCTTTGTCTGTAATTCTTGAATCCTTTTCTTAATTGCACCATCTTGATCCTAAAACATGTTAAAATATTGTCCAATACTATTCAGCTCTATTTCAATTTGCTCCAACTTTTCTTTGTACTTGTTGATTGCATGAGGCCATCAAAGAAATTAGTTATAGATGATGTTTGTTGTGTTTATGCATTGCCTTAGTTGATTCATGTGCCTTTTTAGCTTGGTGAGTGATAATCTGTACTACTTCTTTAGGTGTAGAATTACTTCTTCTTCCTTGTTCTGAGACTCAGAGTCCATGATTTCCTTGATGCATTCAATCATCTCTTCTGGCAACATATTTTGTAAACTCTCTAATTTAATATGGTTGTGCACAAGATGAGCACTTAGTATGTTTAAAATCATGCCCTGCTCATATGAAGGTTTGATAGACCATATATTTGTGATTTTCTGTATTCCATCTTCCTCATGAATAAGCTGCAATAACTCTTCATTGGTTAAATCACCTTCTTCTTCACTTTCTTCTATCATTTCCTTTTCTTGTTCTGGTTCGGTTGTTTCCAGTTCTTTTCTTTGGGTGTCCTTAATTTACTTATTAGATTCCTCATCTGGTATGTCCACAATCACTTGTTCTTATCCTTTCCCTTCAACTCTTGGAGTCTTGCATGCTGGTGGAGTATAGACATTAATTTATTTTACTCTTTTCTTCTTTCTCTCCATCTCACTAGAGGAGGAACCAACTTCAAGTTCCCTTACCGGAATGGGAATACCAATTGAGCCAAACTTTCTTAGCAAACCTTTAAAGAAAATTTCATATACTTGATCATATTTTTCCAAATTGTTAGTGTATGTAAATTTTCTTGCAAACTGGTTCACTCTCTTCCCATATTACATTGTTGTTCAGTGTTAAGAAATTCAAAAAATACATCACAAGAAATATAACCAAAGTACCAAACCTGAAAGGGTAATCTGTCTTCTTCTTCAATTGTACATTCTCCATCAATCTTTCAGTAATCCGAAAAGGTCAAAATCCTAATCTTCCATTATCATCTTGTGTGAAATGTAAACAACACCGGTACCGAAGTTGCACCTTCTCTATTTCTAAAAAAGATTTTGTAGGATACTCCATGCGCAATGTACCTTGTCACTAAATCTCTAATTGTTGAGATTATTAATGCCCTTTGATCTCCAATTACTCCATTTAGGGTTTCAACTTCTTTATTTCAAATTAAATTCTTTCTTGGCACATCCCCAACTTTGCATAACCCAGTTACAGTTCCAATCACTTCTTTCGAGATATGGTAGAGTTTATCTAGAGTTAGAATATCGTCATTCAATCTGTCCAGAATAAACTCAATGATTTTTACATTTTTGAAATAGGGGAATTCACTCCAAATATCTAATCTTTTGTGTTTTGCTTCTTTCAACCATTTCAATTCATCGTGTGACATGTTTCTTACAACTCTAATCTTCTCACTGCTATACTCATCTAGGTTTATCATTCCTTTGATTTGTTCCATTTTACCTTCCGTACTCATGTCTTGATTCTACCAAAGAAGTTCTTCAACCACACACCAAATTAAACAGAAATTTCTCAATACAATCAAAGTACCTGATGGATTAGGATTCTGCCGCCGAATTATCTTCATGCTTTCGAAATTATGATGCATTGTGCGCTCCTTCTTTTCTTCGATATAAAGTGGAAAATAAGGGTTCCAACTTGCTTTTTATAACTCACACACCTAACCTTTTGTTGTAATAAATTATTTTTCCCTAGGTGTTCTAGATACCCTTCAATTGCTTGAATTTATTTACAAGTGTTTTCCAATGCATCTATAAATCATTAATACAACTGTTGACAATTTGCCATATTCCAACACCAACTATTGGCAGGGGGAAAAGGATTTTCTTGAAAAAATCCCCCTAGGCCGATGGCTTGAAATCAATTCCTGGAGGAATTACCAACACCAGATTCCGGTACAAAACCATTTCCTGCATCAGACTCGCTCTTTCTTACCCATGTCTTCTTCATCTGATCTCTTATTTCATCCATAGTCACTTTCCCTTTTCCTTCATCATCTTTCTGCGTATTTCTTCCTTTGCATGTTAGACCTCTTCTATCCATATTTTTGTTTCTGTAGAATCTTGCAATGTGACCGTATTTGTTGCAATTGTAACACACAACATTTCCTTGTCCAGACCAATCATTCCATTCATTTCTTCTTGATATGTACTGGTTAGCAATATGCCCAAATCTTCCATAGGTATAACATTTAACATTCCTTCTATTGATAGAGTTGTTTGACATATTTCTACATTCAATTGACTTATGACCAAACTTATTGCAATTGAAACATTAATCGGAGAATGATGGATCACTTGATTTCATTTTACTTCTACATTGAATAGCCATATGACCAAATTTATTACAAGAAAAACAATATCCATTAAAATTTTGAGCATTCTAGGTTGTCTTACCGGATGCCTTTTTGCTTTGTTCATCTGATTTCCTTGCCTAAAATTCCTTTGTCCAAATCCAAAAAATTCTCCTTTCTCATATCCAAGACCTCACTTGTCATTTCCATTCTTCTAACCTTGAGTTAGCTCATCAAGATTAACTGAGCTAATCTTGAACTTCTTCTTGTATTCATTTGCAGTAGAAAGTTCATCCTTGAGAATAACAATCTATCTTTCAAGCTCTTCTTCATTGTTTCTGGATTTTTGCAGTTCAATCTCCAACTGAATAAATCCGAGCCATTAATTATGTTGCATTCATCAAATCTTTATTTTAAGGACTGAGCAAGATTCTCCTCATTCTTCTTTCTCTCTTCAATCTCCTTAGTTAGCTTCATCACCATAGATTCCATCTCATGCTTTAGGGTAGCATTGTCTGTGGCAAGCTTTTCACATTCTTCAATTATTTCCTTCAAGGTTTGATCAGGTGAACATCATCCATGCTTTTTCTCTCTTTTTGCTTAATCTAGTCACATAGATTCTTTCTCTTCTCCCTAGACTTAATAATCTGATCCTTCAATGTCTAAATGAATTTCTCTGCATCCTTAAGATTTGCTTTCAATTCCCGGACTTCTACTTTGGACTGATCAAGATCATCAAGTGCCACCAAAAGCTGTTGCTAAAGACTACCAGAGTCCATTACATTCCAAGATCCACCTCAAGTTGTTGCTGCTGTTAAACTTCTTCTGAGGAACTAGGCTTTGATACCATTTGTTGGAATCAAGGAACACTGAGAGGGGGGGTGAATTAGTGTTCTACAAAATTTAACAATATTAATCTGATCTCTAAACCACTTACAACATTGAACCAAAAAAAGATGTAAGCACATAAAGCAATCAACCACAACACCATAACACAAGGATTTTTACGTGGAAACTTTGTTAGGGGAAAAACCACGGTGGAGGTCAATCCACAATTTGAGTACTCAAATATAAGTGTTTTACAAATGGGGAATGCACATGCATTCAGGCACATTGCCTAGAGCTCACTGCTTAGATACAAAAAGAAGACTCACTTCCTTACAAAGGATTTGAATTACATCTAAAAGATTTGAACTGAGAGAATAACATTTTCTAATGCCTGATTACAGTTCCAGTTAAGCTCATCAATCGCATTCTTGACCTACTTGTCTGATTCTGCTCTTCTGCTCTATCTACTTTCATTCGCATCACAAATCCTTTTATGCACAAGTGAAACTATCCATAATTGCACTACAATCCTTTTTAATTTCGCAACATACATCCACACACTTCTTTCATGTCTCAAAATTATATAATTGATCTCTTATATATATCCGCAACTAAAGATTTAATCGTTACAAGTCGGCTCCAACAAAATATAAAATATTCACAAACTGTCAGCTCAAATCTCAAATAATTTTCAATGTGAATCAACCAAAGTCAGCCATAACATAGTGAGGACCCAAAACAAAATCCTTTGAAAACCTAAAAATACTTCAAAAATTTTGACCTCAAACATCCACAACATGCCACATTCACTTAGTCGGCCTTCTAGCACTGTTAAACAAAAAATCAATCAACCGAATCTCCTAACTTGTACACCAATTGATGTGATGACACAAAACTTGAGAATAAGATATTTCAGATACCCAACGACCTTTCCTGAGATCCACAACCCAAATTGATAAACTAGTAATGCAAATGGATTGATAGATTCAACTTCAGTCGGATACCCTGTTCTTTACTCTATCTCTCGATATGGATAGATACTGAAGTGTGAACCAGATCAATGACTTAGGTTTCCATCAATGACAACACAAAAAGCCATATGCCAATAGGACAATCTCGGGTGCACTCTGTACCCCGAGTTTGACACACTCTATGTGCCCCCTTCTCCAATGCCCATAGCTCACCAAATCACTTTCTTTTTCTTAGAATGTTCTCCATCCTTAAATGTTTTCCTTCCTTGAATGTTCTCTGGATGTTTGAAGGATTTTCCATGCTTTTCCAAGTCTCACATAAATTCTTATATAAGCCTTAAGGGGTGGTTTTCAAACCATCACACCCTTTCACAAAGGTTGTCTCTTAATAATTATTTAAATAAATAATTGTGCTTCCCTTTTTTTAAAGAGTTTTATACATATTCTTTATTAATATTTCTTTTAACCAAAAGGATCATAATATCCTTTTATTTTTTCTATCTCCCTTTTAATTCTCAAGGGTTATTTCTTAGCTTTCTTTTCTTTTGGGAAAAAAGTCACATAACAAAACCAACAATCTATTTGGTGGTCGAGGACTATATTTCAGTTCTAGAATGGTCCTTTTACTAAAACCCCATGGGTTCATGCTTTGAGTTTTTTCAAAAGGGGATCATGACTATCCCTGATCTCTTTTCTAAAACAACCAAGAATTTGTTAACCTAGTCCCAAGCAAAAGCAACATTTCACTTATCGACTCAAGATTGTGAAACATTTGAAATAGTTATTGGTGTTATTTTGTAGGTATTATTCATAAAATTGGAGTTAGATCTCATAAAACTTGGTGGAAGGATGAAAATGGTACCCAGATATGTCATTCCAAAATTACAAGCCTCACAAAGTCTACTCTTGGTTATCACCACATCTACTTATGGTGCCTATTTTAAACCAAATATGACTTTTGCAATCTCCAATTTAAATCTAGTAGTGCAGATTCCACACCATTTGGTCAATCATTCTTGAGACAAAACTCACACATTTTTCTTGGTGTATTCTTTTCTAAGGCCTTCATGTCAGGTCTAGGTTAATCCACTTGGGGATTGATGATCCTTGTCATTTTTCTAGTCACTAGGAATCTCTTAAGGATCATGTCTTGTTTTTCTCTCAAAGCTCAAGTATCCTAGACCCAGATTCATGATTTCTTCAATCCATTTAGGCCCAAGCCTTATTCTTAGCATATTTTGTTATTAGAGGATCGACCTCAAATCATTTTCAGATACAATAAGAACTAGTGGATGCTCTCAAGGTGGAAATTCTCATTAGCATTTAGAAATAAATTTTGCTATTTTTTATATTTTGTAAATCATAAATTCTTGATTTATTTTAAAGTTTTGATTTTCTCTAATGTGCTTATGCAAACTTAAGAGAAAGCCAATAAAGTTACACTTGAAGTTGCTCACCTCTAGGTGTTGTTGGATCGCTAGGGTAATGCCTCCTATTTTTTTCAAGGTCCCTCCAACCCCCACTTCTAGTAAAGGTCATTTTCCACCTCTTGCAAGAAGAGATTATGCTCAACAAAGGTGGTCACTACCTCCTAGCCACCCGAACCCCAACGAGGGTTGGCTCTTGATATTTTTTTATTATTTTTGAACTGCTACTAGAAAGATAATCAAAATGATGATGACAAATATGGAAATGATGAATGAGACCTTCCTATGGATACTTTGGACCCCACTAATGTATGAGGAAAATTAGATGATTGAGATGATCCACCTCCTCCTCCTAAGTTTCTCTTGTTCTTTCTACTTAATAGATATTTGTAATTGTGCTTTTGTGTTATGTTCTCAGCTTGGCCCGTTTGGACTTTGGAGGTGTGACTTTTTCCACCCACTCTTTTTTTGTGAATACGTGTAACATTATTTTATAAATGATAATACAAACACTATTCATAAAAAATATAAGCAATGTCAATTCTATATTTTTTTGATGTAGGAGCATCTAGGGGTATCAAACAATCTTGCATCCCCAAAAACATTATATTTTAATTTTTCTTTTTTGTGTGGTTTCTTGTTGTAGGCAGCTTTTCAGCACTTGATTTGGGCACACTCTAGGAATAAAAAAAAATTATTTATTAAATTGGTGGGGTTGTTTAATGTTTAAATATTATATTTAGGTGAAAATTGGAGCCAAATTTTTGTAACCATTATTTTATTATTTGGCTCAAAGTTTCTAATTCAGGTGAATTGTTGGCTGCACATTTAACATGCTTAAATTGTCAAAATATGTAAATTGAAAAAAAAAAAACTCAACACCCAAGTTGGGAAAATTAAACTTTGTGTAACATACCCGATGTTTTTACCCAAATAATTTACTATGTTTTAACCCACATGAGAATAACCTATGCTTGAAAAATATAGCAATACAATTTTTATTTTCTAACTCAATAATAAGATGCACATTTGGTATAAACCCATTCCAAACTCCCACTGCATTTCAATAGTAAAAGATGCATATTTGAAATCAACCCTGGGCATTTCAAATTTCCATTGCATTTTCATAAAGTGCATTACATAATTCCTAATTAATGGTTATATTACATACTCCCATGAAATGATTACATTTTTCCAACTCACAATTTCTCAATAAGAATAGAGATACATGTTTGCATGTACATAGCTTCCATGAGATTAATGATTTAGATATACAAATGGTCCAAATGTCCCTACCTAGGCATACATCCTTGATGTCCCCAGTATTGGTGCATACATTCTAGATATTACCATCACTGGTGCATTCATTCTAGTTGTCTCCAATATAGAAACGTAGATCCTCAAATCCCATTCACCAACTATATGAGGGAAAGCATCACTCAAGCACTTTTCTGCCTACTACAAAATTACTACAGTCTCTCGCACACCTAGGTACTAACTGGTAAGATGGCCCTACCCTTCGATGAAGAGATTGGTTTGATAACCTCATAATCCTAGCCTTCTTGAGCATAGTGTGGTGTCCTACATATCTCGAACTACCATACCTTGGTTTCCCTACTAGATTACAATCGTGGATCATAGTGAACTGACAGAGTAAAGAGTGGCTACTTACACTACTTTGGCCAAATAATTCAACACCCAATATACTTCGAGTGCAAGTTATTTTTCCACCCACTCTTTAGCTTGATTTGGTTTTGACCATAAACATGACATTCATTCACTCTAAGGTGATAACATAACAAAATGTTCAACAAGGTAACTCCCTTAACCAAGGATTACCCTAATCCCAGGAATATCCAAGTCTAAAACAAACTGATTATCTAGGTTACACCCTTTCCCACGGATTCCTTTAACCCTACATATAACCACACTAACCATACATGTACACATACTAATTTCTAGCTAGTTATCCACTTTCCCATGGATTATCCTAATCCCATGAATAACCTAATTAACCACCCTGGGTAATCATAACATCATAACATTAAATGACTATTCAAAAGTATGATCACAATATTAAGTAACTTCTTTTCAGAAGTATGACCTCACTGATAAATGACCTCATTCAAAAGTATAGTCTCATCAATAAATGACTCTAATTAAAAGATATAATAATCAATCAAATGATCTATCAAATTTCATATAGGTTAATCCAAACCTATTTGATTCATTCAATAATTAAGTAAACAACCTAACCAAATAGGTTATTCCCAACCTAGGGTTTCAATAAAAAGTGATGTAACGATCAAGTGATCATAAAAAAATATAAAACCTCTCTTCTAATATACCTCAAATATTTTTTATGTTTACATTATTCACTACATTTGTATATACACTGGAGGACATTAGCCTAAGAAGGGTGTGTGATTCTGCGCCTTCAAGTCCTCTTCTCCTTACGACTATGGGTTGCCGAAACGTGAGTCCTCTTGAATTTCTTGAATAGGAATATAATCTTAATCAAAATAAGAAAATAACATAATCATAAAATACATTTTATCAACCCTATTGTTGATTATTGATATATCAATCAATTATACTCCCTATCCCTAGGGAAAAAACTATCTTCCTACTTCAAGGAGATATGAGTAAATAATAAAGTATAGACTATCAACATGGTTTGCATGACAACACAACCTATCAATGATGACATGACTATCATGTTATCATTCCCATTATATTCTAATCTTGTTATCCACAAATGTTTAAATGGCATTATAAGCTAACAATTCAAGATAGCATATTCCACATCTCAATTTTCATGCCATATCCATATAGACTTAATGAACTAAGTATAGCTCTAATAGCATTAAAGCCACACATGCTTCAACATAATAAAAATGTATTCCCAAATAAGAGGGTTTCACTAATTTGAGACTCAACTCAAGAATCACACAAGAGTATTGTTACACCCCGTGCATTATTACCTATTTACTATTACCTTGTTTGGTTAAATTGCTTGAATATATGAATGTGTTTTATGAATCTTTGAATATATGAATGTGTTTTATAAACCCTGAATGGAAATATGATGAATGAATGATTGATGCAATTTGATATTTTATAATGATTATAACTATGAAATGTATGATGCATATGATTATGTTGTGATCGGCTAACTACTGTTATGATGTGCTAAGTTGAGTGTAGGAATAGATTCAAACCTATGGAAGAGAGGGGAAGTATCACTTAAGAAAAGAACTTGGTCTAGTAACCTTTAATTCAGCATTACTCAACATTCACACACTCACGCCCTAGTTGGTCTTAGTTGAGTCAAGTCAGTTTTGGGAAAAGGTAAGTAATTTTTGGTTTAGATGTGAATGTAGTGTTGGGTTATGATCTTGTCCTATGAATGTTGTGGCCGAGGAATTTGAGTATTGATGTTGAGTGAAAGTCCTTCCTTGTGTGTTTATTGTTATATCGATGAGATATATGCACAATATATATATATATATGTATATTTATGTACATGTCTACGTGGTAAACTCATACATGTGAGTGAATACATACATGTAGGTAGTCTATGTACCTACACATGCTCATGGATGGATTACCTATAGGCATGGGAATACCGATTGGACTAAGGTAACATATATATATGTATAATATACACTTCGTGTATATATGTTGGTCAATGGTTATGAGCGTTTTTATAAAGATATTGAAATAATATTATGTATATACATACATATATATATATATATAGTATATATTTATATATTAATATATATGTATAAAGTAATATAGTTACATATATATTAATATATGTTTATATATAATTGTAAATATATATATATATATACGTAATGTTATTCTTTATATATTTTTATATGTTTGAGAATCGACAATTAATGTATTTGATAACCTTGTGAAATGAGTATATATATATATTATATATATAATACACACACAGACACAGATATATATATATATATATATATATATATATATATGGAATTTTTTTGAGATATTCATAAAGCATAATATATAGTGCTATTATTAATAATGGTGAAGTGCTTAAATGAAATATAGGCACATATATATGAGCAGACTTCGTGGTAGCAATTATGACCTGTGATCTTCTCTAGATGGGAGATTTTCAGCAGCGTATTGGTTTTTATTTTATGTTGCCGAATCACTTTAGGAATAAGAAAGTTGTTTCTTTCCCATATTACCTACTTATGTCTTTGGAAAATGGGACTAATGAGTTCAAAAAAATCCCTAACAATCCTATTCTTCATGAGGGGTTAATATTGTTAATCATGGAATATTCCAAAACGTTCTATGTTCTTGAACCTCCCAAGAAATTGGCCAAAGCTCGTAAGGTAAGGGGCGTCTCCTTAGGCTATTATACTAAGAAGGATTTTGATGGCAAGGATTGGGAGGAAGCAAGGTTAGAGTCTATGGAGGTTTACTTTAACCCCCTGGAGGTGTTTGAAAAGTAGCCATGGAAACATGTGAAAAAGGACACCCAAGCTTCTTGGTCGAATGGCTCTCAGATGGATTTAGGTGGAACTGAGGCCCCTATAGCACCTGCAAAAAGAAAAGGTAAGAATCTTTTGCCTAGGTTCTTGAGAACATGGTGGATCCCTCAAGGAAGAAGGGGAGCCAGAATTTTAAGGAGTTCTCAGAATCACCAAGTTACTGTAAAAGGAAAAAACTTGTTATGGAAGGTGCTAAAGGTGTCAAGGGTAAGAGTTCTGTTGTGAAGAAAAATCTAAAGACTGATAAGGAGGAGGGTCAAGAGAACATTTATGTTGATGTGGGAAAAAATGGTAAGGAAAAGGAACAAGGTGTTGTTACAACTGCTGGGAAAGGTGTTATTGTGGGTTATGGGAGGAGTCCTGCCAAGACTTTGGACCCCAGTGAGCATTCACATGTTGACAAGGATAAAATTGATTTGTTGAATCTTCCCAAGTTTGTTGAAGATGAGACTATTAAAATTAAAAGTAAATCTCTAGGTAATGTTGGAAAAGGTAAAGACAAAGTGTCTTTTCAGGGTGACACCCACCAGGACATCCAATTGGAGGAATTGGACAACTTATCTACAAACACCAACCTTTTTAACGATAATAGGGAAGATGTTGGCAATGTCTTGGGGTTGGCAAAAGATGTCACTCTGAATTTTTTTAATCTGTTTAAATGCTTCTTTTGTGAAGTTAAACAGATTAAAATAAATTTTCGAGCTATGGCCAATATAAATGCAGGGATCATTAGCAATAGTAATATGGAGACTACAATAAAACTAGATTAAAAGTATGCATGCTACCCTCAATGGAGTAGTCGATGATGTGTTGAAAGTGAAGGTTGATCATGAATCTAGAATCACAACCCTTGAGGAGAAGATTGGTAAGATTCATGATAACTTGGACACATTGGTGAAAATTAGTCATTCCTCTCTTCAAAATAATGTACAGGGCCTTGCTTTGTTGAATGACAAAGCACACAAATGGACTGAGGGCTTAACTATTTGTCATGACCCCTATCTTCAATAAGTAATTTATAAATTCAATAATATTATATTTTGATACATTTAGTATTTAATTTAGTTGAATGATTATATTGTTCGTACTTCAGAATGTTTATTTAAATTAATTTATAGTCAAATAAAAGGGCAAGGAAACGAAATAATTAATAAAGGTTAATTAAATATTTCCTTTTGGCAATTTATGGGTAATGTTTTGTTATTTAGAATAATTATTTTATTGACAATGAAATGATATTTCTTTACTATTTATTTGTAATGAATATTTAATTTACAATTAAAATGACATTTCTTTATCATTTACGGAAGATAAATATGCTGCATAAAAATAAATCTTAATATTTTTATTTATTTTCAAGATTTGGTTATTGGAAAATTTGGAGGAAATATTTTTAAAAGGGGGAAAAGCAATAACGTGAACACACAATAGCTTTCATAATCCTTCTTTATTTCTCTCAAAAGATAATTGAAAATCAAGAACTTGGAAAGGAAATTGCATGTGACGGTTTTAGGAATTCAAGAATGAGAGGAAGGGAGGCATGGACAGAAAGAAGAATAGAATTGAAAGATCCATGTAAAATTTACCCATAAGATATTGCAGTAGTTTTCTAGGATTTTGTACAGGTATGAATTTGTTTTGTATTCCCTAGTTTTCATCCTGGGTTACATTTAAATTTTACTATAAATGGCATATTTGTATAGGAATTGGTTCCAATTCTATAACTTCTAAGAAGTCTCTGAACTCTTCTCTTATTGTGGCTTGAATAGGCTGCATAATTTGTTTTTCAATCTGTACACTGGTTCTGTAAATTGGAAATATTAGATCATTGATTTCGTAATATGCTATGAATGCCTTGAATCCGCGTATTAAATAGCTTAGTTCTTATTTCATTACCTGCAAGTGATCATAAATGACTTTAAAATCTGGTGCACACCCGATCTGTGGAAGCCTCATACTCTTTCTTTCAACCAATATAGTCACCGGTATTCTGTTTTGGCATGTTTAATAGAATTCTTTGCGGATGTTATTTGTATGATGCTTTTATTTGAAAATCTGAACTGAATACAAAGGTTTAATACACAGCGAGCAAAGTAAACTAAATACCCCCAATTAAATGCCTTCGATCTTCTTTGTAGCTAATACATATACCTGTTACTCTTATGCGATTCGGTAGATCTTGAAGGTAGTTGAAAGCTGAAGTTTCTCCTGAGTCACCAGTGTAGCTCTCTCTGCCTTCTCGGACTCTTTCATTGCTACAGATCGCTTGTGGGATTTAATCATTTGTACTGCATGGATGATGTGCTTTGAATCCTTGGATCTAAAAAGGAAATTTCCTTAACATAAATACTGCGAGGGAGTTTCAATGTTGGCATGTAGTTGGCATTAAAGCCGATACCTGAAACAATATCGAAAATTATCCTCATATAAGAATTCCCTCCATCTTGTTGGCTTGTAACAATCTTGATGTTGGCTACGTGAAACAGAACCATGATACCATTATAATTTATGGATATAGCCCTGATATGACTAGAATCAACAATTAGTAAGCGGTGAGCCGAGTAAAGGTGCTTCAGCTTGCAACGAACTCCGGAATGCTATTTTTTCTCAAAATGTTGCCTTGAAAACAATTCGAATCGTTTCTAGGGAACAGAGTTGAATTCATCATGCACCAACTGTTGGCCACTTGTCTGTCAAATTTCAATATTTTCAATTGGCCAAATGGACCTAGTTTTCTCATCATACCTCCAGTACCAAACTGTCCCAAGGTTGGACATCTTCAGAACCTTGTCATATTAGTGCCACATACCAACATTATAGTAGCAAAGACCATTACTGTGATGGGTGGAAGTTCAATTTCCATAAATACCCAGATGTTTCTGTTTCTTGATCATGAACTATTGTACCATTTATCCATGTACTTTTTGTTTATTTTGTATAGTTTTTATTGTTTCCGTTAGCTCTGGCTGAGTAGATAACTCCACGTATTTTTTTGCTTGTATTTTGTCTACTTAAAAAAAAGGAAGAATTATGATCTTGGCCCTTTACATCGTGGATTCTTTACCATATTTATGGTCAGCTGTAAAAGTGAAGTGTGATATTTCTCTTTGTGTTCTGTGATATTTCCATTTGGTCTTTTTAGCATTCTCCATTTACAAGTCGTGTTATGGTTCCTTAAGACATTTTTCACCTAGTCTTTTTCTCGTTCCGAGTCACTCTTCTGCAGAAGTTGCATAAAGCTGGTTCCCATTTTGAAGTATTATTTACTTATCAGAATAAAGGTGACAAAATCACAGTGATATAAATGTTTAACTAGGACATCTTGCTGTAGTCATTGAGAGCTATAGTAGAAAAGCAAGAACTTAAGTTGTTATTTCTAATATACGAGAATTTATTTATTTATTTATTTATTTCTGTGGCATGATTGTAGACTGATTCTTGACCAATGTTTGATTTAAAAAGCCTCTGGCCTTTTTGAATAATTATAATTTTGTGCTTAATATTTGTTCTCCATAGTCATTAAGACCTTCATCTACGAGTTTGTTACACATCGGACTTGTTTGTGAATATCACTAGTCTTATATTCCCTGCCCTGCTATTGCTTCTAGATTTGTTTCACAGAGAGTTGCTGATTATTGATGATCTATCTGTTCAGTGCCATTATACAATTCTTTAATGTATGTCTGGGTTTATTCTTAATCGATCATATGTTTGGGAGCCTGAATTCTTTCTCCTCTTTCCTTGTAATATTTTATGTAAACATATTACACTTAATATGATAAAATGCACCTGTAATTCGACATTATCCTGGTAAGATATGACACTTCATAACTTCAAGCCGTATTTGGAATGTGCTACACCATTTTGAAAATCAAAAGAGTTTGTTTATAATAACGATTTTGGCTATATCTCGGTCGGGATAAGAAGGATTAGTTAATAACTTCTGAATAATTTCAATTAAAAATCGTAGGGAATAATTCTCTTGGCAAGTATAGAAACCTAGAAATACTTATGGTTTACTAAATTATGTTTTGGAATTGCAATTGTGGAAAGAATTATGTTTAGTCTATGTTAATAATTCCTTATGGATAGTGATTATTGAAGCAAGTTCTCTTGGTTGACCATTTAAATAATGCTCGGAACACATTAAGAGTAACAAATTAAGTGAGTATCATCGTATAATATGGGTAAGAACATGAATATCTGTATGAAATAAGTAAGTTAGTTCATCTTGCAAGTTCTTATGTGATTTTCTTACGTTCATAAAAATAGATAAACATTAGCCTTTATTCCTTCAAGAATTGAGTGAATTTAGGTATGAGGCATCTTTGGGATATCACTTGATGGCTAGTAACTATATGGAAAAGAGGAAAAGTCTATTGCATAAGTGGGACATGTTTTATAGTATTGCATGCACTGTGGCATGGTGTACAAGTATTAAGAAGATAAATGTTATGTAGAGGTATCATGTGATCCTCTATAGTTGAGTTGCTTTATTATTCCAAATGTGTAATGAAGTTGTAAATGATCATAATAGCGAAATAGTTTGATCATTTCCTATGAGGTAACTTGTACCCATTGAGATTTTTTAGCCAGTAAGGCTTTGCCAGTTCAAGGTATTTCATTAAGCCAGTGAGACACTTTTACGAGTGGTTTTTCATCCCTACGAGGGTTTTCGACTCATGAAATCTCTGTGTTATAGATTCTTTGTGGGTGCATTTAAGATCTTTCTATTTCCTAAATTTGCATTATAGTATTTGATTTTACATGAATTGCTAAGATGATCATTCTTGTGTAAGCCTACATGACTAAATCTAGTGAAAACACGACCTTGTTTTGATATAATTTGATTTATTGGTGTATGTTATTTGAATGTAGTGTTGAAAGTAATTTAATAATTCATCTTATTCCGCATATTTTTATAATTATTATAATTAGTAAATGAGATTTCCGGATCTTACACTATTATGGGGAAGGATGTTGATGGTGAGGATGAGGACAGGATGACGGGAGTGCACAATTTGGCCATGGAAGTTGGTCCTACCATTCATTCTAGGAGTAAGATAAAGAAGTCCACAGGAATCTTGGCTTAGGAAATAGCAGAGGTTGTTCATATGAATGAGCATATCATCTCCAAGGATTTGGAAGCCGCGAAGATCTTAAAGAATCTTCAGTAGTTTATTTTTGTCATTTATTTTTTGTTGCTTGTTTTTTTTTGGTTTGTTGCTATTTTGTTGATGGATTTGTAAAGTTTCATTCTTAAATGGTAGATTTTTTGATTTGGGGTTGCTTGTTTCTTCTTGTTTTATCTTCTTAGCATCTTGTTATT
Organism: Sequoia sempervirens; assembly: GCA_007258455.2. Classification (NCBI taxonomy): domain Eukaryota; kingdom Viridiplantae; phylum Streptophyta; class Pinopsida; order Cupressales; family Cupressaceae; genus Sequoia; species Sequoia sempervirens. The sequence goes on along the minus strand of VDFB02049217.1, from coordinate 81,956,913 downwards.
TTTGTAAAGGGTTTTAGCTCCCTTCAAAACCTACTTTTCCACTAATCAAAAACATCTTCTCAAATTTTGAGACATGGAGATTGGGGCGCCCAAATCGGGTTCTTTATTTTATTGCTTGCTTTTTCCTATTTTTTTCCTCTATTCAACATTGCAACAACTCTGCTAACCTAGGAATTGAGATCCTCCTCTTTGAATCTTCTAGTCAACATCCTTTTCCCACTCTCTTTTGGGAATGAGATTCATGCATTCAACCCCCTTGATTGTTCTCTTGGTGAATTTTCAAATTTTTACCCAAATTGACATCCACTATCTCATTCCTGCACCTCCACTCCCAAGCACCAAGGACAACTAGCAAACATTCATTGCAATTTCTTCATTCATTCATGAGAGTTACAAAAGAATAAAATATTATTTCTCCCAACCTAGGCATGGGACTTTCTTTTCCATGTATAATTTATTTTTTTCATCAAATGTAATGACATTGTATTTCAATTTCATGCCAAACACAAGTGTATTGAAATGGGTCCCAATCAAAGTTGTTGAAGGAAGGAAAAGAATAAATATTTCATGCCTGTAAGACCAACAACACACCAAAATTTAAAAAGGAAAATAAAATAAAATGATTTTTTTTGGTTGTGTAGGATTGCTCTTCACCCCTGATGCTCCTACATCAATCCTAGACTACAACTTTGCATTGTTTTAATCTCTTGTTTTCAGATATATATTTGGATCTGATATGAGATACTACTAATTCAGAATCTCCAAAGACTAATATTTTTGATTTTATGTTTGATAGCCATTTCCAATCTCAATAACAAGGATTCATACTCCGCTACATTATTTGTGCAAGTAAATTTTAAGGAGCATGAGAACTTGAAAGTCTTACCAGTAAGTGAAATGAAAATTACACTTGCACCTAAACCTTCTTTAGAACACTTGCTCCATTGAAGTACACTGTCTAGGGGTCATCACCATGAGATTTCTCTTGGACTTCTTTATCAATAGGTGCAATTTATTTTTCTTCAGATTCTGACTCTTCCACTATGAAATTTTTCATATCAACATCCAAAAAATGCACACTCACAACATGCTACAAATCTTCAATGAGATTTGTAGATCTTTTCTCTCTAACCAATTTGACATCCTTGCCATTAATAGGGATAATGGCATATGAAATATCTAGATGCATGCTTCCTCCTATGGATGCTAACTACCTTCTAGATAAAAGAATCCCATATTGAGGTGGGATATCAACAACTATGACATTCATTACAAAATATTTCTTAGGAAGTGTAGCTAACTTGAAATGCACATCCATAATAATTCAAATAACAGGAACTTCTCTTGAATCCATAGCAGAACACAAAGCACCGTGATGCAATAAAATTTTACCACGTGTCTCTTTGTTGTTTACCTAAACCCATCATAATTTTATTATACACTCTTTCATAAGAATGCAATGCACTGAGGCAATGTGTTGCAATATTGTATCAACATGTGTCCTACTTCTATCAAGATCACCCAACACATTTTAGCTATGCACTATAAAGATGAAAATGTGATGTGAAGGCAGAATGTGATGCATTGCAAGAGTGACACGTGTCTAGGGTGGGTCAAGTTCTTAAAACTTAAGTGATTCAATTAAGAACATGTGTGGTAAAGTTGTTCTTAAAGGGGCATACCTAGGCGATGAAGGGGACATAAAATCATAAGTCATTTTGGACTTAGGAATTCATGTAATATTTTTACTAAATATTAAAAGAGGAACAAATCTATAGGTGTTCCTAGGTTGACAAGGCCGGTCAATTTATGAGGATAAAACACTTAAGTTGTTACTTAAATGATTGAAAATCGAAACATAAGGTCAACATTAATTTAGAACAAAAGCGCAAGGGTATTTTAGAAGCTAGGGTTTTTGAAGGATTTTTGTATAAAAGAAAAGCCTAAGCAAGGTTAAAACAAGCCCTAGCAAAGGAACACACTATTTAGAAGCTCAAAAAATGGACAAGAACCAAAGCCAAAGGAAAAATTTGAGAGTTCCATCACTAACACCATAAATATTTTTTAAATTAATGGGTGTGTCACTAACTTTGCTTGGATAGGACGGATGAATTTCTTTGGGTATAGGATAATCTTTATTAGCATTGGCAAGGGAATTGATGTGTAATGCGAAAGGGATGAATTGTAGGGGAGTCTCTTTTTGAAAGGAAGAAAACATGTCAAGTGGAGGTATAGTAGGCTTAGGGTGGATAGGTAAGATCAAGGGATGATATATGGGTTCCTTAAGGACAATTTTGGTGATGTAGGGGCATCACACAATTTGTTTTTGTTTTGCATATTTTGGTTTTCGGTGAACTATCTTCTTTGTTTTGTCTTGTTGGCCTTTTGACTGTTGGCAGGTTAAATGTGGATAGAAAGACTTTGAAACTTTTCTCTTTCTCATTAGAAAAGGAGGATGGTAGTTAGACTAAAGGCATCGGGGAAAAGAGAAACAGTTTTGTGGGAGTCTGGGTAAAAGGGTCGACGGTGATTGGAAGGAGAGCAGAAAAAGCTCGAACCACGTAGGGGATGAAAGAAACGGTTTCTGATTGAAGGAGAGAGCCGAGTTTGGGTAGGGCGTGGCAGAGAAAGGAGGCGAACTGTTCCTGGCAACAAAGAGACCAACGGTTTGTGGGAAAAGCCATTCTGTGTGACAAAAGGCGAAAACAAAAGATGAGAAACAGGAAAAGGCAGGAATGGTTAAAAGGGAAAGCACGACTGGAGAAAGGTCAATGGGTTTTGTTTTAGAGGAGCTCGATCTGAGTTTGCAGCGGCAGAGTGTGTGTGGACGCCAGGAAGGAGGACGGTTGAGGGAAAAGAAAGTGAAGTTTTTGCCCAAGAAAAGCTCGAGCTAGCAACTGTGAACGAAACGGTTCTTGAAAAGAGTAAAGGATTGAATCTGTTTTAGAGATTGTTGTCTGTGGAAGAATACCTTGATGATAGCGGTGTGTGGATCTTGGAGCCGATGACAAGAGATGGTGACGTTTCTCATCTGGGGAGCCGACCAAGGCCTGAGGCGAGGGAGGAAATTAATAATGAAATATTTAAAACATAAAATATAATTTTCCACAACACAATGAGTCGCTGCTCGTGAATTCTCGCTTTTCTCACATTCACATTCCTCGCTCACTTGTTATTCACTTGTTAAAAAATAAATTACAATTACATAATATATGCTCCAGGTAAAAAGTCACGTGAAAAAATTTCACGGATGAGAGGAAACGAATACAATTTTCAAATTCACCTAACTAACTTTTCCCCCGTCAAAATACATTTAATACATTGTCCTTTTCATAATATTCAAACTTAAATATTAAATCTTTCGCATCCCGATATTTCCTTTGGCGGTGGCGGCTTTCTCCATAGTTCCCCGCGGTATCGGGATGGTTAAAAACTAGATTGCGATATTGCGGGCAGCGGCGAAGTTGACGGCCCGGTAACCATCATGTAAACACCGGGCGTTAGAATAAAACAAACTTTTACGGAGTCTCCCGTGATATCGCGATGAATATTTTATTGGTTGCGATATAGCGGGCATTGGCTGGAGGTGACGACAGGCGGTTGATAAAACAAAAAGACTACGGAAGTCTCCCGCGGTATCGCAATGGCTAATTTATTGATTGCGATATAGCGGGCAGTGGTTGGCGGGGACGACAGCAGTTAGGGTTAATATTCCAACACTCCCCCTTAAGCATAACTGCGCTGTCCACCATGCCCAATCTGTTTCTCTGAAAAATAAAATTATCTCTTCCCAGCGGCTTTGTAAAAATATCTGCACTTTGCTCTTCTGATCTGCAAAATTCTAAAAATATATCACCATTGTTAATTAATTCTCTGATAAAATGATATCTGGTATCAATGTGCTTGCTTCTCTTATGAAAGACTGGATTTTTCGAAAGAGCAATGGCTGAATTGTTATCACAGTAAATTTTTGTTGCCTCCATTTGTTCATTTTGCAATTCTTTCAAAATTCTTCTCATCCAAACTGCTTGACATGCTGCACTTGTGGCTGCCACATACTCTGCTTCGACTGATGAAAGACAAACTATTGGCTGCTTCTTTGAAGACCATGAGACAACTCCAGTCCCAAAATTAATACATAACCGTGATCGCTTTTTCTCGCCATCAATGTCACGGCCAAAGATGGGGCCATCGCTCCAGGTATCCTATGAGTTTGAACTCATCCGAACTTGAATACTTAATGCCAAAATTTTGTTCCACTTACATACCTTAAAATTCTTTTCCCTGCTTTCCAATGGGTGTCTTTTGGTGTTTCCATAAACCTTGAAATCAAACTTACTCCATACATAATGTCTGGCCTTGTGGCTGTGAGATACATGAGACTTCCAACAAGCCTCTTAAACAAAGTTGGATCAACATTAGACCCTCTATCATCCTTGCTTAGTTTCAAACCTGTCACTGTAGGTGTTGGTGCCGGTTTGCACTTCATCATATTAAACCTTTTCAAATGTCATTGCATATTTTGACTTATGGAAATAAAAAATACCATTTCATTTTGATTCACTTCAATGCCTAAAAAATACTTCATCAGACCTAAGTCTATCATTTCAAATTCTTTCTTCATGTCTGCCTTGAACAGATCAATTGACAAATTGCCAGTGAAAATTAAATCATCCACATATAAGCATACTATTAGTATTTCACCTTCTTCATTCATTTTTGTATACAGTGTGGGCTCACTGCTACATCTATTAAATCCATTCAACAAAAGATAACTGTCTATTCTGCTGTACCAAGCTCTTGGGGCTTGCTTCAATCCATACAGTGCCTTTTTCAATTTGTAAACTTTGTCTTCCTGACCCAGAATTTCATATCCAGGTGGCTGATCCACATAAACTTCTTCTAAATAACCATTTAAAAAAGCTGACTTCACATCCATTTGAGATACAAACCACTTATTCTGAGCTGCTAAAGCTAAAATCATCCTTATAGTATCCAATCGCGCTACAGGTGCAAATGTTTCATTGTAATCAATTCCAGGCTGTTGTGAATAGCCCTTTACAACCAATCTTGCTTTAAGCTTCTGAACTTCATCTTTTTCATTCAATTTGGTTTTATAAACCCATTTCACTCCAATAACATCTTTGTCTTTTGGAAGACTGACTAGTTCCCATGTCTGATTCTTTTCAATTGCTTCAATTTCTTCATCCATAGCACTTACCCATTTATCATCTTTGACTGCATCTTCAAAATGAATTGGATCTTCTATTTGAGAATAAAATGCACAAAGAGAAATCTGATCTGAGTTATTCTCACCTTCATTTTGCTCATATATATCTCTTATGCTTCTGATTTTCTGTCTTCTTAGACTTGCCAATGTAGGATTTGACATATCACTTGAACTTGTGGAATGTGGACCCGATGGTCCTGCTGTAGATGGTGTTTGTTGTCCTCTTGTTGGATTGCTTCCTTGAATGCATAAGGCTGTTCTTACAATCGATGCTGGTGTCACTTGTGGACCACTTTGTTGAGCTTGAATGGGAGTGGTAGGAGTCACAATAGCTGGAACATTTGTTGTTGCTAGAACTTCATTCTCCTCTTGAGGTATACTAGCTGAAATATTGACTGTCTTCTCTATACTTCCATCCCATGCTTCATCTTCTACAAATTGTACATCTCTGCTGATTATAACTTTCTTTGTTGTTGGATTATAGAGCTTATAAGCTTTAGATTCTTCACTGTATCCAACAAATATGCATTTTTCTCCTTTGTTATTTAGCTTCCTTCTCAATTCATCAGGCACATGTGCATATGCTACACATCCAAATACTCTCATGTGAGTAACACTATGTTTTCTTCTTGTCCATGCTTCTTCAGGTACTATATTCATAACACTTTTTGTTGGACACCTATTCATTATATAGGCTGCACAAGAAATTGCTTCTGCCCAATATTCATTTGACAAGTGTTTGGCTTTCAACATGCTTCTAGCCATTTCCATGATTGTTCTATTTTTCCTTTCAGCTACTCCATTTTGTTGAGGTGTGTATCTAGTTGTGAATTACTTGTAAATTCCATGATCTTTGCAAAAATTAAAGAATTCTCTTGAAATATATTCACCACCTCTATCTGTTCTCAACACTTTAATATAATAACCACTCTGTTTTTCAACCAAATTCTTGAACTGACGAAACAGATCAAACACTTCATTTTTCTGCTTTAGAAAATAAACCCATGTTTTTCTTGAATAATCATCAATGAATGTCAGAAAGTAAAAACTATCACCTATTGAAGGTGTTTGCATAGGTCCACACAAATCTGAATGTATAATTTCCAAAGGGGCTTTTGCTCTAGTTGACTTTCCTGCAGGAAATGATTCTCTATGTTGTTTTCCTAAAATGCACCCTTCACATACCCTTTCTGGTTTTTCTATTAAAGGTAGTCCCTTGACCATGCCTTTCCTATGAAGTAAATTTAAACCTCCAAAGTTGAGATGACCAAATCTCAGGTGCCATAACCAGTTTTCATCTTTTATCTCAGCTTGAAAGATTGTCTGCACTACTGCTGTAGTTTCTTCTCTACCCACTTGTGAATTCATTAAGTGTTGTGCTTGAGCATAATTTATATTCAAATCTGGCCTTATCTTTAAGGGAAACATTCTGTTGTTTGTCATTCTGACTTTTGCAATAAGCTGGTTGCTTGGGTATTTGTCTAAAATTGTGCATAGACCATTCTTGAAGGTTACTCTATACCCTTTTTGAACCAGTTGCCCTACACTCATTAAGTTATGTTTCAGACCAGGCACAAAATACACATCTGAAATATACTTTTTCTCCCCCTGCTTAGTTAGAATATTGACATCTCCTTTTCCTTTGACTGACACTTTGTTGTCATTACCCAATGTAACATCAGACTTTACATTCTCATTTAAACTTGAAAACATTTCTAGATTCCCTGTCATATGATTGCTACAGCCTGAATCTAAAAACCATACATCTTTTTCATTTGCTTGAGCAACATTACAAGCTAAAAACATTGTTCTCTTATCTGAATCCTGATTTTGACCTTCTCTTGAAAAATTTGCATTTTGTCTATTATTATCATATTGCTTCTTTCTACACTCATTCATATAATGCCCATATTTTTTACAGTAGTGACATTGGACTTGAGATTTATCATACCTTTGATTTTGTGACTGATTCTGTGTTGAGTTTTGGCTTGAGCCTTGATTGCTGCCTCTTCCATTTGAGCTTGATAAACTGTATCTTTCACCTCTGTAAGAGTTTCTTCCTCTTCCTCTTGATCTACCTCTGCCTCTTCCTTGACTGACTGAAGCCTGAGTTTTGAAAGCATGCTCCAGTGATGTATCTGCTGACCTTTTCAGCCTTTGTTCATGAGAAATTAGAGATGCATACAGCTCATCAACTGAGAACTGTGAGAGATCATTTGTCTCCTCTATAGCAACTACAACCGGTAGAAATTTTGTGGGCAAACTCCTTAAAATCTTTTCAACAACTCTGGTATCTTCCAGATTCTCTCCATGAGACCTAATTTGATTAACCACCCCAATGACTTGGGTGTAGAATGAATCTACAGATTCATTGTCCTTCATACATATTGTTTCAAAATCTCTTCTCAGCATTTGTAGCTTTGCTGTTTTAACTTTTGTCATGCCTTGATAGGCTGTTTGAAGTATGTCCCATGCTTGTTTGGACTTTGTTGCTGCTGAAATCCTTGGAAATATGCTCTCATGTACAGCTTGAAACAGATAAAATAAAGCCTTTGAATCTTTCTTCCTTGTGTCCTTCAATAAGTCTTTCTCTGCTTGTGTTAAAGCATTGTATGCTACTGCATCTGCTGGCTCTGCAAATCCATTCTCTACTAAATCCCATATATCTTGTGAACTAAATAGTGCTTTCATGGTAATTGACCAGTACTCATAATTCTTCCCATTAAACTGTGGAATTTGTGGGTTTGTCAAGCTTGTGCTTGCTGCCATTTTTGAAATTTACCCAGATAATCTACTTTGATAAAATTGATTCTGATAATCAATTTGCTCTGATACTCGAACTTGCTCTGATACCACGTGAAGGCCAGAGGCAGAGGAGGAAGTTTTCACACATAGTAAAAATTAAAATATAAAATATTATTTTCTAACACACAGAGCTGCTGCTCGTAATTTTCTGTTTGCTCACATTCACCTTCTTCTTCTCATTCTCATTCCTTGTCAAAAATAAATTACAATTACAAAATATATGTAGAAGGTAAAAAGTCACGTGAAAGATTTTCACGGATGAGAGGGAACGAAAATACAATTTAAATTCAAAATCACCTAACTAACTTTTCCCCCGTCAAAATGCATTTAATACAATGTCCTTTACATAATATAAAAACTTAAATATTAATTCCTTCGTACTCCGAAACTTTCTGGCGGTGGCGGCTTTCTCCATAGTTCCCCGCGGTATCGCATGGTTAAAAACTTGATTGCGATATTGCGGGCAGCGGTTAGTTGACGGCCCGGTAAACAAAAGTAAACGGCTGGCGGTTAGAATAAAACAAACTTTTACGGAGTCTCCCGTGATATCGCGATGAATATTTTATTGATTGCGATATAGCGGGCATTGGCTGGAGGTGACGACAGGCGGTTGATAAAACAAAAAGACTACGGAAGTCTCCCGCGGTATCGCAATGGCTAATTTATTGATTGCGATATAGCGGGCAGTGGTTGGCGGGGACGGCAGCAGTTAGGGTTAATATTCCAACAACACCGTGAACACAATTTTTGTTGTTATAAGTGCATTTATTTTTAGGGATTTAATGAGCACGATGTCTATGCAGCCCTCAAAACAGCCTTTTTAATTAATTAATAAATAAAGATACAATGTATCTTTATTTTTAATTAATTAATAAATATCGACAAATGACCATTTTGAAGGCTGCATAGACAATTCCTTTAATGAGGAGGCTCTTAAATGAAGTAAAATTTTATTTACTCTTACATTAAATGAAAGCGGACATTTAGATTATATAAATATAAAGAGAGGGAATTCATTATATTTGACTTTTAAATAAGGTTGTCTCAAAATTTGAAGGCAAGTTTGAATGGACCAAACTGTCAAGAAAAATCTGCTTGACAGGCAAAATCGCCCGTCAAATTGAAACTCAAACAAAATGAAAACCGTTGCCACCTTGATAAAAGATAAAATAAATAGGCTTCCGGAACTGGGATTGTGAGGCCTTTCAACGCAGACGGCAGTGGCGGAAGTTCTCTGTCACTGCCACTCATTTTCAACCGCCACTGCCTCCCAAATCTAATATTTTTTATTATAGTTTTAAAAAAATTCAATAAAACAATTTGAAGAAGTCGATCACAATCAAAGAAGCCACAATGTTTCGCATTAGAGTAAGTGACTCACTTGAGATTTCAGTTTCTTTTCCTCTGTGAATTTAACGATTTGAATTTAAAGATCTGAATTTAAAGATCTGAATTTTTCCTGTAGCAATAGTTTTTATTTGGTTTATTCATTATGTTGCTTTCTTGTGTTTTGTGTGGATTTTTTAGTTTTACAAGGTTTAGAGTATCTTTTGTCCTCAAATACTTCTGAATTGGTATTTTGAAAATCTCTGCCGTCTGTTATTTGTTTTAGGGTTTGTAATTCCGTTTGAACTTTTGAGGTGTGACTATTTTTATTTATGTCGAATTTGATTTGTGAAATGATAACCAGCTTAATCACTGGTCCTCATAATCAACGGAAAACCAAATCATTGCCTTTTTTTGCGGATGTTTCCCTCCAATGATTTTTTTTGTTTTTTAGGGTTGGGGGAGGAGGGTTTTCTGTCAATGCGGCATAGAATGTTGAATGTAAATTATGATATATTGAATAGTTCACTGCCAAATTTCATAGAACTATGAACAAAGCATAATGCACAATAAGAATAACTTTGGTTACTGCAAATTCTAATGTTTAACAATGTTTTGCAGACAAATTCTATCGGAGAACATGCAAAATATGAGCCAGAACATTCAGACTTAGAAGAGTCAACATCTCAATGGTATTTTAGCAGAGAAGAAATTGAGAACTCACCATCAAGAAAGGATGGGATTGATTTGAGAAGAGAAATCTATTTGCAAAGATGATACAGCACATTTCTTCAAGACCTTGGAATGCGGATTGGAATGTAAGTCATATTGGTTTTCTAGTGTGGGAATGCTGCAGATTTTTTTATAATTTTTCTGAGAAGTTTTTCATTTGCAATCTACTGTATGTGTGCACTGATCCTGATTACTTATTCTTTCTGCAGCCCACAGATGACAATCGCCACAGCGATAACGCTATGCCATCGGTTTTTCCTTCGACAGTCGCACGCAAAAAATGATAGAACTGTAAATTCAGTTACTGTTATCTTTTCATGTTTTTTATGTTTTACATTTTCTTATTTAGTATTAATTATCAGAGTTTTTGTTTCTTGCTTGTAAGCCAAGAATATATTCCTTTACTTGCACTCTTTCATCTTGTATATGTTAGTGAAAGAATTTTAGCATTCGTAAGGCATGATATTTAGGGGACATTCATATGTGCAGAAGATTAAAATGCTTGTTTTGATTAATTCCAACAACACATACTTTAGAAGATGCATTTGACCTCAGAGCTGGGGTTAATTGGATCCTGAACAACATTTAGACAATTTTTCAAACTGTGAAAACATGGTATCTCCTGAATTGAGTATTAGTAGACCTTTTTGCTTATTCAATGGGGTTGATGGTTAATACAAAATCATGGGGTTTAACAAACTCCCACCATTAGAGTTTTTCGAAAGCAATTTTATGTAGATGGGTTTAACAAACTCCCACCATTAGGGTTTTCTGAATTTTATACAGATTAAGAAGATCCCCTATATGATATATATTAGATTGTATTATCTTCAAAATAATTCTCCTTTTAACTATGCATATAAATTTTCATAGAAATAGTTACAAGAGTTAAAAGTAGAAGTAGATTAAGTAGATTCACTTAATGGTGTTTGCACTGCTGCATATTGATATTTAATTTTAATGAATGTAGAAAATTTATCTCAAGAATATTTAAAGTTATATACGATCAATGTTTATTTTTTTGTTTTTCCTTGTTTATGCAGGCCAATTCTATGAAAAAACAAATGATTGATATTGAGGTCTTATATTTTGGTTTCAACTCTTCAAGCATTACTTTAGAGGGTTAGTATGACAAATATACACTTGCCAAGATTAAATACACATAAATTATGAAGTTTAAAATTTATTATTGTTATCATAGTAGATACAATCCAAAGGATGACAAGTTCGAGATTCAAGAACTTTGGCTTAGTGTGTTAATTTAGCACAACCTATATGGTTTTTGATATTACAAGCCGTGCAACAATCATCAATCTATGATTCAAAAAAATTTAAGAAGATTTAGAATCCTTGACATGACATTCTTTTCAAATATCATATGAATAGAGGCAATCTAGGCACCATATTTGTATTCCTATTGATATAAGGACCTTGTAGTTACCTCTATAGCTATTATTTTGTGTCATCATCTTGATTAGTATGTCCACAACTTCTAGTTACCCAAGGTCGTAAATTTGAAATTTTGACTCACATATCCCGCCATCAACCAACAAGGGAGTATATTTCTCATTAACAACCATGTGCAGCGAAAGCATTCCCCATATAATTCTAGAAGTATCATATAATGTGAATCCTTCGCGGTTTTGGCTCAAAAAATTGAAGTAGGTGAGGGACTTCTTAGGGGTTTCTATTCTAACATCACTTAAAATATATATTTGTATCACCTATATTTTCTTATTTGTTTGTTTTGTATTTGTGCACAAGTTTTCTCAACATGTATGTTTTGTAACTTGCTAAAAAAATAATGTGACAGATTTATGAGTATTTATAATGCATAGTGATTATAGAGATTGATGCATAATATCTTGGTTTCGTGTAAACAATTTGCATCCACATATATTTAGTTTAAGGTACAACTAATTTTAGAGATTGAACATGTAATGTTGATTAATGATATCAAGTTTCCACAATCCATATTGTTCTTTGCTGATTTCTGGTTTTGATTGTGTGAGAATTTTTGCATCACCAAAAATTCCCACACAATCAAAACCAGAAATAGCAAAGAATGCAATGTTGATGTTTCACTCAAAGGGTCTTCATGTGCTTAATTGGTTATGATGATCTGGGAATGTAGTAAGTCATCAACAACATGGATACATATTGATCCAATTAAGGATGATTCAAAGGAGAACTTAACAATGTCTTGGATTTTGATTTATCTTGAAAATTGTACATTGGATTCTAAAGCAAAGGGGTGTTGGTAGTCGAGAGGTTGTTAAGGATCAACAAGTTCAAGTGGTTGTAAGACCTTTTCTTCAAGTTAGAGCATTGAAAGGGGTTTAAATTCATTGTGTGGGGAGTCTCTACTTCCTTATGAATGGGTGGCCCATATGTTGTAATTTTTAATACTTCTCTAAGTAAGGGTAAAATCACAAAGTTGTGTCACAATTTTAACTAAAAAAATAGTTTATAATGAAATAATTTTAGCTAAATTCATGTAGCATATACGTGACACAAATAGTTTCAGGTATTGAAAAGGGTACAAATTTATTACGCAGAGAGTCTCTACACATCTATAATCTCCCTATGAATGGGTGGCATATGTTGTGATTTGTAATACTTCTCCAAGTAAGGGTAAAATCACAAAGTTGCACTACATTTTCAGCCAACAAAATAGTTTATGAAGAAACAATTTCCCTTAAAACCACATAATATATATGTGACACATATAGTTTTGAGAAAAAATATTTCATTTGAAACTATAAAATGATTTTTCCCCATTAAAAGTTTGAATTGTTGTTGAATTTATGTGTATAGTTTCAAACAAAACTGTCTATGTGGAAATTTATGTGGGAGTAAATGGTGACTCCCCAACACCCCCATTGCTAGACCAAAACAACTTCCACAAGAGAGAGAATGGCAAGAAAGCTTGCTTCAACAATGCAAGATTGATGGTTGAATATTCTTGAATATGCAAATGTACATGATATGCCTTGCTTATAAAGGAAAAGGTGATAGATAGGATTAGACAAGCTTATGACAAGTGTCTTGATCCTATTACATGAGACAACTAACAAACTAACTACCTAGGAATCAAGCATCACTAGCTAGATAAGATAAGTTCTAGAAAATCCAACTAAGACTTCTAGAAGGAATCTTATGTCCTAAGTAAACTTAACATGTGAATATGTCCCCTAATTACCTAGTGAGTGAATTAGCTAGGTACAAGACATTTATTCACACCAACACCCCCCCTTAAGTGCAACTTAGGGAGAAGATTATTATGCGAACTATGCAAAGATGAAGATGAGGATGGGTCTTGGCTACTATGCCATGTTAGGTACCCATTTACAAATGTAAATGAAATGATGCAATCATCTCTCAAAATAAGAGAAAAGGAGAAAAACCAGTGGGACAAAACTCCTCTCCAAAAGAGAGAAAATAAAAGAAAACAAACATGATGTATAGAGGAATCAATGATACCCCCCAAGGACTACATCCATCATGTATATACAATCAATGATCCCCCCCATAAGAGGGAAGAAGAGAGACAAAATATCCCCCCCACAATGTGTAATCACTTGTCAATATGGTTAATGTCTAAAGACAAAACATAATCCAATGCCTACAAACAATGTTTCTCCCTTTGGAAAGAAGATACACCAAGTACAAATGCAGGAATGCTTCCCATTTTGGATAGGAATTGGTAGGAAGAGGAACCCAAATGTATGAATATTGTGTCTCTGAAATTTGCTCGTGTTGCCAAGTTCTTGGATGAAGATGATGCCACAATCCAATCAAGTGCATGTCCAATCACAACAAAATGTGACAAACTAGGAACAAGTGGAAACTGACCTTGAACAAACTCCAAAGACAAACATGAAGTAACAATAGTTGATCCATGACTATCATCAAATAGGAGAGATAGACCCTCAAATTGGTCTTCCAAATTTGAAATGTGAGACTCCACAAACAAAGATGCAATGTATGTCAAATAGTAATCCCAATTAGGAAGACTATCAAATAACTGTTGCAATGAACCATTGGATGTACTCAATGAAACATCAATAGAAGATGATTGTGTGATCTCAACTGGAGAAGTAGGAGTTGCAGGAGAAGTCTCTGGATCATCAAGATGCTCAAGTTTTGCATCATATTCAAACTCCTCTAAGGTGTCATCATCATAGGGTAAATTTTCAACATCATCAAGTGGAATGAGGAAATATGAAGCAGGATCATCTGGGAATGGAGGCTTGTATGGATCTCCAAATATCTCCCAAAATTTGGTCCAAACTGTGCGAGGGCATGATACATCCAAGAACACCTTATGATAGGTCTCATTGAAGATGTTTGCACTGAAAGTAGAACTAATCAATCCTATGATATTATCATTCTTATTACCCCAAACTGATTTCCTATAAGTTGTTTCTAGTTTAGGAATGAGTCCATAAAGATGTGGAAAATTTTTTAGCCACTTACAATGTGTTATTATGCCTTTTTTCCATTACTTATAATTATCCCTAGTTAGAACTATTACAGAAGGATGAGTTGAATAACCCATGATTGCAATGATAATACACTTCTCAACTGACACAATATGAGATCAACATATGCAATATAGTTGAAATGAAGTACAATGATCAAAATAACACTTTCCCAACTACCACAATATCCAAGAACCCTTTAGTAGACCCACCGGGAAAATTTTGAATGCATAATATACAAGGACATAAAATGGAAAAAGTGCATGGATGTCTAGATAAAGCTCCTCAATACCTTTTAAATGTTACAAGAATCATGAAAATTGGAGATTATGACAAGAAGTTACGAGCTCAGGAGCCAAAAATGATGATCTGAATTCAATCAGCAAAAACAAGCACCAAACTACAAAATTTATAAAAAATAATTACATCACTGGAAACTTGAGATCTTCATCTTTCTAGCGATATTTTGTTTCAATTTTTTTTCCTCCATATGAGTTATGATAAAATGAAAAAGCTGGCTATTTTAGGGCACATAGGGGAAAACCACAACACCTTAAAGCTAATGAGGAGTAGGGTATGTGCAGGATCATCGTGCAAAAAATAGGCCCTTAAGTGGCAAAAAATTCAAAAAAATCAGTGTTAGGCAACTTGACATAAATATTTGAATAAGTTATCTATATTATTTCAAAAATATGTAAGAAGAGAATTTGTAGAAAATTGAATTTAGTTTCTAAAATACTAGGTTTATTTCAAAATAAATAAAATCTATTTGGTGAAAATTTGAAATTTCAATGCAGTAGTACTTAAATTTTAGGGAAAAAATAAGAAGTAGGTGTCTGTCTGACCACCCTAACCATAATTAAATGATAATATTTTTTTGTAAGATTTTATATATAAGTAGAGGACTCATGTCCGGATGTGATGCATATTTTTTGTAATTTTTTCCAAGTAAATAATTAATTATGAATTTTTATTACAACTTTTAGAAAATATAAAACTCATATGTCGACCACCTTAACTATGTCAAAATTCATGAAATTTAATTTTTCTTTTTTATTCTTATAGTATGTGAAGCATATAATGTGACGATGTTTGGATTCAAAAATATGATACCGTTTGAAAGTTATAGATGTTTTCAATCAGCTCTCGATCGGGACTTTAGTCATAATTCTAATAGAAAATGAATAATAATTATTTATTAAATTCAAATTAAATCATAATTTATATTTTTGGAAAGCTGAGAATCTCCTCTAAAAACCCTTTTTGGTTCATTAATTTTGGGTGAAAAAAAAGTCATCAGCCACATACCCCCATAATATTGCCACTTTTTGGCGCACCATGATCTTGCACATACCCAGTAAAAAAATTGGTGGATGAAGGTTAATTTGGAGCAAAAAATGGCAAATTTATATGGTTGGCCTTTTTAATACAAAGCAAGGATTTTATAGTTTAAAAGGACCCCTTCCATAATAATAATCAACCTTTTATTTTTAAAAGAAAAGTCTTAAATCTTTAAAGAATGCTAAAAAGAATAGATAGGTCAGCTTACATAGTCGACCATTTTGACTTTTCAAAACAAATAATATAAAAAGATTTTTAAAAAATGTTGAACCAAACATCATACCGACCAAACTTACTAACTCACAAAAAATCCAACAAATGGAGGTGGCCATATTAATAAAACATTATATTAATAATAAAACTTGCAAGAAAAGTACCGACCACCGATGTGACTAGTGTACCTCAAGGAGTGATTTGACCTATGAATGGCAACAATTTGAAATTGGATTAATATAAATTCATACCCTATGATGAAATTGTACTAGGTAGAGTGATTTGATCAACGTCGATTTGGATGCTAGCAATTAGACTACCGATGTGATATCGTTGACATAGGATAGTACAAAGAATATGCTGAATAATATTCTACCAACTATATGAAAAATATTTTCTCCAAATTTTTATAAAACCCCAAATAATTTTTTTCCCAACAAAATAAAAATATAGAATATTATTTTTTCAATATTTTTTTGCAAATAAAATATGTCGACCTGGGGGGTCATAACAAAAATAATTTTCCTCAGAAACAAATTTTATCAAAAATGGACAAATTTATAGTCAATTTTTTTTTGTAAGGCCTTTTGAACATGATAGTGATGTTGATCTAGGCCCAAAGTGCTCCAAAAATTTAGTGACCTTTTGGATCAGCTACTCTTTACACTTTTCCAAACCCTTCATAGATCAGCCAAAACATATCCAAATTTGATGAAACAAAAGGAAAACTTGACTTTCTTCGATGCCCTGGATTCAATTGCAAGGTCCTTGAAACCCCAAAGTGCACCCAAAAAAATCTTCAAGCCAATAAGAAACCCTCAGATCTGGGAAGGAATCTACAAAACCTGTTGCTTTGATATCATGTGGGAGTAAATGGTGACTCCACAACACCGCCAAGAATAGTTACTAGACCAAAAAAACTTCCACAAGAGAGAGAATGGCAAGAAAGCTTGCTTCAACAATGCAAGATTGAATGTTGAATATGCTTGAATATGCAAATGTACATGAGATTCCTTGCTTATAAAGGCAAGGGTGATAGATAGGATTAGACAAGATTATGACAAGTGTCTTAATCTTATTACATGAGACTAACAAACTAACTACCTAGGAATCAAGCATTACTAGCTAGATAAGATAAGTTCTATAAAAGCCAACTAAGACTTCTAGAAAGAATCTTATATCCTTAGTAAACTTAACATGTTAATGTCTCCTAATTACCTAGTGAGTGAATTAGCTAGGTACAAGACATTTATTCACACCAACAATTTAACCCCTCTTTTGGGGTAAATTCAAAAAGATTTCAACTTCATTTCTAAATTTTCGCAACTAAGGGCACTTTCATGAAAAATATGAAAATACCTTTTTTTAGAGTTTAGAGTCTAGAATCCTTATTTTTTATATTTTCATTTTTACAAAAAATTATTGTGATTTTTAAAAATATTATTGCAAGTGGGTATTTATAATCAAACATAAGGTTGATTAAAAATTTAAAAAGTATTTAAACCTATTTAAATATTTTTAAAAATATGCGATACATTAGAGGAGAAAAACCTCTCCAAAACAATATATATTTTTAAATGATAAAAATAATTAAACAAAAGTTGACGTTTCATAAAAACTAGGATATTCTCATAAGGTTTGACTTTAAAATGTTATTACAAAAAAATATTTATCAAAGCGTTAGATATTGAAGTTAACTATTTGGGGAAAAAATTAGGGGAAAAATTCATTGTTTTTTTGTGACATCTCATCAACTTTGAACTAAAAAAAAAAATCAACAATTCAAATTTTGTTCTTAAATTTAAAAAAAAATGTTAAACCAATTTTTATATTTATTTTTTCAAAAATTACAAGCATAAAATTCATCAAAAGTTCTACATTTGATTAATTTATATCATTTTGAATTTTAAAACATAAAGGCCACTTTTATGTGATCAAAGTTGAAAATTTATATTTATGTTGAACATTTCTTTTATAAAAATGTGACATAGGTTTGTACTTTTACCCATAATTTTTTTTTTTTTTTTGAAATATTCTATTTTATTTTTCATTGTGTACTCCATTAATTGGCTATTCATTTTTATTGTTACTAATATGCCATAAAAAATCATATATTAAATTACAAAAGAACAAACAAATCCAACAAGTCAAAGGTAGAAAATAAAGTCCAAAGGTCTGGCATTATTAGAACAAGAGTGTCTAAATAAGAAAATTTATAAGAAGAAACTTACCAAGGCGGGGTAGTCTATCAATTCCCAAAAATAGACTATAATTTTGATATAAGTTGATGATAAGGTTTAGATCCTCAAATTTATAATTCTCAAATATTGGAGTTTTTTATATAAAACTTGTGACTTAGTCAACAGTTTCAACAAGGTACCACTAGTGATACTTGTAGGAGTTGGATGTGAACCCCCAACACCCTAGGATCTACTATCAAACTAAAATATTTTTCACAAGAGATAAATGACAAGAATACCTTGTTATAATTAGGGATGCAAGATTTATTGATTGAATATGAAATGTACATATGATGTCTTGCTTATAAGGGAAAGGTTGCGAGTTAAGATTAGACAAGATCATGACATGTGTATTAATCCTATACAATGACACAACTACCTCAACAATTATTAAATGACCTAGGATACAAGAATAAATGTGATGATAAGATAAGATAAGATCAACTAACACCTAAGACTTATAGAAAGATTCTCTAGGACATGTTAGATGCAGGGACTTATAAGTGAACTATATAGATAAAATATTTAATAAAACTATTATGCAAATGATATAAAGATGCAAGGATGGGTCCCGACTATGATGACATGTTAGGTACTCATGCAAAAAAAAAATCTCTTACAAATAGAGAAAAGGAGAAAAGCTTGTGAAAAAAAACTCATTTTCAAAAGAGAGATGAAAACAAAATGTTCTCATTGAAGAATGAGATTGACAAAACCCCATGTGAGAATAATGAACCCCCCATAAGAGAGAAGAAGAGAGACCATGAACCCCCCCCTAAAATGATGGTAGATGCTCAAAACTTAATGTTGAAGATGATCCAATATTGCTAAAAAACATTCCTCCTCTTAGGAAGAAACGAAACCAAGATGGTATGCTTGATGTCTTCCCATCTCTAAAAGGAAGATGAATGAAGAAGGATGATGTGTGACATCTTTTATTGATGCTCAAGTGTTTCCATGTCAATGTCAAAAGCTATAACACTCTCAATAGACATTCTATGCCACACTACAAATGACAATTCTAAATCTCCTAGAAATTATTATAGAACACCATTCAAAGAAAAAAATACCTCCTTTGAAAATAAATAAGTCTCCTTCAATTTTTTCTCAAAATAATCTGCACTCATATAAAATTGTGAGGAATGATCATGTAGAGAATGAACAAGAGGGTCAAACTATTCCCTCATAACAATTGAAGAGGGGCCATCTCCATCAAAGATAATATGTATATAATCAATGGTGTCTCCCAAATTGATGCTATGTATGAGTTGAATGTGAATTCCCAACATCTTAGGATCAACTTCTAAACTAAAATATATTTCAAAAGAGAGAAATGGTGATAATATTTTTTTATGATTAAGGATGCAAGATGGGTTGATTGAATATGAAATGCACATATGCTTATAAAGGCAAGGTTGTGAGATAGGATTAGACAAGATCATCTGACATGTGTATCAATTTTGTACAATGAGATAACTACTTCAACAATTATTAAATGGCCTAGGAGAAAAGTATTAAATTCCATGATAAGATAAGATAAGATGACATGATATCTAATACTTTTAAAAAGATTCCCTAGGATCTAAGTAAACTTAACATGTAACTTTAGGAACTATATAAGTGAACTAGATAGGTAAAATACCTATTTACATCAACAATAATTTATCAATATTAGCTTGGGAGCACAACAACATGCTAATAAATATGTGTAAATATGCTACAATAATTTCTTTTGGTCATAGGTTGTTCCAAGTATTCTATTAAATTTTTCCTTTATTTTAGCTATCAATGGATCCACATGCATGTGGAATAACTCCAACAACCCCCTTATTCCATCATGCTTCAAATAGGGATAGGTGCATTCAATAGTTCATAAAAAATATAAGCTATGAGTAGGGATACACATCTATTAATGCCAATAAACAGTGGAACTAACTTCTCTATGCTTTTTAACTTTTTTCAAAAATAGGGGCACACACATATACCCATGGACCCAAGGAAAGGGACTAAAACATCTATCTGAAGTCATAAAAAAAATAGATAGAGACAAATACATCTATCCAATATCAATTATGAACCCTTGGACACACACTTTTTCTCACAACAATTATTATTGGGGACACACACATCTAATCATAATTACTCAAAAAATGTGATTGGTGAGAAACACTTATTTCACATATATCATCTTGTGAATAGGGACAAACATATTCATTCACAAATAAACAATTATGATTGGGGAAAAAGAACATCCAATCACAAATAGAAATTTTTGGTTTGATTTAAAAAAAGTATCCCCCCTGACTATTCTTCAGTGGAGATTCTTCGTTAGCTATTTCAAAAATATTCTTCATTATTGTCTACAATCAATGTTTTATGTATATTTAGGTTGTTGGCAAGGGGATATTTGGAACTTGAATATAGTTCATAATAATGTGTTTCTTTTTCTTGTAATAGTAGCACAAAATTCTATCTTCGAAAAAATGATTTCTCTTTGAAATAGAAGAATTGAATTTAGAGGAATGGTTAGGTTTTTTTTTACAAGCATAACAATTTCCTCTATAGTCGAGTCATTTTTTTAGCTCCCTCATCAATCAAATTAGATATTATGTCTTGTAAGGTAGCATATACTTTGTTCAATGTGAACATAATATTACCACAATGAGGATGCATGCTCTTCAACAAAATATTTTTGGCATGATCATCTATCTTGGCTTTTATCATAACTATTTGATTCATCAACGAACAAAACTTACCGATTTGTTAAACAATATTGTTGTCTTCCATCATTTTTAGCCCAAATAATTTTTTATTTTAGTCTCATTTTTGCACTTGATGCTTGTGATTCAAACAAAGCATTTAGATCATCCCATACTTTCTTTGAGATCATTAATAATTCAATATGGTGGAGGTATGCATCTAACATTTTAAGATTGATCAAATATATTTCTCTTTGATCCTTTGAAGTCTATTTTTTAATTCTATCAACATCAATTTCCCTTCTGGTAGCTCCACTTACCATATCCAATAGATCATTTTCAATAAGGATCAATTGTAACATGACTTTCCATATGTGAAAGTTTGTGCCTTCAAATTTCTCAATTAAACTGTTATTTTTCTCCATATTAAAAGTGTCTACCCCCAAGTTAAAACAATGCCAAAAGTATTGTTTTCTATGCACCTTGACTTGATTGAGAATACTAGTTACTATATTTAAATTTATGAAAATTTATAAATTTTGTGCTCTATGTGGTTTCCCTATATCTCTATAAATTTTGTGTATAATTCTTAAGAATATATTATCTTAATTTTATAGTCCATTCATGACCATTTTTCACTATTTGAGATAAATTAGCATTTTATTGTTTGCAAAGTAAAATTATGAAAGGAAGTTGGGTGAGTGGAAACAAATTCCTACACTAATCTAAGTAGGGGAGAGTTACAAAAATTTCTTATAACGCCTTTAACAGTTGCAACTAGAGAAGCACATAGAGAATAATGGAAATAGAATAGCAAAAATGCATAAAAATAGTTACACCAAATATACCATGGGGAAAACTCTTTCAGGTAAAATACCCAACCCTCCAAAAGCATAGTACTTCTCTATTATATCAAATAGGAGTTACAACATATCATGAAGTACAAAGCTTGTTCAACAAGTGCTTCAACACAAACACCTGTTCTAGAGTAATATTGGCAACACTTTGTTACTTGCAAACAAAATATGCATTCTACAACTCAAGGCACTCAATAAATAGAGTGATACAAGCTTCAGGAAGCATCTAGAAGGTGAGGGGCGTCCAAATCCACATGGCACAATTTCCAATGCCTTAGATATGCATTTGGACACATGTGACATATTCCCTTACACCCCTGACAAGTGTCTAACATGAAAATATTATTCTTCTAAGCTTGGGCACTTGGAATATGCTAAAAATAGGCTATGACAAATGCCTTATACAACTTACAACTGTCATAGAATCTATCATAGCCGACAACACTTACAATTGTAAGAGAATCTATCATAATTGACTAAAAATAGCTAATTCTCTTATCTTGTCCTAACCCAACATGGGCACCAAATTTAACCCATGCATTCAAAGATTCCTTATGATGTGTCATAGAACCTATCATGTGTCATAAATTCCAAAGTGGGATGCCTATATGTCCAATTGGGATGATTATGTGTCATCCGATCACCTCCAACAAGGATGTCACCCAACAGGGGGGTCCCAAGTAGTGACATGAAACCATAGGCATTTAAATAATACAAATAAATCAATGTTAGGACTCTAAGGTTGAGACACCTTAATCCCAACATTCTTCCACTTTTCAAAGACCTACCAAGAGTCATACAAAATCATTTGCTCAGGGTGCCAAGGCCCATGGAATTAGAACACCATTTGAACTTCTCTGTGCTCACTGGTTTTGTCAGTGCATTTGCAACATTCACCAAAGTATCAACCTTCTCTAGGTTAACCTTTCCATCTTCTACCATATCATGAAAAAAATGATATTAAACATCAATGTGCTTTGTTCTGGCATGGAAGGTAGGATTCTTTGCTAAGAAAATTGCACTTTGACTATCACAACAAACAATAATATTTCCTACATCTAAACCAATATCAGAACACAATATATTAATCCAAATGGACTCCTTACACACATGAGTGGCTTCCATATACTCTGCCTCTATTGTGGACATTACGACTACAGACTACCGCTTACTCATCCAATTGATAGCACCACCAAACATCATAAATACATAACCACTGGTGGATCTTCTACTATCAATCTCACCTACCCAATCTAAATACACATATCCTTGAATGCTCACAAAATGTTGAGGTCTAGTAGGATAACCATGAAAAAATAAGGCATACTTGAAAGTACCCCATAAATATTTGAACACTCTCTTAACAACATCCCACTGTACTCGTCTAGGATTAGCCATAAAATGGCTAAAGACTCCCACTACTTGGGCAATGTCTGGTCTTGTACACACCATTGCATACATCTAACTGTGAAATACACTTGCATATGGTACTGTAGTCATGTCCTCCATCTTAGTAGGAGAATTTGGAAAATCATTCACAAAAAGTTTTTCCCTTGCATCAGAGGAGCAACTAACTGTCTACAATCTACCATGTTGAATCTCTCCAACACCAAGTTCGCATACTTGGTATAGCTTAACCAAAGCTTTGTGTTAGCTTTGTCGCTCATGATTTCCATTCCCTAAATGTACCTAGTTGCACCTAGGTCTTTCATCTCAAACTGTGCTAACATCTGAAACTTCAAATCTAAAACCATACTTTTACCATTCCTAGTAAAAAACATATCATCTATGTATAGAACAATAATGAGAATGTGACCATTATCAGTTTTAAAGTACACACAATGGTCAGATTTAGATCTATAAAATCCCAATGACAACTCATAAGTATCAGACTTATGATACCACATTCTAGGAGTCTGTTTCAAACCATAAAGAGACTTCTTTAGTTTGCAAACCAATTTTTTTACCTGTTTCAATGAAATGCTCTAGTTGTGACATGTAAATCTCTTCCTCCAAATCACCATGAAGGAACGTTTTCTTCACATCCATCTGTTCCACTTCTAAGTCATATGTAGCTACAAGTGACAACAAAATCCAGATAGATGTGAGCTTCGCTACAAGAGAGAATATCTCCCTATAATCAATTACCTCCACTTGGGAATACCCTTTAGCAATGAACCATGCCTTATACTTCTCAACATTGCCATCATGACCACACTTTTTCTTGAAAACCCATTTACAACCAATAGCTTTACATCCAGTAGGAAAAGGTACCAGATCCCATGTCTTGTTTTTCTTTAAAGAAGCCATCTCTTCGTCCATGGATTGCATCAAGGAATCTGAATCTCTCATACCTATTGCCTCTCTAACTGTCTTAGGCTCATCAGTATTAGTAGACAAGGAAAATATGCAACTAGAATCTAGTAATGAATACCCAAACCTTTCTAGTTGTAGCCTAACTTAAGTAGACCTCCTCAAAGGTTGAGGTTGAGGTTATCCTTCTTCTTTAGAACTTTCAAAGCTACTTGATCTCTCCTCATCATCAGGCCCAATAGGAGCACTTGGTTCTTCTTTCTTTGGAGTATGTAGAATCTAAACCACCTCCTTCTTCTATTTCTCATCTTTCTCTGGTTGTAGCTCAACAAAGGGAGGTTTCATCTCTCTGAAGATCACACTTTTGTTGTAGATAACTTTCTGTGCTTCTGGATCCCAAAGCTTGTACCCTTTCACACTGACACCATAGCTAATAAAGATACACTTAACAACCTTGTTCTCCAACTTAGACCTCTTCTCAATTGGAACATGATTGTAAGCTTCACAAGCAAATACTTTGAGATGTCTCATCAAAGGCTTTTTAGTTTTTACTAGACCACACCTCCATGGGTGTCTTTGCAACAAGCATTGATGTAGAAGATCTTTTGATAAAATAACATGTAGTGGTACACCTCTCCACCATTTAACTCCTCATACTTTGAGAACCAATCTCTATGAGAAGTTATGTGAAAAGATGCACCTAAATCTATCAACCACACATCATCCTATGCATGGGCTACCAAGGCTGCAATAAAATCTTCTCCATCATCGTGGGATGATTTCTCAGATTCAGAATCAGAGAAAGACTTGTTTTTCTTCTTCTCCTCCTTGCAATCTTTCTGAATGTGACTAGTTTCACCATAATTCCAACATTTTACCTTGTACTTCTTACCAGGAGACTTTGATCTCCTAAGAGACTTTGACTTAGATTTCTTGTCTTTCTTTTTGCTTCTCTCTTTTGGTCATCTCAAAAGACTTCCTTTGCATCTCCTTAGATAGTATTGAGGCAAAAACCTCATTCATCTTGAAGGTGGAAGTAGTGATTCCAATATCCATTACCAGGTGATCCCAAGAGTCTGGCAACAAACACAAAAGTCTTGTGCATTTATTTTGTCTCCAAAAGAACCCAGTTGTGCAACCAACATGTTAAAAGATTTTAGGTGATCTACAATGGATCCTCCTTCTGCCATTTTTAGAGAATACATCTTCTTTCTTAGTAAAAGCTTCTTTACCAGAGATTTAGCGTGATAGACATCACCAAGCTTCTTCCATAGAGAAGAAAAAGTTTTATCTTCCTGGGAATTTAGGAGGATGGAATCAACCAAACATAGTCTAATAAGACCCTTGTCTTTCCTATCCATGATATCTTAATCCTCTTGTTTCATGCCTGAAGGTTTTGTTCTAGAAATTGCAAGCCATAAGTCTTAGTCTACTAACATGTCTTCTAGTTTGAGCTTCCATAACTCAAAATTACCACCGTTAAATTTTTCCATCTCAATCCCCTAGATGTGCTTTCCATCTCTTTCCAAGAAGGTTACAAAATACACTCTTCTACAAAACTCCCACTGAAACAAAGATTAGCTCAAAAAACCCTTCTACCCCACAAAGGAACCAAGGCTAGTCAGGCTTTGATACCAACTAAAAGGAAGTCGAGTGAGTAGAAACAACTTCCTACACTAATCTAAGTAGGGGAGAGTTACACAAATTTATTTTAACACCTTTAATAGTTACAACTAGAGAAGCACACAAAAAATAATGGAAATAGAATAGCAATAATGCATAAAAATAGTGACACCAAATATACTACGGGGAAAACCTTTTTGGGTAAAATACCCCACCCTCCAAAAGCACATACTTCTCTATTATATCAAATAGGAGTTACAACATATCACGAAGTACAAAGCTTCTTCAACAAGTGCTTCAACATGAACACCTATTTTGGAGTAATACTGGTAGCACTTTGTTACCTGCAAACAAACTATACATTCTACAACTCAAGGAATTCAATAAATAGAGTGATACAAGCTTCAAGAAGTATCTAGAAGGTGATGGGATTCCAAATCCACATGGCACACTTTCCAACACCTTAGACATGCATTTGGAAATATCTGACATATTCCCTTACACCCCCAACAAGTTTCTAACATGAAAATATTCTTCTTCCAAGCTTGGGCACCTAGAATATGCTAAAAATAGGCTATGAAAGATGCCTTACAAATCTTACAACTATCATAGAATCTTTCATAGCTGACAACACTTACAACTATAAGAGAATTTATCATAACTGGCTAAAAATAGCCGATTCTCTTACATCCTGTCATAACCCAACTTGGGTGCCAACTTTCACCCATGCATTCAAAGATGCATTATGACACATCATAGAATTTTTCATATGTCATAGATTCCAAATTAGGATTGCTATGTCCACTTGGAATGATGTGTCATCCAGTCACCTCCAATAGGGATGCCACCCAATCAGTGGGTCCCAATTAGTGACATAACACCATAGGCATTTAAAATAATACAAATAAATCAATGTTAGGACTCTAAGGTTGAGACACCTTAATCCCAACAATTTATTGGGTTGAAAATGTGAAGTTTGAAGTCAAGAGATGCAAGTATTTGTTCTTGTCAAAACTCTATGATCCACTAGCATGCTAGATGATAGAAATAATTAATTTTTTTTGAGGATGGTGTTTAAGTGTGATAGTGTTCATGAGGTATTGGTTAATGATGATTTATGCTCCAAGTGTTTGAAAATGATTGAAATTATCCTTATAAAAAGAGGACACTAAATTGACTACCAAATAATAGAGAAAAGTACCAACCTTGTACTTTTTGACTCTACATATTGCCACCACTTTAGCAAACATATGATCTATGAAAAATAAAGTATACTAAAGTGAATAGAAATTATATTTATTATAACTAAAAGGAATGACACTAAATATTTTGTACTTGATTTCATTTATCCATTCTCATGTGATTGTTGTCATGAAATCTACAATGTAGAGATAAAGATAAACCAATGGACACGATGAAAATATACTAAAGAGTAATTATACACACATTTTTAGCCAATTTTTATTTAATTTTTTTAATCTAGTAGGGGCTCATGTAGTAGGAAAAAATGTGTCTCCAAGAGATAAAGTAGAGATTAAATAGAATTTAGATTTATAGGTGTAATTATATAATTATAAATTCTATTTTCTTAGGTAAATTATGAAATAAGAGCACATGTCAACTCCTTTGATTCTTTTCCAAATTTACTCAGTCATATACTTGATTGATGGTAGTTAGGAACCACCTCTCTCTCATCAAGATGAGTTCAGTTGACACCACTTCTCCTACAGGTTGAGTAGATCCTCTAGTTCACTACTCCTATAATGCACTTTTCATCCTAAGTTATCCATGCCATTGTTTGTATATTTTGTTATATTTCCTTTATTTTACATATCATCAACATAGATATTGGAATATCATTATTTTCATCTTGTTTACATTTGAATTAGTACCATCTTATATTTGTTGGTAGGTAGATTTAATGAATTATTAGTTATTTATTAAATATAACATGGTATCATTGTATGATAATTTAGGTGTCAATTAATTTATTTTTGGATATATTTTATGCTTCTTTTACCTATGTTTTATAGTCTTGCAAATTAGGCATTTTTAGATCACTCATTGCAGGAGGATTTTGGGAAAGAAATGGAATATTCCATTACATTTAGAAGGGTCAAATTAGATAAGATTGACTTTTATTTCATCCCCACTAAAAATTATAAATTCAATAGTAACTATTTTTTGGTAGGGTTTTGTTTTATATTTTGTAAGAAAATTAATTTTTAAATAATTTTTGAGCAAAATGAATATCACTATTTTTCATTCAAAATGCATCAAAACCTACTAATTAACTATAAAATTATCTAAATCAAATCCAAACTTAGGAAATGTAAAAAGGTTTCCTAAGGATGTTGTACAACCTACATGGTTGCAAGACTAATGCAAGTTTAGAAAAAAATATTGTGATTTGTTTTTTAATTTTCTATTTAAAAAAAATGAAATGTGTTTTTAAAAAAAGGTGTTGAGTATTGTTTATTTACATACCTTGCTAAATTAGGGTATGAATCCTACTATGAGCAATGATTTTGGGACCCATGACCACTAATCCCCTACCCAACTCACTATAAATGGCATCTTAATAATTTTGGTGGTAAAACTTAGGTTTTGGAAACCACTAGTTCTTTATTTCTTTAGCATCCTTCTATGCCACCAATTCCCAACTCTTGCATTGCTCAAACTTTACATTGTTGGCCATCCATCCAACCTCTTCTTAAGTCTATCACCTTTTCAAGTATCATAGGATCATCGATTGCTCCCCACATGCCCCCTTAGTTATCAATGCTACCAATTTTCTACCTCCCGAACACTAGCCTACCACTAAGTATTTTTTTGAGTAATTTTTTGAAATATTCTATTTTTATGATTAATTTAGAGTAATGTAATCAATTTCTACTCATGAAACCTATATTTTTTATAAAATCATCATTTTCACATATTTAGCTACATAATCTCAATTATTTAAACGTCTAGACCTCATTATGCTAAGAAATGTGACTTGGATTTGAGTCCCTTCTTCAATGTTTTTAGTACAGTTCATTGGATCTAGCTATTTTTTCTTATTTCTTATTTTATTTTATTTTCGATTTTCTATTCTACATTAGATATTCTAATCTATAAAAAAATAGATTCAAGCTTTGTAATCACATTATTCATAAAGTGTTAAATAGTGTAACTTGCTAAGAATATCTTTATTGAGCTCTTTTATAGGGTGTTTTTGTTTAATAAGATAAAATAGGTTTTGAAGGGACCCTAGAACCCTTTATAACCAACAAACTATTAGCAAATATAAAATAACTACAAATATATATTTGTCAACCATGAACCCAAACAACAACAACAAAACAAAATAAATCACCCAAAACAAGAACTAGAAAAGGGAAAAATTATAATAACAAACCACCCCAAACTATAATTATTTCAAGATATCAGTTACCTCCAAATTTTTCTAGTAGCTCTGATGAAAATTTAAAATATTGGAGATCCTTTTTTCTTCCTAACAAGACTTATTTTTGTTGTTCTTAGTCCTTGCACTAGGATCGATGTTTTCAATCGTAACATTATTGATGCTCTTGTCTACCACACAATGATTCTTAGGTTCTTTAATTAGATCATTAAGTTTATTTATGAGAATCTTAATTCCTATGAAAGTATTTTGGATTAAGCATGTGTTGACCTAAATGACCTTAATATTATCCTTAATACCTATAAGCTCCATCTCAAGATTAAACAGTCTTTAGTCATGTTCAACTTTTCATTTTTCACTAATCTATTTTATCTTAGAAAGGTCTCAATCCAAATTGATTTTTGGCATAGCATCTAAAACATCCCACTAACTTCCTCTCTTTCAATCTAAGTCTTTCCACCAATCCTTTTCTCAATAATATATATATATATATATATAATAATTTAATATGTTGATTTCAACATAGAACATTTTCTCAAGAAATGTTGGGTTTCCACTATGTGAATACTCAAGACATCAACAAGTTCTCACCTAGAAGAAGCTTTTTCTACCATAATAGATAAGTCTTTATGAGTTTTGGGTGAAGCATATGGTATACCAAGAAAATTTGCACCAATTGAAGGTTTTGGGATACATTTAGCTTTCCCTTTCTTCTCTACCCTTTGTTCCTCTAGATAAGCATTCTCTTGACTCATCTCAAAAAAATAAGCTTTCATTTTCTTCTTTTCTCTTTATTCCTCCAATTGACCATTCTCCTAAAGTACTCTCAACCACATCCTTATCATTACTATCTTCAATATACATGGTCTTAAATATTATTTTCACATTTTTTCCTTTCATATTCATTCTCCTCACAACCTATCATTTGGACTTAATATTCTCTACCCATCTCTTTATTTTTCTCTCTCTAGGGTTAGCATACTCATCTATGTATTGAATCTCATCTTCCACATCATATTCTAGATTGATCTCTCTCAAGGAGGAGTGCTCACTTTCCAAATTAGTGGGGACTCTCTTCTCAAAATTCTCAAAGGAATTTTTCAAGGAATGTTTAAATCTTTTAGAGGTTCCAAAGTAACCCAAAATTCTATTGACATTATCCTCCCATAAATTAAAATTTATAATAAGAATTTTAAGATTTAGATTTTGAGCTTTCATGATATCAGCTAACAAGAAGATTAGCCCCTAGTGAGGGGGGATTAAACTAGGAGTCAATTTGCAATCTTTTATTGAAGTTTTCAAAGGTGAGAGAACATAGATTGAGGACACCCTTATTTTATGTCTAAAATGGTCTAATAGGATAAAATACTATCCATAGAAAAATATAAGTTGTACCTTCATTTGAAAGTAACATGTCTCATAATTTTGTGCATGCTCACTTCTCCCCAAAATAATTTGAGAGAATTCCTTATATGCCCAAAATTTAGTTTAACAATATTTTTGTTAGGCTTAAGGAAAATTTTCATGGCTTCATACTTAACCCTCCTATCTTTAAACATTTTTCTTCCTCCATATAAATCCCTATTTATAACATGTGCAATAATCTCCTCTATTATTAGATGTTCTATACCCTGCATTGAGTCTTTCATTTCCTTCAAACCCTAACTGAAGGCTTTAGCCACCATTGTATCATACCCATTAAGTATTTCTAGATAAGGAATTAATCCTTCTCTAACCAAAGTCCTCTGAACTTCTCCATTCATGTGAATCTCACTATAAGACAAGGGATCCATTTGATTTATTTCACCTCCCATGGTGAAATTCTCCTTGTCACTATCAACTTTGTTCCACACAATCTCACTATTATTCTCTAAAAGAAGTAAGATTATGGTTTTAGAACTCAATATAACACATTATCTTGACATAGAATTGATCATCATTAGAGGTGATGCATATAAACATCAAATGATCTTAATATATTTCCTTCATAAGATTGTATAATTATTATTTTTGCCATCATTACTAATCAATC
>VDFB02049217.1:81876567-81925512 GCA_007258455.2 Sequoia sempervirens | reverse complement strand
AGAATTAATTTCACCCTGATTAGGGGAATCTTTAGGGGCATTCACAAATCTTCTAGACGTAGGGGCACTAGGGGCCGACTCTTTACTGACCATAGGTTTATCAGAAATAATTTCCATAGAATTCCATGAGTACGAGACTAATTTCATAACCGAGGTACCTTTAAAACCAAAGACCAAACCCGGGGTAGGGCAACCAAGAGACGGCTGGGGATTAAAACAAGATGGCGAAGCAAAACCTGGGATAGGGAAATCATGCGAAGGCTTCGGATTAGGACAAGAAGGCAGAGTAGAATCCATAAGGGCATTCCGACAAGAAAGGGACTAGGGAGCAGTGGTTTTAGACCCAACAAGGGAAAAAGCAGGAGGGGCCAAGGGATCGTTTTCCCTGCTACTTTCCGTATCCTCATCATCCAAATCCCCAACATCAACAATTTTAGGCAAAGCAAGTAAATTTTGATAATGCTCATAGATGAGCCTGATAAGCCAGGGTGAATAATAAAAATCCTCCTAGGGTTTCTTTCAACTTCATCAAGGCAATTCTTTAAAGAAGAGAATAAGTAAAAAGGCAAAGAGATACGAACCTTGTGACGGAAGTGGTTCAAAATAGAAAAGTGATAACCATACGCCCTGGTGAAGCGCCCGTCAACCGTGATATACTCCATAATGACTCTTAAAACTTTCATCCAGATTGATTTAATGGACTCCACATCAAAATAGCTATTGGCAACCTTAACCAGCTTAGCCTTCTCCTTGTCTTTTTTAGGAAATCTTATGACCGCTTCATCAGAGAACCGCCGGTCCTGATAAAATTTCACACCCTCAGTCAAAAGACCAGTAATCTCATCGATAATTTGCTCATTCAGCTTAACATTCCTACCAAACAACACAATCTCACCATTTTTCTAGTTTTTGGCAAATTAGTCTAGCGCCATCTCGTCAGTACCATGGAGCTTTTCCAAAAACGGGACTAAACCTCCCTTTTCAATTTTTTCCCAAGCTTTAGCATTCTTTTTGTGCTCTTGAAAGCAGCTCGGCTCAACACATTTTCTCTCTCCCCCCATCTTCAAAGCTTTGTTATACCACACCCTACAGTTGCTCTGGGTCCCGTTAAGACATATTACCAGACACCCAGAAAGCGCGCCAAAAACTCTTCTTGAAAAGGAAAATGATGTCGGTCCCATCAAATCTAATGAAATCGACGTACCTGATCTTTATCCGCTTCATCATGGCGAAGACAAACTTCTCTTACATGTATTGAATCATAATAAATTAGCGCTTTCACCTCAGAATGGAGGTAGTCATTCTTCCTCCACATGTTTTCCCCACCCTTCTTAACCCCTTCATTGGCAAAGTAATCAGCCACCTTATTGGCTTCTTTGTAGGCGTGGGAAACTTTCACTTTGTCGAATTTACTTAATAAGGCAATTGTATCTTCGATCCACTTTTTAATGGTCCACGAGGGAGGGGTAATCCCAAGAATGCAATTTATTATATTCATAGAATCTCCCTCCAACCAAAGACATTTCATGTTCATCTTGAAAGCTAAGTTAACTGCGTGATAAGCCCCAATAGCTTCTGCAACATGATTAGTTTGGGTGCCGATATCCACAGCAAAAATCGCAATAAAAGCCCCCGTATTGTCCCTTAAAACACACCCACTGCCAGCTTTCCTAGGGTTGCCTTTAGCAGCACCATCAAAATTGGCTTTCAACCAACCCAAAGGCGGCAAAGACCAACTAGCATTTTCCCTCCCACAAAAGTCAAGCGTGGGAACATTTAAAGCTACTAATTTTGAATTCCACTTTTCATCAGTAGCAATATCAAAAGGAGACCAAGTAGCTTTATCCACCCTTTTTCTAGGGATTAAAGATAAATTTTCCTTTATTGCCCTAATAATTTTTTCATACAAATCCCCCTCCAACTTCTCTTTTTCCCTAAACACTCTGTTGTTCCTTTCCTTCCAAATACTCCATGACACAAAAGGTAGAACAAAAGACCAGATCCTACGCACAAAAGGGTTTTTTGACAGAGCTTTCCATTGCAAGAAAAAAGTCTTCAACTGAAGCAGGGGAAACCCAGACCACTTCAAGAAGCGCAAAATTTTTGGCCCAGATGTGTGAAACAAAAGGACAATGAAGGAAAAGATGATTAACAGTCTCAGCATCATTCCTGCACATATAGCATATGTTAGGTAATTGAATTCCTCTTTTACCAAGATTGTCCAAAGTGAGAATCTTATTCTGTAGCATTCTCCAATAGAAAATATTGATTTTAGGAATCAAGAGATTAATCCAAGCCTTAGCCCAGAAGGGTGGTGGCTCCATTGGACTAACCAACATAGAAGTAGCAGAAGAAACTGAAAAAATGCCAGACGGATTATCTATCCAAACAACAAGATCATCCACCTGGTGTTGAACCAGTCTTAGAGCCCTAAAGGCAAATTGAATAGGGCTAAGGTCCAGACTGATGGTCTTCAAATCAACCCAACCCCCATTCCTCCAGTAATCTTTGACCAAGACCCCGAATTCCCTTTTACAATCATTCATCCATTTACTGAATTTCTCATTTCTGTTTAAAGGATCCTTAAAAAGCCATCTATCTTCCCAAAACCTAACATAATTTCCTTTTCCAACCAACCAACCAGTTCCCATTTCCAACAACTTTCTACCTCTACTCATATCATTCCAGCATATAGACCCACAAGGTAAAAAAAAAGAATTTATAACATCATTAAGAGACTCACAGTTGCTAAAATATTTGTCTTTTAAGGTATCTCGCCATTCCCCTCTCAAAGTAAGAGTTCTCCAAAGTTGTTTAGCAAGAAGGGACAGATTCAACACTTTAATTTTCCTTAAGCCTAGGCCACCTCTCGATTTAGGTCTGTAAACCAGATCCCAACTAACGAGTGGCATTCTCTTTTTATCCTCCACACCAGACCACAGAAACCTTTTCTGAATTTTTTCAATAGCCTCAGCGTATTTAATAGGAATTTTAAATAAACTAAGAGCATACACTGGAAGGTTTTGCAAAGAAGCCTTGAGGAGCTGGATTTTTCCAGCTTGACTGAGAAGAGCTCCTTTCCACCTCGATAGCTTCTTATTGAATTTTTCAACCAAAGAGATCCAGAATGATTCCAAGGGTTTAATGCAAAGAGGCAAACCAAGATAGGTTGATGGTAGAGGCTCAATCCGACATCCAAGAATCCAAGCAAGTTTAACTTGTCTATGCTCGGGAGTGTTGAGGAAGAAAATTGAACTCTTAGCCCTATTAACAACTTGCCCAGAAGCAGATTCATAAAAATTAAGAATCCTTTTGAAAGTCTTAGCTTCAGCCACAGTAGATCTTCCTATGAGAATAGTGTTATCAACAAATTGTTGGTGGGAACAGGTTAGAAGAGAAGAGGAAGGTCTTAGACCAACAAGGGATCTTTAATCAATAAGCTTTTTAATATTTCTTCCCAAACACTCAGCAAAAATTGTAAACAGAATAGGAGAGATAGGATCTCCCTATCTGAGACCTCTGAAAGTCTGAAAAAACCTTGAAGGTGACCCGTTCACAATGACAGAAGAAGTAACCGTCGAAACAAGCTGGTTCACCAGCTGGATGACTCTGTTATTAAAACCAAACTTGACCAGGATTTTAAATAAAAAATTCCAATCTATCCGATCATAGGCTTTGGAAATGTCCAGTTGAAGAATGAACCCTTCAGTCTTCGAGACCATTAAAGAATGTAAATTCTCATGAACAGTGATAACAGAGTCCAGAATGTACCTACCTGGCACAAAACCATTATGCTGCGGAGAAATCATTTGAGGAAGCAAAGAAAGCATTCTTGTAGTTAAAACCTTTGAAATGATTTTATAGATAGAATTGCAAAGGCTGATTGGTCGAAAAGCTTGAAACTTTGAAGCCCCAGGTTTTTTGGAATAAGGACCAAAAAAATAGCATTAAGTTCTTTCAAAAGACATCTTGATCCAAAGAATTCCTTGACAGCCTTCTCAACATCCAACTCAACAATTTCTCAGAACACTTGGAAAAAGAATAAAGGAAAACCATCAGGTCCAGGAGCTTTATTGCCATCAAAAGAGAAGACAGCTTTCCTTATTTCAGCCTTGGAAGGAATAGCAGTGATCATAGAATTTTCATTATGACCAATCACCTGGGGTATAGCCTCAAGCAAGGAATCTTGAGCATCAGGTACAATCTCTCCATTACAAGAAAGAAGGTTATTGAAAAAAAGAATAGCCTGTTTCTTGATATCATCTTCCTCCTCAAACCTAGTCCCATTTACATTAATGTAAGCAATTCTATTAGCAGCCCTATGTTTCGAAGCAGACAGGTGAAAAAATTTGGTGTTCCTATCTCCCTCAGTCAACCAAGACACCCTAGATCTTTGCCACCAAAAAACTTCCTCTTTAGCAATGATGTCATGCAATTGAGTGAGAAGTTCATTTTCCTTTTCTCTGTAATTATCAATGTACCCCCATTTTTTGATTTTAGCCTGGATCTCATGGAGTTTACCCTGAATATCCGTCTTAGTTCCAAAGATATTCCCAAAGGCGTCTTTTTTCCATCTCCTCAAATTGAATTTCACTTCCTTTATTTTTTTTGCAATCCTAAACATAGTTGTGCCAGTAATGTCAATATTCCACCATCTACTGATTTCCTCAAAGATTCGAGGATGAGATAACCATAATTTTTTGAATCTGAAGGGGGAGTTCTTTTTCACCTTGGTAGGATCCGCCGTTAGACAAATGGGAAAATGATCAGATCCCACCCTTGATAAAGCTCTCAAAGCACAAAAATAGTCTATAAACCATTGTCCAGAAACAACGGCTCTATCAAGTCTCACTTGGATCAAATCAGGTCCAATCCTCCTATTAGTCCAAGTATATGAAGCACCTTGCAGGTCAAGATATATCAAGGCATTACTGTTAATGAAGTCGGAGAGGCCTGATTTGCTATCCCAGTTAACTTGAGAACCCCCAATTTTTTTTTTATTCAGGAGAGTATTGAAGTCTCCCATGACCACCTAGTGCTCATTAGCAAAACACTTTCAAAAACCAGACAACTCATACCAAAAGGAATTTCTAGCATTCTTACAATTCGGGGCATATATATTGGATTGAATCCAACAAAAATTATCTCTTATGTGGGTAAATCTAGTGGCCACAAAATTACCATTCTCCATTAAGGGAACACCTTTAATAAATGACTTGTTCCAAAAAGTAACAATTCCCCCCGAAGCACCAACAGAACTATTTCCATGAGCCCCACAGTTCTGAATTTTTTTAAAGCATTCTACTTTATCTTTAGGCATTTTTGTTTCTTGAACAAGAAGAATATCAAGTTTGTGGTCCCTAACAAAATTTTGCAAGCCATCCTTTTTATGACGGCTATTTAGCCCTCTTATATTCCAATACATGATTTTCATTTCTTACCTAGGGATTGAAGTATCTCCGGGATGGTCATTTGGATCCCATCCGCAATATCCTGAAGGCTGCCATGTTCCTTTTGCCATTTTTCTGATCTCCTTCCCTGGCCAAGCTTATTATTCCCACAGTCCGACTTGGCCCTAGTTCTTGTGATCATTCCACTTCCTATATCATCTAATGTTGATTATTATTATGATGATGATTTTGAAGACCTTGATGACATGAAACCTGATCGTTGACATTATTATTTTAATATTGAACTTGAAATTTGAACAATGAATATTTTATAATATTTATCATTTATGTTTTAAATGACATTCAAGTTTATGTTGGTTTTATTTAATAAATGACATTACACAGTATTCTAAACTTCATTCCTACTTTTAAGTTGTTACATATAAAAAAATATTTTTATTATGTATGGAAGAATCCAAATTGAACCCAACTCCAAAAAACATTTTGCCAGATCCACAAACCCAAACCACAATCCAAACCAAAACCAACTACTTAGCATTTTTCCAAGCTCGCTTTAATTTACAATTTAACTAGATCATGTCAAGTCCATTTTCTTTCGTGAGTGAGAATCTAACAAATATGCATCCTTAATTTTCCCAAATGTTGAAGAAATGGTATGTTCACCTCGCATGCCCATGTTTACAAAATTTGATATTTCCACTTGTGTATCCATGTTCTATTTCCACAGCACCAAGAATAGATTGTTAGAAAAAGTGGGATGTGGGATTATGGAAGTTCACATGATGTTGGCGCGACTGAGCTTCATATGGGGTGTTTACTGAGATCGTAACAAGCATGCTAATAGATTTGACTAATAGGCCTACTGACAATAGTTAACTTATGATAAGAGTAGATGCTCTTGCTCAAATTGCAAGAATGCACTCAAAAAAGATACGGATCATCGTCTTGAGCCTGATTTACATTTACGTGTGGATTCTGAAGCTTGTGTTATGTGCTTGTAAACTTCATTAGTTGATTATATCTGGTGTATACACTCCAGGGTATACTTTTAGCAGTTTAACATATTTACCAATTAGTTATTGAATTAATCATGTTACTAATTATAATTTAAGAAGTTAACAATGATATCAATGACACTCATAAATATTTGACATCTCTAAATTACTTGAATTTGCAATCCATTATGTGATTTTTTCTATTAAAGATCAGATTGCAAATTTAAGCACCTTATATTGACCTTTAATAGAAGAATTCCCAAAATTGATCTATATAAGTAGCTTGACTTCGCAATCTATCTCACCAATCATCTTGACGGCGAGATGGCCCCCGATTTCAAAAAAATCTAATTTTTTCTTTTCTTTTCCAGAATTTTATTGTGAATTATTCAGGACTGCAGAATCTTAAAGTCTGTAAAATAAGGAATTTACCTGATAAAAATAGCGCCTCCCTGGCTCCAGTCCTTGCATGACTGCATCATGAATGTAACCCGGATCTCTCCATCCCAAGGTAGTATTAGCAGGCGCATCACACATGTCAGACTGCTTGTAAGTAATGGACAAAGCCTCTGCCATCTCATGCAGCCCTTCCTCATCAAACCCATATTTCACATAGCTCTTGACATCATCCTTGGTGATATACATGACACGCATCTCGTCTTCGTTGGAAGTAAAAGCCAAGTGGATCTGAGGTGGATGGTTCAGGTTCTGAAACGTGACAACCTGACTTTTGGCTAGTAGATTGGCAGTGGAGGGCAGGGGATTATGATCTTTGTCCACTGGAGTGGTATTTGTAATCTGGGACTTGTCCCAATGGAATATTCTGAACTCATAAGGAGATCTAAGGTTGATGAGGGGGAGATTTATGGAACAAGAACCCTTTTTCCAATTTGCGCATGAGGAGAGAAAAATGTAACCTATGAAATGATCATTTGCAGAATTGGGAGGGGAATAAATACACACCCAGTCTAAGTCTGAAGGAGAAGAAATGCCTTCCCATTGCAGAGTGACATTATCTCCAGAAGTGTTCAGTATATTTGGAAATACCTCCAGTGTTACACCTCGGGCCACACCCACGATCACTACTGATGATACCAGCATTAAAAATGCATCCCCGATGAAACCCATTTCTGATATCTGGTATCTGATAAAACACAAGCGCAGCAAATTGATTCACTCAAAGTTAAATGCCAATCTCATCGTAGGATAAGTGGGACACCAATCAAGCAATGAATGTTGGAGAGAGGGAGTTTAACACTGAAGTTGAGTGTTGACTGAATTACATCCGACATCCGAGTGTGACGAAATTGAACAAAGCATACATGAAATGACGTCTGTTTTGATCATGTTTTGTTGACAGGCTTTAAATTTTCAGAGCATCTTGGTGAGAATATCCGCAAGGTACGCTTTGGGTTGTCCCATTGGATTATTTAAGGGTTCCATCTTGATTGTTTATCAAGGAAAAAAATAAAGCAGGCAATTGCTAGTTTTTGTCTGCTTCGTGCAGGAGGATCGATTGGACTTTGATCTTGTCCAGCACGTCTCATGGACGGTAAGGCCAGCGAATCTATCTAGGTATCTACGTCCACTGACAGACTCTCTGAATATGCCGCTCAAATTGACTTGACTTAAAAATAAACAGGAAGATAGGGGAGAGGACCCAGTATCTGAGCATGTTCCAATAGTTGTGAATATTCTTGTGATATATTTGTTCATTTACAGAACATATATAGATTAATACTTGAACATTAAAATATCAAGTTTTATACATTTGTGAGTTAATAACTGAAATATAATTAATCATTTTTAATCTATTTTATATATATCATTGAATTATTAATATTTGAATAACTAACCATTAACTAATATTAAAATAAGAAACCAATATCATTAATTACATATTGAATATGGAACCAAATAAAATGAGTTCCAAAACAACTTCAAAGAACTCAAATAAATTATTATATTCCAATATGTATAATTTTACAATATATTGGTTCAAACACATGAACCAAATAGTCAAACCATTACATATTGATGTATAATAAATAATCTAAATTGTTCAACTTTCGAATCCCAACATGGCATCAATTAAATAATGTATGTCTCGTCATTCATCACATCCCTCGTAACTTTTAAGGTGTACATTCCTAGCCTGCAGACTTCAGCCGCCTAGCCTGCAGACTTCAGGCACCTAACTTGTAGACTTCAGCCGCCCAACTTCTTGTACATGCAAATAAGAAACACCCAGATCTGAGGCTCACCATTCGAATGAAAACAAGCAATCAAAATGCAAAGATTTAAAATTTCCTCTATCAATCCACCCCATCACCTCTTTGTCCAATTAAAATGGAGGATTTCAAATCCAAGGATCAAACAATTTTTAAAAATTTGGAGGGAAGAAAACTATAAGAATAACAAATGATGCAAGAAAACTATTTACATTTTCACTGCAGACAATTAAACCATATCAGACGAGACATTCCTGCAATTTCAACAATTACTTCTTTGCAGATTAGACAGTGCAAACCAACCATTTTTTGCTATTTTTTGTCAAGGTATTTTGTTTTTTCCTTCAATGCATTTTAACACAATTTTACATTTCATTGTTTGTTTTGTGATGGGGTCAAATTTCCACCCTAAATGCACACACTGATCTTTCGGATGTGCAATCAACAATCTTAGTTTAGGCTGGCGATTTCCATTTTGATTTTCTATGAAATTCCTCGTGATCAATGTTCCTCATTTGATAGTCTTAGTGTTAAGTATCCTCGTTACTATGGAGGGTTTTGCGGTTGGGTCATACTTCTACCAAAAATGCAGCCACTTCATTTTTTCATGTTTTGGATGATTGAGGTAACAGGTTATAAGATTACATGATTCTGCCTGTTAAAGTATAAACTTATACACATGTACAAGTGTAAAATACTTGACTGACAATAGTTTCAAAGCTAAATAAACATCACTATAAATTAGTCAACCTTGTGTTTGTCATACTATGTGACCTTTACCAGCAATAATTTTTTCTTGTTTGTCACAGTATGCAAATTTTATAACAAATCTTTGAGCGTATTATTGTATATCTAATATTTCTGTTTTGGAAACAATGTGTGCTTGGAAAATCTCCATAAGTAGTTACAATGCTTAAATTTTGATGGTGATCAAATTCAAAATATTTTGTTGAACTATATTAAAAATAACGTCATTGAAGCTGAAATGAGCATGTCATGAAGTCTAAAAATACCTTTGTATATCTGCGACATACACCTATATGTATTATGTTTATATATATACATACACACACATATATACAAATATATATATGTGCATTTAAACATACACACATATATATGTGTGTGTATGTTTATATTATATATATCTGTGTATGTTTATATATATCTGTAGTAATTACCAACAATAATATTTTTTTCTTGTTTGTCATAGTATGCAAATTTTATAACAAAGCTTTGTCTATTTAATCAATTAAAGAGTATTATTGTATACTTAATATTTCTATTTTGGAAACAATGTGTGCTTGGAAAATCTCCATAAGTGGTTGGAGTGCTTAAATTTTGATGGTGATGTTATTCAAAATATTTTGCTGAACTATATCAAAAATAATGTCATTAAAGCTGAAATGAGCATGTCATGAAGTCTAAAAATACCTTTGTATATATAAACATACACCTATATGTATTATGTTTATATATATACATATTACATACACATATATATACAAATATATATGTGTGTATATAATATATATAGATATAATATATATAAACACACACATATGTGTGTATGTTTATGTATATTATATATATCTGTGTATTTTTATATATATCTATGATTCTATAGTAATATTTTTAGTTTCAATTCTGATTACTAAATGATATTTTTCTCAAAATCTATATCCTTCAACTAGTTTAGGGGGGGAGA
Source organism: Sequoia sempervirens (assembly GCA_007258455.2). Classification (NCBI taxonomy): domain Eukaryota; kingdom Viridiplantae; phylum Streptophyta; class Pinopsida; order Cupressales; family Cupressaceae; genus Sequoia; species Sequoia sempervirens. The sequence goes on along the minus strand of VDFB02049217.1, from coordinate 81,915,167 downwards.
GGAGTACTCCCTGCAGACCATTCCATACTTTACAATGACCTACTAGTAGTTTTGTAATGTTTTAAAATTCCATACATTGTAACCATTTTTGCAGACCATAACTACTTTGCAATGACTACATGTTTCATTATTTTGTATTGTTTCAATTTTGCAGACAATGTAAAACTTTCTGCAGACCATTCAATGTCTACAGGCATGTCATCTTGTAAAGTTTCAATTTTCTAGACAATATAATTTTCTTTTGCAGAGCACATTCACCTACTTTGTAATGTTTAAATTTTGCAGAAAATGTAAAATGCCAATAACTGCTTGTTTATTTTCTTATAATATGGAAGTTTGCAATAGTCCAATTATCACCAAAAAATATTAATTAAACTTAAAAATGTGAGTAAGTTTGACATATGAAATTCTATTTTAACTGCTTGAGATCCTAGAAGACATTAGAATTGAGATGAGATTTCTCAGTTCCATCTGAGAATGCCACTTCTTGTACTGGTATATCTCAGGCAAGATGAACTAATCGACTTACCCCCAAAATTCACTTACGATTACTGGTAGTAGCCATCGAAAGTTGTCTTATCTGTCTCTATTTGAGTATTCAGGAATCAATGAAGTATAAATAGATTACTGCACCGGGTCTTACAAGAATGAGTATTTGAATTTACCAGTAATGTGTCTCAAAAATGCTGAAGAAACTGACCCTACATCCACTCAATTGGATTTGCAAGCATGCTCCAAACAGCTGATGAATGAGAATGCTCAAGAATGTGAAAGTAGTTTGGAGCAAAAAAAAATTTAAAAATTGATATAGAGAATGACAGGGAATCTGGAAGGTTACTAGACGTTAGAACAGATCTAAAGTTGGATTCAAAATCAAGCTTCAAGCGAAATCCCTACATCAACGAGTATGCTAGAGGTGATAATGTTGCATCTGGAGCTACAAATTTGGCATAAATGAATGGAGCTTCTAGAAGGACACTCTCAACATCAATGGAAGAACATGTTATAACTGCTTGAGATCCTAGAAAACTTGTGCTGGGAGCTGAGGGTTGATAAAGTTGTATGTGGCCATCGAAGTCTCTATTATAAAGACTGAATTTCTGTCATGGGATAATTTGGAAGAAGTGTCTATTACAAAGACTAAATTTTTGTCATGGGAACCTTCATTGTATCCACCTTGTGCTATGTAGTCAAGGCTCACACACATATATGTTGTTTGGATTCAATTTACTATCTGTAGAGAAAATTAGTTGTTCTCACTATGTGTGATTGGCCAACAAAGCCATACTTTCCCACCTAGTACCCTTCTCCGCTTGTTTCTACTTTAAATCGATTTCAATTTACTGTTTGTACTCGACAAAGGCGTTGGGAGAAAAGGAAAATTCAATATTCATTCTTGTAAGACCCGGTGCATTCTTGTAATGTGTCTCAAAAATGCTGAAGAAACTGACCCTAACATCCTCATGTCGCATCTTATGTCAACCCATCTCAAATGCTTGTGGACTGCTCACAGACATATATGCGGTGCTAGATAGGGCATGAGATCGTCCTGTAGCCATGGAGTTGTGGCAGCGCAGGAGGAGGAAATGAAGAAGCCTATTGCAAGAGGAGGGGAGAATATTAATAAGGGGTTTTGGATGAGAGATCCAGACTATGGAAACTGGATTCCTTGGGATCATTTCCATGACATAGACATTGTAGAGCTCAGAGAGAAACTTATCTCCAGACAATTTGCTCGGCAACCCTTGATTTTGTAATTATGTTTCAAAGAATCACTTAATTTTCTACCCAGTTTTAATTTTTTTTCAGCATAACACAATATCACAGGATGATAAATTCAAGAAAACCCCAAAATGGATCATACAAAACAGAAACTCCTCTCCAGACAATCTGCTCGACAACCCTTGATTTTGTAATTATGTTTCAAAGAATCACTTAATTTTCTACCTAGTTTTTTTTTTTTTTTTCAGCATAACACAATATCACAGGATGATAAATTCAAAAAACCCCAAAACAGATCATACAAAATAGAAACTCCTCTCCAGACAATTTGCTCGACAACCCTTGATTTTGTAATTATGTTTCAAAGAATCACTTAATTTTCTACCCAGTTTTAAATTTTTTTCAGCATAACACAATATCATAGGATGATAAATTCAAGAAAACCCCAAAACGGATCATACAAAATAAAAGGTAAAATTCCTCTTGAGAATTATATAATTCAGATGGATAGTTGAAATTTCTACAGATTTTGAATCCTAACCAGATCCAAGCCAAAAAAAATTGAACAGTACACAAAAAATCAGAAATTTCCATTAAGTTAAAAATTGAAGCCATTACACAGAAAATCATACAAAAATTTAAGCAAAAAGAAAAAAAGAAATAGTTCATAGCCTTAGTACGGTCTTAAAAGACCTTACCAACTCTATAGATCCAAAATCCGATTAGCTGTCGTCCATTGAAGACCCTCCAGAAGATAATTCTTGCCCTGTGCAACCCAAAATGCAGCGAGAAAACAAAAATAAAGCTAATAATGCAATTAAAAAACACATACACCTTACTTTTTGGACACATCCCTTGCATGGTTGCAGCTGTATATGTTGCTAGGTGACACAAAGCGCTGTGAAGTAGCACAGAGGAGCGGTGGAGGTCAAAGCAATGTGGTGGTGACAACAATGAAACGCTGGTTATGTTCAACCATAAGGATGCAACAATTAGGGTTAGGTTTATTTTATTTACTCATTTGTAGTTTACTATTAATTTGTAAATGCAAAATATACAAATTAACATATAATATATCATAGTTTTAAGACAATTAATAAATAATAGTTGTTTATTTGTATTTAGTTATTAATATTAGGATGTGTAATTTATAATTACTTTTTATTCATATTAGAGTGTATAGATAATTTATTTTCATGAGAAATTGTTCAACTATTGGCACAAGTTTATTCAAAGATCAAGGGTGGTAATTCACTACGATGGGTAGGGGGTTAGAAAAGTGATGTTTTGGATACTTTGAACGATTACGCATAATTAAGATATCAAAATTGCTCGTGACAACTTGAAACCTTAGTTATAAGTAGTCAACTAGTCGAAGAAGATTGTATTAAATTTTTAGAGTCATTCGACATCGAGAAACTAGATTTTGAGAGACACGAAGTTAGGGTGCACAACTACTAGGTCCTTTCCCCTAAGATGCCTCATTTTGTTTGATGCAAAATAGAAAAGTTGGGAAAAGGTACAAATATAAGATACAATTGACTCGTTCCAAGCATTTAATCTTAACTTTTATTTGTTTTTTTAATTACATCGTATCTTTACGTTTTGTCTGTTTTATAATAATTCTCCAAAAGCTGGAAGTGGGAACATAACTAAACATTAAACATTTAACAAGTGCCACATAGTGGCTAGTACTTACTTTTATAGTATTGTAACTAGCAATCCCTAAAGAGGTGTGGAAGGTCAATTAGAATAAATTTTGGTCTATTTTTTGCAAATTGATGTTGTTTGTGCAACAAAGGTCTCAATGTAGAAGTGATAGCTTCAAATAAATTATGCATCCACTTACAGGGATCCAAACATGATTGAAATAAAACCTCCAAATTAGGAAGATAATCAAGTTCTATTACCAACAAGCTCATGTTATGTTTGTTCAGGAATCAAACGTCAGATCCGAAAAATCCAGAATCAAGATCCGTCAGTCGACAAAATCAGTCGGACGTCGATCGAGAAAGACGATGGACAAATCGATCTCGATAATAATCGAAAGATCCATCCGTCAGAAGATCAGCGGATCCGATCAGGCGTCGATCGATCGATCCATCAGAACTGCGATAAATCAGATCAAATCCGGCGATCAAAGATCAGGAGACAAGGCGATCAGGATCAGGCGATCGTCAATCAATCAAATCAGGCGACAATCCGCGATCGAGAGAAATAGTGATATGGATATAGAATAGGAGAGATGGAGTGAATGAGAAAAGAGAGGGGGGAGAGGGAGAGATAGCTCAATAAATAGAGAGGGGAAGAGGGAGTGACATAGATAGTGGGAGATATGGAGAGATAGAGAGTGACAAGGAGATATATCAATCACCCTCCCTATATCTCTATCTATTCATCTTTATCTCTCTATCTAAATATATTAATTATTAATTATAATAATTCATATTTATATTTATTAATTTTTATTATAGAATATAATATATATATAACAATAATATAACTTATATATACTATTATATATAATAATAAATATAATATAATTATATATTATTTAATCTAGATTATATAAAATATATATAATATATCAATTATATTTTGTATTATATTTATATATATTTTTTGTATTATATAAAAATATAATAATTATTAATTATTAATTGTAATAACTTTATATATGTATTTAATAGTTTTGTTAAAGAATATAATGTACAATAATAATAAGTAGTAATATAATTATATTATTTATAATTTATTTTTTATTATATAGAATATACATTATATATTAATTATGTTGATATATACTTAACTAGGTAGGGTAAAGGATGTTGTAATGTTAAAACCTAAATGTGCTCATTATTAAGATCTTAGCGGAAATTTTTTTTTTTCTTTTTTTTGATAAAAGTGGCAAAGGCACTGAAATTTTATTAAAACTAAAAAAGATTACATTTTCTTAGAATAAAAACTCAATCCTGTGTTTGCCATGAGAGCCAAAAGAATCTAAAACCCTTGTTAAAACCTTATTTTCAAGTTGCAGCTCACCAAATTGGAGAAGTGATAGCTCAATACTAGTGAGGAAGAGTTTGGAGGAGTGGAAACCAATAGCAGTAGGGAAAGTAGCAAAAAAAACAAAAAATAGTTGGAAAAATGATGAAAAATGATGAATGACTGACATTCATTTAGTCCTCTTGCATTGATACAGATGCAAGATAGCCATTGACACTGAAAATAAAAATAAATGCGACCTACCTATCTCCCTTCAAATGATCAACAATTGAAAATAAATGAACAACCTTGCAACCTACCTCCTTTCCAGTCGTTCACGGACAAAAAGAACTTTAGAAGATCAAATAATGACACGTCTTCGACGTAATTATTGTTTTTTAGATTTGAAAAAAAGAAGTAAGTTTTACTAATGTGAATAAAAATAAATGTAGGTTTTGTTAATTATAGTGTTTTAGTATTGTTAATTAGTTTTTTATATGATCTAATCTCAACCCTAACTCTAACTTTAAGGGTGATCCCACAATAGTGGTTTACACTTTTTGGCCTAACTGGACACTGATGTTTTTTTTTTTTAACACAATCTCCACATTCGGGCACCTATAGCGATTAAACCGTAAGGAATTTGAAGATGATGTAAACTAGAGTCTTGTCACATTTTGTCTGTAGATTCTAAAAATATTTTTTTCAATTTTTTTGGAATCACATTGCACTTCTTTTTCCATCTCCCACAAAAATTGGTTTTTTTCAAAAAACAACATTTTAAAAAAGTGAGGCACACCGTATAATGCATAAATTTTTTTCTATGAAGGATAAAATTCCAATTCTTTCAAATTTAGATTTCTAACTCCGATATCTAGTGCTTCCAATTGGTTAGATAGTTTTCTATTGAATATTTTTTCTTTAATCAAGTTTTGAAGTTAATCAAATGACAATTCAAACATAGTGCGACTGTATAATGCATAACTTTTACTGTATGTATCAAAATTCTTCTCTTTTTTTTTGTTGGATCAAGGAATTTAATATTTGGTGCACTCATATTTTTAATTTTTTTTTTTTTTATAATATTCTATTTTTCCACTTGTGTAAAACAAAGATTTTTGTTTTCGATAAAAAACCTATATTTAATAAAACTTAAAAAATAGATAGATAATAAAACCAAAACATACTAAAATTATATTCATTGGATAGCTCGTTCTGAAGGCTACTCGATTCCAAGTTTGGTTTCTAAATATTCTCCCATTTTCATCCCCAACCGGAGCTTGAAAGCGTAAAATTTTAGGTTTTTTGTGTGAACAAATTAAAAAATTAGGGAAAAGGGGGGTTCGCTAGAACCAGGGTTCATTCGAACCCCACTAATATACATTTTTCCTTTGTTTTTTGGGCGGGAAATGTGGGCCCAATAGTTAATGGGTTCGAACCGGTCAAACCCCTTTATGGTTCGGCCATGTAGGTTCATGCGAACCCCTAAAACCAATTTTTTTGCCATGGGGTCATTTTTTCTCAATTTTCCTTCCTCCATCAAAGTGTAAACCACTATTATGGCTTCACCCTTAATCTTAATTCTAACCTTAACTCTAACAATAAATTCTAAACCATTATCCTAATCCTAGACCTATCTCTTAACTCTAACTATAGTCATAGCACTATCCATAACTACGGTCGTAACTTTAACCCTATCAATAAAAAATTATAGAGTGACATTACAAAAAAATAAAAAATCTATGAATTAATATTGGGAATAAGATTTGAAATAAAGATATTAGATGAATAAAATTTTGGAGCATTATATTATTAATCCTATTTTAGTGATTTTTATTAGCAATATTTTTTTTTTTTTTTTAATTTTTTGTATAGTTCTAACCATAAATTTTACCTTATTCTTAATTCTAATCTTAATCTTAATTATAATATTTTTAGGATTATAATAATTAATAATAATAAGATTATAATTATAATTTAATTAATAATTATATTAATTTTAGTTATTTTATTTTAATTTTTATTTGTATTTATGTATGTTTTGAAGTTAATAAAATTTATAAAATAAAATAGTGGCAATTTCAAATAGTTTAAGATTTAATTAAAATTCTTATTTTAATTGTGTAAAATCAAATCCCTAGAAAGATTATGCTAGATGTGCTTTAATTTAAGTTTTATTTTATTATTTTAATAGTGTGAATCCAAATCTCTAACTAATTGATTTTTGTAAGATTTTCTTTAATAAAACAATAATTCTTTAAAATAAATGTAAAAATAAATAACATTTATTTATTTTAGAAAGATTTAATGAAATGATTTTAAAAAAATGAAAAATCATTTAAAAAAAATGTTAAAAAAATAGTTTACCTTGCTTTCCCTACAAATTTTCCCATAACTCCCCAAACTTCTTATCAATTATGTTCAAGAAAAATAATTTTGACAATTTTTAAAGTTAAGTATTTAACATGTTCACTTTTAATATATATATATATATATATATATATATATATATATATATATTTGAGGAGCGTAAAATTCTAGTTTTTAATTGGTTCAAAACCAACTTATTAATAACTAATTAACAAAATGTGATGAAAAACTGATTGCCCACTAATAATTACTTTTTATTAAACAAGGCCCTGAAAGGATAGGCTTGGGCTAGGGTGCCCAGGCATCCTAGACCAGTCTATCTTGGCTGAATTTAAACTATTTGTCAACTATTAGGAATTAACTTTTGGGAAATAAAAGAATTGCATATAAGTACAAATTATTTTCACCATTTTAATTTTAGTAATTTTGGAGAAGTAATTTAACAGTTTGAATTGGGAAATTATGCATCCTAAGAGCAGTCAAGAGAAAAATTTATCAAATTTATTGTAGCAATTATTTCAGGCAAGCATCATGTCAAATTTTATGTGAGTTTTTTTGTTTCATGTTTATCTGTTTTGTAAAGACTAACACTTGCAGGACTCCAAATCAAGTATCAAATTATCCTTGAAGGTGATGAGTGTATGGCTTCAGTCCCTCAAGGAATGTAGATATGAGTGGTGAGTTGCATCTATTGTCAATCCATCACTTGTTAATCGATTAGCCTCTATCCGACCGAGGGTAAACTCTCTTTATACATCATCATAGTCGATGTGAACGTAGAAATACCAAAACTGGGGTTTGACTTAGGCAATACCCTATACATCACAACCCTTTCTCCTCTTTCTTGTGTGCAAATACAAATTTGAAGCAAATTTGGAAGAGGAATGAAGACCTAATTATGCATTCAAGCCATCAAGTCAAGGAAAGCAGATTTTATCAGCGATACACAAAATTCTAGAACAATGAGTACCAACGAGGACACATAGATTAGGATCAACATGAGAGTGAAATCAGATCTTGAATAGCTGCTACCTAGTCTAGGGTGCCCAACACCCTTACCTAGCTGTTTTAGGCCCAAATTTACATGATAGGTTCTTTTGTGTCTTCCCTTTGGTGTTCTAAACTTTATTTCCATTTATCAATTCTACATTTCTCATAAATTGCCTTAATTTGTTGCATTTACATAGTTAACCTAGGAACATCATTGCATTATCAAATTAGAACAAGTAAGGACTAAAACCCTGATCCACCATTGTGTCTCTTTCATAGAGGTTTGTAACCAAGTGGGTATTTGAGATCATTTTTGGTCCTTCCCCATCACATATTGGACAAAATGTGATTTAAAATTTACATCCCTTTTTCCAATCTCACATTTTGGTGAACCCTAATTGTTAGTACATTTTTAAACCTTCTGAAACATTAAGTAGGTTATATGCATACAACTTGAAATAGTTTGCATTTGTGATTTATGCATGAAAATTGTCACAAAAAGAACTGAAAAAGTCAAAATTACATAGCATTCTTCATTCAAAGGCTAAAAAGACTTCATTTCAATTTTTGCAAGTTACATCTAGTTCATAATTGCATTGAAAAATCTGCATTAGGTCATTATAAAGTTTGAAGATAATCCGAAAGTGTTTAGACTTATCATTTATGCATGCATATGTCATTGAAAAGGTAAAAAATACATTGTTATCATTTCAAAAGATAGAAAAAATTGTAAGATTTGTCAACCAAATGATGACTCTCTGAATTCAACACCGACAAGCTACTGCAATTGGCGATTAGTAACAGCAACAAAGCAACCACCGATTAACAATGGAAGCTTCAGATTACTGACTCAATAGCTTTTCCAATATACTACAGGGGCGCAGCAAATGGTCATAATGTCATGCATTCATTTTGGCCAGAAATAATTGACAGTGAACAGCAATAAAGTACCCAAAGGAACTGAGGTATCTATTCAAGGCGACAACACAATCTGCCAGGTTAATACACTGCCAAAAGATTCGTCTTTTATTTACTCAAATAGTGAGTAATCCTTACAAGGCGATGTGAAAGAGAAACAGAAGCATTCAATTCAGCTACATTAGATCAGCGGCTCCCCAGATGAGAAACGTCACCATCTCTTGTCATCGGCTCCAAGATCCATACACCGCTATCATCAAGGTATTCTTCCACAGACAACAATCTCTAAAACAGATTCAATCCTTTACTCTTTTCAAGAACCGTTTCGTTCACAGTTGCTAGCTCGAGCTTTTCTTGGGAAAAAACTTCACTTTCTTTTCCCTCAACCGTCCTCCTTCCTGGCGTCCACACATACTCTGCCGCTGCAAACTCAGATCGAGCTCCTCTAAAACAAAACCCATTGACCTTTCTCCAGTCGTGCTTTCCCTATTAACCATTCCTGCCTTTTCCTGTTTCTCATCTTTTGTTTTCGCCTTTTGTCACACAGAATGGTTTTTCTGAAGATAATTGATGCTGCACGTGATCTTCCAGCGTGATCTTCCAGCGGAGTTCCTTTTGCTTTAAAGCTGTTTTTATTTGTTTTAAAAGTAGTTTATTCTCTCTTTGTTGCATGCTCAGTCTTGAAGATTTGATTTAGTTTTTGTTTTACTGCCAATAAAAGCACGCTTTGTATGCCCTGTTTTTTGGGTATTCATGCTCTATTTTTAGTGTTGATCGAACTCTCTTATATCTTACTCTCTTTGTATTTCATTTAAAAAAAGAGAGTTGCAATAACAGAAAACTCTATTTTCAAAATAGAGCAGATTATTGTGTGTCTAAAAATAATTTATTGAATGAATTTCTTCCATGATTATTGAGAGGTTTTGAGCAGTGTTGCGTATGATCTATTTTATAACTGTATTTTTCCTTTTTTTCTTTCTGCTGTTCAATTCATTGCATCAGCTGGTTTTAAAGGAGAGGCTTGTCTGTTTTCAAATCTACATTTGGTATCAGAGCAGGTATTTTGTTTTGGGTTTAAGATCTAGTTGTTCGATTTTTGTCAAAAATTATCATGTCGAATTCTAACAGCTTGCCCATTCCAGAATTTGATGGTAATGAGTATGATTATTGGTGTATAAAAATGATGACATTTTTAATAGGAAAAGATTTGTGGGAGATTGTTGAATCAGGTTACCAGGAGCCAGCTGATTGGAATGCCCTCCCAGTCAATGAAAGAACAACAAAGAAAGAAGCTAAAAAGAAGAATTTTCAAGCATTGTTTCATATTCAAATAGCTCTAGATAAGAGTTTATTTCCAAGAATTGCAGGTGCAAAGACCGCTGAAGATGCCTGGAAGATTCTAAAAGAAGCTTACCAAGGCAGTGATCAGGTCCAAGTTGTTAAGTTACAGACATTGAAAAGAGAATTTGAGAATTTAAAAATGCAAAAAGGAGAAAGTGTGAGTGAGTATTGTGTCAGAGTAAAAGATGTGGTCAATAAGATGGCTACACTTGGAGAAACTGTGAACACAGAAGTTCTTATAAAAAAGGTGTTGAGATCTCTCACACCAAGATGGAATCACGTCACCATAATAATGGAAGAAAGTAAGGATTTGACAACCCTTCAATTCGATCACCTCGTTGGATCTTTGATATCATATGAAGAAAGACTAAAAGATTATTTTGGAGAAAGTGTTGAGAAAGTCTTTTCCTCTAAAGTACAAATCACAAAGAATGATGATGGCAGCAGTAGTAGCAAAAGCAATCAAAACCAAGGTAAAGGTCAAAATCAAAATAATTCAAGAGGTAGAGGCAGAGGTTTTTCAAGAGGAAGAGGTGGTTCAAGAGGCAGAGGTAGAGGAAGATTTGATAAAAGGAATGTTCAATGTTACCATTGTAATAGGTATGGACATTTTGAAAGAGAATGTAGATTAAAAGAAGGTAAAAATGTTAATTATGCTCAAGAAAGTTATGAAAATCCTCCAGATAATTTATTCTTATCTTATTCTAAAAGTGAAAATACTAGTAAAGATGTTTGGTACCTAGATTCTGGATGCTCTAACCATATGTCAGGAAATGGGAAGTTGTTTTCAACAAAGGATGAAAGTTTCAAGTCAAAGATTCAGCTCGGTGATGATAAATCATTGGTGGTCGCTGCAAAAGGTGCTATGGAGGTCCACACAAAAGAAGGTATGAAGAGTGTTAAAGATATTTATTACACTCCTGAGTTAAAACATAATTTGTTAAGTGTTGGACAATTATGTGAGAAGAACTATAGAGTTGTCTTTGAAAATAAGAAATGTACAATTTTTGATAAGAGTCAGGGAAACAGAGTAGTCACAGTTGTTCCTATGACGAAAAATAGGATGTTTCCATTGAGATTTGGTGAAAATAACAGCAGCCTTGCCAATATGGCATTTGAGGATACAAGTTGGCTATGGCATCTAAGGTATGGCCATTTAAACTTTCATAGTTTGAAGCTTTTGACCTCACAAGCATTAGTTGTGGTCTGCCCAAGGTTGAAGAGCACAAGGAGGTTTGTGAAGGATGTGCTAAAGGAAAGCATGCAAGGGAAAGGTTTCCAAAAGGCACTGCATGGAGGGCCCATTACCCCCTTCAACTTGTTCATTCAGATATCTGTGGACCGATGCAAACAAAGAGTTTGGGTAAGTCATCATATTTTATCACTTTTATTGATGATTACTCACGAAAATGTTGGGTGTATTTTTTGAAGGCTAAGGATGAAGCCCTTGATACATTCAAGAGGTTTAAAGCACTTGTGGAAAATGAGAAAGGGTGCAAAATCAAATGTTTAAGAACTGATCGTGGAGGAGAATTTTGTTCAAGAGCCTTTCAAGAATTATTGTGATATGAATGGCATCAAGAGGCAGCTCACCACTCCATACACACCTCAACAGAATGGGGTAGCTGAAAGGAAAAACCGCACTGTGGTAGAAATGGCAAGGAGCATGTTACAAACCAAGGGATTGAGTAACTCTTATTGGGGAGATGCAGTTGCTACAGCAGTGTATATTCTCAATCGAAGTCCCACTAGTGCACTTGAGAAGATGACTCCTTATGAAGCATGGTATGAGAAAAGGCCTAATGTTAATCATTTTAGAGTTTTTGGATGTTTAGCTTATGTTCATGTACCTGATCAGAATAGACAAAAGTTAGATGCTAAAAGTGAGTCATGTATTTTTGTTGGGTATAGTGAGGAAAGCAAAGCTTACAGGTTATATAATCCTCTCACTAATAAGCTTATTGTTTCAAGAGATGTGATTTTTGATGAAGGGGGAGTTTATGGTCATCAAAAAGGCCAAATGGAGAAGTCAAAATCTGTTTTGAATGATGATATTGATCATGAGCAGCCCACTAATGTTGCTGTCCCAATTGCTATAAATCCACCAAGCAGCCCCTCATCTAATTCTTCAAGTCCATCTTCAACTCCAAGTTCTAGAAGGAAGGTAAAAAGTTTGAGTGATATTTATCAAAGGAGTGCCAATCAAGCACATGAAGAAAATCCAATAGGTGAGACAGTTAATTTTGCTTTATTTACCAAGGCTGATTTTGAACCATCATGTTTTGAAGAAGCATGTACTAATGAGGTTTGGATGCAAGCAATGCAAGAAGAGATGGATTCCATTCATAGGAATGATACTTGGGAGCTTACAGAGCTTCCACATGACAAGAAGAAGATTGGCACCAAATGGATCTACAAGACTAAGCATAACAGTGATGGAAGTGTTGAAAGGCATAAGGCAAGATTAGTTGCTAAAGGCTTCACACAGAAATATGGGATTGACTATGAAGAGACGTTTGCACCAGTTGCAAGACAAGAGACCATTAGAATGCTGATTTCATTAGCAGCTCAAAAGAATTGGAGCATACAACATATGGATGTGAAAAGTGCCTTCTTGAATGGGTACTTAGAAGAGGAAGTATATGTGGAACAGCCACAAGGTTTTCAAGTGGAAGGAAAAGAGAATCATGTCTACAAATTGAAGAAGGCTTTGTATGGCCTCAAGCAAGCACCAAGGGCATGGTATGCAAGAATTGATGGATACTTTCAGGAGAATGGCTTCAAGAGAAGTAAGAGTGAACCTACCCTTTACTACAAACAAGAAGGTAATGATATTCTTATTATAAGTTTGTATGTTGATGATTTGTTGTATATGGGTAGCAGTTCTAAGATGAAAGATGAGTTCAAAATTGCTATGATGAAAGAATTTGAAATGAAAGATCTTGGTCTCATGAAATATTTTTTAGGAATGGAGGTTTATCAATGTAAAAATGAAATTTTCATTTGCCAAACCAAATATGCAAAAGATATGTTGAAGAAGTTTGACATGGTTGATTGTAAACCATACTCCACTCCAAGTGCTCATGGAGTTGTGTTGAGTAGGAATGATGGTGCTGAATTAGTTGATGAGACTGCTTACAGAAGTATTATTGGGAGTTTGATGTTTCTAACCCACACAAGACCTGATATAGCATATTCAGTTTCACTTGTTTCAAGGTATATGACGAATCCATCAGAAATACACATGAAGGTAGCTAAGAGAATTTTGAGGTATGTGAAAGGTACTCTAAATTATGGTATTCATTACTACTCTTCTAAAAGATTCAATCTTGTTGGCTTTAGTGATTCAGATTGGGGAGGTAGTATGGATGATCGTAAGTCTACATCTAGAAATTGTTTCTCTTTTGGTTCTGGTTTGATTACTTGGAGTTCCAAGAAACAAAGCATGGTTGCTCTCTCATCCACAGAAGCAGAGTATGTTGCAGTCACCTCAGCAGGTACACAAGCTCTTTGACTTAGAAAAATTTTAGAAGAAATTGGAGAGAAGCAAATTCAGCCTACATTGGTTTATTGTGACAATGTAAGTGCCATCAAGTTAGCAAAGAATCCGGTTCATCACAATAGAACAAAGCATTTTGATTTGAAGTATCACTTCATCCGTGATTTAGTACAGAAGAAGGAAGTTGAATTGAAACACATCAGCACTCATGATCAGTTAACAGACATCTTCACCAAAGCTGTTGCAAGAGATCAGTTTATGTTACTTCATGATCAGATCGTGAGCCCTCTTAGCATCAAGGGGGAGTATGAAGATAATTGATGCTGCACGTGATCTTCCAGCGTGATCTTCCAGCGGGGTTCCTTTTGCTTTAAAGCTGTTTTTATTTGTTTTAAAAGTAGTTTATTCCCTCTTTGAATAAAGAATGTTTTGCAAGCTCAGTCTTGAAGATTTGATTTAGTTTTTGTTTTATTGCCAATAAAAGCACGCTTTGTATGCCCTATTTTTTGGGTATTCATGCTCTATTTTTAGTGTTGATCGAACTCTCTTATATCTTACTCTCTTTGTATTTCATTTAAAAAAAGAGAGCTGCAATAACAGAAAACTCTGTTTCAAAACAGAGGAGATTATTGTGTGTCTAAAAATAATTTATTGAATGAATTTCTTCCATGACTATTGAGAGGTTTTGAGCAGTGTTGCGTATGATCTATTTTATAACTGTATTTTTCCTTTTTTTCTTTCTGCTGTTCAATTCATTGCATCAGCTGGTTTTAGAGGAGAGGCTTGTCTGTTTTCAAATCTACATTTTCCCACAAACCGTTGGTCTCTTTGTTGCCAAGAATAGTTCGCCTCCTTTCTCTGCCACGTCCTACCCAAACTCGACTCTCTTCTTCAATCAGAAACCGTTTCTTTCATCCCCTACGTGGTTCGAGTTTTTTCTGCTCTCCTTCCAGTCACCGTCGACCCTTTTACCCAAACTCCCACAAAAATGTTTCTCTTTTCCCAGATGCCTTTAGTCTAACTACCATTCTCCTTTTCTAATGAGAAAGAGAAAAGTTTCAAAGTCTTTCTATCCACATTTAACCTGCCAACAGTCAAAAGGCCAACAAGACAAAACAAAGAAGATAGTTCACCAAAAACCAAAATATGCAAAACAAAAACAAATTGTGTGATGCCCCTACATCACCAAAATTGTCCTTAGGGAACCCATATATCATCCCTTGATCTTACCTGTCCACCCTAAGCCTACTATACCTCCACTTGACATGTTTTCTTCCTTTCAAAAAGAGACTCCCCTATAATTCATCCCTTTCGCATTACACATCAATTCCCTTGCCAATGCAAATAAAGATTATCCTATACCCAAAGAAATTCATCCGTCCTATCCAAGCAAAGTTAGTGACACACCCATTAGTTTAGAAAATATTTATGGTGTTAGTGATGGAACTCTCAAATTTTTCCTTTGGCTCTGGTTCCTGTCCATTTTTTGAGATTCTAAACAGTGTGTTCCTTTGCTAGGGCTTGTTTTAACCTTGCTTGGGCTTTTCTTTTATAAAAAACCCTTCTAAAACCCTAGCTTCCAAAATACCCTTGTGCTTTTGTTCTAAATTAATGTTGACCTTATGTTTCGATTGTCAATCATTTAAGTAACAACTTAAGTTTTTTATCCTCATTAATTGACCGGCCTTGTCAACCTAGGAACAACTATAGATTTGTTCCTCTTTTAGTATTTAGTAAAAATATTACATGAATTCCTAAGTCCAAAATGACTTGTGATTCTATGTCCCCTTCATCGCCTAGGTATGCCCCTTTAAGAATAACTTTACCACATATGTTCTTAATTGAATCACTTAAGTTTTAAGAACTCGACCCACCCTAGACACATGTCACTCTTGCAATGCGTCACATTCTCATCTTTATAGTGCATAGCTAAAATGTGTTGGGTGGTCTTGATAGAAGTAGGACACATGTTGATACAATATTGCAACACATTGCCTCAGTGCATTGCATTCTTATGAAAGAGTGTATAGTAAAATTATGATGGGTTTAGGTAAATAACAAAGAGACATGTGGTAAAATTTTATTGCATCACAGTGCTTTGTGTTCTGCTATGGATTCAAGAGAAGTTCCTATTATTTGAATTATCAAGGATGTGCATTTCAAGTTAGCCACATTTCCTAAGAAATATTTTGTAATGAATGTCATAGTTGTTGATATCCCACCTCAATATGGGATTCTTTTATCTAGAAGGTAGTCAGCAGCCATAGGAGGAAGCATGCATTTGGATATTTCATATGCCATTATCCCTATTAATGGCAAGGATGCCAAATTGGTTAGAGAGAAAAGATCTACAAATCTCATTGAAGATTTGTGGCATGTTGTGAGTGTGCATTTTTTGGATGTTGATATGAAAAATTTCATAGTGGAAGAGTCAGAATTTGAAGAAAAATATATTGCACCTATTGATAAAGAAGTCTAAGAGAAAGCTCATGATGATGACCTCTAGACAATGTACTTCAGTGGAGCAAGTGTCTAAAGAAGGTTTAGGTGCAAGTGTAATTTTCATTTCACTTACTAGTAAGAATTTCAAGTTCTCATGCTCCTTAACATTTACTTGCACAAGTAATGTAGCAGAGTATGAATCCTTGTTATTGAGATTGGAAATGGATATCAAACATAAAATCAAAAATATTAGAGTCTTTGGAGATTTTGAATTAGTAGTATCTTAGATCAGATCCAAATATATATCTGAAAACAAGAGATTAAAACAATGCAAAGTTGTAGTCTAGGATTGATGTAGGAGCATCAGGGGTGAAGAGCAATCTTGAACAACCAAAAAAAATCATTTTATTTTATTTTCCTTTTTAAATTTTGGTGTGTTGTTGGTCTTATAGGCATGAAATATTTATTCTTTTCCTTCCTTCAACAACTTTGATTGGGACCTGGGAGTGGAGGTGCAGGAATGAGATAGCGGATGTCAATTTGGGTAAAAATTTGAAAATTCACCAAGAGAACAATCAAGGAGGTTGAATGCATGAATCTCATTCCCAAAAGAGAGTGGGAAAAGGATGTTGACTAGAAGATTCAAAGAGGAGGATCTTAATGCCTAGCTTAGGAGAGTTGTTGCAATGATGAATAGAGGAGAAAAATAGGAAAAAGAAAGCAATAAAATAAAGAAACCGATTTGGGCGCCCTAATCTCCATGTCTCGAAATTTGAGAAGATGTTTTTGATTAGTGGAAAAGTAGGTTTTGAAGGGACCTAAAACCCTTTACAAAAAGAACAAGATGCTAGGAAGATAAAACAAGAAGAAACAAGCAACCACAAAACAAAAAATCTACCATGTAAGAATGAAACTTTACAAATCCAT
Organism: Sequoia sempervirens; assembly: GCA_007258455.2. Taxonomy (NCBI): domain Eukaryota; kingdom Viridiplantae; phylum Streptophyta; class Pinopsida; order Cupressales; family Cupressaceae; genus Sequoia; species Sequoia sempervirens. Next base: position 81,897,973 of record VDFB02049217.1, on the reverse strand, counting down.
CAGCAAACTAGCAACAAACCAAAAGCAAACAAGCAACAAAAAATAAATAACAAAAATAAACTACTGAAGATTCTTTAAGATCTTTGCGGCTTCCAAATCCCTAGAGATGATATGCTCATTCATATGAACAACCTCTACTATTTCCTACTTAGTCGAGATTCTTGTGGACTTCTTTATCTTACTCCTAGAATGAATGGTAGGACTAGCTTCCATGGCCAAATTGTGCACTTCCTTCATCTTGTCCTCATCCTCACCATCAACATCCTTCCCCATAATAGTGTAAGATCCGGAAATCTCATTTACTAATTATAATAATTATTAAAAATATGTGGAATAAGATGAATTATTAAATTACTTTCAACACTACATTTAAATAGCATACATCAATAAATCAAAGTATATCAAAACAAGGTTGTGTTTTCATTAGATTTAGTCATGTAGGCTTACACAAGAATGATCATCTCAGCAATTCATGTAAACTCAAATACTATAATGCAAATTAAGGAAATAGCAAGATCATAAATGCACCCACAAAGAATCTATAACACAGAGATTTCATGAGTCGAAAACCCTCGTAGGGATGAAAAACCACTCGGAAAAGTGCCTCACTAGCTTAATGAAATACCTTGAACTGGCAGAGCCTTACTAGCTACAAAATCTCAATGGTTACAAGTTACCTCATAGGCAATGATCAAACTATTTTGCTATTATGATCATTTACAACTTTATTACACATTTGGAATAATAAAGCAACTCCAATGATCAAACTATTTTGTTATTATGATCATTTACAACTTTATCACACATTTGGAATAATAAAGCAACTCAACTATAGAGGATCACACGATACCTCTACATAACATTTATCTTCTTAATACTTGTACACCATGCCACAGTGCATGCAATACTATAAAACATGTCCCACTTATGCAATAGACTTTTCCTTTTCCATATAGTTACTAGCCAACAAGTGATATCCCAAAGATGCCTCATACCTAAATTCACTCAATTCCTGAAGGAATAAAGGCTAATGTTTATCTATCTTTATGAACGTAAGAAAATCACATAAGAACTTGCAAGATGAACTAATTTACTTATTTCATACAGATATTCATGTTCTTACCCATATTATACGATGATACTCACTTAATTTGTTACTCTTAATGTGTTCCGAGCATTATTTAAATGATCAACCAAGAGAAGCTGCTTCAATAATCACTATGCATAAGGAATTATTAACATAGACTAAACATAATTCTTTCCACAATTGCAATTCCAAAACATAATTTAGTAAATCATAAGTATTTCTAGGTTTCTATACTTGCCAAGAGAATTATTCCCTACGATTTTTAATTGAAATTATTCAGAAGTTATTAACTAATCCTTCTTATCCCGACCGAGATATAGCCAAAATCGTTATTATAAACAAACTCTTTTGATTTTCAAAATGGTGTAGCACATTCCAAATACGGCTTGAAGTTATTAAGTGTCAAATCTTACCAGGATAATGTCGAATTACAGGTGCATTTTATCATATTAAGTGTAATATGTTTACATAAAATATTACAAGGAAAGAGGAGAAAGAATTCAGGCTCCCAAACATATGATCGATTAAGAATAAACCCAGACATACATTAAAGAATTGTATAATGGCACTGAACAGATAGATCATCAATAATCAGCAACTCTCTGTGAAACAAATCTAGAAGCAATATAATAGCAGGGCAGGGAATATAAGACTAGTGATATTCACAAACAAGTCCGATGTGTAACAAACTCGTAAATGAAGATCTTAATGACTATGGAGAACAAATATTAAGCACAAAATTATAATTATTCAAAAAGGCCAGAGGCTTTTTAAATCAAACATTGGTCAAGAATTAGTCTACAATCATGCCACAGAAAAAACTAAATAAATAAATTCTCATTTATTAGAAATAACAACTTAAGTTCTTGCTTTTCTACTATAGCTCTCAATGACTACAGCAAGATGTCCTAGTTAAACAATTATATCACTGTGATTTTGTCACCTTTATTCTGATAAGTAAATAATACTTCAAAATGGGAACCAGCTTTATGCAACTTCTGCAGAAGAGTGACTCGGAACGAGAAAAAGACTACGTGAAATATCACACTTCACTTTTACAGCTGACCATAAATATGGTAAAGAATCCACGATGTAAAGGGCCAAGATCATAATTCTTCCTTTTTTTAAGTAGACAAAATACAAGCAAAAAAATGTTAGAACGTTCTTGATGTTCTGGTAATTTCTACCAGCTTCCACCTTCTCCACTGTTCTCATTAAAGATTCCATCTAGAATGTAGAGACTAGAAAGAAACATGAGGAAAATTCTAGAGACTGCTGTATACTCCTGAGACCTCTATAAGAAGAGGCCGATGTAAACGTTTTGGTCAGGCAATACAATTAACGTTTTATATCTTTTTTTGCCTCTGCCCACCTCCAACAAGCGGTATCAGAGCCGATGGTAGGAGCCTGGAGAACCAGAAGAATCTGGTCAAGTATATAGCCCAGAGAGATCCGAGGGAGTGATTGCAGTCAATGAAATCATAGAAGAAGAAAGGCTGCCAGTCAAAGAAGCCAATATGAATGACTGAATTGAGGGCAAGCTGGAGGTCACCATTTCTGATGCTATGTTGCTAAAGGCAAAAGAAATCGCTGCAAGATGGCTATTAAATGAAGGACTTATCATGCTGTTGAAATCAGGAGGAGATTGTGGTTGCTCCAGTCCAAAAGTGGAAGCCGTTGAAGGAAGGATTTCACAGGAGGTTTGTTTAGGAGGAGGTGCAGAAACTTGAAGCATTGATGGAGTTAGCGGTCAAAGCTTGAAGATCGCAGATTGCGTCATTTGCTTGGAACAAAAGGGGGTCGCTGTTTTCAAGATCTCAGATAGGGAAAGGTGCAACTCATCAACCAAAAGATCGCTGTTTTTCAAGATTAAAGGAAGCTGCTTGATAACAGAGGAAACCGCCAAAGAGCCGCTCCATATTATCCTGGCTGCCAAGTGAAGGTTTGTAGCAGTGTGAAGAAAGATAGCCGAATGCCGAATTTGTAGTGGCAGAGAATGGAAGTCTAAGGAGATCAGTTATGGTTTGTAACCCGATTTGTATCCACCGCCAGTCAGAAGGCTATGTGGACTATGGCAGATTGAGAAGACAAGGAGATCGTTTGGTGATCCTCTCACCATTCTTGACAGATGTCAAGAGCTAAGGAAAGGAGGAGATCCTATCACCATTTGTGACAGACGAAAAGTTTTAAGAGGTTTTGTTGAATAAAGTAGGCATCGCGTAAGGAATTGGCAGTTTGGAACATCATCAACTTGGCATCAAGGAAGTGTATGGATCGGAGGTTAGATACGATCAAAGAAAAGCAAATAGCAGACTTCCGTCAAAGTCTGTAAGTCTAGCCCAGCTCCACAGAGCTGAAGAAAGTAGTGAAAAGCAGCAGATAAAATGTAATAGTGTTTGTGTTTGTGTTTGTGTTGATGAATGAGCTGAGAAGATGAAAGACGATGTAATATTTATTTTGGGTATTTTAAATTTTGATGTAATTAAGTGGTAGAAATTAGGGGGAGTGTTAGAACGTTCTTGATGTTCTGGTAATTTCTACCAGCTTCCACCTTCTCCACCATCCTCATTAAAGACTCCATCTAGAATGTCGGTGATAAAGAGACTAGAAAGAAACATGAGGAAAATTTTAGAGACTGCTGTATACTCCTGAGACCTCTATAAAAAGAGGCCGATGTAAACGTTTTGGTCAGGCAATACAATTAATGTTTTATATCTTTCTTTGCCTCTGCCCACCTCCAACAAAAAATACGTGGAGTTATCTACTCAGCCAGAGCTAACGGAAACGATAAGAACTATACAAAATAAACAAAAAGTACATGGCTAATGGTACAATAGTTCTTGATCAAGAAACAGAAACATCTGGGTATTTATGGAAATTGAACTTCCACCCATCACAGTAATGGTCTTTGCTACTATAATGTTGGTATGTGCCACTAATATGACAAGGTTCTGAAGATGTCCAACCTTGGGACAGTTTGGTACTGGAGGTATGATGACAAAACTAGGTTCATTTCGCCAATTGAAAATATTGAAATTTGTCAGACAAGTGGCCAACAGTTGGTGCATGATGAATTCAACTCTGTTCCCTAGAAACGATTCGAATTGTTTTCAAGGCAACTTTTGAGAAAAAATAGCATTCCGGAGTTCGCTGCAAGCTGAAGCACCTTTACTCGGCTCACCGCTTACTAATTGTTGATTCTAGTCATATCAGGGCTATATCCATAAATTCTAATGGTATCATGGTTCTGTTTCATGTAGCCACCATCAAGATTGTTACAAGCCAACAAGATGGAGGGAATTCTTATATGAGGATAATTTTCGATGTTCCAGGTATCGGCTTTAATGCCAACTACATGCCAACATTGAAACTCCCTCGCAGTATTTATGTTAAGGAAATTTCCTTTTTAGATCCAAGGATTCAAGCACATCATCCATGCGGTACAAATGATTAAATCCCACAAGCGTACTGTAGCAATGAAAGAGTCCGAGAAGGCAGAGAGAGCTACACTGGTGACTCAGGAGAAACTTCAGCTTTCAACTACCTTCAAGATCTACCGAATCGCATAAGAGTAACAGGTATATGTATTAGCTACAAAGAAGATCGAAGGCATTTGATTGGGGGTATTTAGTTTACTTTGCTCGCTGTGTATTAAACCTTTGTATTCAGTTCAGATTTTCAAATAAAAGCATCATACAAATAACATCCACAAAGAATTCTATTAACATGCCAAAACAGAATACCGGTGACTATATTGGTTGAAGGAAAGAGTATGAGGCTTCCACAGATCGGGTGTGCACCAGATTTTAAAGTCATTTATGATCACTTGCAGGTAATGAAATAAGAACTAAGCTATTTAATACGCGGATTCAAGGCATTCATAGCATATTACGAAATCAATGATCTAATATTTCCAATTTACAGAGCCACTGTACAGATTGAAAAACAAATTATGCAGCCTATTCAAGCCACAATAAGAGAAGAGTTCAGAGACTTCTTAGAAGTTATAGAATTGGAACCAATTCCTATACAAATATGCCATTTATAGTAAAATTTAAATGTAACCCAGGATGAAAACTAGGGAATACAAAACAAATTCATACCTGTACAAAATCCTAGAAAACTACTGCAATATCTTTTGGGTAAATTTTACATGGATCTTTCAATTCTATTCTTCTTTCTGTCCATGCCTCCCTTCCTCTCATTCTTGAATTCCTAAAACCGTCACATGCAATTTCCTTTCCAAGTTCTTGATTTTCAATTATCTTTTGAGAGAAATAAAGAAGGATTATGAAAGCTATTGTGTGTTCCCGTTATTGCTTTTCCCCCTTTTAAAAATATTTCCTCCAAATTTTCCAATAACTAAATCTTGAAAATAAATAAAAATATTAAGATTTATTTTTATGCAGCATATTTATCTTCCGTAAATGATAAAGAAATGTCATTTTAATTGTAAATTAAATATTCATTACAAATAAATAGTAAAGAAATATCATTTCATTGTCAATAAAATAATTATTCTAAATAACAAAACATTACCCATAAATTGCCAAAAGGAAATATTTAATTAACCTTTATTAATTCTTTCGTTTCCTTGCCCTTTTATTTGACTATAAATTAATTTAAATAAACATTCTGAAGTACGAACAATATAATCATTCAACTAAATTAAATACTAAATGTATCAAAATATAATATTATTGAATTTATAAATTACTTATTGAAGATAGGGGTCATGACAAATAGTTAAGCCCTCAGTCCATTTGTGTGCTTTGTCATTCAACAAAGCAAGGCCCTGTACATTATTTTGAAGAGAGGAATGACTAATTTTCACCAATGTGTCCAAGTTATCATGAATCTTACCAATCTTCTCCTCAAGGGTTGTGATTCTAGATTCATGATCAACCTTCACTTTCAACACATCATCGACTACTCCATTGAGGGTAGCATGCATACTTTTAATCTAGTTTTATTGTAGTCTCCATATTACTATTGCTAATGATCCCTGCATTTATATTGGCCATAGCTTGAAAATTTATTTTAATCTGTTTAACTTCACAAAAGAAGCATTTAAACAGATTAAAAAAATTCAGAGTGACATCTTTTGCCAACACCAAGACATTGCCAACATCTTCCCTATTATCGTTAAAAAGGTTGGTGTTTGTAGATAAGTTGTCCAATTCCTCCAATTGGATGTCCTGGTGGGTGTCACCCTGAAAAGACACTTTGTCTTTACCTTTTCCAACATTACCTAGAGATTTACTTTTAATTTTAATAGTCTCATCTTCAACAAACTTGGGAAGATTCAACAAATCAATTTTATCCTTGTCAACATGTGAATGCTCACTGGGGTCCAAAGTCTTGGCAGGACTCCTCCCATAACCCACAATAACACCTTTCCCAGCAGTTGTAACAACACCTTGTTCCTTTTCCTTACCATTTTTTCCCACATCAACATAAATGTTCTCTTGACCCTCCTCCTTATCAGTCTTTAGATTTTTCTTCACAACAGAACTCTTACCCTTGACACCTTTAGCACCTTCCATAACAAGTTTTTTCCTTTTACAGTAACTTGGTGATTCTGAGAACTCCTTAAAATTCTGGCTCCCCTTCTTCCTTGAGGGATCCACCATGTTCTCAAGAACCTAGGCAAAAGATTCTTACCTTTTCTTTTTGCAGGTGCTATAGGGGCCTCAGTTCCACCTAAATCCATCTGAGAGCCATTCGACCAAGAAGCTTGGGTGTCCTTTTTCACATGTTTCCATGGCTACTTTTCAAACACCTCCAGGGGGTTAAAGTAAACCTCCATAGACTCTAACCTTGCTTCCTCCCAATCCTTGCCATCAAAATCCTTCTTAGTATAATAGCCTAAGGAGACGCCCCTTACCTTACGAGCTTTGGCCAATTTCTTGGGAGGTTCAAGAACATAGAACGTTTTGGAATATTCCATGATTAACAATATTAACCCCTCATGAAGAATAGGATTGTTAGGGATTTTTTTGAACTCATTAGTCCCATTTTCCAAAGACATAAGTAGGTAATATGGGAAAGAAACAACTTTCTTATTCCTAAAGTGATTCGGCAACATAAAATAAAAACCAATACGCTGCTGAAAATCTCCCATCTAGAGAAGATCACAGGTCATAATTGCTACCACGAAGTCTGCTCATATATATGTGCCTATATTTCATTTAAGCACTTCACCATTATTAATAATAGCACTATATATTATGCTTTATGAATATCTCAAAAAAATTCCATATATATATATATATATATATATATATATATATCTGTGTCTGTGTGTGTATTATATATATAATATATATATATACTCATTTCACAAGGTTATCAAATACATTAATTGTCGATTCTCAAACATATAAAAATATATAAAGAATAACATTACGTATATATATATATATATTTACAATTATATATAAACATATATTAATATATATGTAACTATATTACTTTATACATATATATTAATATATAAATATATACTATATATATATATATATGTATGTATATACATAATATTATTTCAATATCTTTATAAAAACACTCATAACCATTGACCAACATATATACACGAAGTGTATATTATACATATATATATGTTACCTTAGTCCAATTGGTATTCCCATGCCTATAGGTAATCCATCCATGAGCATGTGTAGGTACATAGACTACCTACATGTATGTATTCACTCACATGTATGAGTTTACCACGTAGACATGTACATACACACACACACACACACACACACACACACACACACATATATATATATATATTGTGCATATATCTCATCGATATAACAATAAACACACAAGGAAGGACTTTCACTCAACATCAATACTCAAATTCCTCGGCCACAACATTCATAGGACAAGATCATAACCCAACACTACATTCACATCTAAACCAAAAATTACTTACCTTTTCCCAAAACTGACTTGACTCAACTAAGACCAACTAGGGCATGAGTGTGTGAATGTTGAGTAATGCTGAATTAAAGGTTACTAGACCAAGTTCTTTTCTTAAGTGATACTTCCTCTCTCTTCCATAGGTTTGAATCTATTCCTACACTCAACTTAGCACATCATAACAGTAGTTAGCCGATCACAACATAATCATATGCATCATACATTTCATAGTTATAATCATTATAAAATATCAAATTGCATCAATCATTCATTCATCATATTTCCATTCAGGGTTTATAAAACACATTCATATATTCAAAGATTCATAAAACACATTCATATATTCAAGCAATTTAACCAAACAAGGTAATAGTAAATAGGTAATAATGCACGGGGTGTAACAATACTCTTGTGTGATTCTTGAGTTGAGTCTCAAAATTAGTGAAACCCTCTTATTTGGGAATACATTTTTATTATGTTGAAGCATGTGTGGCTTTAAAGCTATTAGAGCTATACTTAGTTCATTAAGTCTATATGGATATGGCAAGAAAATTGAGATGTGGAATATGCTATCTTGAATTGTTAGCTTATAATGCCATTTAAACATTTGTGGATAACAAGATTAGAATATAATGGGAATGATAACATGATAGTCATGTCATCATTGATAGGTTGTGTTGTCATGCAAACCATGTTGATAGTCTATACTTTATTATTTACTCATATCTCCTTGAAGTAGGAAGATAGTTTTTTCCCTAGGGATAGGGAGTATAATTGATTGATATATCAATAATCAACAATAGGGTTGATAAAATGTATTTTATGATTATGTTATTTTCTTATTTTGATTAAGATTATATTCCTATTCAAGAAATTCAAGAGGACTCACGTTTCGACAACCCATAGTCGTAAGGAGAAGAGGACTTGAAGGTGCAGAATCACACACCCTTCTTAGGCTAATGTCCTCCAGTGTATATACAAATGTAGTGAATAATGTAAACATAAAAAATATTTGAGGTATATTAGAAGAGAGGTTTTATATTTTTTTATGATCACTTGATCGTTACATCACTTTTTATTGAAACCCTAGGTTGGGAATAACCTATTTGGTTAGGTTGTTTACTTAATTATTGAATGAATCAAATAGGTTTGGATTAACCTATATGAAATTTGATTGATCATTTGATTGATTATTATATCTTTTAATTAGAGTCATTTATTGATGAGACTATACTTTTGAATGAGGTCATTTATCAGTGAGGTCATACTTCTGAAAAGAAGTTACTTAATATTGTGATCATACTTTTGAATAGTCATTTAATGTTATGATGTTATGATTACCCAGGGTGGTTAATTAGGTTATTCATGGGATTAGGATAATCCATGGGAAAGTGGATAACTAGCTAGAAATTAGTATGTGTACATGTATGGTTAGTGTGGTTATATGTAGGGTTAAAGGAATCCGTGGGAAAGGGTGTAACCTAGATAATCAGTTTGTTTTAGACTTGGATATTCCTGGGATTAGGGTAATCCTTGGTTAAGGGAGTTACCTTGTTGAACATTTTGTTATGTTATCACCTTAGAGTGAATGAATGTCATGTTTATGGTCAAAACCAAATCAAGCTAAAGAGTGGGTGGAAAAATAACTTGCACTCGAAGTATATTGGGTGTTGAATTATTTGGCCAAAGTAGTGTAAGTAGCCACTCTTTACTCTGTCAGTTCACTATGATCCACGATTGTAATCTAGTAGGGAAACCAAGGTATGGTAGTTCGAGATATGTAGGACACCACACTATGCTCAAGAAGGCTAGGATTATGAGGTTATCAAACCAATCTCTTCATCGAAGGGTAGGGCCATCTTACCAGTTAGTACCTAGGTGTGCGAGAGACTGTAGTAATTTTGTAGTAGGCAGAAAAGTGCTTGAGTGATGCTTTCCCTCATATAGTTGGTGAATTGGATTTGAGGATCTACGTTTCTATATTGGAGACAACTAGAATGAATGCACCAGTGATGGTAACATCTAGAATGTATGCACCAATACTGGGGACATCAAGGATGTATGCCTAGGTAGGGACATTTGGACCATTTGTATATCTAAATCATTAATCTCATGGAAGCTATGTACATGCAAACATGTATCTCTATTCTTATTGAGAAATTGTGAGTTGGAAAAATGTAATCATTTCATGGGAGTATGTAATATAACCATTAATTAGGAATTATGTAATGCACTTTATGAAAATGCAATGGAAATTTGAAATGCCCAGGGTTGATTTCAAATATGCATCTTTTACTATTGAAATGCAGTGGGAGTTTGGAATGGGTTTATACCAAATGTGCATCTTATTATTGAGTTAGAAAATAAAAATTGTATTGCTATATTTTTCAAGCATAGGTTATTCTCATGTGGGTTAAAACATAGTAAATTATTTGGGTAAAAACATCGGGTATGTTACACAAAGTTTAATTTTCCCAACTTGGGTGTTGAGTTTTTTTTTTTTCAATTTACATATTTTGACAATTTAAGCATGTTAAATGTGCAGCCAACAATTCACCTGAATTAGAAACTTTGAGCCAAATAATAAAATAATGGTTACAAAAATTTGGCTCCAATTTTCACCTAAATATAATATTTAAACATTAAACAACCCCACCAATTTAATAAATAATTTTTTTTTATTCCTAGAGTGTGCCCAAATCAAGTGCTGAAAAGCTGCCTACAACAAGAAACCACACAAAAAAGAAAAATTAAAATATAATGTTTTTGGGGATGCAAGATTGTTTGATACCCCTAGATGCTCCTACATCAAAAAAATATAGAATTGACATTGCTTATATTTTTTATGAATAGTGTTTGTATTATCATTTATAAAATAATGTTACACGTATTCACAAAAAAAGAGTGGGTGGAAAAAGTCACACCTCCAAAGTCCAAACGGGCCAAGCTGAGAACATAACACAAAAGCACAATTACAAATATCTATTAAGTAGAAAGAACAAGAGAAACTTAGGAGGAGGAGGTGGATCATCTCAATCATCTAATTTTCCTCATACATTAGTGGGGTCCAAAGTATCCATAGGAAGGTCTCATTCATCATTTCCATATTTGTCATCATCATTTTGATTATCTTTCTAGTAGCAGTTCAAAAATAATAAAAAAATATCAAGAGCCAACCCTCGTTGGGGTTCGGGTGGCTAGGAGGTAGTGACCACCTTTGTTGAGCATAATCTCTTCTTGCAAGAGGTGGAAAATGACCTTTACTAGAAGTGGGGGTTGGAGGGACCTTGAAAAAAATAGGAGGCATTACCCTAGCGATCCAACAACACCTAGAGGTGAGCAACTTCAAGTGTAACTTTATTGGCTTTCTCTTAAGTTTTCATAAGCACATTAGAGAAAATCAAAACTTTAAAATAAATCAAGAATTTATGATTTACAAAATATAAAAAAATAGCAAAATTTATTTCTAAATGCTAATGAGAATTTCCACCTTGAGAGCATCCACTAGTTCTTATTGTATCTGAAAATGATTTGAGGTCGATCCTCTAATAACAAAATATGCTAAGAATAAGGCTTGGGCCTAAATGGATTGAAGAAATCATGAATCTGGGTCTAGGATACTTGAGCTTTGAGAGAAAAACAAGACATGATCCTTAAGAGATTCCTAGTGACTAGAAAAATGACAAGGATCATCAATCCCCAAGTGGATTAACCTAGACCTGACATGAAGGCCTTAGAAAAGAATACACCAAGAAAAATGTGTGAGTTTTGTCTCAAGAATGATTGACCAAATGGTGTGGAATCTGCACTACTAGATTTAAATTGGAGATTGCAAAAGTCATATTTGGTTTAAAATAGGCACCATAAGTAGATGTGGTGATAACCAAGAGTAGACTTTGTGAGGCTTGTAATTTTGGAATGACATATCTGGGTACCATTTTCATCCTTCCACCAAGTTTTATGAGATCTAACTCCAATTTTATGAATAATACCTACAAAATAACACCAATAACTATTTCAAATGTTTCACAATCTTGAGTCGATAAGTGAAATGTTGCTTTTGCTTGGGACTAGGTTAACAAATTCTTGGTTGTTTTAGAAAAGAGATCAGGGATAGTCATGATCCCCTTTTGAAAAAACTCAAAGCATGAACCCATGGGGTTTTAGTAAAAGGACCATTCTAGAACTGAAATATAGTCCTCGACCACCAAATAGATTGTTGGTTTTGTTATGTGACTTTTTTCCCAAAAGAAAAGAAAGCTAAGAAATAACCCTTGAGAATTAAAAGGGAGAGAGAAAAAATAAAAGGATATTATGATCCTTTTGGTTAAAAGAAATATTAATAAAGAATATGTATAAAACTCTTTAAAAAAAGGGAAGCACAATTATTTATTTAAATAATTATTAAAAGACAACCTTTGTGAAAGGGTGTGATGGTTTGAAAACCACCCCTTAAGGCTTATATAAGAATTTATGTGAGACTTGGAAAAGCATGGAAAATCCTTCAAACATCCAGAGAACATTCAAGGAAGGAAAACATTTAAGGATGGAGAACATTCTAAGAAAAAGAAAGTGATTTGGTGAGCTATGGGCATTGGAGAAGGGGGCACATAGAGTGTGTCAAACTCGGGGTACAGAGTGCACCCGAGATTGTCCTATTGGCATATGGCTTTTTGTGTTGTCATTGATGGAAACCTAAGTCATTGATCTGGTTCACACTTCAGTATCTATCCATATCGAGAGATAGAGTAAAGAACAAGGTATCCGACTGAAGTTGAATCTGTCAATCCATTTGCATTACTAGTTTATCAATTTGGGTTGTGGATCTCAGGAAAGGTCGTTGGGTATCTGAAATATCTTATTCTCAAGTTTTGTGTCATCACATCAATTGGTGTACAAGTTAGGAGATCCGGTTGATTGATTTTTTGTTTAATAGTGCTAGAAGGCCAACTAAGTGAATGTGGCATGTTGTGGATGTTTGAGGTCAAAATTTTTGAAGTATTTTTAGGTTTTTAGAGGATTTTGTTTTGGGTCCTCACTATGTTATGGCTGACTTTGGTTGATTCACATTGAAAATTATTTGAGATTTGAGCCGACAGTTTGTGAATATTTTATATTTTGTTGGAGCCGACTTGTAACGATTAAATCTTTAGTTGCGGATATATATAAGAGATCAATTATATAATTTTGAGACATGAAAGAAGTGTGTGGATGTATGTTGCGAAATTAAAAAGGATTGTAGTGCAATTATGGATATTTTCACTTGTACATAAAAGGATTTGTGATGTGAATGAAAGTAGATAGAGCAGAAGAGCAGAATCAGACAAGTAGGTCAAGAATGCGATGATGAGCTTAACTGGAACTGTAATCAGGCATTAGAAAATGTTATTCTCTCAGTTCAAATCTTCTAGATGTAATTCAAATCCTTTGTAAGGCAATGAGTCTTCTTTTTGTATCTGAGCAATGAGCTCTAGGCAGTGTGCCTGAATGCATGTGCATTCCCCATTTGTAAAACACTTATATTTGAGTACTCAAATTGTGGATTGACCTCCACCGTGGTTTTTCCCCTAACAAAGTTTCCACGTAAAAATCCTTGTGTTATGGTGTTGTGGTTGATTGCTTTATGTGCTTACTTCTTTTTTTGGTTCAATGTTGTAAGTGGTTTAGAGATCAGATTAATATTGTTAAATTTTGTAGAACACTGATTCACCCCCCCTCTCAGTGTTCCTTGATTCCAACAAATGGTATCAAATCCTAGTTCCTCAGAAGAAGTTTAACAGCAGAAACAACTTGAGGTGGATCTTGGAATGTAATGGACTCTGGTAGTCTTTAGCAACAGCTTTTGGTGGCACTTGATGATCTTGATCAGTCCAAAGTAGAAGTCCGGGAATTGAAAGCAAATCTTAAGGATGCAGAGAAATTCATTTAGACATTGAAGGATCAGATTATTAAGTCTAGGGAGAAGAGAAAGAATCTATGTGACCAGATTAAGCAAAAAGAGAGAAAAAGCATGGATGATGTTCACCTGATCAAACCTTGAAGGAAATAATTGAAGAATGTGAAAAGCTTGCCACAGACAATGCTACCCTAAAGCATGAGATGGAATCTATGGTGATGAAGCTAACTAAGGAGATTGAAGAGAGAAAGAAGAATGAGGAGAATCTTGCTCAGTCCTTAAAATAAAGATTTGATGAATGCAACATAATTAATGGCTCGGATTTATTCAGTTGGAGATTGAACTGCAAAAATCCAGAAACAATGAAGAAGAGCTTGAAAGATAGATTGTTATTCTCAAGGATGAACTTTCTACTGCAAATGAATACAAGAAGAAGTTCAAGATTAGCTCAGTTAATCTTGATGAGCTAACTCAAGGTTAGAAGAATGGAAATGACAAGTGAGGTCTTGGATATGAGAAAGGAGAATTTTTTGGATTTGGACAAAGGAATTTTAGGCAAGGAAATCAGATGAACAAAGCAAAAAGGCATCCGGTAAGACAACCTAGAATGCTCAAAATTTTAATGGATATTGTTTTTCTTGTAATAAATTTGGTCATATGGCTATTCAATGTAGAAGTAAAATGAAATCAAGTGATCCATCATTCTCCGATTAATGTTTCAATTGCAATAAGTTTGGTCATAAGTCAATTGAATGTAGAAATATGTCAAACAACTCTATCAATAGAAGGAATGTTAAATGTTATACCTATGGAAGATTTGGGCATATTGCTAACCAGTACATATCAAGAAGAAATGAATGGAATGATTGGTCTGGACAAGGAAATGTTGTGTGTTACAATTGCAACAAATACGGTCACATTGCAAGATTCTACAGAAACAAAAATATGGATAGAAGAGGTCTAACATGCAAAGGAAGAAATACGCAGAAAGATGATGAAGGAAAAGGGAAAGTGACTATGGATGAAATAAGAGATCAGATGAAGAAGACATGGGTAAGAAAGAGCGAGTCTGATGCAGGAAATGGTTTTGTACCGGAATCTGGTGTTGGTAATTCCTCCAGGAATTGATTTCAAGCCATCGGCCTAGGGGGATTTTTTCAAGAAAATCCTTTTCCCCCTGCCAATAGTTGGTGTTGGAATATGGCAAATTGTCAACAGTTGTATTAATGATTTATAGATGCATTGGAAAACACTTGTAAATAAATTCAAGCAATTGAAGGGTATCTAGAACACCTAGGGAAAAATAATTTATTACAACAAAAGGTTAGGTGTGTGAGTTATAAAAAGCAAGTTGGAACCCTTATTTTCCACTTTATATCGAAGAAAAGAAGGAGCGCACAATGCATCATAATTTCGAAAGCATGAAGATAATTCGGCGGCAGAATCCTAATCCATCAGGTACTTTGATTGTATTGAGAAATTTCTGTTTAATTTGGTGTGTGGTTGAAGAACTTCTTTGGTAGAATCAAGACATGAGTACGAAAGGTAAAATGGAACAAATCAAAGGAATGATAAACCTAGATGAGTATAGCAGTGAGAAGATTAGAGTTGTAAGAAACATGTCACACGATGAATTGAAATGGTTGAAAGAAGCAAAACACAAAAGATTGGATATTTGGAGTGAATTCCCCTATTTCAAAAATGTAAAAATCATTGAGTTTATTCTAGACAGATTGAATGACGATATTCTAACTATAGATAAACTCTACCATATCTCGAAAGAAGTGATTGGAACTGTAACTGGGTTATGCAAAGCTAGGGATGTGCCAAGAAAGAATTCAATTTGAAATAAAGAAGTTGAAACCCTAAATGGAGTAATTGGAGATCAAAGGGCATTAATAATCTCAACAATTAGAGATTTAGTGACAAGGTACATTGCGCATGGAGTATCCTACAAAATATTTTTTAGAAATAGAGAAGGTGCAACTTTGGTATCGGTGTTGTTTACATTTCACGCAAGATGATAATGGAAGATTAGGATTTTGACCTTTTCGGATTACTGAAAGATTGATGGAGAATGTACAATTGAAGAAGAAGACAGATTACCCTTTCAGGTTTGGTACTTTGGTTATATTTCTTGTGATGTATTTTTTGAATTTCTTAACACTGAACAACAATGTAATATGGGAAGAGAGTGAACCAGTTTGCAAGAAAATTTACATACACTAACAATTTGGAAAAATATGATCAAGTATATGAAATTTTCTTTAAAGGTTTGCTAAGAAAGTTTGGCTCAATTGGTATTCCCATTCCGGTAAGGGAACTTGAAGTTGGTTCCTCCTCTAGTGAGATGGAGAGAAAGAAGAAAAGAGTAAAATAAATTAATGTCTATACTCCACCAGCATGCAAGACTCCAAGAGTTGAAGGGAAAGGATAAGAACAAGTGATTGTGGACATACCAGATGAGGAATCTAATAAGTAAATTAAGGACACCCAAAGAAAAGAACTGGAAACAACCGAACCAGAACAAGAAAAGGAAATGATAGAAGAAAGTGAAGAAGAAGGTGATTTAACCAATGAAGAGTTATTGCAGCTTATTCATGAGGAAGATGGAATACAGAAAATCACAAATATATGGTCTATCAAACCTTCATATGAGCAGGGCATGATTTTAAACATACTAAGTGCTCATCTTGTGCACAACCATATTAAATTAGAGAGTTTACAAAATATGTTGCCAGAAGAGATGATTGAATGCATCAAGGAAATCATGGACTCTGAGTCTCAGAACAAGGAAGAAGAAGTAATTCTACACCTAAAGAAGTAGTACAGATTATCACTCACCAAGCTAAAAAGGCACATGAATCAACTAAGGCAATGCATAAACACAACAAACATCATCTATAACTAATTTCTTTGATGGCCTCATGCAATCAACAAGTACAAAGAAAAGTTGGAGCAAATTGAAATAGAGCTGAATAGTATTGGACAATATTTTAACATGTTTCAGGATCAAGATGGTGCAATTAAGAAAAGGATTCAAGAATTACAGACAAAGCATACAAATGCTCAAAACACCAGAAATGAGATTGTTTACACCTTTTGGAAAGTAAAGGACATAACATAATGCAGACTAGAACAATTAATTGAGATACTAAGGAAAGGAGAGATATTAGAAGCCATCACCATTCTAGAATCCCTCATCAAGATTATCAACCAAACATCTGAAAACAACAACATGATCATAATCATCGGGATTGCAGAAGAAGCATGGAAGAATTTTCTTCTAGAGATGAAGGAAAAATACAAAATAATTTTCTAACACAAACTTGTAGCGGTTGTATTTCTTCAAAAAAATTGAACCAGTTCTTGAATAAGTAATTTTTTGTTACACTTCAAAAGGGAATATTATAGGAAAATATTTTATTATCTATTTTTCATTGATGCCAAATGGGGAGAGAGAGCAGTGAAAAATGCCTTATCAAATTTAGGGGGAGTTGTGTCAGCTATGACTTTTTGAAGTCTTGAAGGATTGCAGTATGTTTGTTCTGACACTTAGTCATTTTTCACTAAGTGTTTCCATCAATGCCAAAGGGGGAGATTGTTGGCATATGGCTTCTGGTGTTTTCATTGATGGAAACCTAAGTCATTTATCTGGTCCGCACTTCAGTATCTATCCATACTAGGAGATAGAGTAAAGAATAGGGTATCTGATTGAAGTTGAATTTGTCAATCCATTTGCATTACCAGTTTATCAATTTGGGTTGTGGATCTCAGGGAAGGTCATTGGGTATCTAGAATATATTATTCTTGAGTTTTGTGCCATTGCATCAATTCGTGTACGAGTTAGGAGATCCGGTTGATTGATTTTTTGTTTAATAGTGCTAGAAGGCCGACTAAGTGAATGTGGCATGTTGTGGATGTTCGAGGTGAAATTGTTTGAAGTATTTTTGGGTTTGAGGATTTTTTTTGGGTCCTTACTATGTTGTGGCCAACTTTGGTTGATGCGCATTGAAAATTATTTGAGATTTGAGCCGACAGTTTGTAAATATTTTATATTTTGTTGGAGCTGACTTGTAGCAATTAAATTTTTAGTTGTGGATATATATAAGTGATCAATTATATCATTTTGAGACATGAACGAGTGTGTTGATATATACATGTTGTGAAATTCAAAAGGACTGCAGTGCAATTATGCACAGTGAGTCTTCTTTTTGTATCTAAGCAGTGAGCTCTAGGTAGTGTGCATGAATGCACGTGCATTCCCCAATTGTAAAACACTTATATTTGAGTACTCAAATTGTGGATTGACCTCCACTACATGGTTTTTCCCCTAATAGTGTTTCCACATAAAAAGCCTTGTGTTATGGAGTTTTGGTTGATTGTTTTATTACATTTTTTTTTTGGTTCAATGTTGTAAGTGGTTTAGAGATCAAATTAATATTGTTAAATTTTGTAGAACACTAATTCACCCCCCCTCCTCTCAGTGTTCCTTGATTCCAACATGTCCTAGCTAGGGCTGATATCATATTGAGTAGTTATTATGAGGCATATTGTATACATGAGAAGTAATTACTCTAGAGCATGGTATGCAATTGTGTTGAGCATTGTTCTACTGAACCAACACTTGTGTGGAGTGCATAGTGCATTGTGTTATGAAAGGAACTTTTTCCTCATAGATTGTTCTAGAGCAAGAGCCAATACCACTGACATCTTCCTAGGGTGAGAGTGGATTTTCCAAGCGTTGTTATTCAGATAAGTATTAAAAAACTACTAATGCTACTATTTATATTGATAATATTGTCTATATGATTTTGATGTTAATCTATGTGAACTATATAGATGTGTTATTCGATTTACTATGTTATTTATTTACTTCAGAATCCTTGTCTAATTATTACATATTATGGTTACATTGATTAATCTATGTTAGTTATTCACATCATTGTAGTAATATTACATTTTGTAAATTACCTTAATTCTAACATTTATTATATAAAATCTACTGCTAACACTTGAACTACTTTAGGAGGAAAAGTGGCATTACATTTGGTATCAGAGCCTAATGATCAAGCCTTCCTATCTTTGAAATTTTATATTAACTAGTCTTTCAAATGTTCCTAGTGTATATTGAGCATTAGTGCATTGGCATTAATATGTAAACCATCAGATTTGATGTTCTAAGATGTAACTTATAACCTTTGTCCATATGCTACTTTTGTTTCTATATTTTTTCATTAGCATAATATGGTATTATTGACAATACTAGACCATATATCTCTTTTCATCTTTTCCCAAGTTAAAAATTCCTTGAACAACTCCCTATTTACACCTATGTTCATTTTAAACCACCATGTCCATAGCCAATAAATAGGTTTTCTCTATATACTTCAAGTAAGATATTGATCTACATAGTTATTTTTGTGCGCTACTTGAAGGTTAGATACATTAACAAAATCCTAAGAAATTTTAATTATAGGTTCATTGTTTTAAATTTTAATGAGTAGTTTTCAATAGAGATAAAGTGGTAAGTAATTTTGACAAAAGATGAATTCTTTGGCTTTTAGAGAGTGGATACGTGTGCCCATAAAACACCTTTTTCATCCTAGTTCCCATCTATTAGAATATAATGTAGTTAAAAACACCATCAATCAACTTTAAAATTATATTTATATCGCATCTTGTAGAATGAGCAACAAAAAGTTTTCTAACTTAATTATTCATTTGCTATAGCTTATATGTTCCATAAAGACCTTGTTGAATCATTCCTAAATGGTAAAAATGCTTATATATATTTTCTACAATAGACTATGATATTAGTTTTGTATGCTTCTAAAATGTACATTTGAATTTATTACTATCATGATTTAGAATTTATACGTCTCATCAATAGATCACTATAGAATTTAGAGGTATAATGCTTTGTGTCTACACTTTTAAGCAGTTGTATAAGATGAGAACCTTCAATAAATATAAATTTCTAAATGACAAGACCTCTTTGCATCATGGGTTGTAGGGTGACATCCAATTGTGTACCTCCAATAAAAGGATCAACAACCTATATACATAGATTTTAATTTATTTGTAATCCTTTAATCAAATCCTTAACGAGTAGAAATCCTTGAGGTTATTTTCTCTAGTGAGTCTATAAATAAGCTTATCTTATTTGAGGATTTAGTATTTCTCAAATTTAAGATATTCTTATAATCATTTCACAAAACCATGGCCTCACAGAAAGATATGGTTTCTTGATTTTTGTGATTTGACTTGCAAAATGAAATGGATGATCCACTATGCATATGGTTTGTTGTTGCATAATCTTTTATGTGAACATAATTAATGTTTTAAAGAGGTTGGATTTTAGACATACACCACACATTTGAAAATGTTACTAAGTGATAATAAAATCTATGTCTCACTTGGGCACCATAATAACAGGGTATATAGAATGTAATCTCTTAGATTCTATAACTATAGGATTCATTCCAATGGGTTGTCAACAAGATGTTAGAAACATTCAAGCATGTGCTTCAACACTTTTCCAGTTCCTAAGCACACTATCAATACTACAACTAGTGTAGGAATTTTATGATGTACCAATCATTTCATGAAAAATATTTCTTTTCGGAACCATTTTTCAGTAGTCTACTTCCTTGGAAACATTTTTCCAAGAACATCTATATAATTACCATTGGAAATAACAGAAATAAGGAAGGCAATGGTATATGAATTGGACATGAAATAAATACCCATGAGATGGTTTCCAAAATGAAGGTTAAACAATAATGTTGTAAGAATGCAAAATCTAGCTTTTGATGGGGCAGACATTGTTGCTGACATCTAACCAAGTCTCAAAACAATGGAAATCATATTTTTTTTTATTTTTAGACTGTAGGAATCGGTCAGGTATCCATTCCCTTATAAACTGCAATGTGCCTGGTAAAAAAATTTCATGTGACTGGTGACGCTGGCGTGAAACACCCTCTGGTACCACGGGGACGATGGGGAGACTAGACTGTTGGAATCAAGGAACACTGAGAGGGGGGGTGAATTAGTGTTCTGCAATTTTTAGCCTTATTAATGTGATCTTTAAAGCATTTATAACATTCAACCAAAAGAAAGATGCATGAACATAAAACAAGCAACTACAACACCATAACACAAGGATTTTTTACGTGGAAACCCTATTAAGGGAAAAAACACGTGGAGGTCAATCCACAATATGATCTAAGTATACTCAAAAAGTGTTTACAAAAGGGGAATGCACATGCATTCAGGCACATTGCCTAGAGCTCACTACTCAAAAACAAAAGAAGACTCACTGTCTTACAAAAGCATTTGGATTACATCTAGAAGATTTGAATTGAAAAAATAGCATCTGCTAATGCCTGATTATAGTTATGGTTAAGCACATTAATTTCTTTCTTGACCTTCTATCTGATTCTGCTCTTCTACTTTGTTTGCTTTAATTCGCATCACAAATCTTTTTA
>VDFB02049217.1:81796562-81876467 GCA_007258455.2 Sequoia sempervirens | reverse complement strand
GTTTATATTTTTTTTTTTGTCAAATAAAATAGTTCATCATTATTTTACTGATTATTTTGGTCATGGTTTTACTAATTTTTTAATTTAAATATGCATTGGTTTATTGGTGAAGTTGAATGGTTATTTTAAATGGTGGGTTGTTGTTCAAATGGTCGAGCACAATTGGTGAGTGTGATGGTCCTTGATTACACCTTCTACAAAAAATTAAATCCTCAAAGATACAATAAATAAGGATGAGATTGGGATTGTGATTTGGACAAATTTGACATAATGGATACTCCTCAATCCTTGGCCCTTAGTTGATGAGGTATTCATTTAGACCTATATTCTTGATATCAATGGGTTACAAAAAATAGTTTGACTTCAAACCAAAAAAAAAATGAATGATTTGAAATGACCTCACTAGAGATTTAATCTTGTTGAGTACATGACCCCCAATACGTTAAGGGATGATGCCAGAATAATCTCCCAAGTAACTTTATCAGAATATATACCCCTCAATTATTTTCTCTTAATCGAAAAAGATCAACTTAAAGTCACACTTCCATATCAAATTTAAAAAACACTTTTAATTTGACTTAAAACCCTAAAAATAAAAATAAAAAATCATCTAATTATTACTTTTTATTTATATTTCACATTCTCAATTCAACTCATTCTAACAAGAAAAATAATTGAATAAGTTTCAAAGATTAGATTGTTAGAGTAGAAGTGTACTTATTGATTTGTATATTTAGGGTATTGGAGTCATGCTAAAAATAGGCATGTTCAATGTTAATCAAATGTTTCAAAAAAAATCTAGCCCCAATCATACTCATTTAGTGTAGAGAGAGTTTAACTATAGCCAAAAATATCATAAGTGATTTTTTAAGAAGTTACAATGCTTCATTTGTTGTGTTTTTAGTTATATAGGATCTTTGGTATTCATTTAGAAACATCTTTGCTACTATTATTCTTTATATAGCTCCAAGATAAGTTATTGTAGCAATTAATGATTCTTTTTCTCAATGGTTTTTACATAATTAGTTTAGGCTAGTGTTGTTCCAACCCATAAGACATAAAGGAGTAACGATCTAAGAAGGAAACAGAGAAAAATGAAGGGCTTGTATAGAGTTTGTAAATTATTGGTTGTTCAAGAGAAGTCAATATTCAAAGGTAGTAAATTACTATATAATAGTTCATTAGATGGTGGCTTGAGATCTCTTACACTTCTAATATTTTTTTTTCTCATTATGGATTTCTCTAGGTCAATGTTATTTATTTCTTTATTATGTGTGTTCTATGCTTTCCACTTATTTCATTTTATTGTTAATTTTACTTAATCATTCTTTCAAACACATGGATTATTTTCATAGATTTTTATATTAGAAAACCTCATTATAGATTTACATTGAAGTTTAATAGACTTTACTTTGGTGTGTATTGTAGTGGAATCTCCACATTAATTATGGATCATATAGTTATTAGAGATATTTTGAAGATATTGTGGAGTTTTTATTTGTGTGGTTAGTTTTCAATATTTCTATCCATTAATAGAGCACTAATTTACTAGTGGAAAAGTAGAGTTATATCATTTGTAGCAAGAGTTCAATAATAAATATTGGATAAGGAGAGTGAGAAGAACAGATGATGATGTAAACCATATTGATGAGGAGAGATTTGTAAACCTAGAAGAAGATGTGATAGGAATTTTTTAATCTACAAGGAAGCTAGGACACATCATCAAAACTATTGAGGCACTCTTGGAGAAAATAGTAATGTGTGTCAATGATGCATGCATCCATTGTTGTATCAAGTTGTAATTGGAATTTGATTCTTGTGATGACACAACACTCTAAAAAGGACCATGTAGTGTACTAGATAGATTTTGTAAGAGCCCATCTTTTGTGATTTGTGTTGACTCTTGCATGATGTTTTGTTTATATGATTGGACTATTCAGGATTTTTGTGGATGATAGTTTATTTCATATACGTAGACGATATTTTTTTATGCTTATATACCTTTCTAATTGTCATGGGAGTCTTGGTTATATGATGGGTTTTGATTGATTATCGCTAGTGGTAGTTATATTGTGTAACCAAATAATTAACTTATGTGAAATTGCAAGTAGATGTTTGAGGATTATATTTAATAAGTTAAATGTCCCCTTGTGTAGGTTAATCCATTTCTATGGTGTCTTTGTGATTTTATAGAGGATTATTATAGATAAGAATCTTTTGAAATTAATAATTGTTTCAAAATGTTATTTTGATATATGTTATATGCTTTGGCTATTGTTATTATTACCCCATATGATATACTAACACTTGTTGTTGAGTGAGCAAGTATCATTTACCAATGGTTTACTAGGGGGTCATATAGCTATTTTCTTATGTATAATTTTTCCTGTGAATAGTTATTTTAACTCATATGGAGGTATTTATATCTAGTGTTGTAATGTTGTGTTCATGTTATTTGTGTGGTTTATGTGATGTGATGTCATTTAATTGTGTGAAAAAAAATATTTTTAATACCTTTGTGAGTTGTCTCATAGTATTTTTTAATTTTTTGTAATTTATATGTCTTTTATGTGAGTTAAGTTTTTATACACTTAAATTCTCCCTAGGTGCTAGATATGATGGTAAGGGGTTTATTAAGCCTTCAAAATATGTATATTAAGTGTTTTTAAGAACCTAAAAATTCCCATTTATAAAGGGTGATGAAAATGGACTTGGTTGGGGTGGTTGTCAGGAAGTTTCCTTTCTTTCTTTCTTTTTGAAATGGTGGGAAAATGGAAACCTTTAGATATTTCCACTCTTTTGAGGGTTTGAAACCTTTCCCAAATGTTTTATTAAAAGGGGATATGAGGTGGATTGAAAGTGCAAGGATGGAATGAGGGTTTGATGGATCTGGACAAGGTATGAAATTGACTTACAACCTGATAGGTGAGTCAACCAACCCTTAACCAAATCTGGAAATTCCCTAATGATGAAATGTGATGATCTAACTAAGCTAAGAGTGTAATTTACTATTCTAATGCAAATACAAAAAGTATAGAAGTTCACAAAAAAATTCAGGCAACATAAATAAGAAGAGCAGGACACTATGCACCTGTGATTCAAATTTGGGGCATAAAATGGTGGACACAGATGCCCAAGGTGTGAGTGTCCTTGTATGTTTTTTTAGATCTATTTTTGGGGTCCTCTGATATCAAATCTAAGATCTAGGATTTTTCCTTCGGATCTATTAAAACACTTTTGAGTATTTATATAACTAAGTTTCTATAGCTTGGCAAGATGTATGATGAAAAATGCAACAATGAACAAATTGTCTTCCAGATCCTTCCAATCTTCTTCAAACCTGATATTTTCACATTCATAAAGAGGAGAAATGTTGGGCCATTTTAGTGGCTTCCCTCAATCAAACCATGTGTAAGTGTTTCCACTTCCACAATGACAATGTCAATGATAAATTGATAAGCGAAAGGAAGGAAATGATGAATGAACAAATGCTGCAACTCACCACTCTTTAATGGCTTCCTTGAAGGACTAAAGTCATACACATCACTTCAAAGGATCTTGGATCTTTCTTGATAGATTTTGTTTAATGCTTGAATTTCCTTAGAGACCTACAAAATGGTAGCTTCACAAAACAATGATAACATAAACACACATAAAATCACATAAAATTTGACATGATGTTAGGACCTTGAATTGTTGCAATAGTGCTCTAAAATGTTGCTCTTGACTTGCTCAATAATGCTCTTGACAATAGTTTTTTCTCATGAATTCCCATTAGATTTGAAATGATGCAATAACTAGGTATTTATAGACATTTATTCAATTTCTCAAAAAATAAATCCCGATGGCCAACTTTGGACATTTGAAATTCAAATATTAAATTGCCGATAATGAAATATTTCAATTATAGGAAAAATAGGAAACTCATGCCCGAGGCATGAGTATCCTAGACCTGTTTTCTAGGATAGTTAATGTCGAGGACAATGTGTTCGATAAATGCAATTGATTCCCAATTATAATTCCTTGAAAGTTGTCAAAAATATGCCACAAAATGCATAATTTAGGAAATTAAATACTTAGTTAGGTCCAATAATAAAAGGGGGGACAAAACATAAGGTGAAATTATCATGGGTGATAATATACAACACTACATTTAGCCCCCACTTTAGTGAGATTATGAACTTATGCTCAGACTCACAATAAAGTAGAGAAATATATGTCAAGAGGGGTTTGATTGTACAAATGTTGAAAGGATAGGATGACTGAGGATCAAGGGGGTGGACAAGTCCCCAGGATCCAAGATCCCATGAAAAATCAATATAAGCACAAAGGAACAAACACATGTATGATATGCAACAAGACAACATACACTAACATACAATTCCAAAATAAATGCAAAGAAAAAGGAAAAGGGGGTATGAGCTAACAAGTTGTATTATTCTAGTGGACATACAAAAGCATTCACAACTCACACAATGCAAAGTATGATATTTGCTAGGTGAACCATAAAAAGGAAGACACACAGGCTAGTGAAGTCCAATATTCACTAGCTAAGCCCCTAAGATAAGGAAAAATGTGAGACACACACTAGGTCTACAAGGTGTGCTCAACCATACCAAGATTTATACTCCTTGATAACCTTGATAAGGTGCCACAAAATGCAATGCCAATGCTACACTAGATTCAACTATTGTGAATAAAATGAAGTAAAAAAAGCTCAATGTCAAAGTCAAATGTCAATGCATCACTAAGTCCAACCTCTATGGACAAAGTGAAGAAAAATAATGCCAATATATGCCCCCACTTTAAAGAAATTGCTAAACACCATGCTGTGAGAAATTACTTTAAAGAAGAAAAATGATAAATTCCAAAGAACAAAAGATCACAAGAGCTTGTTTGCGTTGACGATGATTTTACTCGCAACAAATAGGGAAAATAAATTCTTCATTGACAAAACCGCAAAGAGCCTATCCTTCTTGAAAGATATGGAACAAAGACAACCTAAAGGGGAATTCTGCATTAACATGAAAAGATTGGATTTAGTTCAATCCCAAGTCTATGATAAACAAGTCATGGTTGCACTAGGGTCGCTTTCAAGTACTGATGCGATATTTTGTTGTTAATCTCAAAGGGACTATGGTTTCAAATTAAATATTTTAGGTGTTGTATTTTCAATTGAATCATAAAGACAACATCATGAAGTCAAAACATTTGCAATATTACTTCATGAACATCACAAATTCCTTGCTATCACTTAAGTAGATTTAGTATTAAGCATTCAACAAATACATGGAAAATAAAAGATTTTAAATAAAATTCCATCCATTCATTCAAATTGTGGAACATTTTCAAGAATTTAAACATCTATTAGAAGTTTCTCCAGTTATTCTCCATGCATGCCCCAAAGAATCAACTAAAACAGAGCAAACCACTTTATACTTCACCAGATTGCTTCACAACTACATATAAAATGGTGCAAGCTTTTAAAGAGAGGGGTTTCATTTTTGGACACCGAGTAGGTTTTGTATGCACCCTTAAATGACACAACATATAGTCTTGTTTGGATAAACTAACAAAACCAGCTACAAAAGATACTGAGATAGGTAGATATCTAATAAGCTTTGATATTAATCAATGTCTATGTGTATACAAAGTTTTATGCCGGAATGGTTCAGAAAATAGGAAAAAAGAACAAAACTTGAAAAGTTTATGCTCCTTTGACATCCACAAATTTTGAACTTAAAATAAAAAAGGGATCCTCTGGCCTTTTATAGAACACAAGGCTCAGATAGGATAAGACAAATACATGAGAGGAAATCCAAGGGACCAATCACATCAAGGCACGTGGAATGTAGTGACCAATAGGAGAATTAAAATCGAAGTCAACAAAAGTCAACTCCAATTACACATTGAAGCTCTTTGGGTGCTAATATTTAATCATCGTCAGGATGATACTTTGAATCAGGATAGTGTGTAGGGACTTCCCATATATTCAGAATGAACAAGTGGAATTTTTTCCCCCACACATCGCTTGGCTCCAGTTCTATCACTCTCAGAAATGGGCTTCCTCAGAGGCTGGCGCTTTTCATCCGTCGCATGTGAAATACTAGGATCCCCAACATTCATGTGGATTCAAACTCCTCTTCCAATAGTATCCCAAAATAATCGAATTGGAATGAAAATGATTCTATCCACAATTCAAGTTTTCCTGACAATCCATACTCGAACTTTGCATCAAAATCTGCATCTCCTGCAATCACAAATTCCACACATTAAATCCCTTTAAAGAAAGAAAGAAATAAAAAATTCATAACATCTCATGTAAATGAAACCATTATTCAAATGTTAGTACAAAATCTTGTAAATAACATACTTTCTAGAATATCATAAATCCTCACATAAATACTGGATTACCGAAATCATTAGATAATTTTAAAATTTTAACATTTTCACTTCACATTACAACTCGGTACCTGTTATTCAGCTCTACCCACAAACTTTCCCAAACTTTGGTTATATCAAAACTCCATTTTACTAGACTCCATTTATATCAGACTAGAGCCTTCCATTCAAACTCACATTACCTTTTTCCTTTTCAACTATTTTCTGTAACCGGTATCTGGTGCCCGAAGCACTTACATTACAGAGTACTTTATATTAAAGATTTCTCTTTTCTATTTACTTCCGATGATCTTTCAATTTGCTAGCTCCTGCCATAAGAGTTATTTTTCACTTGGGTCCCCAAGTCTTATAGTCTTGGGGTGTGTTGTGAGACCACACAATAGTTTAGAAATCCCTATGCCAATGATATGTTTCCAAATAAAAATACATAATGATAATGGGTTGCCCCCAAATACAATGTGATAAATAACATGGAAAGGTACACTAAGGGATCCATGGATATGAGATTAGTATGTCTTTTCTAAAATAATATAGTAGAGCTCATAACTAAAATTATCCCCCAAATAATCATGGAACAACAAACACAAAGGAGGAATGACACATAGAGAGAGGAGACAAACAAGATATTAGGGTCAACATGGAAGAGACCTAAATGTCTCAACACTTTGCATCGTCCCCAAAAGGAAGACACAAGAGAAAAAGAAAAGATAAATTTTAGGACATATAGAAGAATGAAGATACAAATAGAAGAATGTTATGACAGGTTTGTTTGCTTTGTATCCTTGCACCAACAAAGCAATAAGGGTCATCCAAAGAAAACTCACAAACATTAAAACACACCAAGCAACACCACATAGGAGATCATATCACATGCAAGAAAACAAAAAAAAAACACAAAAAAACATGGAGTATGTCACATGCAAGCCAACGTAAAGCAAGTCATTTGCATCCCAACATTTCTCATCATAAATGGAAGGTAGATAACTAGCTAAAGGGACCATGAAAAGTTTCATACTAGGAGCATCTCTAGGTGCAACATGTGGTGGGTCACTCTCATTAAAAGGATCATCACAATTTCCCCCATCTAAATTCATTTGTTTTGAAAATGAAACATTAAGTTCATTATGCACTTCCTCATCAATTTTAGCGATTTCATCATTAGCATCTAGATTGATCATAATGGGAGGTTTTATGATAATTACATTTCAAGTCTCTTGTTTGTTTTCTTGTTGTGGTTCCATGTCTTGTTTTATTGGAAGTCATATTTCTTCTTGAATTGTTTTCATAGGTGTTGGATTATCATAAACTATTATGTTCTTTTCTTCCAATTGGTAATAATAGCATGATGTTTATGCCTATGCTCTTTAGCACTTTTGTTTCTTCTTACACGATTTCCAAGTTTTGATCAGGGAAAAATTTAGTGGCAAATCTTCACCAATTGGTGAATTTTAGATATCGGCCAAGTCAAAATTGGTGAATTAATCACACCCAATAGGGTGGTCAAATTGCCTGGATTTTATGAATTATTGGTCCAATGCATGTCCATTCGCCATCAATTTTTTTTATGAGGCATATTTAAGTAACAAATTCACCATAACAAACTACGTGTTTCAAATGGACTGATTAATATTTTTTCCTGGAATCTCAGAATCATGTAATAAAACACATACATATTCGCCAATACTATTAAAGTAACATTATATTAGGACCCATTTCGCCAATTAAAATTTACAAATAGTTGCTTATGAGGACCTATTTCGCCAATAACATTAAAAAAAATTACATTTGAGGACACATTTCACCAATTGTCGTGATACCTCCATGCTAATCGTAGGGCCATAATCGCCTTGAAAATTACAACATATCATTGTATAATCACACAAGATTCACCCAATTTTTAATATGCCATTTAAAAATCCTGTAGAATTCACCAAATATGGATTGATGTAAATACAATTGAAGCTGTCATTTATTATTACACATTTTGTTTAGTTATTGATTCAGAAGTTGGACTTGGAACCTTGAAGTTGATCATAGGCAAGTTACAAACTTAAAACACAGGCATTCCTGCATTAACGAATAGCAAGCCAGTGAAAACCTAAACTTAAAGGTGAGAGATCATTTCTTCATAGTGTTGCAAGATTTTTTCTTATCTCTTTTCCATTCTTGCTTCAATCTTAAAGATGATATTAAGTAGGGAATGGTATCTATTAGTATTATGAATTATCTATATTCTATGTCCTTCTTAAACAAGAAGACATTTTTTACCAGCTTTTATTTGAAGTGAGAGATCAATATGTCGAGCAACAAGTGCAACAAGGGTAAGACTCCTCAGGGTGGTGAAGGGACTGGGATGCCATCGAAATTCCAAAAACATAGAGGTACCATATAGTCTTACTTTGGAATTGGAAATGCTTCTAATCCATCAAATAAAGATGGAGCTACATCATCAACTCTTCCACCAAATATTAATGAAGAAGGCATTCACAATACCTCACTGCCACCGGAAGGTCAAGGTGAGATTGTCATTGAGTTAAATGAGTCAAATGAGGATGGAAATGTCGCAGAAGATGTTCCAAGGGATACCTTGGTTAGCCAAAATGAGATAATTGACTTGGATCAAGATGATGTTGGTAGCAATAAAAGAAAAGGAAAATCAAAAGTGGGGTGCGAGTGGGAAATGACAAGGAATTTTCAGCTTGGTTGGTTGTCAAAGTACGTATTCATTATACTAGTGGAGAAAGTAAACAAAGATGAAGCTGCAACATAATGCATATGTACGATTTGTAGTTGGAAATGTAAAAGAGAGAAGTTGTAGCTAAAGCTTAACACTATAGAAAAGCATATCAGTAAATTTTATGAAAAACAAATCATAGACAGAAAGGAACAATCAGTTGTATGATGAAAATAAACTTTAGGAAGAATGTCTTCATGTTAAGTATGCCACATAATATGAAGAGAATAATCAAAGAATTTCGAAGCTTACTGCATGTCGAGGTACAATTGAGGCTCAAATTGGAAAAGCAATGCAAGGAGAAAATTTGTCAAAAATTGTTCAGATGAGTGTTGTTTTCCATATTTTGTCAAGAGGGCGTCCTATGATAGACTACTTAGACTATTCTAATTTATTATCTTTTTTGGGTGTTCCTCACTTTCCTAGCTCACATTGGTCAGTAAACACTAGATGGGAATGGGAAAACTGTCTTGTTGTAGTGGAAAAGCAAGATTTAAAGGATAAAGTAAAAGAGTCTAACTTCATTGCATTATCTTTAGATGAAGTTACTATAGTAGATAATACTTCTTGGGTCTGTATGCATTTGTATATTGTAAAAAAACATGTCCACCAAGCTCATCTTCTCTATGTTCATAAAATGAAGGATAGTTCAACATCACAAAATCTATTTGAAATAGTCAAGAAATATTTAAATGAAATTGCAGGTATGGATGACTTGACAATTGCCAAAAAGTTGGTGTGTGTAGGAGTTGATGGAGCTGCAATGATGCAAGGTCACAGGAGTGGTGTTTGCACAAAGTTACAAACTAATTATGCACCATACATGCTTGGCATTCACTGCATGGCCCATAGAATGAATTTAGCATTCAAAATTGTAAGCAAGTTTCCTATATTATCAAAATTTGAAAATCTAGTTTGCGATCTTTATGCATACTTCTATCAAAGTCCCAAACATTGCGTAGAATTTAAAATTTTTGCTGAGGGAATAATAGTAGGAAACAAGCTTCTCAAGGATTTTGATACTAGATGGATCTCCCTACATGGACCAGCGCAACGAGTTCTTTCAAAATATCAATCCTTGATTGGAGTAATGTACGGGCATCGCAACATAGTAGACAAAGCTCCTGACCTCTTACATACGTTAAGCAATATAGAGACACTCTTGACTCTAGCTAGTCTTCTCCCCATGCTAGATGAAATGAACAATCTTGTGAAGAAATCCCAAGACAAAACTATGTATATTTATGATTATTCCAAACTATGTATATTTATGATTATTCCAAACTATGTAGACATACATACATGGCCCTCGATCATCTATATCTAGATATAACTTTTGAAAGCCCAAATTATTTCATCTAGTAGAAAATTATTGATTTGAATAAGCTTGATAATTATTTATAGTTTAATGCAAGTGGGCACTTATGTATCTATGTACGCGGATTTGAGATAGAAATGTACCATTGTACGACAACTAGGTGCTCTAATAGAGAAGTACCTGTTAGAAAGGGAGATTTTAATGACATTGTTAAATATTATAGTGGTAATTTGAAGGAAATTACAAAATGTCTTTTGCAAGAGATTCATGATAGATTCCCTCGACAAGAAATACTTGAAGCCATGGGTATTGTGTATCGTCAATTTTGGGTAAACAAATATAGCCCAAATTTTTTTCATGATAAAGTAAATATCTTGATTGATCACTTTTTGAAAAGTGTAACATACAATGAGTAGACAATAGAAGGAATTATAAATGCAAATAAGCTTAGACAACAATGTAAGAATTTTGCAAGAAGTATGATGGACCAGTTTCAATCCATGGGTATGGAGAAGTCCTGTGAACCAAGATCAATAACAAAGGTTTGGACAAACTTAGGTCAGAGTGAAATATTGCGTGGTTTGATATCATAATATTTTGAATTTTTTTATTTATGTCAAACAATGATATTGGGGTTAGTGGAGGATGAGAGAGTTTTCAGTTGATTGGCATTTTTGAAATAAAAGTTAAGAAAAAAACTAGACAAGAATTTGGAAAATTGCTTGAGGATGAAAGGAACTGTGTATAGTGTCAAAAATTTTCCTTTAGAAAGGGCACTCACAATCTGGAGGTCCATATGAAAAAGAAGAGGGTTGTGCAATACTCCAATTCCAAATGATGGTAATGGTGGCAAGGGTAGTGGTAGTGGCAGTAGGACAAATGGCAATAACACAATGAATGTTGAATTTGAGATGAGAGCCGAAGAAAATGAAGATCAGACTCAAAATCAAGATGACTCTTTTAGTTTATCTCAAGTTGAACGTTAGTTTCAGGACCCTGACTCCATTTGGGAAATGGAAATGAATTAGAAACTTTTAGGTATTTATACTACACTTCATGAATTAGTTTCCATTGTTCCAAACTGTAGTTGATGATATTTTATATTGTATTCCATGAAAATGTGAATCATTGCACTTCATGATATTTTATTTTATATTGCACTTAATGAATCATATTCCAAACTATACTTGATGATATTTTATATTGTTGTGGACACGAAAAAAGTAACCCTTTTACTTTTTCTCATGTTTAGGCTCTCCTAGTGGATTTTGGCTTTATTTTTCCTAGATTTAATGTTGTAATGTGGTCAACACATTCACATTAGGTTTTGGACCCTTGTGAATCATTAAGACTTTTAGGATGTCTTGTAAAGGTGTTGTGAAGTGTTGTAACCAACTTTCACACTTTTCTAGGATCCTTTCATCATAATTCACCTAAATAATCCCTTTTTATCACTTACCAAGTCTTATTTCAAAGTGTTGTAAAGTGTTGTAACCCACTTTCACGCTTTTCTAGACTTTTCATCACTAATTCAACCCTTTCTCATGTTTAAATGACCCCTTAATGCACTTTCCAACCCTTCTTAAGTGTGTTTTTGAGGATATTCTTGTTAGACAACATTTAATGCCCTTTAATTCCTGACACCCAGTTAATTTGCTATAGTGTGACTAAGTCGCCAATAGGGGCGACTTAGTCCTTTTTGCCACAAAAATCAAAATCATTCCAAATTTCTTGCGGGATTTCATTCTCTTACCCTTGAGGTCGGCCTATGATGTGTTATTTTCGGGGAATTTAGGAAAATCAAGTATAAATAAGGGTTTTTTCCCTCATTTTAACCCCCCCCATTCATTCAAGCATTCTCTCAAGCGAATAACTTAATCATTCTCAAGCATTCAAGCACTCTAAGCCTAATCAAGTCATCCATTGGAGCACTTCATTGCATATCTTCAGATTTCTACATCAAGATTTTGGTAAGTTTATGACATTGCATGTTGTTTATTTATCATTCTCTTTTTATTTCATTTCATTATCTAGGGTTTGATTACCAAAGTGGGGTTTGACCAATGAAAACCCCTATACTCTAACCGTAAACCATTTTTCCCTCTTTGCATGTGTGTTTGTAGACTTTATAGGCAGATTTGTCAAAAAAATAGGTGTTGAAAAGTGGTCAAGAAGTCATCAAATTCATTGAAGTCAAAAAATACCTAATTCAAGCTTGGAGACTCTTTTTATCTCGTTTTCTGCAGAATCAAGATTGGACACATGTTAGAAAAGCAAGTGTAGACCTAAAGCTATAGGATCTTCTCCTAAAATTCCTAAAATATGTAGGTGGAATAAGTCACCACTAGTGATGAATTAGTCCCACTACTAGGCCTAAGAAGTGGTTTCTGCATTTTCGAGTACCCATTTGGCAGATTCTTGTTCCAACAAGTTCTCCTCGAAACTGGGACTAAGTCGCCTAGCTTGGCATAAGTGTCCTAGTCAACATTTTCAGTCAATTCTACAAGATTACAGAATCTCTTCACACCATATTTTAGATTCCAGGTGCACCTCTCCAATTTTGTTTAGTTATTTCATCATTAACTTGCATTTTTAGGTGTTTTTGCATATCACAGTGTGTTTTCCAGCACTTTGCATTTCCTAGGTTTAGCATCATTAAATCGTTTTCTTTTCAGATCAGTGCATTATTATATCATAATTAGATATATTACATCTTATTTACATTAATCTTAAGTGTAGATATTTTCATTTTGGACCCCAATTCTTTCTCCTTTTAGGTGAAAAACCCTAGAAGGAGCTTAAAGCATTTGGGTAATCCAAAATCATTGTTTACATTTTGGTGAGCCTAAATTTTGAACATATTCACTTCTGATTTCAAGTGCATCCTTTTGGAATATGGATTCTATTGTTGTCATTGATCTAATCCGCACTACAATATCTGACTATATCTGAAGATAGAGTGAAGTACAAGGTATCTGGTTGAAGTTGAATCTATCAAGTGGTTTGCTTGATCAATTTAAGAGTTTTGGTTGTGGATCTCAGGGAAGGTCATTGGATATATGAAATGTGTCATTCTTGAGTCTTTTGCTATCGCATCAAGTGGTGTATGAGTTAGGAGATCTGGTCGTTCGATTTTTTGTTCATCAGTATATGAAGGCCGACTAAGTGAATGTTGGGTGTTGCGGATGTCTAAAGCGAAATTGTTTGAAGTATTTTTGTGTTGGAGATTTTGTTTTGGGTCCTAACTATGCTATGGCCAACTTTGGTGGATGCGCATTAAATGTTTTTCACGATTTGAGCCGACAATTGGAAGATATTTTCTATTTTATATAAGTCGACATATAGCGACTGAATTCTTGGTAGCAGATATATATATGAGATCGGTTAATTCATTTTGACAGGTATGTGTGGTGTTCAATATGTGTGGGTGCGTATTGCAAATATTAGAAAAGCAGTTAAGCGATTTTCATTTAAGCAGAAGAGGATTTTGTGAAGCGAATTAAGGCAAAGCAGAGTGAAGTGCAAAATTAGACAGAAGGTCCAGAATCTGATCTATGAGCCTAGCCAAAACTATAATCCTGGGCATTTGTAGATGCTATTTTCTCAGTTCAACCTTTTGTTGTAATCCAAATCTTTTGTAAGGCAGTGAGCCTTCCTGATTTTGAGTAGTGAACTCTAGGCAGTGTGCCTGAATGCAAGTGCATTCCCATCTTGTAAAACACTTATATTTTGAGTACTCAAATTGTGGATTGACCTCCACTGTGGTTTTTCCCTTAACCAGGTTTCCATGTAAAAAATCCTTGTGTTATAGTGTTGTGGATTATTGTTCTATGTTCATGCATCTTTCTTTTGATTGAATGTTATATACACTTGAGAGATTAGTTTAATAAAGTTAAAATTTGCACAACACTGATTCACCCCCCCTCTAAGTGTTGCTTGAGTCCAACAATTGGTATCAAAGCTAAGTTCCTTAGAAGAATTTTTACAGCTTGAGGTGGATCTTAGAATGTTATGGACTCTGGTAGTCTTCAAAAACAACTTTTGGTGGCACTTTATGACCTTGATCAGTCTAAAGTAGAAGTTCAAGAATTGAGAGAAAATCTTAAGGATGCTGAGAAATTCATTTAGAAATTGAAGGATTAGATTATTAAGTCTAGGGAAAAGAGAAAGGATATCTGTGATCATATTAAGTAGAAAGAAAGAAAAAGCATGGATGATGTTCACTTGAATCAAACCTTGAAGGAAATAACTGAAGAATGTGAAAAGCTTGCTAGAGACAATGCTACCCTAAAGCATGAGATGGAGACTACGGTGATGAAGATGACTAAGGATATTGAAGAAATAAATAAGAATGAGGAAAATCTTGTCCAGTCCCTAAAAGAGAGATCTGATGAATGTAGAAAAATTAATGGAGAATTCATTTAGTTAGAGATTGAGCTGCAACAATCTAGAAACAATGAAGAAGAGCTTGAAAAACAAATTGTTATTCTTAGGGATGAACTCACTACTGCAAATGAATACAAGGAGAAGTTCAAAATTAGCTTTGTTAAGCTTGATGAGCTGACTCAAGGGTAGAAAAATGAAAATGATAAGCGAGGTCTTGGTTATGGAAAATGAGGTAGTTCTGGATTTGGACAAAGGAATTCTAAGCAAGGAAATCTGATGAACAAAGCAAAAATGCATATGGTAAGACAACCTAATGCTCAAAAGTTTAATGGATATTGTTTTGCTTGCAATAAATTTGGTCATATGGCTGCTCAATGTAAAAGCAAAATGAAATTAAGTGATTCATCATTTTCCGGTTAGTGTTTCAATTACAATAAGTTTGGTCACAAGTCAATTGAATGTGGAAATGTCTCAAACAACTCTGTCAATAGGAGTGTTAGATGTTATACCTGTGGAATATTTGGGCATATTGCTAACCAGTGCAGATCGAGAAGAAATCAATGGAGTAATTGGTTTGAACAAGGAAATTTTGTGTGTTTTAATTGAAAGAAATATGGTCACATTACAAGATTCTACAGAAACAAGAATATGGATAGAAGAGGTCCGGTATACAAAGGCATAAATATGTAGAAAGATGATAAAGGAAAAGGGAAAGTGACTATAGATGAAATAGGAGATTAGATGAAGAAGACATGGGTGAAGAAGTGTCCCTCTATTACAGGAAATGAGCTAGCACCAAAAACTGCTTTTGGTAATTCCTCCAGGAATTAGTTTTGGCATTTGACCTAGGGGGAGCTGTCAAGAAAATATTTCAAACCCCCTTCCAGTAATTGACACTGAGATGTGGATGAGTGCAGTGGTTTCACTGATGATCTATAGATGCCACTGGAATAGTTGGAAAGGATGTCATGCTGAGCTGAGGATCCACAGAAGAGTTATCTTTCGTAGACTGAGAAAATAGGGTATCTCGATAAGTTAAGGAAAAAGCATTTCTTACAAAAAAAATTTAGGTGTGTGAAATACAAAAGGGAACTTGAAACCCTCATTTTCCACTTTGTGCCAAAGAAAAAAAGGAGAGCACTCTGCACTAGAATTTCGAAAGAATATTTGGCGGTGAAACCCTAATCCATTAGGTATTTCGGTAGTATTGAGAAATTTTAATTTGGTGTGGGGTTGAAGAACTTATTTTCAAGACATGTGTACGGAAGGGAAAATGGAACAAATAAAAGGAATGGTAAAACTAGGTGAATATGGCAGTGAGAAGATTAGAGCTAAAAGGAACATGTTGTCACATGATGAATTGAAAAGGTTGAAAGAAGAAAAAAACAAAAGCTTGGATATTTGGAGTGAATTCCCCTATTTCAGAAATGTAGAAGTCATGGAGTTTATTCTGAACAAATTGAATGATGATATTTTGACTCTAGATAAACCCTACCTTATTTCGAAAGAAGTGATTGTAGCTGTAATTGGGTTATTTAAAGTTGGGGATGTGCCGAGGAAGAATTCAATTCGAAACAAAGAAGTTGAAACCCTAACTCGAGTAACTGGAGATCAAAGGGCACTAATAATTTCCATAATCAAAGATTCAATGAAAAGGTACGTTTTGGATGGAATATCCTACAAAATCTTTTTTAGAAACATAGAAGGTGAAACTTTGGTAGGTGTTGTTTACATTTCACACAAGATGATAATGGAAGATCAAGATTTTGATCTTTGTGAATTACTGAAAGATCAATTAATGGAGAATGTGCAATTGAAAAAGGAGACAAATGACCCTTTTAGGTTTGGTACTTTGGTTATATTCCTTGTGATGTATTTTATGAATTTCTTACCCTTGAATAACAATGTAATATGGGAAGAGAGTGAATCAGTTTGCAAGAAGATTTACATATACTCTAATAATTTGGAAAATTGTGATCAAGTATATGAAAGTTTCTTTAAAGGTTTGCTAAGGAAGTTTGGATCAACTGGCATTTCCATTATGGTAAGAGGACTTGAAGTTGGTTCCTCCTCTAGTGAGATGGAGAGAAAGAAGAGAAGAGAAATTTTTTTTGATATCAATACTCCACCAACATGCAAGACTTGAAGAGTTGAGGGGAAAGGGAAAGAACAAGTGATTGTGGACATACCAGATGAGGAATCTGATAAGGAATCTGAGGACACCCTTGAAAAAGAACTGGAAACAACTAAAACTAGAACAAGAAAAGGAAAAGAAAAAAGGAAGTGAAGAAGAAGGTGTTCTAACTAAGGAAGAGATATTGCAGCTTATTCATGAGGAAGATGGAATGGAGAAAATTGTGAACATGTGGTCTATTAGAACTTCATATGAGTAGGACATGATCTTAAGCATACTAAGTGCTCATCTTGTACAAAATCATATCAGATTGGAGAGTTTGCAGAATAAGTTGCCAGAAGAGATGTTTGAATGCATCAAGGAAACCATGGACTCTAAGTCTTAGAACAAGGAGGAAGAAGAATTGATCCTACACCTAAAGAAACATGAATGAACTAAGGAAATGCATAAGCACAACAAACAACATTTACAACTATTGTCTTTGATTGCCTTATGCAATCAACAAGTACAAGGAGAAGCTGGAACAAATTGAAACAAAGTTGAACAATATTGGACAAAATTTTAACATGTCTGAGGATCAAGATAGTGCAATCAGGAAACAGATTCAGGAGTTACAAACAGAGCATACAAATGTTCATAACACTAGGAACATGATTGTTGACACCTTCTGGAAAGTGAAGGGAATAACTGAATTTAGGCTGGAACAGTTGATTGAGTTACTGTGGAAGGGAGAAGTATTGGAAGAAGCCTTTACCATTCTGGAATCCCTCATCAAGATTATCAACCAGACATCTGAAAACAATAGCATGATTGGAGTGGAAGCATGTAAGTAGTTTCTTCCGGAGATGAAGGAAAATTACAAAACAATCTTCAAATAGTAGTTGTATTCCTTTAGTTTTTGCATAAGTAAGTTTTTGGTTTCACTTCATAGGGGGAGGGAAAATAAAAAATATATATATATATATATTTTCAATGATGTCAAAGGGTGAGAGAGAGCAGTGAAAAATTCCTTATCAAACATAGGGGGATTTTTGTTGAGCTATGGCATTTTGAAGTTTTGGAGGTTCCGACACTTAGTCATTTTTCACTAAGTGTTGCCATCAATGCCAAAGGGGGAGATTGTTGGCATAGGGCTTCTAGTGTTGTCATTGATGGAAACTGAAGTCATTGATCTGGTCTACACTGCAATATTTGACTATCCCAAAAGATAGAGTGAAGTACAGGTATTCAGCTGAAGTTGAATCTGTTAAGTGGTTTGCTTGATCGGTTTAATAGTTTTGGTTGTCAATCTCAGGGAAGGTTGTTGGATATATGAAATGTGTTATTCTTGAGTCTTGTGTTGTTGCATCAAGTGGTGTACGAGTTAGGAGATCTGGTTCAATTTTCTGTTCATTAGTATATGAAGGCCGACTCTAAAGTGAATGTTGGGTGTTGCGGATGTCTAAAGCAAAATTTTTTGAAGTATTTTTGTGTTGGAGATTTTGTTTTGGGTCCTAACTATGCTATGTCCAACTTTGGTGGATGCGCATTAAATGTTTTTCATGATTTGAGCTGACAATTTGAAGATATTTTCTATTTTATTGAAGCCGACATATAGTGACTAAATTCTTGGTAGCGGATATATATATGATATTGGTTAATTCATTTTGACAGGTATGTGTGGTGTTCGATATGTGTGGGTGTGTATTGTGAATATTAGAAAAGCTGTTAAGCGATTTTCATTTGAGTAGAAGAGGATTTTGTGAAGCGAATTAAGGCAAAGTAGAGCGAAGTGCATAATTAGACAGAAGGTCCAAAATCTTATCTATGAGCCTAACCGAAACTCTAATCAGGAATTTGTAGATGTTATTTTCTCAGTTCAACCTTTTGTTGTAATCTAAATATTTTGTAAGGAAGTGAGCCTTCCTGATTTTGAGTAGTGAGCTCTAGGAAGTGTGCCTGAATGCAAGTGCATTCCCATCTTGTAAAACACTTATATTTTGAGTACTCAAATTTTGGATTGACCTCCACCGTTGTTTTTCCCTTAACCTGGTTTGCATGTAAAAAATACTCGTGTTATAGTGTTGTGGATTATTGTTCTATGTTCATGCATCTTTCTTTTGATTGAATGTTATATACACTTGAGAGATTAGTTTAATAAAGTTAAAATTTGCACAACACTGATTCATCCCCCCCTCTCAGTATTGCTTGATTCCAACACATCCTAGGTTTCATTTGCATTAACATGGCATTAGGTATTGCATTGTTTAAAATGCATCCTAGGGTTTTAAAAATTGCATTAGTGAAAAGCTCAAATAGCTTGCATTTTTGCATCATTTTTACATTGAAAACAACAAAAAATCTATATTTTCATATTGTAGTTGCATCTGTGCATTCTAAAGACATAAAATTGCATTCAAAATTTATGAAAAAACTCAAAAAAATCTTCACTGGGACTAATTTTCCACACTAGGTGACTTAGTCCTTCTGCACATTTTGCACTGTAATTTCTGGTATTTTTTGGGAATTTTCTGCATTTATGTTTTTTGTTACTACATTCTATCATACTTTCCAAATTTTTTGTCTATTGCATTTAATTTTCTTTCATCATGGCTTTTTTCTTTAATAAGTTTTGGATGTCATCGAAATCTTTACTAGACATGTCAAATTGTGCCTTTGGAGCTGATCCTAATGACCTCGAGCTTCCTCATGCTCCTTCAACTCCTCGTGAATGTCCTCCTAGTGTTGTTGACATCATTGGAGAAGATGATGATAGCATGAATAAGTTCTTAAATGAATGCCTTGACAACCTTGAAGCCAATGCAACATTTTACCCATCCATGAAGTCACAAGATCTTCCTACTGTCTCACCTCCTAACATGTTTGGTTACTTACATCCTAAAATGAATGGAGGAACTAAGTTCCCTCCAATAGGTGGACCTAGTTCTTCTACACAACCACCTCCTCAACCATTTTATGATAACAAAGTTACAAACACACCAATCAACCTTGAAGAAACATATGGCAAGGGCTCTACTATATTAAGCAAACAAGGATGTGACACAACAAATGAGCATGATATTCATCAACTTTTAGAACAAAGACCAGCAAATGAAAACACCACAGGGTTAGGATATCAAGATCTTCCTCATAATAACAAGCCTCCTTTTGAATATTGGAGAATTTTTGATGATGGTACAGTGATCTTTCATTCCCCTCCCAACTTGAATTTCCTTCTTCCACATGAACAACCCTTACACGATTCAATTGACAAGGATGCGAGGATCCCAATGGGTCCTCTTCCTACTTAAATCCATGAAAAAGGTGAATCTAGTAAATTCAAATGACCTTACAAATTGAAAAAATTAAAGTTCCCTCTCCATTCACCACCTGAATATGAAAGGAAACTCCAAATACTTTTAAACAAAGGTCGCATTCTATTACCACCTATGAATAGGTTGGTAATCCGTCGTAAAGATTCCAATATACCTTATTGTAAATATCATCGTGTTCTTGGACGCCAAACTGATGAATGTCAAACTTTGAAGGACATACTGAGTAAGTATCACTTTATTGATATCAAATTTTATCCTATCATCCCATAGTACCCTATCACCAACCTTATCATGCAATAGTTGTAGAATTTTCCATTCTCACTATTGCATGATCTTTCCCATCACCTATCTTGGCTCATTCTTTCCTTACACTCAGTGGGGGAAAGAAGTTGTTAGCCTTGTCATAGTAATGCATTTTTCCTTGTCTCTTCATTGCATTATTCG
This sequence comes from Sequoia sempervirens, assembly GCA_007258455.2. Classification (NCBI taxonomy): domain Eukaryota; kingdom Viridiplantae; phylum Streptophyta; class Pinopsida; order Cupressales; family Cupressaceae; genus Sequoia; species Sequoia sempervirens. The sequence continues at coordinate 81,855,735 of VDFB02049217.1, read as the reverse complement.
CCTTTTTCTTATACTACTTGAAATTGTGAAGCGAATAACTCAGTTGATGGTTGGCTTGCATTTGCATTTTTCCTTTTTCCTTTCTTGGGTGTGATTTTTTGTGCGTATCGTGTTCCCCTGTGATATGACGTTTGATGTTCTCTCTCTCTCTCTCTCTTTGTCACATTCCTCTATTTATACCTCTATTATTCCATATGTCGTACATTTCCATTTTATTTTACGCTTTTGTTTTGTTTTTTCCTTTTGGGGATGACACAAAGCATTGAGATCACAATGTCTCTTCCATGTTGACCCAAAAGGTCCTTTACATTTTCTTTTTCATTTTTGTTTTGTGTTTTCCTTTTGGGGATGATGCAAAGAATCGAGACACCCTATGTCTTTTATTTTGTTTTCTCTCTCTTTGTGTCATTCTTCCAGTTCTATGTATTTGGGAAATGATGACAGTTCTAAGCTCTTTCATAAAAACATTGCAGAAAAGAACATACTGACCCCGAATCCATAGATCCCTTATGTGTTTGGTATGTTCCTTTTTGGGGGAAACCCATCTTTCTCTCACATGACGTAGCCTTACTTGGAAACATATGAATTGGAATAGGGGCTTTCCAAGTTTTCTCTCATGTCTTGTTTCTTTTTTCATTTGCTACTTTAAAGTAATTGCTCATAGAATGGTGTGTAGCAATTCCTTTAAAGTGGGGGCATACATTGGCATTATTCATTTACATTTTTTGGTTCTTAGTGCATCCTTGTTACTTCACATGATGTGTTTGTTGCTTTGTGGATGACATTGGGTGTGATGTCCTTCATAAGTGTTATCTATCTTATCATACTACGTTCCTCTCGGTGGCCTGATGCGACACATTGCATCCCCTAAGTTGTGAATATTCTATTCTTTGATCGGTCCTCTTTTGGAGACATTAGACATAATGTCCCCTAAGCTATAGACCTTGCATGATCTTAACAAGACTCATTTGAACATCTTTTGCATGTTGCATTTTGCATTTACATTGCCACCTTGCATAACACATCTTGCATGCCTGTGGTGCCATTGCATTTGTTCATGAATTCTAAGCATACAAAGCTTTTCTTGCTCATGAAGCATGAAATGAAACTGTCTTTGTGGTGCCTTATTAAAGTTATCATGAGGTATAACTTTGATATGGTTGAGTGGGAAGCCCATTTCGAGGCACGACTTTCCCCATAGCCACCTTTCAGGATTTCTCACCCCGCAGACAACCAGAAGTTCTATGGCCCTAGAGTGAGTATGTTGTGGATTTCACCCCGCGGACAACTAGAAGTTTCATGGCCCCAAAGTGAGTATACTTGGTATTTATCACCTAGTGGAAATCCATGAGTTTTGTCACCCCAGAGTGAGTACACATTTCTTATTTTAAACAAATAGCCTAGATATGATCCACAATGAGCTAGAAAAATGATTGAAGCTTCCTTTCATCATCATGTGTGTTCCTTTGTGTTCGTGTTTGATTTTACATGGGATCATGATCCTGGGGGCTTGATCATCCCTCTTGATTATCATTATCTCATCTTATTAAGCATTAGTGCATTTAGACCCCACTTGGTTTCATGATTGACTACTTTAGTGCGAGTTTGAAGCAAGTTTATCATCTCACTAAAGCGGGGGCTAACTGTGGACACAGAAAAAGTAACCCTTTTACTTTTTCTCATGTTTAGGTCTTCCTAGTGGATTTTGGCTTGATTTTTCCTAGATTTAATGTTTTAATGTGGTCAACACATTCACATTAGGTCTTGGACCCTTGTGAATCATTAAGACTTCTAGGATGTCTTGTAAAGGTGTTGTGAAGTGTTGTAACCCACTTTCATACTTTTCTAGAACCCTTTCATCATAATTAACCTAAATAATCCCTTTTTATCACTTACCAAGTCTTATTTCAAAGTGTTGTAAAGCATTGTAACCCACTTTCACGCTTTTCTAGACTTGTTACCACTAATTCAACCCTTTCGCATGTTTAAATGACCCCTTAATGCACTTTCCAACCCTTCTCAAGTGTGTTTTTGAGGATATTCCTTTTAGACAACATTTAATTCCCTTTAATTCTTGACACCCAGTTAATTTGCTTAAGTGGGACTAAGTCACCAATAGGTGCGACTTAGTCCTTTTTGCCACAAAAATCAAAATTATTCCAAATTTCTTGCGGGATTTCATTCTCTTACCCTTGAGGTCAGCCTATGATGTGTTATTTTTGGGGAATTTAGGAAAATCAAGTATAAATAAGGGCTTTTCCCCTCATTTTAACCCCCCCATTCATTCAAGCATTCTCTCAAGCAAATAACTTAATCATTCTCAAGCATTCAAGAACTCTAAGCCTAATCAAGTCACCCATTAGAGCACTTCATTGCATATCTTCGGATTTCTACATCAAGAGTTTGGTATGTTTATGAAATTGAATGTTGTTTACTTATCATTCTCTTTTTATTTCATTTCATTATCTAGGGTTTGATTACCAAAGTGGGGTTTGACCAAGGCAAGCCCCTATACTCTAACCCTAAATCATTTTTCCCTCTTTGCATGTGTGTTTGTAGACTTTGTAGGTATATTTTTCAAATAAATATGTATTGAAAAGTGGTCAAGGAGTCATCAAGGTCATTCAAGTCAACAAATATCTAATTCAACCTTGGAGACTCTTTTTATCCCGTTTTTTGCAAAATCAAGATCAAACTCTTGTTAGAAAAGCAAGTGTAAACCTGAAGCTATAGGATCTTGTCCTGAAATTCCTAAAATCTACAGGTGGACTAAGTCACCACCAGTGGTGAATTAGTCCCATTGTGAGGCCTAAAAAGTGGTTTATGCATTTTTGGTTACCCATTTGGCAGATTCCTATTCCGACAAGTTTTCCCCGAAACTGGGACTAAGTCGCCCAGCTTGGCATAAGTGTCCTAGTCAACATTTTCAGATAATTCTATAGGATTCCAAAATCTATCCACATCAGATTTTAGATTCTAGGTGCACCTCTCCAATTCTTTTTAGTTATTTCATCATTTACTTGCATTTTTAGTTGTTTTTGCATATCACAGTGTGTTTTCTAGTAATTTCCATTTCCTAGGTTTAGCATCATTAAATCATTTTATTTTTAGATCAGTTCATTGGTACGTAATAATGAGATACATTACATCTCATTTACATTAATCTTGAGTGTATAAATTTGCATTTTGGACCCCAATTCTTTCTCCTTTTAAGTGAAAAACCCTAGAAGGAGCTTAAAGCATTTGGGTAATCCAAAATCATTGTTTACAATTGTATTCCATGAAATTGTGTTATTTTATATTTTATATTGTATTCCATGGTATTGAATTTGATATGTGATTCTGCATCATTTTTAAAGAACAACACTTTTCACACTACTTATAAATTCCCATTGCATTTACATTCACACAATCTTTGATAAATAAAATAATCCTTGATCATATTATTCATAATTCATGAAACAAGTGCATAGGAGAGAAATGGTTTTGAATTTCAACCATTTTGTTTCAATTTCTCAAGTATTGTTATCAAAATTACATATGTAGACTAATTGCCTCAAAACTTAAGACAAAACTCTAGAATGTTCTATGTATTCCCTTTACAAAATTCTCTCTGATCAATACAAAACAATGAACCAGTACTTTTGGCCTTGAATTCCTTCTTATAGAAATGAAGGAGAAAAACAATTTTCGGGCCAAAAAGTACACATGTCCCTTCTCAATTGGACCGATACAAGATACATTCCCTTTTTAGTTAAATTTGCATTTCCAAATGGAGGGAAATGTTACATGAGACAAAAACCATTTTCATTTGTCGATGGAGATCATATTCTACCTTCCAAAAGGCATCTTCAAACTGATGTAGCAATACCAACGTGCTCCAAAATTTTATCCACGTACACTAAACATAAAAGGGAGAAAAGCATAAAGTGTAGAAAAGAAGAAGAGAAGAGATATTCCATGTCTTCATCCTTGTCACCAAATTTAAACTAGGGAGAAAACAATATTTTATCCATACTTTAGCAAAAGCCTAATTTGTACTATTTCCAAGATATGCATTGTATTTCTCCCATTTGTTATTCACCATATTTTTCAGACCTAAGACCCAAAATTGTATTCCCCAAACCACATTACCACACTTATCATCAATTTTCATTACTGAGAGGATACAACATTTTACAATACTTCAACATAGGCTTAATCTATAATTTTTTCAAGCCATGTTTTGTAATCCTCCTCAGTTGGCCATTGCATAGCCAACAACTTATGTAATTTTTTGTTATGTTGGTTGTACCTTGCATCAATTAGCACCCTGGCCTCTTTGAAAAATGTGTCCATCCTCATCTCTATTTTTTTCATATTATCTATGTTAGGATTCAACATATAATAATCAACAACACTCAACATCATCTTAGAATGAAGAAGCAATTATCCCAACTCTTGCTCCCATTTGGAAATCTCCTTTAATTCACCCTTATCATTCAATATCTTAGTCATAGTAAACACTTCCATTTCTCTGAACATTCTCAATTTATTCTGGAGTTGCATTCCCAGATTTCCATGAAAAGTTGTGATTTCATTTTCTAAATCAATGGCCTTCAATAAATCAGGAATGTTGGTGGGAGCTTCGGGGTCTTCCTGCATATGAGGGATAATTTATTTCAATATTCCCACCCTAGCACTTCACTTATTCCACTCAGTTTGGAATTCTTTCTGAACATGCAAGTATTTCATATTTGCCTCATAATATTTTTGTAGGCATCCCACACATTATCAACTTTATTTAGCAATTTTGTTAGTCTATGTTTTAACGCATCATCAAAAATTATCATTAGCCACTTTGACTATCTCTATTTTGGATTTCTTTTTGTTTTCTTTCTCTCCTTGCACTTCTACCCTCAAGCTCTAAATTCTTAGTGACAAGGTTTCTCTATCTTGTGCTGAAAAATATGAAGTAGAACTTGTTGGAAAGGGAAACTAGATGTACTGTCAGCAGTGGCAAGTACCTTGTTGTGCTCACCCATTAGTTTATTATACTTATCCAACAATTTTTTATAATTAGCTTCTATGATTTGGGTTGTGTCTACACTCAACATGGTAGCATGCATTGTCAATTGTGCAGCTGCAGTAGCTATCATTTCAGTAGCCCTTTTAATAACCATAGCTCCAATGTCTTTCTCCACAAACTTTATCACTTTAGGCTTCCCAGTATTTGGTTCCATAGACCAAATAGCAAGTGTATGTAACTTAGGACTAAAGCCTAAGCCAAAAACTTTGTTATAAAAAATCTCCTCAGAGATGGAGGCATCTAGATCTTTCCTGATTGCATCTAATGCAATGGCTATTGACAGTTCCCATCCAGGCAACAAAAGAATCCCACTTCATTTGAATAATACTCTTACACCCTATGGTTACATAACAAAAATTTCCTGCATTATTTTTCCTTCCTCCTTCTCAGCTTCATCTTGCAAAGAAGGGTCAACCTTTCCTTTTTCCTCTTCTATTCTCTTTTTTTATATCAGATCCTTTCAAATGGATTAAAAAATCTATGAATTCTTTTGTTTGAACAAAAGCATCATCACAAATGAAATCGTCACAAGCCTTTATCCTGAAATCATCATCCTCGGCTTCATTATACTCCCATTTTACAATTTTGTTGGGAGGAACATCAATATTCAAAGCATCTTCTTTAACAAAAGATGGTAATATCTAATCCACTTCCTCCTCCATTGGGATTTATGCTGCACATCCCTCAGGTGCATATCCTTCACCTCCTTGCTTTGTTTCAGAATAAGTCACCAATGGGGTGACTGCAGGCTATTTTCCTATCTCCTTAGCTTGCACTTCAATTCATTGAGTAGAAGATTAAGCCAGTTGGCTCCTTATTTGTGCTTCATGACTTTTTATGGCCACCATGGCCCTTATTTCAGATTGCTTAACCTTTTCAAAGAAAATTTTGTCTTCAAAATCTCCAAGCATCAATTTTTCTTGCACAAATTTGTCCTATATCTCAGAGTAAGGACTAACGTAGAAAGGATTTTCTTTTAACATCTTCTCCTCAATTGCATAGATTTTCTTCCATGCAATTTTTCTTTTTACAACTTCCTCATCATAAGACAAGTTTCTGATCACATCCTCTGGATAGAGGAATTGATGATGTCTCCTTGATAATCCTCCAACTCTTCTCTCAGTAGTAATAACCCCTTCAGGGTCACAAAACCTTATAATATCTTGTTGCATTCTAAGATTGTTTAATATAGAGCCAAACCTCTCAATTCCTTCCTTTGAAGTGCAATTGAAATAGGAAAAACCATAGTAAGGGTTTACCAGGGATGCCTTCCTTTATTTTCTAAAATGTGCCTTATCCATGGCATCAAGCTGCCACATTATCTCCATGAAGGCTTGTCGGTTTGACATATATATTGGCAGCTTGTGGGGTGGCACTGAGGATCCATAAATTATGATTTTGGTATAGTCAAATTGGAGGTACCAATCCTCCCAAATGATTTTTTTTGTAGTTCCCTACTCATACTCTAGAGGCCTTAATATTTCTTTCACACCTTTTGAGATTCTGTAAACGAAATTTAGGCCCAACTGCTATAACAACAAAAACTTGAAAAAATTGCAAAATATAGCATAGTTAGATTAAGGATAGTGCACATCCCACATATGGGTCCAAATTTGCATAGGAAACTCATTATCCATGTTATCCCTTTCTCTCAATTTCATAAATTTTCTAAAAACCATTCTTCCTTTCCATAGTAGCATATGCATCAACAAAGAATAGTGTTTGCATGACAATGGAGGGGTTGCATCTTTCAACTTATTCAAATCCTCATGCAAGTGTTTAGAAATATAGGAAGCATAATCCCAAACCCTATTTTGATACTTATTCTGAATATCAATTGCTAAAACCATCAAAGAAACATCCATTTTTATGTCAAAGTTCTTGTGCAAGACCTGACACAATGCATAGTTTGTAATTTTGAAATAGTCCTCAAAATCATCACAATCAAATGGTTCTAACTCTAGAGGATTGAAAAGTACACCATTCTTCTTCAGATCATGTCTCATGTGCCTTGGCAAAACATTCTTTCTATATGCAAACCTATTTTGCTCATATATATAGTGCACAAAACTTAATGGATTCAAAAGTAGACGGATTCAAGTAAAAAACTTCTATTATTTGACTCCCTAAAATTTCCAACATAGAAAGAAAATTTGGAAACCTTTTGATTGTCCTGTTAGTTGGATCATAGCACCTAGCCAATTCAAGCATCAGGTCCACCTCCACAAACACATTGGGGCACACCAATTTTCCAATGTCACAAGTCCATAAATGACAAGTGGGATGACTAGAAAACCTCCTCTTGAAAGCATATATAAATAGATCCCAACCACTCTGCGGTAGCACCACATCACCGATCCTAGCAGCGAAATCCTAAAAATGAGTTATCAATGCGCCCTCAACAATCTTTCTCTTTCCAACTAGCTTAACCTTTACAATCAGATCCTTAGGGGCCTCTTCCATGAAATGAGGGTAATATTTCTTAACATCTCTCTTCTTTGTAGGTTTTTCAAGTGTGTTAGGCTTAGGCTTATCATCTTGAGGCTTAGGCCTTTTAACAACTCTCTTCTTTGTAGGTTTTTCAGGTCATGTGTCAGGCTTAGGCTTATCATCTTGAGGCTTGGGCCTTTTAAAACCTCTCTTCTTTGTAGGTTTTTTAGGTTGTGTGTTAGGATTAAGCTGATCATCTTGAGGCTTAGGCATTTTAACCCTTTTTTGGGTAGTTTTGCTTTGTGGTTTGGTTGAGGATTCACCGGGCTCACTCATTGTTATAGCTCAACAAAACTAGGGTTCCAAGATATCTATGAATTACAATTCTATTATTTGAATTCACAGGGTTCAAACTCAATTTCAAATAAAATTCACTCATTTACCCCCAAACCCTACGTATAATGACTGCAATTCCCTTACTAACCAAAGAGAAATAACCATAAATAACAAACCCTAGCTATCTACTCACTTTCTCAACTACCCAATGCTACAAATTACTCACAAAGGTGCAAAATTCAACTAACCCAGGAGAATTAGTAGTTTGTTCTTCAAAATTTGCTTTGCCTAGAGCTCTGCCTTCTTCTTCTCTTCAATTAACTAGTTCTTCAACTCTCGATGATTGCAATTATGGAAGAAAGTGATCAACAACCCTCTTTATGACTTAGAATTGGAGCGTCTTCTCCATTAATGTCTGATAGATAGCTCATGAAAGAAAACTAACAAGTTCTCATTCAATTTTAAACTCCAGCCAATGATCTTGTTTGATTAAAAACATGATGTACGACTCTCCTCAATCATCGCTTTATGCTTTCCCAAGTGTATTTTAAAATAACGATGATACCCTAGGGAGTTTCCACATAGCCACCCACATGTTCATTAACCCTTTAGAACCCCATCGCTCATCACTATAATTGTTTGAAGTTAAGTCCATACTTCGACAATGAGTGAAAACATCTTCGATGGAAGGAATATTCCTCATTATATTCTCCCTCGCTTGTCACTGAAGTGTTACAAAGATACACTTTCACTTCAGCAAAGAGATAAACCTAATGATACAAAGATATAGCCTTAGTCCTGAGTCCATCACTTATCACCGTAGTTGATTTGGAAATGAAAATTCTTTTGGTGAAAGGCTAAAAAAGCAATGGCACCAGATGTGGACACGTGGCAAGATCACAGCCCACTGGTCCTTACCTTCATATCGCTCATCACAGTAATCAAAATAAACAACACAAATTTTCTATGATGGTGCTATATAAATGAGAAACTCGTGTTCATCACGTTTCGTTGAAGTGGAACCAAAGAACGAAAGATCTTCAGCGATAAGCGATATGAAAGGAAACAAGCATATTGCTCATCATGGATATGAGACATGGAGACCAAACATCTTCTGTGATGCACGACACAAGAGAAAATCAAGGCTCATCACTCATTGTGGTAATGAACCCGATGGGTTGAAGGATTTTGGTGATGAGCAATACAAGAACTTAAGTGGTAGAATTATGCATGTGCATAAATTTTGTTTTAAAAGAGGGACCACCTAGGAAGAATGTAGGACTAGGGCTTCAAAACTTAAGAACATTTTACTCAAAGGATGTAAAGGCCAAACAAGGCCAAATTTTCAACCTTATAAAATAATTGAATCCCCAGACCAAAGTAATGAAGGAAATATGCATGATGGGTAAACAAGGAACTCTAACCACAAGGGGTTGGTAATAGAATGAGCCCGAAGGCATAATATATAACTAAGATGAATTGGAACTGGCCATAATAGGTCAACAGAGGATTAGACCAAAAGAAAATGGTTTAGACAAGGGGAAAATATACTAAGTAAAAACCCACCCCTAACATAAAACCCTAAACCCTATCTTTGTAATTCAGACCAAAAGCCACCAAAGTAAGGCATATTAGATTAGTAGAACAAGAAATTTTGAGGGTTCCACCAGTGATTCATCACTCAACTCAATGCTTAATAACATATTAACAATAGTAGCATATACATCAATGAACATCAACAATCATTTAATGTGTATCTAGTAGTTGAAACCAAATTTTTTCTTCAAATGATAAAATAAATAATATAGATAATTGAACATCAACACATTACTAAATTTGGGTTTTTTTTATTGATTTTCACATGAAGTAATGCATAAGGCATTGGAAATACAAAATATTGCTCAAAGACAACTTTGCATAGAGCTGAGTTGGAACTTGGAAACTCATATTATCAAATATCAAATCGTGAATCACCTTTTCTAGCAACTTCCTCTATTCAAGTGTTGGAATTTTCATTTGTTCTAACTAATGTTTGACTTGAAGATTTGTTAACATTTCATGATTGAAATTGGAACCTTTCTTGAATTATTCAGTCAATTTTGCATTCAAGGTTATCAATGGTTTGATGGAGTCCAAACAGTTCACCACATCTGGGTTTTGAGGAAACTGGTCCAAATCAATCTTCCTTGCACCCTCCATCTTCTTTCTGAAATCATCCTTTCCAATGAATCACTCATTTGTGTCAAAAGCCTCTGGAAAACCAAGCTCTATGAAGTTCCTTACCTTTTCATCTAGCTTCTTCATCTTTTTTGCAGCCAGATGCACATATTCCTTTGTTTCACGCATTCTCAAACACTTTTGAATGATATATGACAACATCATTGAGGTAGCAAGCCGATTATTAATCCATTTTTATTTCAAATCATTGTCACTGGATTTTTAGACTATTTTTTGAACTTGATTTGCAAATTTCTCTAATGCCAACAAATTTTTTTTTTCCACTAAATATTTATTGAGCTTCTTATAATGTAGTCTAATAACATCAATCAATTGAAACAAATCACACAAATGATCAATCCTCAGCATTATTTCATCCTAGATATTTTGTTTCATATGTCTCATTATTTCTCTACAAAACGTAGATAACTTATTTTGACAAGAGTTAATTTCATTTTTTGTTTCCATCAACTCTACCTCCAATCTTTCATTTCTTTTTCTTTATTTGTCCAATTTTTGTTCCCACTATGCATTGTCTTCCCAATGCTTTGTCTTAATTTTTCTAAAGTGGATTTTTCCTCATCATATTTCTTGTTGCTTTCATCTAACCTTTGCTTTAGTTCATTCACTTCTCTCTCATTTTGTTTATCCTCCTTGCTTTTTGATGTAAAGGTAAGTTTTTTTATTCTTTTTTCTAATTCATTGCTCTTATTATTTGTTGCTTTCCTCTTTGCTTTCTCATTTGATAGATCTTCCTATAACTTTTCTATTTGAGTCTACAACCTTTTTTTCTCTCTATCTTGCTTTAGCAATGATGTGTACACCAATTCATTGTTCTTCTTTGATACATTAATTTTATCAGTATTTTTGAGTCCAAAAAAATCCAATTGTAAACTGCTCACCTAGAATTCAGATCGATCCATTCCATTTGCTAGTTTATTTTGAACTGTGGGAACAAAAATTGTGTAATCCATGATTTCATTATTTGTGTCAAATGTGGGTAATACCATGGTTGTTGCAGGCTCTAAAGTTGCAACAGACACACTCTCCATCAGTTGCTTCTTTTCTTTTTTATACAAGTCTGATTTATTTTTAAACTCTTCAATGTAATCAAAACTTGGTGACACGAGAAAAATGGAATGCTTGAATGACGAAGGAATAGGAGTACTTGCAATTGTTAATTATGTCACAACCACACTAACTGGTAGTGGGGGAGTACCTAGAAATAACTCCTTTGTGGTGGATCCACTAGTATTGTGACTTGGACCTATTGAAATCCTTTGCCTCTTCTATATGCCTTGATCACCTGGTGTTTGTGTGGTATCTTGTATTGTTGTCCTCTTGTGTGTAATTTTTTGTTGTAGCACATGTTGACCACTACTAGTACTACTATCCATACCATCACCACCAGTGTCAGTTCCAATTGCACTAGGCTCTCCACCACGGGCATGTTCTAGTTGTGATTGTATCTGACCATGAGGATGAGGATTTAAAGCTCTAACAAATTGAATTGTTTTGGCTATACTTGTATGCCCTTGGCCTTCAGCTCCAAGGCCAAATTTATCAACTGGTTTTCTATGCTCTACATCTATTACCATCCAAGGGCCTTGTCGTTGGGACCCCAAAGGACCACCTTCACAACCCATTTTTTTGGCTATGGTTGCTCTTGAAGTATATGCTTCTTTTGTGGCCTCACTTAAACCAGGTTTGAAATTGGAATATCTTTGTTCTTCCATAACATCATTAGATTCATCATCAGTTTCTTGATCTTCATGATCATTGGGATGCTCTATATTCCACAATTTTCTAAACTCACGATCTTCTTCATTATCTCCATAGTCTACAAGAGCTCTTGGGTCACCTAGCTCCTTCCTCATGGACCAAAAGGAAATAATTTTTGATTGTGACCAATTTTTATCTGTAACTTCCTTCTCTAGAGAATTTGGTATTTTTACCCTATTAGATGGTTTATCACTTTTTTCATAAAAATTGTTGTACATCCTAATTTTCTTTCAGTGCAATGCCACAATTTCTATTGACAATTGTTCAAAAGTCAAAATACCTTTCTTAGCAACACTTTTCTCTATTGCTATTTTGACCTCATCCCAAGAATCCTTGTTTCTCAAGTTTTCAAGTAAGGGTTTACTTTGATGTTGAATTATACTTGAAGCATTCCTATTGGCCACAATCATTGATTTAATAGTGTCACATGGATCATTCTGCCAGTGATAGACAATATCAAAATTTAAAAAATTCAAAAGATCATGAGCCACCTGAAATGATTTTCTCTTGAATGTGAACCTTCCACATGAAAAAGGTAAAAAAGGAAATAAGGTCGTCTTCTGCTGATTGAAAAAGTGTAGTTCATCAGTACTCTACATCTGCATTACATATTCCAATGCAAAAACCATTTTTGCTACATGTATTGGAAGTTTGTATGGCTCTACTCCAGATCCATAAAATCTTAGCACATTATATTCTTCCATTAAGTACCAATCATCCAATTGTATTTCTTTTCCTAGTTGAATGCAATTTCTACATGACATAGGCAATCTAGGCTTTGGAGTATTTGTATTTGCTTGATGCAATGGAGCAAAAAGTAGTCTACAAAATGACTGTAGTTCCTTCGAGAATCATGCATCCTTATCTCAGTGGTCCAATCATATACTGGAGCCATTTTCTTTTCCTGAGCATTACTATAGGGTTGAATCTAAACCTTGTTGGTTTGAAGCATTCCTTTAAATTTGAATAGAAAAAAATAGCACAAGTAGGTTGTGAACCTAAATGTCTTGGTGGAACCTCCTTTAATCATTATAAATTGTTTATGAATGGATTCTACAATGTGCTCAATAAAGTTATATTTGACATGTGGAACACCATAATGGATATTATATACCATTTCAAGGAGGCTTGCACCCACTTCCCAATTGCTATCCAGTCTAAGGAAAAATGCTAGCATGGAAATAGTATCTTGAACCCATGGTCTAAAAATATCGAAATCATAAGGAGGCTTATGATTATCTTTCAATTTTTTTCTAACTTGTATGTTATCCAAAGCTATTTTATTTATGAAAGAATTTTTCTCCTTTCATCCACTACTTCATAATCACTAGCAAGCTTTTCTAGGTCAATGTGGATGCTTCCAAATTCTTCAGTTGTAAACCCCAACACTTTTTCAAGTTCTTTTGCATTAATGGATAACGATTCTTCTTTGATATCTTTATTAACAATTTCTCTTTTGTTATCATCATAATTTTGGGCATAGACCATGATAAATTCTAGGCAAGAGAAAACCTCATGCAACAACATGCACCCTAATCCAGTTACCCATGGTGCATTGTAACTATTAAATTGCATTTTTGTTGTAGCCTTATTCTCAGATGAAAATTTAAGTTCTGAGGTACGCCTACCATAGATTTCAGGATCATAAATATGATGGTATTCATCAGTGAAACCTGGGGTTTTAAGCAATTATGTATTTTTTTATCTGATTTTTCTCTAGTGGTACTGGTGGTAGACATGCTTATACAATGTGAAATTGTGAATTCCCTCTTAGTACTTAATTTTTCTTAATTCTTAAGTCTCTCAATCCTAAACCCAAACTTCATAGTTTGACAAAATAAGATTTTAAGAAACAATGAAAGTTGAAACGTAGCCATAAAAATCCTATCTTTCACTTACCTGGATTTTGATTCTTGAAAAGATTAATACTAATAGGGGTGGACTAGCTTTGTTGGATGTGGAACCCAAAATATCCCTTGTGCACTACTATGAGCAATCTAAAATCTCCCCGTGTGCTGACCCTCTCACTTAAAAATAAAATCACTTAGCACTTAGCAGTAGAAATTTTTCTTTTTTTCGAACATTAAATGAAACATTGAAACATCAACATGTTGCTTCCAGACTACACAATTAGTACATGGTTTTCCTACATTGACAACAAATTCTAAACCCTTGATATTTGTAAATATAATGGTTATAGGGTGATTTTGGAGGTTTAAGTTTGCAATCCTAGTGCTATGTGCATTTTATTCTGGAATGCAACTACAACCATACATCAAATGTTCATCAAACGGTTGAGTAATTTCTGATATAAACAATAAACATGTGTTTTAAACTTTAGTGTGCTAGGATTGACATCAAGGCCAAGGGGCCAGTAACTTAATGTTGTAAAGGACTCAATAAAATGAATAATGGTATCGAGAACTAGGGGAGAAGGTCAACGAAAAATTAGAAATCAATAAAATTTTGGTAAACCCTAACAAGAGTGACAAATTTTAATGTTTATAATTTTTTTGTCAATTTGATGGAAACTTTCTTTTTTCATTTGTATTGCTTTATGTTTTAAATCTGCATGCAATTATTTCGTAAATAGATAATACTTAATTTATTATAGGGAAAAAAATTGATTTGAATAGATTCATAGACACTGAACTCATAAAATGATTATTTACTGTAAATGAATGATGAAGAATAAAACAACCATTTATTTTATTACAACTGAATTACAATGTCACATTATTACATATCTTTTTAAAGATGAGTAGAGCATGCAAGTGCCAAGCCCTATTTTGTATAAATAACATATGTTACGTTACATAATACAAATACAAATGTAAGCGCCAAGCTTCTGCTGGACCGCTGGTGACAACGTAATACAAATGTCACTCTGAAAATAAATGCATGGTGATGGGACTTGCTGGGTCAACCATGTGCTCTAAAAATAAATGCACGGAGCTTTCCCAGTTAGCCATGCACTCTAAAAATAAATGCATGAGACTTGCCTGGGAAACCATGCGCTCTCAAAATAAATGCATGGGGCTTGCTTGGTGAACCATGCTAGGGAAATGGGAGTTGTGAAGATACAAAATGTACGTATCCCCTTTGAGAACTAGAGTCATGTAGAAGATGAGGGGTAGTAAATTTTCTCCCATCTTTTGCATGCAGCCTCCATGGACTAGGATAGCACTTATCTCCATCAGAACTCCTCATCCTAGTTCAAAACCTACCTCAGAAGTCAGGTGAACCATATCAACTTCTTTCCAATTCCATCCATTTTGAACTTGAAGGAAATTGGTATTTTACTCTGTAACTACATAACTGGAGGTAGGAGAATTTAGAGTATCCCTAATAATACCACAACATCTTCTTCATGAATCCTTATTAACCCTACAAAATGAAAACCCTTATGACAATTCAAAACATTGCACTCAATATAAATCCTTTAGCCTTCAACGAATGATTTTAGTTGTGCTCACTATCCCTATTTATGGGCCACTAGTGCCACTACCAGCGTAATCCCTATTTACTTTTGAGTCGTGTCATGTGTGAGGTTGGGTATAATGATAATCATGATTCGTGCAAACCAAAAAAATAACTTAATTGATTTGTGTAACTTAAGCCTTACATTTACAATTAAAATGTTTAATTTGATTGATGTCTGGCTACATGCAAACTGTACCTCAAGCTGTCAAGCTGTCAAAATCGCCAGTGCCAGTCAAACAATATGAAATCATTACAAATCTTGTTTCACTAGATCATTGGATTAATGACATAATCATCTATGATTCTATAGTACATCGTGCAATTTTCAATATAAAACTATCCAATCAATCACTTTGAATGTTTATATGGCATTAATCCGTGCCACCACCCGCAGTACTACAACCACACTTTCTTCAAAAAGATTGATAATTTCAATTAAATGAAATGTAGTACTTTGAGGCACTAAAAAGAGAGAATCAAATGGCTTGTTTTACCTTAATCATTATCAATGTCCACTAATAAGTCACAATAAATTTCATTCACTTATGATCAAAACTATATATTGATAATTACTATTAGTTTTAAAAGCCACATTTTTATATTGAACAAAGAAAAAAGGATTTACAAGAATGGAGGCATGAAAAGTATTTTAATTTAAGTAGCTAAAGACTGAAGTACATAATACATAGCCAGCTTGGCCAAAAACCCACTAACCGTGACAAAAAACTAGTCACAAAATACATATTACAAGAACTGTTACACTGCACAATAAAATATAGACACGTCACATGTCACACAATTCATTACTAAAATTTTTTGTAACATTAGCTAAGGCCATCAACCGAGTGTTTGAGTAGAAGGTGAATCAAATTTAACAAAGTAACAATAAAGAAGAAAAGTGAATTTCACCCAAAACCTTCCTCTGAAACTCCAAACTCTTTAATGATTCATTTGTTTGTATCACATAGCAAACCCCATCTCATATTAACTAGGGCAAGAGCCTATGCTGTAGAAACATGCAATTCCACGTTTTAGAAGATTCCACCAATAGGCGCTAACCCACTTTCAAAATTTTAATGCTCTGGTGCCAAATCCAACGAATAAATAGAGTAAATGAAAGGATACAAATGACATATTTCCAACATCATCACCAAATATTTATCGAGCAAAATGTCCATGTAATTGGACAAGAAAGCCAAAGCTACCATAGAATATAGAGCACTGGGTTTGTTCTGAAGCTATTCCCTACCCACAATTATTCTTATAACATCCTTAACCTGCACACAAGGAATTGTAAAAACCATACCCAACTTTCATCTGTCGTATGCATCATCACTTCTTTTCTCCCAAAAAAATTTGGGTAGCATGACATGCCATGAAGACTCCATATCATAGTTAAATTGAGAATGGAGAAGAGAGAAATCAAAGCCAAATATATTATAAATGATATGAAGAACATCAAGTTGGTGAAGTATATATAGAAGTTAGAACGAAGAAAATGACATCAAATACTCACCACTTAATATTTAATTCACCACTTGATAAGTTGATGTGACAATATTATTTCAAAAAAATTGAGTCATGACTTTAAATCATTTAAAAAATATTAAAATGTCAACCATTGATTTTTGGAAATCTAATGGTTCTCGTGTTATTTTGGAGGTTTGAATTTGAAAGTCTAGAGCTTCATAAATTTCATTTCGGAATGCAACTATAGCCATCCATTGAAAATCTATTGAACGGTCATGGTTATATTGATTTGTGCTGACATTTGGCTACAAACATATCGAATATCCTTTGCACACATTTCCTTCATTACTTTGGTTTGGGGATTCAATTATTTTATAAGGTTGATAATTCGACCTTGTTTAGCCTTTACATCCTTTGCATAAAACGTTCTTAAGTTTTTAAGCCCTAGTCCTACGTTCTTCCTAGGCAGTCCATCTTTTAACACAAACTTTATGCACCTGCATATTTTTGCCACTTAAGTTCTTGTATCACTCATTACCAAAATACTTTAACCCATTGGGTTCATTATTGCGATGAGTGATGAGCCTTGATTTTCTCTTGTATTGTGCATCGCAGAAGGTGTTTGGTCTCCATGGCTCATTTCCACGATGAGCAATATGCTTGTTTCCTTTCATATCGCTTATCACTGAAGATCTTTCATTCTTTGGTTCCACTTCAGCGAAGCACAATGAACATGAGTTTCTCCTTTATATAACACCATCATAGAAAAGTTTTGTTGTTTATTGCGATTACTACGATGAGTGATATGAAGGTAAGGATCGGTGGGCTGTGATCTGACCACGTGTCCACATCTAACAGTTCTAGTGTTATTCCAAAGGCTTTAATTCACTAGTCTAGTGCTTCAGAGATTTACTTCTGAAATGTAACTACAACCGTCCATCAAAAATTCATTGAACAGTCGTGGGTTATATTAATTTGCACTGACATTTGGCTTTAGAAATAATAAATATGTTGACATTTTTCCCCATTCTGGACACCTTATGAAGGAATTTGAATGTGCAGAAAATTTGTCCCGAAATAGAACAATGTGTAATTGTAGCATTTGATATTTTTTCCAACCATGCTATGATTTTTATTGGCATATCCGTTTATTTCACCACTGAATTTTTTTTATTAGTTTGAGATTATGTTTAATTTGCTAATGTTTTTTCTTATTCATTTGGAAATAGGTTTAATTCACCAATGAAAATTATTTTTTGGTTTGAAAAAAAGTTTTAATCGCTAACAATTTATTTATTTATTTATTTATTTTGTTTTGAAAACAAGTTTAATTGGCTAATGGAGATATTTTATTGGTTTGAAAAAAGGTTTTAATCGCCAATGAAAATATTTTATTACCTTTAAAAAAATTTGCAATTTGCCAGGATTTTCCATAGACTTTTAGCAATTAGAAAATATTCACCAATTGAGATTTTTTTTCTCAAAAAATGAAAAAAGTATCCAATAAAATTAATATTTTTATTGGGAAGTATACAAGATTCACTAGGATTTTACACCTTCACCAAGGTGGCGGGGGGGGGGGTTCTTAAAGTTATCCATGGTTTTGATGGGGTAGGATCGAGTTTATCAAAAATTGGTTTCTTTTATTCCCTTAAGGGAGGAACTGAAGGAACCACTATGGGTTGGGAAACCACTGTCTCTTTAGGTCTATACACTTGTTTTATCCATGGAGGCACAAAATGAATTAGCTTATTGTATCTTGGTCTCTTATAGGAGATGGGTGGGGGAAATGTAGTGTACTTACCTTGGTTACTTTGAAGGGTTTTTGGCTCAATCATAGGTTCGTTCATGATGGGCTGGGGAGAAGGTCATATTGCTAAGAGATAAGTTTTCTATATGATTTTTTCTTGAAATTTTGATATGATATGAAAACTAAATCTTCAGGAGCCTTTATAGGTTCCATAGGTTGAGGCCGAAATAAATATGATGAAAATTTTCCACTGGAAGACAAAGGATTAAACACACTATGATGTGCACTATAAATATCTCATTTTCAAAGTTAAAATTTATGCACTTGTGAATAATAGATGAGATGGATTTCATGGAGCATAACCATGGGTAGCCTAGCTTCACATGAAATTGGTCTGACAACAGGGTGATGGAGAATGATACATCCAATTGTTTTGGTCCAAATTTAAGAGTAAGGGTGATGGAACCAATCATAGGGAAAGAAAAACCATCATGAGTTTTTATCCATGATTTTGATTGTTCATAAGTATCTTGATAAAGTTCTTGCACAAATAGGAACTCCTTAGTGATCACATTCTCTACACATGTGAGATCAATGAGTATTCCTTGTACAAGTTTTTCATTGATACGACCAGCAATGTAGAGAGGACCATCGAGCACATGTCTAAGGACATTACTATTGGTGAAAAAAATGTCTGGTAACTTAGTGGTTTTTCCCTTATGAGGTTGTGCATCTATTAGACTAAGCAGTCGATCTAAATCCTTCTCATTATTATTATCATCATCACTCATTTCATCACTCATATCATCAATCCTGTTAATATTCATTACATCATTCTTAACATCACACACTTTCACAAAGTTGGTTGAATGATGCAGAGCCAAGAGAGAAAAAAAAACCTTGACACACTTATTCAACTATATGCCTCTTTGTATCACTATCCAATTCAAACATTTGAAAATAAGAGTTCCAAACTTAGTCAAGTTCTTCAAAACACTCAGCCAACACCATTAACCAAGATCAACTTCCTTTACAAAACCTTCTCATTAGCATTCAATCTTGATATTAGAGTTCCAAATTTCAAGAAAATCCTCAAAGCACCTTAAAAATCTTTAATTTAATCAAAAGCAACAATGGAAAAGTTTGCCCTTCACATTTTATCATCAACTCTTTATGACTATCCTAATTGTGAAAACAAGACATTCACATCCACAAACCTCAACCATTGGTTCTTCAAGCCTCCAAATCTTGTGTCCACTCTTTCAACAAGTTTATTAGTCTTGAATCAAAATGAGAAAACACACCATTCATCCCAAGATGCCTTCCTTAATGAGTTGTTGGACAAGTCTTCAATCCCTAGTGTTATTCCTTATAGCCCTGCTCCTGCATACTGTCAAAAATAACTCCAAATACAGGCCTTTAGTATTGATTGTAACCAAATTTTAGGACACCTTTTTCCATGCTTTAAAACATATCAGATAATTATTATATGTTTCTTTTGTAAAGGAGGTTCAAATATGATTGTCTATGCTTCAAACAGGGCTAATAAGTTATTGTTCATATAAGGCTTATTGTATCTTGCACTTCCAGTCACAAATCTATCTAACCAACACTTGGAATAGATTGAGTTTGACTCAGATGCTTAAAATTCCATTTAAAAGTCATTTCCATCATTATTTTTATAAACCCTAGGCTGCATTCCCCATTACTGCCCTAATCTCAGACTGTGTTATAGAATTTATAGTCAAGCTTTAAGCTTCTTCACATCTAAATCCTTCCCTTTTGTTCCAAAACCATGAAATATCAAAGAACATGTATTGAAGAGTATTTTCACCAAAAAATAGGGAATTGCACCAAATAATAAGAGAGAAACACAAATTTCTAAGCTATTGTTTACCCTAATGAGGGTTCTGGCAGTTTTATGCAAAATCACAATAACTTGCTCAAATACCAACCAAAATGCATGAAACAAAGCCCAAACGGAAGGTGATTGACATTACCAACATTTATCAATAATTTTGGATTAGTTCTAGCCCGTACAATTCGGTACAAGACCTAGAAACACCAAATTTCTGTAGATAAAGCCTGAAAATAGTGTTTTTATTCATTCCAAATCAATCCTACAACCACCCTCAAAGTTCTCAATAATGAAAAATCCTTTTTAAAGGCAATCCAACTCTCTTTCAAACTTCTAACTGCTTCCTAATGCCTAGAACCAACTTTTACATAACAAATGGTAAGTTGACAACTCTTTACATTTGTTTTCACTTTTCCACTTTTTGGACTTAATGACCTCAAATATATGAAATATGAGTTTAATAACATGATTTACAAAGTGGGAGTAATAACATTGAATCAAATTTCAAAGAATTGTTTCATAGAGGCCTAATTTTTCCAAGGTGCTCCTACACCATTCAATGATTGGGCATAGGATTGGTGCAAATTTGTAAAGTTTGATTAGGTGGGGAAAAAAACTTATTCCCTTGTCATTAACACCACCCAACTGGATGTGATTAGAATCAATGAGGTGTTGAACTTTAATTTTAGGATGCATGAATCATTATGTATCATTTCCACTTGTCCGACATGATATTGACAAAATCCACTTGGATTGAAGTGTGGAGGTAGAGTTTGTTGGGACTATTGAGCCTTGCAACATGAGCATGAAGTATGGATGGTTTGTGTTGGTTTTTCCTATGTTTTCATTGATGTCAACATGGTGATAAATATATGGGAAGTCTACTTGGTTTACCAGAAGCTATTCTCTATCGGTAATACTCTTTTGTGATGGTAAGTGTATTGGTATTTGAGTCCGAAATTCACTGCATGATCTGATATGACTCTAATCTCTTAACCATGTTATCATGACTCGTTTAGACAACTATATCCTAGATCTTGGGATGTTTTTTGGTTGTGAGCAGAAATTTTTCTCTGCCAGAGTTCAACTCTCTATTCTATTGTTTATCCTTGCTTGGCATATTGTGTGAGAGACTCTACATTTTCTTAAGGTGAACATTCTTATACTACGGTTTTGTTGGTAGTCTCTATGTTGGTAGTATGATGGGAAATTAATGTGTTCTTAGATCCAGAAGGTGTTTGCTTTGAGGTTTATTTTTTTGGTTTGGAGAATTGTGTTCTAGTCTTACCCGATGTAGTGTATACAATACATTATGGAGACTAGTTATGTTTTATGGATGTTAGCCAACTTGGTATAATGCACTACATAGATAAAATGTTTAAATTGTATATGGTGCTGATAAAGAGAGTTTTGATTATTATTTTCATCTAATTAGGCTGGCCTAATTGATGAATAAGATATACTTGTGTATATATATAAGATTCCTTGAAGAGAAAAAAGAAGCATGAAAAAAGAAGTGTGAAAAGGATTAATGGATATGTGAAGATCTAAGAATAAATGCTTTATCAGTTGTGGATCAATGCAAATTAGTTGAGTGACTGCTATGTGAGGCAGTACTTCATATTCTGAGCTTCATTGGAATTGAACCCTGCACATTGAAGGTGTATTCTATCAGTTCAATCTTTTGGCAGTGAGCCACTATCTTTGTATCTTGGCAGTTAGCCATATTTTGTACTTAGGAAGTGAGCCTTTTTAAGGACAGTGAGTTTTGGAAATGAGCCCTATAATATTTTTTATCTGGATATAATAAATTGTGAGTTAACCCTCGCCATGGTTTTTCCCTTTTTGGGTTTTCCATATAAAAATCCTAGTGTTCATGTGTATAGTTGCATTGATTGCTTTTTATGTTCCTTCTTGTTGACTCGGTCATAATTGTGATAATGATTAGATTGATTTTATTGTGGTTTTATGGAATATTGATTCACCCCCTCTCTCAGTATTTCAAATGTTCAACAGAGGTTTGGTGGTATCCATAGGTTTAACAGGAGATAATCGAATTAGATTCTTACTCAAAATTTGTAACATGATGGATTGGAGAGTGTCAGATAACTGTGTGAATTTCCTATCTCTTGGTATACATTTGTATGGAGATGAACTTATAATGAAAACTTGAGGTTCAATGTGATTGGTTATTTGAGGTGTATGAAACTTGATAAAAAAAATGTTTTTCTTTTTGAATGGTTGATAGTTGTTTTGATGTACATGATCATATTTCTTAGTATGAGTTGATGAAGACACTTCTTCATACTTATTAATTGAATTTTGATATTCATGAAGCGTCATACACAAAATTATAAAAGATGAAAATATCATTAATAGGAATTTTTCCTTTTTCTTCTTTTGCAAGTTGTCAATGAACATTCTTTGGATTTCGGCATTAAGAAGAGTTAGATTGAATTATGATAGTATCAACTGATAGTGGCTTATGAAATCTATAACCTTTTCACCTTCTCTTTTTTTGCATCAAATTAAATTGGTTATGATGATCTTGGGACCAAAGTGCACTTGGAAATGGTTAAGGAAATCATCAAAAAGCTCATTAAATGAGTGGATTGAGTTATTGGGTAATGAACAAAACCATTCCAAGGCCATATCTTTTAGTGACCTAGGAAATATTTTAGCAAAGATATTATCCTAAAAAATGAAGTCACTACATAAGGTTGTGTATTCCGATATATGATTGCTAGGATCCCCTTTACCATTGTACTTGTCAAATCGGGGTCTCTTTATTTTGTGGTATTTGTGCTTTCAATATTTCAAGTAACAATGTAATCCTTTTGATAGATTGTGATGGCTGTCTATTCTTTTTTTTTGTTCAAGTTTGAGATTTGTTGTTGGAGTGAGGTGACACTTTACAAAAGTTGGTTGATGACGAAATCATCGGTTGACATGTTTTGGGAGTGTGGTGCACATGGATGAATTGTGTATGTGATATCTAGGCTAATATGTTCCAAATTTATGAGTGGAGATGGAACTTGGGGCGTGACATGGGAAGATCCAAAACCAAAAGGATTTCTAGTGGAGATACCTATTGTTCAATTTGTTCCAATGCTTGGTTGGGTTATTGAAGCAACACTTATATTTGTGAATGTAGGAATATAGGCTATAGTTGTAGGAAGGGAGACCTAATTTCCTCCTTGACTTTGAGTGTATCCCAAAGCTTGAGTGCAAATAGCCATTGAAGGTATATTATCATCAACTATATGGGATAGGCTACACAAAACCTCTAATCCATGATCATCATTAAGAAAATTCCTCATGTTGTCAATTATAGGAATTGTTGTACCAAAAAATTATTCAGTACTCATATTCTTGAATTTTTTCTAAGTCCTTTTCCAATTTTCTTTGTTTATCTTCAGGAACATGGGAAACCATAGTCTTAACATCTATAAAGGTATGTGTTTGCAAGGTTGTTGTTGGCATGGTAGCATCATGAATAGAGTCCAAAATGGGTTGAGTATTGACAACACTTGTCATGAAAGAGTTAAAAGACTCATGATCCACAACAGATGTAAAAGTACTGCAGGATGCCATAAGTCTAGAACTACAGCTCACTAAAGTATTGATAATAAGATACTAGGTCATAAAACTCATACAAGTTTCAAAACACTAAGTGTGCCCAAGATGAAAAATAAATTGTCAAAGAGAGATAGAATAGTGCTCAGAATAATAATTTAGAGAAAAAAAGCACACTAAGAACACAAAAACAAAGATCTTATTCAAATTTTAGTAAGAAATAGCTGGACATAGGTGCCTAGTGCATCTTTTTCTAGGACAATGTTTCTAAAATTTCAAAGGTTGATTGTTTAGGGTACTGTTTAAGGCTCTTAATTATGTGTTCAAATAGGCCATACAATAAATTATTTTCCAAATTTTGCTAACTTTAGGATTGTGAATTTTAACAATGTAAACATGCAACAATGCAGACAGTAAATGACAACTTTGAAATGTAGAAACCAAATTTAGATAGCAGTATTCAATAGAAAACATAGAAGTAGATGTCTGATGCAATTTTCAATCAAAACTATCATGACATGGGTGACCAGGGCGTATGTGTCTTAGACAAGGTGACTGGAAATTTAAATTTTTATTATGCTTGTTATTGTTTAAGGTTCCTAATCCTATGCATAGATAGTTTTGATAGTCAATATTTTTCCAGTTTTTGATGATTTTATGACTATGGGAATGAAAAATTGCAAGTATGCAAATCTATGAAATATGAATGACAAATTTTTAATTCAATTTCTAGATACAAGATACTTGTAATGATTGACTAATTCTAAGATGCAAATTCCTAAAAAATGATGATTTAATGCAATTTTAACATAAACTATGTAATTTTTTTCACTTCTTTGACCTAAATGAAAAGATGCAACTTTGAATGCAAAGAATAATTTCAGATTTTAATAAACTAATAAATGTAATTTTGAATGTAGATCTGACCTAGGAGGATTGAAACAAACACTATTGCAACTTTGAAAGCAATATGGATGTAATATTTTTTGTATTTTCTGTCCTTTTATGATTCTAATATGAGACCCTAAATGAGACATGCTAAATAATGATATGCAAAACCTAAATCTAGGGTGAATTTTTAGAAGGTATATAATGTTAATAGGTTTGGTTCACTGTTGCAGCCTATCATGGCTTGAACTTGGCTCAGGTGAAAGGTTACAAGAAAGTGTGGCTTGAGGGGGACTCCCTCAATATTATTAATAATATAAAGAATTGTGTTTCCCCTTCATGGACTATTGAGCCTTTGATTATGGATGCTATTGATATTCTCAAATCCTTTGATTAGTATTATATATCTCATATTTTGAGAGAAGGAAATGGATTAGCTGATGTTTTCACTAATCTTGGTGCTAGGGGTATTAGGGAATGGGGTGTGAACGACCCCCTCCCTATGGAGGCTATTGTGTGTATTAATCATGATTTTCAAAATAGCTAACTTGGTTGATGAGATTTTAAGGCTCGGGGTGTGCATGACTATTTTCACGTGGTAGGTTATTATGTGGAGTGATGGTGAGCTAGATATGGATTGGGCTAATGGTACCCTATTTGATATCTGTATGGGACAAAACTTTAGGCTCATTATTTTTCCCTACCATAGTTTTGTTGTCACATATATTGTGGGTATTCTTTGGTTTTCCTTCTCGAGGTTTCTCCTCATTACTTTCAAGGTTCTCAAGCTTCTCGGTTCTGCAAATTCAGGTGCCATGGGAGGTGATAGATCGTGTGGAGCCTTTCTCCTACAATACTATTAAGAAAATTCCTGAGGTGTGGCATGTATTAGAGAAAGGTTAGCTTACTCCTTGTATGGAAAGGTTGCATGGAAACAACTCGCAGACGATGACTTTGTTTGCTAATGCTTGGAACAGTAGGGTTTTGAAACTGGGTGGAACAAAATTTGACGTGAATGTGGATTTTATTGCCAATATCATTGGAATTTATACGGATGGAAAGAATGTTTAAATAAACAAGAAGGAATCAAAGGCGGCCATGCAAATGCTTTTCAATGTGAATGAAGAACAAGACCTTAAGACAACTAAGAGTGGTGGGTACCAACGCAGCTCACTCAAGGCGCTTTGGGGGGATGTAGTTGAGGAACTTATGAGGTATATTACCCTCAAAGGTCATTTCTCTACCATAAATGCTTACCATTTTGTTCTGCTTAATCATTTTCACCATAAAAAAAGAATTTATTTTCCTTTTTATCTCTTGGCATTGTTGGAATATGGTCTGAAGGACCACAAAAGGAACCCCAAAAATTTGGTGCTACATGTGGAGCTTTTTTTATCAATTTATGACTATTCTAAAGCTTTTTTGGTGTCTAAACCAATTGCTACTCCTAATGGTAAGCAATAGAAGCCAACTGTGGAGTATGAAACCATCTCTGAAGAGGAGCTAATTAGCACAAAAGGGAAAAAGAGGAAACTTGTCCTGGAAGAGGAGTTGGTTTTTTGGGAGGACGTAGATTATGTCCCAGATTCTCTTGCCTCCATGGAGGTGGTTTTGCAACCCCCTAAAGTGGGTAATTCTATGAAAGGGGTGTCGAGCCCTATTAAGGGCTATGAGACCTGCAGTGAGGATAATGTTGATGAAAATCCAAGTAGATGCCTGAAGGATAAGATTGAAATTGTTGGCGAGGTTTCCTCGCCACCCCTATTTTGGGGAATAAGCCAAAGAAGGATCCAAAGGTAGGTAGTAACAAGAAATTGGCTATTAGGAATTAGGTTGCTAGCTAGTTGTTCGAGATGCAAGCTACTTCTCCCCTTAAGGTGGTTGGTGGGCAGGATGTTATGGATTCCTTGGGTGTGGACTTGGATTTGTAGAAGAGAAGGGAGTTTGTTGCTAAAGATATTGTTGAATCTATTCAAAAAATCCAAATGTCAGTTGTTGTTGGTAAGGGTAAGGACATCTTTGTTATTCAGGACAAGGTAAGCTCCTCCCAGGAGGATGATGTTGTGGGTAAGGGTGTTTTTAACTTTGACTATGAAGATATTTATGATGTTCTTGGGATGGCTAGAGAGGGATCCATTGTTTTTTTTTTAAATTGTTTAAATGGGTGTTTCATGAACTTAACATGACTAATGTTAAAGTTCGGGTGCAATGAGTAAAACTAGTGAGTCTTCGGTTTAGAATCAGATTGATGAATTGTTTGACTCTTTGAAAATTGTGGCGGATGAAATGATAAAGATGAAGAAGATGCTAGAGGAAAGAATTCTCACCCTTGAGGAAAAAATGGAGAGAATATGTGCCAATCTAGAGAAGGGTGGGGAGGGGACTAAATTTGCGGTGAAATTCAAGTCTATTGGAATTTCCTCTCCTTTTAAAAGTTCCAAGAAACACAAGGAGATTGCTCCTGGTCGTAGGCTTATGGAGGAAGATGTTTTTGTTGAAAAGGTTGGTGGTAAGTAGAAATTTTTTATTAGTGAGGTGAATGTGGGTGGGCCTGGGGATAGAATGGATAACAAGACTAAGGTTCAGGCTGGGACTCCTGTTAAAGATTTGTCTAAAGTCATGGATGACTGTCAGAAGGTTGTGGCGAGCAACATGGAGGCTATTGATATCCTAAAGAATATGTAGTGTTGTTGCTTTTGTCCCTCCTTTTTGGCTACTGTCACACTAATGGTATGTCGTGTTTTGGATGCTATATGTTTTTTGTAGTTATCTTTTGTTTTAGCTGATCTTTTTTGTAAAGGGTTTCGGGCCCCTTCAAAACCCGTTTTTGACCTCTAATAAAAAATAGGCTAGGTTCACCAAAATGGAATGTAGGAAAAGGGAAACCTTTAGAGATCTCTACTCTTTTGAAGTTTTGGAACCTTTCACAAATGTTTCGAGGTAGATTGAAAGTGCAAGGATGGAATGAGGGTTTGATGGATTTATACAAGATATGAAATTGACTTCCAACCTGATATGTGAGTTAATCAACCCTTAACTAAATATAAAAATGATATAATGATGAAATGCAATGATCTAACTAAAATAATAATGATGAACGCTCCATATTTACAATAATAAATTATAAATAAAATTTTCCTTTCGAGGGTGCTGCCCCTAGACCCTAGTCAGGGGGATGATCCCCTCGGGCCCCTCATGGGGGGAGACCACCCCACACCCCCCGTTGTCGTTGGATGGACAATACCTTATGTATCAATAGTAACTTATGTAATTGCAAGGTTGAGACACATTTTCTCAACAAATTTCCCACTTGGAAAACACCTTGGAAATATAATGGGAGGGTGTTAAAACATCATCTCTTAATTACTAGGGGTTGAAAGGCCCATAGTCACTAAACAATGCCATCTGAACTTCTTTGTGCTCACAGGCTTAGTTAATGAATCACCAACATTCATCAAATTTTCTACCTTAACCAACTTCACCCTACCATCTTCGACCATATCTCTAACAAAATGATAGTGTATATCAATGTGCTTGGTCCTAGCATGAAATGTCAGGTTCTTTGCTAGACATATTGTACTCTAACTTTCACAATAAATTGTCACTACACCTTTTTTATTCCAATATCTGAACACAATCTCTTAAGCCAAATGGCTTCTTTACAAGCATGATTAGTTGCCATATACTTAGCTTCAGTAGTGGACAAAGCAACCACAACCTATCACTTACCCGTCCAACTAATTACACCACCAAATAAAGTAAACACATAAGCACTAGTGGAGCATTTGCTATCAACATCACCTACCTAGTTTGAATCCACATAACCATGAATATCAAGGGAAATCTCATCTTCAGTCATATTACTATGGTAACACAAGGAATAATTTGAGGTGCCATCTAAATATCTAAAGACTCTTTTAACTACATCCCAATGAACTCTACTAGGATTAAACATATATCTAGAAAGAACTCTCACTACTTGGCCAATGTTTGGTGTAGTACAAACCATAACATACATCAAACTTCCAATTGCACCATGATAAAGCACTCTGCTCATGTCTTCCATCTTTGATGGGGATGTTGGACAATTTTAAATAGAAAACTTTGTTCCAACTGAAAAAAGAAAACACAATGGTCTACAATCTTGCATATCAAACCTCTATAAAATTGAATTGAAATACTTACTTTGGCCAAGCCATAGCTTTTTGTTCACTCTATCTCTTCTAATTTTTATCCCAAGAATGTGTTTAGCTGCACCAAGATATTTAATTTCAAACTTAGCAGTGAGTTGAGATTTTAGTTCTGAAATCATACCTTTCCCTTTACCAATGAATAACATATCATCATCATATAATGCAATAAACAAGAAATGATCATCATCAATTTTATAATAAACAAAATGATTTGATTTAGAATGCTCAAATCCCAAACTCAACACATATGTATCAAATTTTTGCTACCACATCCTAGGACTCTATTTTAAGCCATACAAAGATTTCTTCAATTTGCAAACCAATTTACTTTTACCTTTCACTATGTAGTGCTTTGGTTGTGTCATATAAATATCCTCCTCCAAGTCATCGTGAAGGAAAGTAGTTTCCACATCCATTTTCTTAACCTATAAATCATAAGCATTGACAATAGAAAGTAAAAATCTAATGGATGTCATTTTTGTAATAGGAGAAAATATCTCACCATAATCAACACCCTCAACTTGAGAGTAACCTTTTGCAACCAAACTTTCTTTGTACTTCACAATACTTCCATCTGAACCAATCTTTTTCTTGAACACCCATTTGCAACCAACAAGTTTTCTTCCTTCAAGCAATAGTACAAGATCTCATGTATATTTCTTTTTCAAAGCTAACATTTCTTCATCCATAGCAATCTTCCAGTATTCTACAACATTCATACCTAATGCCTCTTCTACCGATCTAGTTTCATCCATGTTAGTGTAGACACCTAAAAATTTCTCAATGGATCACATTGGATAACTAACATCATTTCATCCTAAAAACCATCATCTTTTTGCTTGTTTAATTAAATAAGCCTAATTATTTAATTAAATGCCTCATTTTCACCTGTTAATCTAATTGACCTAATTGGGTTAATTCATCCCCTCTCACACTGAAATTTCATTTGATTTAATTAAATAATACAAATTATTTAATTTTAACCCTAAGTCCTCTTATTTAATTAAATATCATATTTGCATCTCCTTTTCATTAAATAAATCAATAATTTAATGAATATCCTCACATTCCTCATCTTGCACATTCAAATTTAGTTTTAATTAACTAAATTGCTAATTTCTCTCTCATTCACTTGCATAAAGAATATTCCAAAGGAATATTCTCCATATTCCTCGAAAAAAGGTAATGATTACTCCAAACAAACTTTGAAACAACTTTTTAAAGTTGTTACAAAGTGTGTTTGCATGATTGTGAGCCCTTGATCTTTTCTTGATCCATGTGATCTTTGATTCTCACCCATTGATGAGAATCCTTGATCCATGTTTCATCCTCCTTTCATTTGTGACCATTGATAGATCAAATCAATCTCATCCATTTCTTTTTCATTTGATCTCCATTAAATCAATTATTTAATAAATATCATATAATTCCCCTAATTTGCATAATTGAAACTTTGTTTTAATTATAAAATTACTAATTCTTCCACTTGCAAGGGAATATTCCTCCTTTGCACATTCCTCCAAAAGAGGAATATTCCAATGGTGTATTCCTTCCCCTTTTGTACAATTAAACTTTGTTTTAATTTGAAAAATATCTATTTCCTCACCCATGAGAATATTCCAAAGAATATTCTTTCTCCTCACTCATTTGAAAAAGGGAATATTCTTACAAAACTTCATGTGCAAGTTAACTCAAAACTTCATGTGTAAGTTAACTCAAAACTTCTTGTGCAAGTTAACTTGTGACCTCTTGTATAGGTTAAAAGTGTGTTTGTTTGAAGAAATGAGAACCCTTGATTAAATATCAACTTGCATGATCCATTCCTCCAACTTCTTCCATCCTTGAACATTGATTATCCTTTTTGATCTTAACCCTTCATTTATCATTTGATTTCCTATAAATAGGTCACTATTTGGAGACAAATGGATCCAACTTTTAACATCAAACTTATGCTTAAAATCACTCTTACTTGCACTCACATTTAGCATAATTTTAGCTTATTTTAATTGCACTATATTATCTTAGCTTCCATTAATGACTTCCATGATAACATACATGCATACATTTAGCTTATTTGTTAATTAGGATTTTAATCTTTTGAAGCTTGCATGCATTTAGAAGATATTTGCATACACCCATATCAATCATCTTAGCATATATCATGTTAATTTAGCATTTAAATCATGTTTTATCACATATCTATCATTAGTTTCATCAATTCTCTTCAATATAATCAATTGAAACAAGCTCATTATCCAAGGGATTGGGAAAGGGTTTCCATTCCATATCAATACGACACCACTCCCCCAATAGGATAAGTTTCAATGTCTTAGATTAGAGGTTTTCCAAGTTTTCATGATTTATAATGTTAGTTTTAATGGCTTCTTTGTCTTTGTTTACAGTGAATGATCTTATTGGGATTGAAGCTTAGTGGGTTAAATATGCCTTGAATTCATATGGATTGGGTGTAGTTAACCTATAATATGACATTGGTCACATTTTGGCACTAGAAGGAGGGCATGGAATAATCAATCTAACAAGTTTCTTTTTAGATTTTTGTTTTCCTTGTATTTGCAGATGTAACGACGCTTTTTTAGGCTAACTGGGTTTTGCAGGTTGGACGATAAAAGTTGAAGTGAAGAAGCATCCTTGTCTTAAAATATTATAATTGTAACAAGCATTTGATGCTTTTGGGGCAATTATAACCCATCTATCATGCTTTTAATTTTATGTTTTAGGACCACACTAATTTTCATTTGGGTTTAAAAAGAATGCTCAAATGGGACTAAAATTGAACCCTCATGTCATCATTTTATTTTGGGCTTAAAATTGAACAAGGCAGCTTAACATTTGGTTTGGTGCATAAAATGAAGTCATATTAGCTTTAGGGGTTAAAATTAATGAGTGTTTGTTGTGTTTTGATTTACATATTTGTTATTGAATGCATACGCAATTCTCTTGTACCACTTGGAGATCTTGAGAAATAGAAACATTCCTTAACACTTTGTATAATCACCTACATCTTTGGATTAAAAATGAACCCCTTGCTAGTGTAGGAAAAAGGCATGGTGTGTATTATCTCCTTGTTTCATGCAAAAGGGGATGATCAAACTACAAACATACTTCCTTGCTATTCTTTATCTTTAGAGATCCTGCCTCCCCACTTCGAATGGAGGGAACAACCCAAGAGGAGACAAGTTAAATCCAAGATCTTTCAAGCCACTATATAAATAATGTGTTTGTGATGAAAGTCATAAACAAAAGGTGTGGATGTGTCATACCGACAAGTGTCACTATTAGTATACATGTGATACGTTAAAATTGTTCGAATTATAAAAAACATCTTATTATACAACTTTTGTGTTGTCATTGATGTCACCATGTTATATGAGTTGCAATTGCAAGTTTGAGTTCTAGCTTGATTTGGTATTTTGAATCGGTATTTGAATTGGTATGTAGTTATTATCCTCTGGTATTTTGGTCTACAATCCCTTGCTAATATATATCATAGCTTGCAAGTTTGGCAAATGGTTTTTGGATGTTGGAAGGTTGTAAGTTTAGAATCTTACGTGCACATGTGCTCGTATGGTGAGTTGGCATTACTTTGATGTTGCATTTTTGTTATTAGGTATATCTCTGGCTGACCTAATGAATAGTTGATGTTGTAATGGATTAATCTTGTGGTGCAGATGTCTGTGTGACCTATCTTAGGTCCATGCTAACATGTTGTAGCGTGCTACATGCTTGAATTGTTTTTGAAAAGATTTTGTACAAGCTTGAAGTTGACTGTTATCCTTTTGGTGAATAAGGGTTGTATCTAATTAGGCTAACCTAATTGATGCTTGCGGATATGCCAGATATATATATTGGACAGTTTTGAGATTGTTGGTGAATTGAGAATGTGAAGAAGTGCGAAGAGAGACAAGTATGCAAATATGATGAAGTGTGTAAAGTCAATTTACTAAGCATCAAAGGAATTGAATCAACACTTGTCAAGTGTAACTTTATCAGTTCATATTCTAGTTATAAGCCATTTTGTTATTGTATCTTATGTAGATAGTGAGCCTCCCATTTTGGATAGTGAGTCCTACCAGTGAGCCACCCTTTGTAATATCTTATAACCGGTTATACTATATTGTGAGCTAATCCTTACCGTGGTTTTTTCCATTTTGGGTTTTCCACGTAAAAAATCTTGTTGTTCATGTGTTGTGTGCTTTTATGTTCTATTAATGCTCTTGCTCATTTTTACTGTTATACGCATTGGAGTAATTGGATGGTGTTTTTCAATAAGTTTAAGAAGATACTGATTCACCCCCACTCTCATTATCTTGGGTATTCAATAATTGGTATCAGAGCTTGGTTCCTCCGAAGAAGCCTAACAACTTGAGGAAGATCTTGAAGATTGAACAAATGGATGATAAAGAATAACTTCGGGTTGCTCTTGAAGATCTTGATAAGGCTGGAAATGAAAATAGAGATCTGAAAGAAAATATTGATGAGGCAAATGAATGCATCAGGAAATTGAAAGAGAAATTGAAGAAATTCAAACAAAGACATAGAGAAGTGAGTGAGCAACTAAAACAAGCAAATGAAGAGGTCACCGGATTGAAGGTGCAAGTGGAGGAAATGAAGAGAATTGAAGATTGTCTGAATATATTGGTGCAAAGCAATACTAATGAATGCACAAGACTTGAACAAGAAGTGGTAAACCTAAAAGTAGATCTGGAAAAAGAAAAACTCCGTGAAGATAAGTTCAAGACAAGCTCCACCAAGCTTGATGAGTTTATGACAAGAGATAAACCAACTAAATACAAAGGTGGTTTGGGAATAGAAGCAGGTGAAAGCTCAAACACTATGCAGACCTCAAACATAGTGGATAATCAAAATAATCAAAATAAAGGAAAAAAAAAGGAAATCTAAGGAACTTTGCTAGAAGACTGCCTATCAGACAGCCAAATGCTCAAAGGTACTGTAAACACCAAACTTGCAAAAACTAACAATAGATCAACAAACAAGTTTCAAACATGTTAGAAAGACAATCTAGTGTTCCCTATGAAATTCTTTAGCTAAATTCAATAGAAAACATGAAATAACAAGAAACTTAACAAAATATAGCATGTAATCTAAATAAAACTAGCTAAACCTCCATCCTATAGGGGGAGTGGTGCTCCTTTGATGTGGAAAGAAGCCCTTTCCCAATCCATTTGATAAGCTTGATGGCTGAAGATGATCTAAGTATGAAAATGACTTCAAATGGTGATGACTATGCTTGAAAATGATGAAAGTGATGATAGCTATGAAATAGAATGCCTATAGTGATAATGCTCCAAGTTGTGGGATCCATATTATGAAAATGATGCCTCTATTTATAGAAGCCAAGGGTCGAAGAATGGAGAAAATTGGTGAATGTGGGATCAATTGAGAGCCAATGAGAATGTTCCAAGTGTCACAATTCTATTGGAGGAAGTTGGACCACATTTTGGGAAATGTGTGAGTGGAGAATGGAAGAGAAGTAAATGTTGATGGTTGAGAATTTGAAAATGGTGCAAGAGGAATTGAATGAGATTTGAGAGGATGTAAGAAGATTTGAAAAGTTGTAAGAGAATTTATTGCAAATGTAAGAGGATGTGATAGGTTTTTGAAAACCTTTGGAGGGAAATTGAATGAGAGGTTGTTGAGAGGAATATTCCTTGGAATATGCCTTGGTGAGGGAAAATAGATGAATTAAATAATTAATTAAAATTATTTTCATGTGCAACCTAGTTAGTTGACCATGGGCTGATTTAACTCTTGAAGAGTTAAAAGTTGTAGTAATTAATAATGATGATTAGAAAGTTGACTTAGGATTAATTAATCCATAATTAATTAATTGGAGAGGGTTTGGAGATTATGACATTTGATGTGATTGCTTTTAATCAAATGGGAGGAATAAAAGGGGATTTAATTAAATGATTTAATTTAATTAAATAAGATGAAAAGTAGTTAGAAGAAGGGTGAATTAATCAATAAATTTCATTATTTGATTAATAGTTGAATTTGTTGACTTTAACTAAATAATGTTGATTATTCAATTAAATGATGAATTTGAGGTGATTTAGGAAGAAACAATGTTAGTTGATTAGAATTGGATGCATAGTATCAATCATTACTTTTTTGATGTCTACATTTTTCCCCTCTTTGAAGCGAGGTACCTGCTACATTGGTTCAAAGAATAACACTGCAATGATCAAAATTCAATTTTTTTTTTTTTTGGATGGCTCATTGCTGCACCAACAAAAGAAATTATGTTGCTACACTGCCCCCTCAAGAGATTGGGTGAAATTTGCAAAATTAGGTTGAGCTCGCGAAAAAGATTCAACAACAATTCAAGAGCGGAAAACAACCCACAAGATGCAAAATTAGGCTTATAGCAATGAAAATGGGTCAAAATGGGCCTCATTTGGGAAAAAAATGAATTAAATGGGTTCAAAAACCATAATTTTTTTGCATAAATAGGGTTAAGAGGGTCAGTTTCAAATCATTTGCACACTTGACCTTTAGAAAACCTAGAGATTTTGCTCTGAGGTGTTGATGGAATGGCGGCTCATGTGCTCCCCAGGCATCGAGCAGATTGGGTT
Organism: Sequoia sempervirens; assembly: GCA_007258455.2. Classification (NCBI taxonomy): domain Eukaryota; kingdom Viridiplantae; phylum Streptophyta; class Pinopsida; order Cupressales; family Cupressaceae; genus Sequoia; species Sequoia sempervirens. Next base: position 81,820,067 of record VDFB02049217.1, on the reverse strand, counting down.
CGCGAGTTCCAATGGCCTCACGACTCAAGACCCCTAGTACACCTTTCGAACCTTTTCTCATTTTGTGTGATTTTGATGCATTTATTAGGGTCCGTTTAAGGTCGATCAAAAGTGATCCCCTCGGGCGCCGCATTTGTTATGGTTGGTGTCATCTTTGATCATGTCGGTTGCATTTGCATTAGAGTGTCACGTGACGCTAAAGGATCCTAGGGTCACCGAGAAGATGTTGACTTGCCTTTGTGAGATTGTGCCACATGGCCCAAAAATTGTCTAGCGTCGCGCCCAAATTCTAACTTTCCTTTGTGATGGAGTGTCGCCTTTGATTTTGGTGTCACTTTTGCAAATGACAAAGCGTCGCCTTTGCAAAAGCCATGTCACCTTTGTTTTTTTTAAAGGATTTTTAATTTTTAAAAATGTGTTCATTTGATGGATTTTTGACGTCTTGGGAATTTTGGATGCAGGAGGTCCTGCCAATGCTCCACTCAAAGGAGCACAGGAGCCTGTTTCTACACAGAGCAAGACATTTATCAGATGAGGCCCTATTATTTCTTGGTGCAATCAGATTCGGTCACATAGCCTAGATGCCTGAGGTGTGGATGCACCTTGCGATGATGACTACATTAGTGGAGAGATGGTGGAGTGAGACCTCCTCATTCCACTTACTGACCAGTGAGGCCACCATTACCCAGGAGGACGTATGGAGGATCCTACGGATCCCCATACATAATGAGCAGATCATTTATGATGTTGAGGCCGACAGGGATGTGATTTTTTCAGCTATTTGTCATCGACCAACACATGACTGACAGTGGCTAGATTGAGCTCTGATGAGGTAAAAATAACCTCATCATGATAATACCATGAAGGCCTGGTTCATACATACAAATATCTATCCTCTGCCAATTAATTAAATTTTAGGAGAAATAATTGCTTAATTTTAGTAAGAACTTGTATAAACTTTATTTCTTTTGATTTCTTAAAGTAATTTTCCAATATAGATTTAATGGGTTGTTTTAAGTGTTTTGTAGATAATAATTAGCCAATCAAAGTTATAGATTGAAGCATCCAACTGGTACGTGCTCCAAAAAAGTTAGAGATATGCTGGAAATATGCTCCGGAACTTCAGGGTGATGGACCAAAGATGTTGTTGTTCTTAAAGTTGTTATTTCTATTATCTTTTAAATTAAAAACTTTATGGCTCAACTCGAGCCTCTTAAATACTGTGTAATAGGATTAAAGATATACGGGTTATCCGTAGATCTGTTTAAGATATTTTCAATGGTTATCCGTACCATCTGAAATATAGCATGTAGTTACAGTTTCTCTATAAAAAAGATACGGTCTCTGGAAGTAATATATACAGTGAAAAGTAATGTTATACTGTCAGAATGTTTCCAAAATTTATGAATAAAGAGATTGTTATCTGAAATTCTGAGTTATGAGTTATGGATGATAACTATGGTTGATAAAAGTGCTCCTGAAGTAGCTATGAATGTGAGCTAAGAATGATGTGTTGTCCCACGAGCTGGCCACTCGATGGGAGTAGATAAGTGTTCTCTTTTATTATACTGTTGTTCTGTAGAGAGTCATTTGAATTTACTGTTATGAAATTTTATCTCTGAAGTATTTGTTATCTTTCACTTCCGTAGTTTATGTTATTCACTGTTAGAATTTTTAATGTTAAGAAAATGTTTTATGGATTGCTATAAGTTTTTCTACTCTTATAATTTTTCAGCTTCTTAGTTTAGTTGTTTCTATGCTTTTTAATTTAGTTATTATACTTTCCAAATTAGTATACTTATGCCTATAGTTCAAGAATTTTATGTTTTCTTAGGAATAGATTACTTTACAGTTTGATAGTTAAACAATTTGAAGTTAGAATTAATCTTAAGTTGTTCTTAAAAGTTAGGAAACCTTAGGGAGATACTTTGGACCTCTTCTATTGCAAACTGCCTTGAACACTACCCGGTTGACAAATTGAATATTATATTCTAAAGTAATGGGACCTAACGACAACCTATCACTTTTTGGCACCGTTGTCGGGGACCCCTTAGCTTCTTTTTCTTAAGTGTTAATAGAAGATGCCTAGAATACCTTTTTTAGGACAAAAATACTATATGTGGCGTCCTTTTTTGCATGGTCAGGAAAAGAGGCCCTCACGGACGATTTATACCAAAGACCCCCCCAAAATATGTCCCAGTTATACAAAGGGAGGCCCAAGGCTTAGAAGACCATTCTGTTGATGAATTACTTGAGCCTAACCCACCCAAGGGTTTCCACTATCTCCCAGAAGATCATCCTATAGTGCAACCTATTGTCGACGAAATTATTGTCGAGGAGCATATTCATCTAAACATCATGGGAGATCGGAGGGTAGAAGCCTACCGTAATGATGCAAACCATAATAATAATGATCCTCCACTACCTAGAACGTTCACTTATCCTATTGCTCTGGATGTAGATGATGATACAACAATGAAAAACATCTCTCAAGCCTTCCTTCCAACCTTTCGTGGTTTATCTTTGGAAGACCCAAACCAATTTCTGTTTGAATTTAAGGTCCTTTGTCAAACCTATGACTATAAAAATGACAACCAAAAACTGAAGTTGTTTCCTTCTACTTGTAAGGATTCAACCATGCACTGGTTTATGGGACTACCGTCTGGTAGTATTACAACTTGGGAAGAAATGGAGACTGTGTTCTTGAATAAATATCAGAGTTATTGTAGGGTGAGTGATCGTAAGGAAGAGCTATTTAAACTTCGGCAGAATGAGGATGAGAGTCTAGAGGACTATTTGGATAGGTTTCTTTTCTTATCTAAATGATGTGGGGAAACGACCATTAGTGTTAAGATTCTCAAAACTATATTTCTTAAAGGACTCGATGATGATGCAAGAAGAAGTCTTGATTTAATGGGAAAAGGTGATGTGTCTCAGTTAAACCTTGAAGACATATGTGATTTGTGTCGCAATTTTTCACGTACTCGTGGAGGAATCTGAAAACAAATATTTTCAAAGGAAATAACGAGATAGGTAAACTCTGAGAAGAAATAGAAAATCTTAAGATGGACATACTTGTCCAATTAAACACTATGTTGGATGGTATACAAGCAAAGACACGTAACCCTGAGACTTTGTCAATTTATTGTCCTAGGTGTCGAAATACACATCTTTTACGTGAGTTCCCTTTAGATAAGGTTAATGTTTGTCAACTCTATGAGTAAAGCCACTCTACCAATCAATGTGAGCTTCTTACTGATCTTAAGAATACTAAGAAAAAAATTGCTCAGGTTGAAGAAGAAATAAATGTCCTGAATCAACACCAGGGAGGTAATTTTTCTTATGGGAAGAATTCCAATCCTGCATGGAGATCCCAGAATAACTAGGTTGGTAATCAATGGCCTCCATCTTGGAATCAGCCCTATCCCCCATAGCCTACTTGGGGAACTCCTTCTTGGGGATCTCCTGAATGGGAAAGTCAATCATGGGGAACTTAGCAGTGGCCAAACCAGTCACAACAACAATGGTACCCACAACACATTGTTCCCCAATGGAATCAGGGACATAATCAATTTTATACTGGTCCTAGGAGGAATCAACAACAAAATTTGTTACCACCACCTCAGAATCTTCCTCAGACTGAGCAGGTAAACCAACCTCAACTTCCAGCACAACCACTTCCCAATCCAAAGAATAGTAGACAGAATACTCCGGTATATACTTCCGAGCAAGATCATGTCACAAGACTTAATGCAATTCATTGTGGAAATGTTCAGTTACGTTCCGGTAGGACACTTCAATCACCCACTATTGAGGAAGTAGTGGACGAACCTATTTCTCAAAATCTTGAGAAAGATACTATACTACCTGCGAATATTACTGAGTTTTCAGTAGCAGGAGCTGTTGGTTTAGCTCGAGAGGAGGAAGGTCCGTCTTTGACTGAGTCTAGTAAAGATATTCCTCCAAAGGAGAAAAGAGATATCCTTTCAAAGGAGAAAACTCAAGCACCATTTTTGGAGAGCCTGAAATCAACAATTCTGAAAGATACTCCAGAAATGTCATTAGCTTCTGAAACTGCATTAATTCAGGAAATTAAACAATTACAAATAGAGGTTCCTTTGCTGCAGGCAATAAAGGAAATTCCTAAGTTAAATCAGTTGATCAAACAACTATGTATTATAACTCTAGGAAGGAAACCAAAGAAAATAAATACTGTACACATTGATGGTTATCTAGCTGAATTTTTGTCTGGAAGTACTGTTGCTCCAAAATATGATGATCCTGGGAGTCCACTGATTACTATTACAATTAATGAGGTAGCAATACCTAATGCATTGGTGGATTTGGGAGTAGCTATTAATGTGATGACGATGGATGCAATGGAGAAATTAAGTCTTACAGATTTAAGTCCTACAACTATAGTCTTGCAGATGGAAAATTAGTCTATAGCCATTCCAAAAGGTGTTATAAAAAATGTTCTAGTTAAAGTTGATGGATGGGAATATCCAGTTGACTTTCAAATAATCCAATCACTTACACCTAAAGATAGTTATCCAATAATTTTGGGAAGACCATGGTTGGTTACTGTCGCTGCTAAAATTGATTGTCGAGAAGGAGGTATGACCATTTCACATGGTCCAGATAGTAAATGTTTATTTTTATATCCTCCTGCTAAACCTACTGAATATAATAAAGTTTGGGTTGATGAACCAGAAGAATTTAGTGTGCAAGACAGTTTGGCCTCTTTGGCCATGGTAGTGATTAAACAACATGGAGAAGAATTAGAGGATGAGTTAGTGAATGAGGTTGCACATTTGGCTATAAATTCTAGTGAAGAAGTGATAGAGGATGTACCATAAATTTTGGGACAACCGATTGATATAAGTGGGATGGAGCAGAATTATGTTACCATGGGGATGCCTTGTCCCTTGGCTAATATGATTCCTAGAACGAGTTATTTCTTTGATGATATTACAAGATTTCGCTGACTTATACCTCATAGTTGTCCTCTGTTGTTACGACCAATACATACTGTCACTTTGGCCTATCCAGGAACAAAAATAATTATGTTGTTACCAAGAAAAATTGTGAATATCAATAGTTGGTTGACAAAAATACAAGAGGATAAATTATTTAGTGTTAATAAAAAGGTCTAAAGTTTTTTCTTGGGACTATACAGACATGATGGGAATCCACCCGAGTGTTTGTACTCATCACATTTATACTGATCCTAATATAAGACCTGTTCGTCAACCACAAAGGAGACTCAACGCTGCATTAAAGGATCTTGTTAAAGTAGAGATTGAGAAACTCCTCCGTGCAGGATTTATTTATCCTATCTCCGATAGTAAGTGGGTGTCACCTATGGTAGTTGTACCAAATAAAAATGGCAAGTGGAGAATTTGCATGGATTATAGAGAACTTAATAAAGCCACCTTTAGAGATTATTTTCCCTTACCATTTGTTGACCAGGTTTTGGAAAATTTGGCTGGGAGGAAATATTTTACTTTCTTAGATGGATTTAGTGGTTACAACCAAATTCAGGTAGCACTAGAAGACCAAGACAAGACAACGTTTACTTGTCCTTGGGGTACATATGCATACTGAGTTCTTCCTTTTGGACTTTGTAATGCTCAAGCTACTTTTTAGAGGGCTATTTTGGCTATATTTGAAACACTTGTCAATGATTGTGTAGAGGTTTATATGGATGATTTCACAGTATATGGGTCAACCTACGATGAAGCTCTTCAAAACATGGATAGGGTTTTGGAGGTTTGTGAGGGAAACTGACTGTCCCTTAGCCACAAAAAGTGTTTAATAATGGTGGAACAAGGAATAGTCTTAGGCCATCACATTTCCTTGGAAGGAATAAAAGTTGATCCTAAAAAAATTGAAGTCATACAACAATTAACTGTACCTCAAACACAAATAGATGTTCGAAGTTTTCTTGGACATGCTGGATATTATAAAAGGTTCATAGAAAGCTTCAGTAAGATAGCTGCCCCTATGTTTTCTCTCCTCCAAAAAGATGTGGAGTTTAATTGGACATCTGAGTGTCAACAATCATTTGAAATGATAAAAGAAAGGCTTGTCTCTGCTCCTGTACTACGTGGACCAAATTGGAGTCTTCCCTTTCACATTTATGTTGATGCTTCAGATGATGCAATTGGTGCAGTATTGGGGCAAGAAGATGAGGATGGGGGTAAATATGCCATATATTTTATTAGCAAAAACCTAACATCTACTGAGAGAAACTACACAACAACAGAGAAAGAATTCTTAGCGGTGGTTCATTCCATCAAAAAGTTTTGTCATTATATTATAGGATATAAAGTTACAGTTTATATAGATCACTCAGTTGTAAAGTATTTAATGAATAAACTTGTAGTTAATGGTCGGATAATGAGATGGTTACTACTTCTTCAGGAGTTTAACATGACAATACTTGACAAGCCAGGGAAATTTAACGAAGTGGCAGAATTTTTATCTCAAATCAAACAAGAAGAAGGTGATCGAGCACCTGTACAAGATGAGTTCCTAGACGAAAATTTGTTTGCTATATCTATAAAGGTTCCTTGGTTTGTTGATATTTCCAACTATTTAGCTACTTCTGAAGTACCTCCTGAATTTACCTTAAAATAAAGGAAGCGACTTATTCGAGAGTGTGCACCATTTAAATGGATTAATGGGATTTTATTTCGTTGTGGACCTGATATGGTTTTGAGAAGATGTGTCAGGGCTAAAGAAACTTATAGTATTCTAAGGGCCTGTCACGATGATCCTTTAGGGGGTCATTATTCTGCAAAACAAACTTCCCATAAAATTTTAGGCACTGGCTACTATTGGCCTTCAATGCATAAAGATGTTAAAAATTATGTTCGTCATTGTGATGAATGTCAAAGAGTAGGAAGACCAACTGCTTCGACAAAAATTCCTTTGCAGCCTCAGATAACTTTGGAACCACTCAAAAAATGGGGGTTAAATTTTATTGGCCCCATATATCCTTCCTCACAAGGGAAAGAATATATATTAGTTTGTACTGATTATCTGAAAAAATGGGCTGAAGTTCAAGCCTTACGAGTTGCTAGAGAAGAGCAAGTTGCTGATTTTCTCTATAACAAAAATTTTCTCCGATTTGGAGCTCCCCGAACTATCGTTACAGATCAGGGATCCCAATTTATGTCCAAAGTTCTCCTAGAATTTATGAACCATTTTCAGGTGAGCCATAAGAAGTCATCCCCTTATCAGCCTCAAGAAAATGGTCAAGTAGAGGTGACTAATAGGGAGTTAGAAAACATTTTGACAAAAACTATCTCTTCTGGAAGAAGAGATTTGGCTAGGAAATTTCCTGAAGCTGTTTGGGCATATAATACAACATGGAAATCTACAACTAGATTCAATCCCTATGAGCTTGTTTTTGGAAAGAAACCTCTTCTTCCCATTGAATGTGAACTTCAGACCCTACGAACAACTATGGAATTGGGTCTATATTTGAAACAAGCTCAAATAGAATGAGTTTTACAGTTAAATGAGTTGGATGAGCTTCGTCTAGATGTTGTTCATCAAACAAAATTAGTTCAACATCAATGGAAAATTTGGCATGAAAAATATATTAAAGAGAGAGAATTTCATAATGGTGACTGGGCCTTGCTATTCGATTCAAGATATAAAGACCATAAAGGAAAACTCAGAACTCATTGGCTGGGGCCATATGAAATCTCTGAGGTTTACTTGAATGGCATAGTTCAGTTAAAACCAATTGATGGTGATTTACGAACTCTCTTAGTTAATGGTCATCGCCTACGTATTTACCATAAACCAGTTAATAGAGAAGAATTTACAAAGCTAGTAGAAATGCAAGGAGAGATCCAATGCATTGACTCCGCCAAGGCAGAGTCTATTTGATTAAACGTTTATTGGAAAAAAAAAAATTGAAAATGGATGAAAAATTATAATAAAAAGACATGTGCACCTAATTTATTTTCAAAGCATTTTTCATAAATTTTCGGACTTAACACGTAATTTCATTTTGTAGGACCTCTCATAAAGGAATAACAACTTTCGGAGCACCATTCCAAGATGCTCCAGAACTTGATCATTCAGCTGGCCAGTGCTCCGGAACTTGACAGTCTAAACACCCGATGCTCCAGAACCCGCTTTTCAGCCTACCATGTTAGACGAATGTTCTTGTGGAATGATATAACTCCTCAAGTTCGAGTTAAGTGGTGTTCGTTATTTTCTTCTTTCTAGTTGCTCTTCGGCTGCATCTTTTGACGATGCTCCAGAACTTTCATCTTGTCGCTACTCCGGCTGCATCTTTCGACGATGCTCTGAAACTTTCATTTTGTTGCTGCTCTGGTTACATCTTTTGACGATGCTCCGAAAATTTCATCTCGTCGCTTCCCAGTTGTATCTTTTGACGATGCTCTGAAACTTATCCATTTTCCAAGCTCCTAATGCATGCTTTACGCATGCTCTAGAACTTTAACCACTTTCTTTTTCCGAATGCATGCTTTACGCGTGCTCCGAAAGTTATTCATTTTTCATTTCACCAACTCCTTTCTAGAAATATTTTCAATTTTTTCTCGATGCTTTGATTATCGTACATTGGTACACATGCCTTCTTTTGCCATTATAAATAAAAGCTGTCATAATAGCCTATCTTCATTAATGACTTTGTCATCCATGAGCTTCCTCATTAATGTCATAATAATTATACCATCACCTCATCCAATACCCTTGCATCATCCTGTCAAATCGGTAGAGGTATAAGATCTTCAAGCGATCATGGAATGGAAGTACAAATTTTTGCTTTAAATAAGTAGTTATTTTCAAATAAAATATGATTGATTGGCAAGAGTTTCCTTCCCAATTTAGTAAATTGAGCCACTTGGTGATTAATTGTTAAGTACGCTACTCTTTTTGTGGCCCTTCATGCAAATTGAAATTATTACATAGCAAGCTCCGAGCAAGAGTAGAGTGGATGATTACAGTTTGATCATATTTTTAAAAATATCAAAGCACAATTCCTTAGCATTATTGAATTTTTCAGCAGGGTGGTAAGCAAGAGAGAGGAAAAAGATGGGCGGTACAAAGAAGAAATCTAAGCCAGTTTCTATAGAAAATCTGTTGGGGTTAAGTAATATCTCTCAGCTGTTTGAAGAAGTGGGCTGGTTGGATTTTGTCAGGAAATTCAAAGGGTATAATGAAAAGTTGGTGAATGCATTTGTGGAAAACTACTTTAATGGTTAGGTGATTCTGCATGGGAAGTGTTTCAAGGTGAGTTCAAAAATTATCTCTTCTATTTCAGGGTTAGAAGATTCTGGTATTAAAATATCTAAAACCACACAAATTACATATCATAAATTATTAGAATTGTTTCTTAGACAAGGAGATCCTCAACCCATGATAGTTGTCAGTACTAGGGGACAAAATAAGGGGTTTCAGTGAGCCTCTATCTTAGAACCCTGGGGTACTATTTTTGCATGGATTATTAGATATTTTACTTGTGAAGGTCAACTCACCACTGTGGTAGGACCAACATTCCGCATGTTAACACATTTGCGGCATGGGAAGGAAAACCCTGCTCTAAGGGTTAATTTGCCTCATTTCTTGAATGATTCTATTAATTCTTCAATAGAGAGATACAAAACTGGTTCAGGGCCATTAAAACACCATGGTTTAATTTAATTGATTTGTAAATATCATTTCTGTAAGAAACCTGAAAGCAAATGGGAAATTTTTTTGGGGAAGTTTGATATACCTACATCAGTAAGGAAGTTAGAATTAGGAGAATCTTCAAAACAAGTTGCTTCACCTTCCGGAGCAACTTCCCTCGAAGACCCTAAGGCTCTTGAACCCCAAATTCCCACCATAGTTGGTGAGGAAGTGCCAAAATTTAGAAATGATGAGTTTGAAACTCCGGCCCAAATAGAAGATGTAGAGATAATGAGTCCAAATGTGGATACTCTCCTGTTAAGAAGAGGAAAAGAAGAACTATTCTTCTAAATGATCCAACTATTTTAAATTATCAGGATACTCCTCCTTTAAGGAGGAGTAAAAGATTATCCTCTGGATCTGTAGAAACCCCAGCACAAAGTAAAGAGAATAGGTCAAAAGCTAAAAAGAAAAAGATAAACTTGGAAACTGAGGAGTCAATTCACCAATCCTCAGAAAAAGAAATATTTGTTGAAGAAGTACATTTTCACTTGGTGTCTGAAGAAGAAGTTGTAGAACAGGAAAATCAAGAAATAGAAAGGGGACAATCTCCACTTCCTATGGAGATTGATGACAGTATGTTAGGGAAATTGTCTCCAGTTATTAATAAAGTTGTTGAAATTGTTGAAACAAAAAATTGAAATTAGAGATAGAAGAGTTAAGAAATCAGCTGCATGAAAATAAGGAAAAGGTGAAATTACAAGAAGAGGAAATAATGATGTATAAGACTGTAATAAATGAAAGGAATCAAGAAATTCAGGATTTAAAGTTGGAAATGCAGGGAAAAGATACATCTATTAGTGAGCTGCAAATACAAATTCAGAATTGTGATAAGGAAAATAGGATACATAGGGATGAATTAAATAAAGAAATTCAGAATTTAACAGGAAATTTTATGCTCATGTTTTCAACCTTTGAAGAGGAAAAGAAAAGATAGAAAGAAGAATTAAATACTTCTCTTAGTAAGATTGTAGAATTAGAGCAAGACTTACAGGAAAGCACAAGTAAACCAAAGATGGCATCCAAATAAGTTCAAACCGAGCCAATGGTAACTGAATGGTTCCAAATTCAGATTCCTCCATTATCAATGAAATGGATGGAACGGTGCTATTTCCTCAGAAATGTACAAGTTGAGAATAACATATTGAAAATGGAAATGGTGTTATTAAGAGAAGCATTTCATAAAGCTTATAAGGAGAAACAGGATGCATGACAAATAGTTGAATTTCTTTTATCTTGTAGAAGGCCATCCAGATTGTATTCCATGTTTTTGAATGAATAATGTTTTAGATGGAAATTGCTTAGAATTTACAATGATCATCCTTATGAACCTAATGATAAAGAATTTGTTAAAATATTTGCAGACTCAAATCCTGAAGAGCAAGATATGCTCTGTGAATTCTTTACCCATGATCTTTTGTTAGAGAAGCATACTGATTTCTTTGTTAATATTTTTGTGGGGGAAATACAATTAACATCTCTATTGTCTACTATGCGGAATCAAATTCATTGGAAAGAATGTAATAAAGAGTATGTTCAAGTAGAGAAAAATATAGGACTTCAAATGAGATCTCCAAATAGTATACCATCAGCTTTTAAAAAGACATTTGTAGCTCTTTTGCTGGATGAGAAAATGAAGGAAAGGTATGATGACAGCCTTCGAGTTTGCTATAATCATTTCATAGAACAGGGGAAAAAATTGGTTGGCAGGGCTTGGAATGCATGTGAAGAGAGATATACTCCATTGCCTATATACCTAAAGAAAAGAGAAGTGATCTCTCCTCTTGGTCTTAGATGGTCCTTCAGAAGAGTAGATGCCTTGGCCAAAATTTTAGGAGATCTTAGAACAAAAAGGATAGGAATGAGGTACATACCTCCTTTACTACTATATCCATCCCCTGCATTCCATATTAATACAGATCAGGATGACAAAATTTTCAATGAATGGAAACAGGGAGTTGCTTTTCATGGAGGTTTCCACAATTCCCCTATAAACTTTGATGTCACAACAAAAGATTTGTATGATATTAGTGAAAAATATGAAGAAGGGAGTAGAGGGAAAAATTATAATCAGGGGGTAGGAGGACCTGCCAAGAACTAGGAAGGGGAGGAAATTATGAGGTAAAAATAAAATCATCATGATAATACCATGAAGACCTGGTTCATACATACAAATCTCTATCCTCTGCCAATTAATTAAATTTTAGTAAGAACTTGTATAAACTTTATTTCTTTTGATTTCTTAAAGTAATTTTCCAATACATATTTAATGGGTTGTTTTAAGTGTTTTGTAGATAATAATCGGTTAATCAAAGTTATAGATTGAAGCATCTAGCTGGCACGTGCTCCAGAACAGTTAGAGATATGCTGGAAATATGCTTCGAAACTTCAGGGTGATGGATCAAATATGTTGTTCTTAAAGGTATTATTTCTGTTATCTTTTAAATTAAAAACTTTATGACTCGACTTGAGCCTCTTAAATACTGTGTAATAGGATTAAAGATATACGGGTTATCCATAGATCTGTTTAAGATATTTTCAATGGTTATCCATACCATCTGAAATATAGCATGTAGTTACAGTTTCTCTATAAAAAAGATATGGTCTCTAGAAGTAATATATACACTGAAAAGTAATGTTATACTGTTAGAATGTTTCCAAAATTTATGAATAAAGAGATTGTTATTTGAAATTTTGAGTTATGAGTTATGGATGATAACTATGGTTGATGAAAGTGTTCCTAAAGTAGCTATGAATGTGAACTGAGAATGATGTGTTGTCCCACGAGCTGGTCACTCGACGGGAGTAGATAAGTGTTCTCTTTTATTATACTGTTGTTCTGTAGAGAGTCATTTGAATTTACTGTTATGAAATTTTAGCTCTGAATTATTTGTTATCTTTCACTTCCGTAGTTTCTGTTATTCACTGTTAGAATTTTTATAGTTAAGAAAAAAATTTATGGATTGCTATAAGTTTTTCTTCTCTTATAATTTTTTAGCTTCTTAGTTTAGTTGTGTCTATGCTTTTTAATCTAGTTATTATGCTTTCTAAATTAGTATACTTATGCCTATAGTTCAAGCATTTTCTGTTTTCTTAGGAATAGATTACTTTATAGTTTGATAGTTAAACAGTTTGAAGTTAGAATTAATCTTAAGTTGTTCTTAAAAGTTAGGAAACCTGAGGGAGATACTCTAGACCTCTTCTATTGCAGACTTCCTTGAACACTACCCGGTTGACAAATTGAATATTATATTCTAAAGTAATGGGACCTAACATAATGGGAATAAATTTGTGTTATGAACCTTCATCTCTTTAAAATAATTAGACAATATTAGCTAGATCAGGAAGGGGAGAAAACTAAACTCCTTCAAAATAGGGGTAGTTGTGGGTTTGTTTGTTTTCTTTGTATACTATATACTTAGTTCCCCTAGGATAAATAATTCACTTTAGATCATTTTCTTAGTTGTGTATCCTAACTAATATAGAGTAAAATTTTTCATTTTAATTGACTACTACATAATAGTTTATGTGTTGAAAGAATTGTTTCCATTCTTTGTAGTTTTTACATTCGAATAGAAATCATATTTAATTTCATGCCAATATACTTCTTTCATAAAGATATTTGTTTGAAATAAGTGCTTCATAACCCATCTAATCAAATCATAATTAACCTATTAAAAAGACAATAGGAATTTTCTAAAGAAAAGAATACTTGACCCAATCATAAGTGTATGGACTTCGAAGAAAGGAGTGATCCACCTTAGCAATAACAACTACCCGATTTAGACCTGGGTATGTGCAGAATCATGATGGGACAAAAAGTGGCAACATGAAAAAAGGAGCATTTTGAACTCGCCAAAAAACGTGAAAATCTTGAGTTGACTTTTTTTGTTGGTGTCGCGACATTGCTCCATAGCAATGCCCAAGCCAAAGTACTATTAAATTGGATATCCCATTCAAACCGATATCTCGATTTGTTTGGATATCCAATTCATGTCTAATATCTAATTCAAAACATTTTAAAATGTAATCCCTGGCAAGCATAAAACTGGATTATCCCGACTAGCAACACATCCAAGAGCAACATGGAGGGGTGAAGAGATGAGAGAGGAGAGGAAAGCATATATATGGAGAGGAAAGGGAGAGAGAGAGAGAGAGAGAGAGGGAGAACTAGAGGAAGGAGGAGATAGGGAGAGAGGGGGGGAAAGGAGAAAGGAGAAATTAGGAGGGGGAAGGAAGAGGGGGGAAGAAGGGGAGGGGGGAAGGGAGGGAGGAAGGGTAGAGAGGGAGAGGATAAAAGGAAGGGTTTATGGCAGTGGAATTGACTCTAGAGAGGGAGGGAGGGAGAGATGATGGTTTAAGGAAGGATGGAGGGGAGAGAGATAGAGGGAATGGGAGGAGGAAAGAGAGAAGGGGTGGAGGAGATAGGGAGTGGAGAGAGGAGACCCGGAAGGGAGGGAGAGACCTGAGAGAGATAAAGGAAGGGAGGAAGAGTGGAGGGTAGAGGGTTTAAGGTTTATGGAAGGAGATAGAGAGTGAGAGAGGAGATCTGAGAGGGTGGATGGAGAGAGAGAGAGAGGGAGGGAAGGAAGGAGGGAAGAGATAGTGGAAGGAGTGGAGAGGACAAGAGGGAGGGGGGTGGAGAGAGAGAGAGAGAAGGAAAGAGTGATGGAGTGGCAGAGAGATAAGGGGTAGAGGGTTTAAGGGTTTAGAGTTTAAGGGTTAAGGGTTTAGGGTTTAGGGTAGAGAGGAGAGAGAGGGAGTGAGAGAGAGAGTGAGAGAGCTGAGAGAGAGAGAGGGGGTAGGAGGGAGAGACTTGAGAGAGAGAGAGGGTAGAGGGTTTAAGGGTTTGGGGTTTAAGGGTTAAGGGTTAATGGTTTACGGTTTAGGGTTATGGGTAGTGATGGAATTTCAAATTTTTGTTCTCTGTGTTCTATTTTATCCTACCTTGTGTCTCTGGTCATCTATGGTGTTTGGGAAAAGCCTAAGGTTGGGGTTTTACCTTCGTCTTCATGTAAAACCCTAGTGTTCATCTTGCACCTTGGATGGGATCTATTTGGCCGTTAATTTTTGGGAAGGTTTTAAAATGACTTAAGCCCCATTGCTTCGTCTAGGTTGGGACCCTTTTGTTTTATCGTTTTATTTCCTTCGCCTGACTTTATTTTTCCTAAGTCTTTTGTTGGTCTCGTGTTCCCTCATTAAAACAACTTATGTCATTGTTTGTCATCAGCCTAGTGATGTCCCCTTATTCCTTTAGGGGAGAAGGCCTAGTAGTCACGCAGGCTAACTTTCTCAGCATGAAGCAATTGACTGGAATATCGTAGAACCTTCATTTGTTTTTTGAAATGTAGACTAGTCACTTATTTATCTATAACTAAGGTTTGGAGGCACGACTCATCATGCAACTCACCACATTAGCAGATCTTTTGAGAAGTGTCTAAAATTTTAATTTTTAAAGGTTCGACCAAAACTTAATCATGGAACCCCCAATAGTTGAACAAAAAAATATCATTTGTTGCTTGTAGAATATCATATTTTTATTTAAATTAAAATTAATATACAACGTAAGTGGATCAAATACTTATTGATAACCATAAATCTTTGATATCTATACCTTTTATATTCAACACATATGGACTAATAGTTGAACAAAAAAAATCTATTTGTTATAAAAACAACACATAATTATTTAAAATACAACTTATATTGAACAAAAATGGACCAATAGTTGAACACTAAAACTTTTTGAAAATCCTTCACATTTAATGGGAAAATACATGTTATTTATTGTGCTCACCTTTTATATTTGGGATAGGACAAACTATTAATATAAAATTATCCAATGCTTGTACATTGGTACCCCAATTGTTGTACACATAAGAACAATATTTTTTCACTATGATAACAATACTTGTTTAAATGAGTGTCTTATTTTATTAAATGAGGATTTTATTTTTTAAATGATATACTTATAGTGGAGAGTTATGATATTTTATTTGAAACAAAAAAATACTTATTTCACTTCTTCATGAATGTATTTATGTTTTTTTTAATATAACATTTAGAGGTTCTCATGTGTTCAAGTATGGGTCCATTTTTTTAACAACATTTGGTTTTTTCTTTATTTACATTTGGACTGTTTATTTACAATATATAGTATAAATATGTGGTAAGACTGGGTATTATCATCACGATTGAGTGCACGACTATTGGACCCCGCAGGACTACTGGGCCCTCTCCCCTAATAAATGTTTTTATTGGACCCCGCATGACTACAATATCTCAGTTGTTCCCCGCCATCCTGCGATGACCCCACCACACTGTCTTTGTTGATTGCGATATCACGAGCGAGCACCACGTGTCTCATCTGGTGAAGTCGAAGGAATGATAAATACTTTGATGCATCTTTAATACATTATGCCACGGGTTACTAAAGCAGTTATAAGATGCACGTGTTTTAAATCAATGGAGATGTTATAATCTCGGTAGAAATGTGCTCGATGGTTAATAACAAGGATGGCGACTATGTTGAACAAATAGGATTGCCGATGGTTGAGATCCACAGTTTCCCACCATCGCGTGATCAAAATTTGTGAGGTCTTTATTGATTGTGATATCATGGGCGGGCACCACGTGGATCTCCTTGGCAACGAGTAGTATGGTGGGCCTCTTATTGCCATGATGGAGACTATGTTAGTTCGCTTTGAAGGTAGTCGTCTGATGATCTGACCAAGGTGAAGGATCGACGGCTAATATGTGAAACTGCATCAAATGTGATTAGATTCATTTGTGCAGTGTGCGAGTAAGCTTTAATGGTGGCCATGACATCTACTGCCATGGTTTGAACAAAATAAAGCAACTATTCTCCTGCTTTTGGTATCACAAAGCATTCAAAACATCTTAAATGGGGATTGTAGGTGGATATGTTTTGTATAAGGATTTGATAAGTAGTATTGGGTTAAAATACATGTTGATGAAATTGTAAAGCAATGTTCTTAAGGATCTTATATGTTATGTGTTAAATCTGTCATAAACCCTTAGATGTTTATGAATTTGACTCCCTCAATGGATATATGGCACTGATGTAAGTTGTACTAATTTGTATGGTTCAATATTTTGTTTTTCTTTACCTAACGCTTGCTACAAATTGCAAATCAATGACTATTTTACACTGTGGAATGTGTTGTAGTTGTCTCATGCTCCAAATAGTTGATATTACTGATGAACAACCAATTCTATTCAGTATTATGCTATTACGTTGAGCTATTAAATGAGATTATTTGTTGTTGTTAATGTTGTTTATGATAATGGTGCAGAGGTTTTAAACGCATTAAGGGATCACCCTCCCGGGTCTTGCAGAGCCCAAAGTGTAGGAGGTCTTTAAAATCCTCGTCAGTTGGTCCAGGTCCTTCGAGCTGCCCTTGATTGGAATTGGAAATTCTAGGTAAATTAGAAGACCAACCTAGTTACAGTAAAAACAACAAACAAGTAGAGGGGAGAGAGATAGAGAGATTCAATGAGAGGGAAAGGGAGGGAGTGGGAGAGAGATAGAGGGTAGAGGGTTAAGGGTAGAGGGGAGGGAGATAAGAGTGAGTGAGAGAGAGAGACTTGAGAGAGGAGAGGGCAGGAGGGTGAGACTTGGAGAGAGAGGAGGGAGGGAGGAGGAGGGAGAGATGTATCGCAGAGGGTTTAAGGGTTTAGGAGTTTAAGGGTTAATGATTTAGGGTTTAGGGCTAAAGGCAGAGGGCTTAGAGACATAGGGAGGAGTGAGTGAGAGAGAGAGAGACTTGAGAGAGGGAGAGGGGTAGGGAGGGAGAGTCTTGAGAGAGAGAGATGAGGAGTGGGAGAGAGATAGAGGTAAAGGATTTAAGGATTCTAAGGGCTAAGGGGTAGAGGGCTAAGGGTAGAGTGGATAGACCTCAGAGAGAGAGAGAGAGAGAGAGAGAGAGAGAGAGAGAGAGAGAGGTAAGGAGCACCGAGAGAGATAAAGGTAGAGGGTTTTAAGGGTTTAGGAGTTTAAGGTCTGTGCCTTTAAGGTTTAGGTTAAAGGCAGAGGAGAGAGAGATAGAGAGAGTGAGGAGAGAGGGTAGGAGGGAGAGACTTGAGAGAGAGAGAGAGGGTAGAGGGTAGAGGTTTTAAGGGTTTGGGGTTTAGGGTTATGGGTAGAGGGGAGAGAGATAGAGGGATTCAGTGAGAGAGAGAGGGAGGGAGTGGGAGAGAGATAAAGAGTAGAGGGTGGAAGGTAGAGGGTTAAGGGTAGAGGAGAGAGATAAGAGTGATCGAGAGAGAGAGAGACCCAAGAGGGAGAGGGGTAGGAGGAGACTTGAGAGAGAGAGGGAAAGAGTGGGAGGGAGTGGGAGAGAGATATGGGTAGAGGGTTAAACGAGAGGGTAGAGGGTTTAAGGGCTTAGGGTTAAGGGTTAAGGGTTTAGGGTTTAAGGGTAGAGGGACACATATAGGAGTGAGTAAGAGATACAAAGAGAGACCCAAGAGAGGGAGTAGGGTAGGAGGGAGAGACTTGGAGAGAGAGAGAGAGAGAGGGTAAAGGGTAGAGGGTTTAAGGGTTTGGAGTTTAAGGGTTAAGGGTTTAGGGTTTAGGGTTATGGGTAGAGGGGAGAGATATAGAGGGATTTAGTTAGAGAGAGAGGGAGGGAGTGGGAGAAAGATAGAGGGTAGAGGGTAGAAGGTAGAGGGTTAAGAGTAGAGGGGACAAAGATAGGAGTGAGTGAGAGAGAGAGAGATCTGAGAGAAGGAGAGGGAGTAGGAGGGTGAGACTTGATAGAGAGGAAGGGAGGGAGGGAGTATTGGGAGAGAGATAGAGGGTAGAGGGTTTAAGGATTTAGAGTTTAAGGGTTAAGGGTTTAAGGTTTAGGGTTAAGGGTAGAGGGGAGAGAGATAGAGAGAGAGAGTGAGAGAGAGAGAGAGATACTTGAAAGAGGGAGATGGGGTAGGAGGGAGAGACTTGAGAGAGAGAGAGGGTAGAGGGTAGAGGGCAGAGGGTTTACAATGTATGGGGTTTAGGTTTATGGGTAGAAGGGAGAGAGATAGAGTGGGATTCATCAGAGAGAGAGGGAGGGAGGGGAGAGATAGAGAGTAATGTGAGAGGGTTAAGGGGTAGAGGGTAGAGGGTTTATGGGTTTAGGTTTAGGTTATGGGAGAGAGATAGAGGGAGGGAGGGAGGAGAGAGAGACCTAAGAGAGAGGGTTAGATATTGGAAGGATACCTATAGGAGAGAGAGAGGGAGGGAGGAGAGAGATAGAGGGGAGGGAGGTGAAGGGTGAGGGCTGATGGTTTTAAGGGTTTAGGCTAAGGGTGGAGGGGAGAGAGATAGAGGGAGTGGGAGGATTGAGATAAAGAACTAAGAGAGGGAGAAGGGGTAGGAGGGAGGACTTGAGATAGAGGAGTGAGTGAGTGAGAGAGAGGCCTGAGAGGAGTGGTGCTAGGAGGGAGAGACTTGAGAGAGAGAGATAAAAGAAGGGAGGGTTAAGAGTAGATGGTAGAGGCCATGTTTAGGGGCCTAGGTTTAGGGTTTTAGGTTAAGGGAGAGAGATAGAGGAGGAGTGAGAGAGAGAGAGACTCTAAGAGAGGGGAGATGGGGTAGGATATTGAAGATACTACTTTAGAGAGAGAGAGGGAGGAGTGGGAGAGAGATAGAGGGAGGCAGGGTTAAGGCAAGAGGGTAGATGGTTTAAGGGTTTAGGGTTAGGTGGAGGGAGAGAGATAGAGGGAGGAGTGATGGAGAGAAAGACCTAAGAGAGGGAGTAGTGGTGGAGGGAGATACTTTAGATAGAGGAGTGAGTGAGTGAGAGACCCGAGAGAGGGAGTGGTGCTAGGAGGGAGAGACATGAGAGAGAGAGAGATAAAGGAAGGGAGGGTTAAGGGTTGCGGGAGACCTAAGAGAGGGAGAGGGGGTAGGATAGAGAGACTTGAGAGAGAGAGGGAGGGAGGGAGTGGAAGAGAGATAGAGTGGGAGGGGGTTAAGGGTAGAGGGTAGATGGTTTAAGGGTTTAAGGTTTAAGGGTTTCGGGTTAAGGTTAGAGGGAAGTGTTGGTTTTGTTTTACAATGTAACCTGGTTGGTCTTCTAATCTACCTATGGAATTTCCAATTCCAATCAAGGGCAGCTCGAAGGACCTAGACCAACTAATGAGGACTTTAAAAAAGCCTCCTACACTTCGGGCTCTGCAAGACCCGAGAGGGTGATCCCTTAATGTGTTTACAACCTCCACCAATATCATAAACAACAATAACAATAATAGATAATCTCATTTAATAGCTCAACATAATAGGATAATATCGAATAGAATTGGCTATTCATTGACATTATCAACTATTTGGAGCATGAGATAACTACAACACAATCCCAAGATAAAATAGGTCATTGATTTAGAATTTTTAGCAAGCTCTAGGTAAAGATGAACAAATACTGAATCATACAACTTAGATTAGTGCCATATATCCATTGTGGGAGTCAAATTCATAAGTATTCAAGGGTTTATGATAGATTTAACACAACATATATGATCCCTGATAACATTGCATTGCAATCTCATCAATATGTATTCTAACCCAATACAACTTATCAAATCCTTATACAAAACATATCTGCCTATAATCCCATTTAAGCATTTTAATTAATCCCTTGAATTAAAGCTAAAATAAGGATCATACACACCACAACAGTGAGATGAATGAAACAACCCTTAGTTATCTTATTCAAAATTCAGATATGCATGTACATTGGAGAGACATGAGTTTGAATTTATCATTTCAACTCAAATGCTAGTACTGTTATACAACATTAAATCCCCATGAATTCAAAACCTATTAAAGAATGACTCATAGCCTAAATTGAGTTTTCTAAAACCATGGAACTTTACAATTTGCTCTGCAACTTCACCTAGACTCAACCCAAAATTATCTAACTTGCTAACCCGTACTTCTGGCCTTGAAATCCTTCTTATAGAAAATGAAGGAGAAAACAAGCATTAGGCCAGAAAGTACACATGTCACCAGCCAATTGGAATACCTGGTGATATTCCAAAAATCGTTACAACAACAATCACCCTGGAGAATATTCCTGTTCATCATGCTAGTTGAGAAAAATTGATGCAACAACAAAAGCCATAAGAATCCCACACCAAGACTGCCACCAAAGCAAAACTAGAAACCGTTGTAACTGCAATAGCTTATTTGCCAACTGTTAGCAGCCCACTTCTTTTATTCTTCCTTAGTTAAATATTTAGTTACCCATTTCTGATATTCTTCATTAGTTGGCTAGTAAAAATTAATTACCTCATTTACCTTAGCATTATAAGGTGTATATTTAACCGCTACCTGATTTGAATCTCTTTCAAAAGATTCCAAAAATGGGCTGGTGCTAATGATTTTATCCACACAGCTCACCAACAAATCATAATCTGAGTCATCACAAATTAATTTTATTTGGTCATTGATGACCTCATTTGCTTGATCTGGCCACTACTGGAGTGACCTGATATTTCCCCACTCATCAATTATATCAGGTAACAATGTGTTACCCCAATCATCAAAATTCTTCATCAATTCCCTGATCCTCCTACTCAAGTCATGTGGTAAGGTCTGAAAACCTTTCAATTATTTGACTAACACATGAGTAGGCTTTAATGATTGGGGCCTATTATTTGTATCAAACCTTGAGGCTATATACATTATACCCAAATCACTAGTCCTAGGGATCCAATTTTCAATTAGTGGTATCACTACCTCCTGGTGCCTATCTATATTATTTATTACATCAAATAATAAAGAATATAAAGAATGTATAGATGATAATCTATTATCAACCTTTTCATTTAAGAGCCTCAAGACAGTAGTGACAATCTCCTTTTGCTTTGATTGTGATCCCTCCTCACTTACCTTTAATGAAACCTGTAATTCTTTAATTTTCCGCATGAGCTACTTCTTTGTAGGATCGATAGAGCACTCTTTTTCTTCATCAATTTGTTCTAAAGGAGGGGTGAGGGAAGGATTCTGACTAGGAGACCCTGGTGTGGAAACAATTGGAGAAGTAGGAGACACTGACCCTAGTGTGGAAGGTAATGAACTGATTCTTGGAGCACTTGATGTCTCCCCAATTTTTTTATACCTTAACCTATCCACCTCGGTCTGTAACTCAACATTCTTTTTTTGCATTTTCTTGTATTCCTCAATCAAAAGGTTATACTTCTCCATTAGGCTCTTCTTTTCAGCCTCTTCTCTTTCAACAGTCTTTTGGGCCAATTTGGCCACATTCACAGTTAGATTAGTGGCTTCAGTGGTTGACTTCTCTAAAGCTCTTTTTATTATTAACCCTCCTCTGAAATTTGGGTTAATATTTGTAACATCTGGCTTTCTCCCTTATGGGGCCAATGCCCAAATTTCCAAAGTCTCATACTCTTCACTGAAGGTAGAGTCTTGTAGTGTTTCCTTGACCTCTTCTTCAGATTCTTGCAAGGGATGCTTGGACTTTAGAATAGCATTAAATGCTACAACATCTGTAATGTCCCATTCAGGCAGAATCAATACACCAGCCTGAGTCACCAGTTTTCTTCCTTCCTCAAGAGTAATTTTCTTGAATTCTTCCATTAATTCAGCTTTCACTTCCTCATCATTCTCCTGGTCTGACCTATTAGGTCTCAACTCTCTCCTCTTTTTACATTTGTCTTGATATTCCTCAAATTTCATCCTCCATACCAATTGCAAGAAGAAAGAAGTTTTTATAAATGCATCATCATAAAGAAAATCCTTACATGCCTCCATTCTTGCATCTTGTACACATTTCCCTTTCATATCCAAATCAAATAAAACCAATTCAGCTGACCTAGGAGGGGAAGGCATACAAATCTGCATATCTTGATCAGTAACAACAATCTCATCCATCACATCCTCTGGTGGTTGATCAGTCTTTTTCCTCTTAGGGCTTGGTTCGGATGGTGGTGATGAAGGACTGTCTTCTGGTGATGATTCCAGAACAATAATCTTAATTGGCCTAGGTGTTTTGAGCTTTGGACCTGGCTGTGTAGGAAATTTCATTATTTGTTTACCTTTTCTATCCACTTCTTCATCACTGTTGTCATCCTTTTTCCTCTTGTAAATGGGCCACCTTTTTGTAGGCTGGTATGTTGGCCTTGTTTCCATTGGCTTGACACCTTGTTCCTGCACACCCAAACTCAATTCCAAGTTTATCTTCTTGGTCCTCAAGGTGCCCATAATTTCTTTGAAGTTCTCCATCAGAAAATCAATTTTCTTATGATGTGGAATGAACTCCAACAATGGATCATACTTTGGATCCATTTTGTGCACAATATCTAATAGCTTATCATAAGTTATCCATTTCACTTTGTTCAACTCCTGCCTATTTAGATCAAATTTGTTTCTAATCAGGTCCTCAGGAAAGTTGAACTCATGCACAAACTTGCCACCCTTTATTCTCTTTTTGAAAAGGGAAAAGAAGCCCTTAGGATCATGTTGCCTCTTTGGACCACACCTTAAGTGGTAATCATCAAAGAATTTTCCAAAGCATACCCATCCTCCCTTTGAAAATACAAAATCAGATACCACTATATAATCTTTGAAAAGGTTCCCTTACCCCTCCCAGTGAGGTTATCCTCATGGATACAACCTATTTGCCACATAACCTCTGCAAATCCCACTCTTGGTGGCACATTGTATGGCAGTATATGGGGGGTTCCTTGAAAACTATATACCCTCAAAACAATGCTGACTGGGTATGGAATAATGTCACCCCAGTTATGGTAGACTTTTAATTC
>VDFB02049217.1:81653928-81796462 GCA_007258455.2 Sequoia sempervirens | reverse complement strand
ACCATACAAATTAGTACAACTTACATCAGTGCCATATATCCATTGAGGGAGTCAAATTCATAAACATCTAAGGGTTTATGACAGATTTAACACAACATATAAGATCATTGAGAACATTGCTTTACAATTTCATCAACATGTATTCTAACCCAATGCTACTTATCACATCCTTATACAAAACATATCCACCTACAATCCCATTCAAGCATTTTAATTAATTCCTTGAATTAAAGCCAAAATAGAAATCATACACACCACAAGAGTGAGATGAACGAGACAACCCTTGATTATATTATTCAAAATTCAGATATGCATGTAAAATGGAGAGACATGAGTTTGAATTAATAATTTCAATTCAAATGCCAGTACTGTCATAAAACATAAAATCCCCATGAATTCAAAACCTACTGCAAAATGACTCAAAACCTAAATTGCATTTTCCTTAAAACCATCAAACTTTACAATTTGCTCTGCAACTCTACCTAGACTCGACCAAAAAATATCTAACTTGCTAACCCATACTTCTAGCCTTGAAATCTTTCTTATAAAAAATGGAGCAAACAAGCATCGGGCCAGAAAGTACCTCTCATTTCACATGCTTTTCTTCACAAAACTCTTGAGGACAACAACTATAGCTTCTTTATTTCTCATCCTACACCCTATTCATGCATCCTATAATTACAACAGTATCCATGGGGCCTCTTACATAAGGTACAGTAGTCACAAAAAGTGTATTATCCCTTTTATATCATGTTTGAACTACAAAACCCTCAAAAATAGGGTAACCGGGTTGTATGCAAAGAAATGAAGCTTTCTAACTCAAATCAACGCCTTAATCCCTCAAATTAGATTCAAATCAAAGATAACACATATCTTCATGACCTGGAATTAATTTCACATCAAAATATGGCTGCATGTGACTGTACAGTGCTGTATAATAGGAAAAATATAGAAATTTTGAAAAAAAACACAGTTTTTTGAATATCAAGAACTATTATTTTAAATCCTCAACCATCAAAAACCATTACAATGATCACTTTATGCCTTTTAAAGGCCTTTACACATCAACCACTGAACAACCACCTCTAGAACTGACTTTTTAATCTTTTATGATCACATGAAACATAAAACACACTAATTTCAAGGTTGTTAACATCACTATTGAAATATTTTAATTCTTTGACCTTTCAAACATTAAAAACTACATCATTAAATTAATTATGTAATGGCATAAAAATTAACAACATTATGAATTAATTATGTAACCACATATGTTAAAAATAATTCTATCAAGAAATTAATATCAAATAGATAATATAATGGCATAACTCATACATTTCAATGTCATTGATCTTCTTCTTCATCCAACTCTTTGTTTGTATCATTTGATCCAGATTCGACATTGTAAGGATTGGTCATATCATCATCATCATCATTGATATCAATTTTGATAATGTCATCATCCACACGGATATCATCTTCATGAAAATTAACTCCTACATCATCATGATCTAGTTCCTCCTCTTCGACATCTTCGTCAGGGACATCATCAACTAACTGTTGATCCTAATCATCATCTAAATCATCTTCTAGTTCTTCGGTATCTTCTTCTTCCACCACATTATACTTTACCGACCTTCCTCTTGGATCATGTCTAACAACAAATGACCAACCCAGTTTACCTAGAACCTCTAAGTAAAATACCTATTCACATTGGCTTGGAAGAACATAGGGCTCATTTCCAGCTCGCTCGATCAACCTTGTATTAACCATGGTAAATCCATTATCATGGTCAATAATAGTTCTCTCAGGATCATTTTCATTCAATCGTAGCTTTTACCATAGGACAACGAACAAATTTAATCTGAAGGACTTAAAGTCACACTCAAGTATATCATCCAAAATCCCATAGTATCAATTTTCTGAGACTTCTGGATGTATGTCACTTCTAGATGAAAAATTAGTCAGTTGAAAGATGATAGTTATACCAAAATCACAAGTTTTCTTCATGTCATCCAACATTTTGATTCAAAATTTATGACCATTGCACCACATAGCCTTGTGGTGTTTCACTTGCAATATGTCAAACATGTAAAAATTATTGCAATATCATCAATTGATAAACATATTTATTCTTGGTCAAATGTATGCAAAGAAAAAAATCTCAACATATATATATCAATATAATTGAAAATAATTAAATAATATGGGTGATTAATATATTTATACGTACCTGTTTATCTCTTAAACCATATGCTAAATCAATTTCCCTT
The DNA here is from genome assembly GCA_007258455.2 of Sequoia sempervirens. Classification (NCBI taxonomy): domain Eukaryota; kingdom Viridiplantae; phylum Streptophyta; class Pinopsida; order Cupressales; family Cupressaceae; genus Sequoia; species Sequoia sempervirens. The sequence goes on along the minus strand of VDFB02049217.1, from coordinate 81,794,189 downwards.
TGTGTAACATTGGAATCTCCATTACGATGAGCTTCTTTAACCAATGAAGCTACACCTTCCCATGTTAATGTGCGACTAGATTGTTGACATCGTTCAATCCATACCATCATCCAATCAAGATTGTTTGTGACGTACAAATTTAGTGCATCCCACTCTCGACCAACTGTATAAAAAAAAAACTTGAAATTCACAAACGATGTATAATTAGGTAAATAACATAGTATATGACCTTAATTTATAATTGATGTATATTGAAGATTAAAAATTAATTAAGTACAATATACATAAAAACCATATGTAAAATTTATTCCAATTAATCTCCATGACCATCTTATAATTACCTCTCACTTTCCTCAATCTACCTTTCCCCATTAGGTACTCCCCTTCAAATTTGTTAATGGAGTTGTGATCCCAAATGCGATCTACATGGATCTTTGTTGCAAACTTAGGAAGATATTCACTAATGTACACCATGGTCTGGTATACCATATATCCCTCCACCATAGAACCCTCAGGATGTGCTCTTTGTCTAACCAAAGCGCTCAAAAATTTCAAGTGTCTCTCAACCATCCACATTGACCTTGTGTGTGAAGGTCAACACAATTAAATCTCCTCAACTTGGTGTATGAGGTAGTGTTCTTGTGCATTAAAAAATGTTGAAGGTAGACACTTTTGCATTTCACACATTAGACGAGGAATTTTTCTCTTCCAATAATTTATATCTTCTTTATGGATTTCTTTAGATGATGGCCATCTACAAGTGATTCAAGGCACAAATATATTAATGAGATCTAACAAAAATATAAAGTATATAACATAACAAGTAAAAAAAATGGAAATTATAAGATGTATACAATGAATTGAACAAATATCACTACTTACCTCATGTATTTTCCAAGATCATATATAACTTGCTTGGCATTGTTGTCAAAGTTGTTTGGGAGAGATAGAGGTAGAACGTACTACAACAATTATAAAATGATATTTTCATTATTTTTCCAAAAGTAGTAAACATAATACACTGAAAAGTACATGCATTATACAAGTGTACATAATATACCAGAATAATTACCTTAATGAAGGTATGCCAATCATGCGTTTTCATCCCTGACCCAAATTCACCTTTCTTTGTTATTATATTATTTATGTTCGCAGCAAATCCTGTGGGAAATTGAAATTTCCGTATGAATTCTTTTATAGTATTGCTTTGTTGCTCTGTTAATAACCAAGGAAGGGCACTTATATTAATTTGGTCTCAATCGCTATTTAATTGAATGACATTTTTCATTGCATGATTGGCTTCCTGTATGTCACTACAAATTTTCACAATTTTTTCTTTGTCATGCCTTCCATCCAATATTTTCCACAACGTTTATGTTATATTCTTTCCGATATGCATTGTATCAAACAAATGCACAACTTGTAGCTGCTCATAGTAGGGCAACCTACTAAATTTTTTGGGATAACTTTTCAATCCCTATGGAAGCTGGCCATTAATGCCTTAACGACCTTCATGAAGCATATAAGTTAAAAATGAAATTAACAATGACAATCATTGTCAATTACAACATGATTAAACACAACACAATATAAAAATATAAATTCAAAACATATCATATATGATAGATAAACAATTTGATCCAATGTATAACCTTGACGATTAATTCTATTGTATTCCAACTTCCATAGGCGAGGTGTTATTCTTCGTGGTTTTGATGTAGTCTCTTCTTTCCCATTGAAAATATGTTTTTCAGTAGTTCGATACTTATGATTTCTATGGAGGAAGTGCCTCTACTAATCAAACACCTGCTTTCCTAAACTTGTTGAACGACGAGATTTCATCTTTGGACCACAAATTGGACATGCAAATTTTCCCTTTGTTTGAAGACCTGCAAGATCATATATAATTGATTAAATATGTCAATTTTTATAATTATATATAATTAATGATTATTTTAAAACATGCATGATATCTACTTCATAAAATTAAATATTGTTAAAGCAGGGCCATCGTTATAACATACCACAAAAAAATGTGTTATCACGCATCATGAATTGTCCATACAAACATTGCATGGAATTGAAATTGTCTTTGTCCTATTGGTCTGTAGACGCCATACATAGTGACGCCATTCCATAACTTTAGTAACTCATCGATAAGAGGCTCGATATATACATTCATATCTTTAACTTGGTACTTACCTAGTTGAATAAACATAAACATTACATAATTATTATAACCATTTTACTGCAATATATATAAATTAATGTACATGACTATTGAATGAAAAAAATATAAGTCATTATGCAACAAATAAGACAAATGAGATACACACGTTGTTAAAAATTGATGTAAACAAATACCCGAATAATCATTGAAAACATTATAGTTCCTCTTTATTGACATCCATGGAGGAATGTTATTGTTGATAACAAAAATAGGCCACACCGAGTAAATAGATCTTAGCTCTCCAAATGGATTGACACCGTCCGCTCCCAATGAAAGCCTGAGATTACAAGGTTCTTCTTTAAAGAGTGGCCATTTTTCCTCCATGTCCCTAAATACAGAACCATCCACAGGAATTTGAAGAATGTCATCTCCACTTCTATTCCATGCATGGTAATCCATAAATTGGGCTAAGCTTTCGCACCTAAATAATCGTTGCATACGTGGAATAATTAGAATATAACGAAGAACCTTGCGAGACACCTTTTTTGTTAGTTGATCTGTTCGATATCTACTAATATGACATTCCAGGCATTCTGTTGCAAATTCCTGTTGTTTATGATATATAATATGATCATTATGACATGCATCTATTGCTTGATACTCCATTCCGATATCTTTCATAATTCTAGATAAATCTCGGTATGAGCGAGGTAAAATATTTGATGCTGAAAACAAAAAATCACCAATCAATCTACAACAAAAAATAATTTGTTAATATAAATAATATTAATGATACATATTTCATCCTTTATTTACTACTGATGAACTAACAACAATTAAAATATATGAAAAAAGATGACATATATGACATACCTTAACATCTGTGAGATTGCTATGTTTGATAAACCATTCATAATCTTCAAGTTCAACAGAAACAATACAACAGAGAGAAGAGTTGTTTGGGAGCCTTCATAAAGGGGCTCGTATGCCTTCTCAAGTACAGGTAAATCATGAACATCATCAAAGTCATCTCAATCATCATGATCAGCTCTGCCACTAAATGTGTCATGGATTAATGTATTTGTACCATCATCTTCAACTGTGTTTTCTTGCGCATGATCATCTTCTTCCATAGGATCATTAACTTCATCTTCGATATTCACAGCTCCATGTTCGTCTGCTTGCAAAACCACATTCTTCAGGCCGTGATAATCCATATCATCTACCCTAGGGTGCCCCACATTTATAATAATGATATACACAAATAAACCATGATCATGATCAAGTGATTATATATATATATAAAATTTAAAACAATTTAAACATTTACAAATTCAATCAATATAAACACATATAATGAACAACTTACCAATGGACGATAATTATGCCCCCCTTCAACGTGACCATGTGCCTACATTGTTTCTCAGTTGTTGTGATTAAAATTCGTCTCGTCTTTAAGCCCTTGCAATTATTGCAAGGATAATAACATTTCCCATCACCCTTTCTTTTCAACTAGCCCATAATCTATCAAGTGTCTCTTCATTTTGTTCTGGACTAATATTATCTAACATGATTTTTCTTTACCAAGCTTGACTATTTAGATCTTCAAAAAATATCAAACTCACACTCCAATAATTTTTATTCATAGACAGGTAACAAAATCTAATAATTCTGATATTTTACACCAAAAAAAATTGGTATGCAACCACCCCTGCAAAAGAGAAGATAGTCTGAAGTTAATGACCCTAAAAAACACTTTAAAATGCTAATTCCAAAACTTATTAAATTCTGATTTTACTATGATTTCCAACCATTAGACTCCTAAAATTAGAATATTGAACTTGATGCAAACTTCCTACAACGATGGAGGTAGCGAGCTAGTAAGAGCAAGTGACCCATTCTTAAGGAGCAACAAGTCAGAAATCATCATTTCTAATGTCAATATAGATTTATCCTTTTATTTAAAGATGCAATGTGTCACTTCTTATGACGAGCTTATCCCTAGGGCCCTCAACATTGAGAGAGCCCTAATCACACAAGGAAGCACACACTAGTAGAATTTGGAAAATAAATGACTAGGTGACTAAAACTTTTAGTCACAACTAAAAATGACTAAATTCTGCTCATTTTTTGCAACTCAGCTATAAATGAGTAAATAAATTACTAGTTTGGTCGCTGATTAAAAATTATTTAGTCACACAAATAAAATGACTAAATAGTTAGTCATTTATTTAGTCACAATCCATTTGAATAAATCATTTAAGGAATCAAGAATATAGCCCACCAAAATACTCTAAAACTTTAATAAACATACCCTAAAATTTTTTCAAAATATTATTTTCAGGCGTAGCCCACCAAAAGAGTTTTCATTTTAATAAACATACTCTAAAACCTTCGTCAAAACATTATTTTCAAGCATAGACCACCAAAATGGAGAAGTGTTTCAACGGTGAGGAGATGTGCATGAAAGGAGGCATAGGATTCATTGCTTCTTATCCCATTCCTGCTTTGTTCAACAAATCTTACATTGTTCCCGCTACTATTTGTAATCTAGGTATTTAATTGACATATATTTGCATAATCTCAAATTCCTTCAAATGCTTTTGAAGTATCAATGTTTCCTATATAGGATTTAGAATGATTTCTTTTAATTAAAAAAATAAATAAATGATGTATTTCCCTGTAATTAGATAATGTGGAGATCTCCTAAATCTGCCCCAACACACTATCCTCTTTGGCACTGTATTGATTACTCTAGCTACTAGGGTTTTGTTGGAATATGTGCCTCAATTCTTATTGACATGGAACTCCTGAAGGGAAAAGTCGCTGAGACATTATTCATGTCTGGCTGACTAACTGTTCTAAATCCATTTGAAATATTCATGTCGCCGAGACAGAGCTGAGGTCTTGCTGAATGAAGACTATCGCTGTGACCTTTTGTCGAATGGAGACCTCTAGTCGATAAAATGCTCTTATCGGGCATCGGGGAAACACAAGGGTCTCGGGGAGAAGTCCCAGCGACTGGTAAAAGTCTCACCGATAGCATATGGCTATTGGGGAAACACAAGGGTCTCAGGGAGAAGTCCCAACGACCAAAGAGATTCTTACCGATAGTATATGATCTTCGCGGTGACACTAAAGGGTTTCGGTATGAAGTCCTAGCGACAGTGGAAGGTCTCGCCGATAGGGACACATTTGGGGTGTTCGCGGTGACCAATGGAGAGTCTTGCCGATAGTAGTATGGATTCAGAGTAACATAAGAGATCTCGGTTAAACCTCTTGGCGAAGGTCAAATGTCTTGCCGACTCGGTAAGACATGGGTGCTTGATGTGAGGTCTCAGCGAAAGACAAAAGTATTGCTGACTCGGTAAGACTTGGTCTCTCGGTGAAAGGTCTTGGCGAAGGTCAAATGTCTTGCTGACTCGGTAAGACTTGGTTGTGCTAAGAGTGAACTCTTGGCGAAAGATGAATGTCTTGCCTACTGTCAGGTGCTTCGGTGAAACTTGAGGAGACTCGGCGAAACCTCTTGGCGAATGGAAATAGTCTTGTTGAAAGGAAAACTGAAGTCGATGTGACTTGTGGCATTCGATATGAGTCTTGCCGATGGAGAAACTCTTGCCGATAGGAATGAAATGGATGTCGATGGATTCAGTATGACTCAAGGTGTTCACTATGTCATCATGGTAACCCTTGAGTTCCATAATCCACCTTGAATCTCTTCTAAGAACGTTGTCTTAAGCTAGACTGCATAGTATGCATACAAAGCAAGTCCTTCATACCTTCCATTGTTCCAAACCACCACTCACTGCCTTGCTTAAAATGTTGCCTCCATAAGCACAATAGCATGTTTTAAGATCATGGTTGCCAGTGATTGACCATTAAGGTCACCACTTTCATCAAGATACAATGAGATTTATGTCTTCAAACTCAAGGCATTATGCAAGATAACATTGTGAATTGTTTGTTGTGTACGATTTTATTTTCTTGCACATTAGTACTTTGCTAACTTCCTTTAAGACTGGGTATTGCACCCTCAGCTGCAATATCAAATAGCTCACTCACTATCACTTGAAGATTCCTTTCATGAGCATCCTTCTAGAAAATCAAACTATTCCCTATAGACTTCCTACTTACTAGAGGGGACTCATTGTTTCATGGTTTTGTAGATCTTAAGATCCTTCAACCTTATTGACACTACTTCACAATCCACAAGGTATTATTCACTATTCTCCCATCTTTGATGAGTCTCAAAACACTGCTCAAACATGCAATCCACTACCTCCATTATACATTAATGGCTAAGAAGAAACATTGAACCTATGATTACCACTGTTACTTCATTTGGACAGTCATTCCCTGATTGCATTTTCCTTGTCTAACACTACCAAAAGCATTTGAAAAACCCTTAAGTCAGCAAGGGGTAAGGAAACTCACTGTTAAAATCTCCACTTTACTATGCAAAGTTTGAGCTATTATCTTGTCATGCCAGCCTCTTTTTTGTCACATCTCAAGAGTCATCATTCTTCTTATGATTGTGCATTTAAAATGTCGGAAATCTACATAGTGTGCTTGTTATTGGCTACAATCTTTAGATTGCAAGATTTTTTATTACCTACAATGTCTCAATCTTTTCTGGTATTGCAACCTCGGCTAATCCACTAGAGTTATTGTTTATGTTTCACGGAGGCCTAGGGTTTGTACCCTAATCATGCTCTTACCAATGCTTCTTAAAAACAACCTTAAATCTTGGGTCAAAATTAGTTGTCTTGACAAAGTTGTGGTATGATCTTGGATTGTATCCTAGAGTGTGTGGGAAGCTTGTGTTTGATCATTAAGGTATGTAAACCTGATCAGGAAATGTATCCTATATAGCATGGGTCTTTCTTTAATACTTTCCATAATGGTTATTAGCAGATCACATTATTATAGTTTGTGGTAACCCAAGATTGCATTCAAGTATGTAACAAACTTGGTTTGTAGTTTAAGCTATACACTTTTAAGTAACATTCATAAGGTTTAGAAAATCTTGATCACTCTCTAGAATAGCCCATTAAACATGGGTTGTGCTTGAATGCTCTACATAATTGATATAACACAACCACTCTGCATATCAACTAGAGTCATAGACTCTTTATTGCAGCAAGAGGTAATCACTCTTGGATCATGCTATAATTACATCATAACCTGTTAAACTTGAGACAATCTGAATGCACCCAATGATGATTGACACCTACATTATACAACCCGAATTAACTACATTATATGAGTGCCTCTATTTCTATCACAACATAGACACATTAAACTTGGGTCACACATGAATGCATCTTGTATTTGTTATAGCACAACTGTGCCACATGACCAATAGAGTTATGGATCACATAATTACAGTCACGAGAATCTGTTCCTTGGTTGTGATCTTATGGTGATTCCACACAATAAAATATGGACATGAAATTCTCAAAACCCTAAACCTCTAAAAATGAAATCTGATTAGATGTTGCTTTAAAATATGATTTTCAAACCTGGAACTACAAATCTGACTTCACAAATGAATTTTGGAAAAAGACAATGACTACCCTCAACCTGGTGATATCTTCTTTATTTTTTTTTAATTTTTCCCAAGAAAATTGTCCTTAGTTCTCCACAAACTGTCTCAAGTAGAGCAAAACACTGTCGCAATAAATCAGCGAACTCACTTTTCTTTATGTCGGCCATAATTTGATTTTTTTCTTATTTTTCATGTTTGTCAAAATTTCGATGAAACTGATAGTCAAAATTTTGATGAAACCCAGGTTTGTCGAAATTTCGATGAACGTCGGGGATAAACTTTTAAAAAATTGAAAATTACACACCAAATTTTACAAGCACCCGATGATACATCAAATTTTACATATTTCGTCAAAAAAATTCGTCGGATTTTGTAGTCAAATGAGTTAGTGATTAGAGTCTCATCATCAAAGCCGAGGCAGTCACCATGGGGACCGACAGAGCAAGGGTAGCTCAAGGCACTGATAGTGCACTGGACTCATATTTTGAATTGTACAACCTAATTTGTGATGTGTCTACATTCATTTGTTGATTTTTTATTAGCCTCTTGTATATTTGATGATGATACTATATATATGATCTCAATGTATCATGACATTCAACTTTTTTGATATATATGAGATGACTTGTGATGCTTTTATATGATGTGATCATTATTTTATTAGATGTGATGGATAATATGAATGAATGAATGCACACAATGCTTATAGTATGTTGCTTTATGATGTAATGGATGTATGTTATGAATGCACATGGATCTATTATGGATGTTCTTTTATGAGATGGATGTAAATGTGATGATATGTGATAGATGTAACACAATGATATGTTTAACTTATTTTTCAGTATCTTTTCTATATGTGATGTATGTATGTATGATACAAAATGTGATGTTTATAATAATGCCTATATAATTATGCAATGGATGCTTATGCAAATTTGTAGTTTATGGGATACTTAAAATAACCAATCTATGTTATGATGGATAATGAATGATAATAAATGATATTTCTTATTATGATGGTATGCATAGTTTGTTGATGGTTTGTGGATGCAGGATGGATGCATATATAGATGTTTTTATTTCTGAATGTCATGATACCATGTTAGTATTAGTATATGGAAAAGATAGAAGAAATAGAAATCAACTCTTGAGTTTGTGATGACGCTAACAATAATGATGATGATATGCTTATCAAGGATTGGGAACATAAAGTACTTACTTTCCTTATTTTTGATAACACACATAGATACGATGCATCAAGGTATAAAGAACCAGGATGGCATTGTACCTAGTGCGATGGAATTTGACTCGACAATCAAATAGGAGTATTCCTATTCACACCTGACATACCAAACCTTATTAGGATGCAGTTCAGATATTTCAATCATCTCAGACCAAAAAATAGAAAGGAAAACATTCCCATGATAGTCAACAAGACATCCAAAACACCCTCCCTACAATCCAAACAAAGTAAGCATGACCAAGGCTATATTACAAGAATATCCAACAAGAAAAATAGGAAAAAGATAATGATCAATGCCCCATTTCTTTCTCTCTAAATATTTTTATTTAGACATCATCAAGAGGTGATGGGAATGAGCATAATAAGATAAATCAACAAGAGAAGACCAAGTAAACAAAACAAGCCAATATTCTTCATACCTCTAGCCAAGACTAAACTACGGTGAGTTCTAATGTTGATGTCCATTGTAGGAAGGATGCATCCTAGGACATGATGTTATCAGATGATTTTGAGACTAACAGGTGATGATGGGCTATTGATACCAAGAGTTAACCAACTTGTTTACCTACTGACCCAGACTTGAGACCTTTGACATTTGAGTTTTCACTTTTGACCTGCCAAATATGTTTTTGATTGTTTTTCCAAAGGTTGAGGATGATGATCATTTATTATGAGAGGATGTTTATTTCGAATGAACATGAAACGAGGCAAATGATTTTTGGTTTTTTGAATGTTTTTTCCATTTTGAAATGTTTTGAGGCTATTTTTGGTATTTTCAAGATGTTTTACAAATGTTTTGATTTTCAAAATTTCCAATGTTTTTTTGTTTTTAGAGATTTTGACCACGAACCTAACCTAAAGACCTATCCTAGGGGCCTCGGGGGCTAATCAAATATTATCCTTGCCTACGTTATACATGCAAAGACCACGTAGTTCAACTGACATAGACTCGTTTATTGATGAGAAATGAACAATGGGATTGTTTGTTTATTGTAACAGACTCCTAAAGGACTGACCTAATGTGTCTGGGGTCACATCAATGATGGCCTTGCCTACATTCAAAGCTCAAAGACCCATAGTTTGACACAACGACTCCATTTTTTTGAATTTTTCTAACTTTTTAACCTATTTTTGGATTTTTGACATGTTTTGGATGTTTTTGGATTTTTGAATGTTTTGAATGTTTTTGGATTTTCTGATTTTAAGGAAGACTTCAAGAATATACACGAATTTGACCCAATGTAGGCATAAAAACAGGCCCCCATCGTGAGGCGATAGACTACTCTGATAAAGGTAGGACAAACTGACTTTAAGAATGTGCCAAGTAGTACTAGGGAGGATCATGATACAAACACATGATCAAGCTATGATGCAGATGCAGATGGGTGTGGAAAGGATCAATAAAGTGTGATGGGTGAATGCAAAAGAAAGTGATAGAAGAAAATGTAGAACAAGTCAAAGAATCCATGGTGGATGGAAAGTGCTTTATTTACATAAGGTGCCTGATTGCCAGGTTTTCATCAAGGTAATTTCCCAAAGCGCCACTAAAGTGGTTTCACTAGAGGATGATTTTTTTCTTTACTATTTTCAATCCTTTTTCTGATTTTTTTGGATTTTTTTATATTTTTGATTTTTGATTTTTTTTTAGATTTATACCTTAGAAGTTTAGTCATAATTTTTTTTGAGATGGGAGTTGTGATGGGCTCCTATAGAGGATCACCTTCGGGTGTAGATACTGGTAGTGATGATGAAGGGTCTGAACCAATTGGGTTCAAATTTTCCCTTGTCTGGATTTGGTACATTTTTTTGATTCTCTTTCAACACGAGCTCTCTGATTTCAAAGGTTTGACTCCTGGTCTTCTTATTATAGCTCCTTTTGAGATGGTTCTAATAGAATTGTAGATGGTTTAGGGCATCCATGTGCCACTCATCTAATAGTTCTAGCTCGTTCAACTGGGACACTCGATATTCTTCATTAGTAATGATATTCTGCAATGCTATTCTTAAGGATGGGATCTTGATCTCAATGGGGAGGATGGATTCTAATCTGTAGACCAGGGAGAAGGGGGTTGCACCTGTAGGTATGTGAATACTCATTTAGTAGGCCCATAAGGCAAGGTTTAGTTGTAGGCGTCAGTCACGACTAACTTCATTAACTATTTTCTAGAGGATCTTTAGGATGGTTTTATTTGAAGCCTTAGCTTGGTCATTTCCCTAGGGGTATTATGGAGTGGAGAAGAGATGTTGGATATTGAATTTTTGGCATAGTTCTTGACCATACTAGTTTTTGAAAGGTGTCCCATTATCTGATATAAGGGCTTATGGGACATTGTAGTGGTAAATGAGATAGTTTAGGATGAACTTGGATATCTACTTCCCTATGATATAGGTCATTGGAATGGCCTCTACCCACTTTTTGAAGTACTCTATGGAGATGATAATGAACTTGTGTCCATTAGATGAGGTGGGAGTTATTTTTCCAATGAGATCAAGCCCCCATTGTGAAAAGGGCCAGGGTGCTATACTCGGTTGGAGCTCCTAAGCTGGTGCATGGATGAGGTCCCCATGTTATTGACATTGCAGGCATTTTTGGACATAGTCATGAGCTTCCTTCTCCCTTGCCGGCCAGTAGTACCCAGTGCTCAATAGTTTCTTGGCCAAGGTCGTACCACTAGAATGTGAACCACAAATACCATCATGTACCTCAATTAAAGCAATCAAAGCTTCCTCAAGGTTAAGGAATCGCAAGAGGGTTCCTTCTATACTCCTATAGTATAGGGTGTCAACTAAGATAACAAAATGGGATGACTTCTTGAAAAATGTTCTTTTAAGGTTTGGGGTGATATCAGCAAGGAGGACTCCTATTTTCAGGTAGGTGTATATGTCATGATACCAAGGGTCACCGAGACCAATGATTTCACACACGAATTTAGACTCTAGTACCTTGAAAGAAGGTATGGGAAGCTGCTCTACCAGGAATTCATTCTTAGGGACGTTGCGTGCGATATCCAACAATGATCCAATTGTAGCCATGGCATTAGCTCAAATGTGATGTCGATGAAGAATTATTTGAGACTTTCTACTAGTTTCTTATATGAGGTTAGCTTGTCATCCTTTTTTTAGTATTCATCATTGACCTAGTTGATGATTAGCTATGAGTCCCCATAGACCTTAAGTGCCATGATCTTCCATTGTACTATAATTCTCAGTCCTATGACAAGAGCCTCATACTTCACAATGTTGTTTGTGCAAGGAAAAGACAACTTATATGACTTAGGTATGCAATCTCCTTGGGGTGTGATGAATAAGACTCTTGCTCTTGACCCATGCTATGTATAGGACCTGTCAAAATATACTTTCTAGTGATTTGTCACATTTAGATTGAAGATTGACTCATCAGGGAATTCTAATACTAATGGGTTCTCTGAATATATAGGTTCCTCTGCTAGTTGGTCTGCAATTACCTGTCCTTTGATGGCTTTCCGCTCTACATACTCAATGACATATTTTTTTAGGATCATGACCCACTTAGCCATTTGTCCCATGAGAATTTCTTTAGAAAGTGGATACTTTAAGGGGTCTATCTTGGCAATGAGTTTAATCTGATGAGCCAATATGTAGTGCCTAAATTTTTGTGTAGAAAATACTACTACTAGGAAAGCCTTCTCAATGAATGTGTATTCAGCTTGTGTCCCACCATGGTTCTACTAATATAGTAAATGGCCATCTCTTTCTCATTTTCATCATGTTGAGCTAAAAGAGCCCCAAGTGTTGTTGTTGTTTCTAATATATAAAGGATCAATGGCTTGTTCTAAATCAATGGCATAAGGAGTGGTGGTGTTAGCAAGTATTATTTGATTTTGTTGAATTCCTAATCACATTTCTTGCCCCACTTGTATGCTACCACCTTGTGGAGTAGATGGTAATATGGGATAGCCTTATCTGCTAACTAGGCTATAAATCAGAAAATCAATTGGAGCCTTCCCTGTAAACCCCTTAACTGCTTCAGTGTTCATGGTGCTTCCATTTCAAGAATCACTTTGACTTTTGTCGGGTCTATCTTGATTCCCCTCATTGAAGCAATATACCCTAGGAGCTTTCCTGATTGCACACCAAAGACACACTTCTTAGGAGTGATTCTAACCTTGTATTCTTCAAGTTTGTCAAATATGGAGCTTCGTGTTGCTATGTGGTCTTGACACTTCCTTGACTTGGCCAATATGTCATCTACATAATCCTCTACAAATTTGAGAATCATGTTGTGGAAAATCAATGTCATGGCTCTTTGATGTAGCTCTAGCATTCTTTAACCCAAATGGCATCATGTTCCATCAGTAAGTTCCCCATGGACAGGTGAAAGTTGTTTTATGTTGATCATCCTTAGCTATCATAATTTGATTGTACCCTGAAAACCCGTCCATTAATGATAGCATTCCATGCCCTACCGTCATATCCACAATCATGTCTATATTTGGAAGAGGAAAATGATCCTTAGGGTATGCTTTATTCAGGTCCCTGAAGTTAGTGCAGATATGGATGCCCCCAGTGGGCTTAGAGATAGGTGCAGGGTTTGAAACCCATTCTAGATAATCAATTGGCCTTATGAAGCCCGCATCGAGGAGTTTCTGCAATTCAAGTTTGACTAGTGATGTGATATGTGGATGCATTTTTATCATCTTTTGTCTTACTAGTTTTAACTCTGGATAGATAGCTAGATGATGAACCACAACCTCTGGATAGAGACTAGGCATGTCAACGTAGGTCCATGCAAAGTTTACCTTTCTTTCTCTCAGAAATGCAGCTAGAAGTTCCCATTCTTTGGTCAAAAGTGATTTTGCATAGAAGGTGATATGTGGTATTTCTTCAGTTCCTAGATTGACTGGATTACATTTCTCTTCCAAGATTGTTGATTTTTCTTGATGAATAACACTAAGGGGAATATTGAATCCCTCATCCTTTGGCACCTCAGAGAAGTTTTCACCATTGGATATGTCCTTTGCTTTTACTATTTTTGAGTCAGAAAGTGCTAAAGTGTGGTTTTCACTTAAAGACCTAGATATTATTCCTAGATTTTCTATTTTTCAATTGAGGGATTCAATTGTTTCCCCATAGTATGCATATGTGTCTAGTTCAATATCGAATCCTACATTATGATCTCCACATGGTAGAGTATCCCATAGTCCCATGAATTCTGAGAGAGCCTCATCATTTTTGAATGTGTCTAAGATTGTTGGTCCTTGTTGGTCATAATCAATGAGTTGGGAGTAGACAAGTTTTAGTTTATTGGTCTAGTTACTTGGATCGAAAGATAGGGTACTAATCATGAAAAGGGAAGAATTTTTGAATAACATGGGTAGGTCAGTGATGGGGTCTTCATCACACACATCGATTATATAAAAGGTATAGTTGTCTAAGGGTAGACTTGTGGATACCGATAACTAAGGAGGAGCTTTGACTTTTTTAATCGGGGAACCTTTGCCACATATGGTTATCTTTGGAGGGGTGCATCCAAGGCCAAGATTCTTCATGCACTTTTTAGGAATAATGGGTTCTAAAAGGCTATTATCATTTTTCCAAAGCTTTTCATTTTTTTTATAGCCCCATCCTTGCATTAACTATATTCCTTTGTTGTCATTGTACATGGGAAGATTAGGTACAACCCTTTCATCTTGATACAATAAGCTTGATATATCCTTTTCATCTACCACTTCCTGACTTAGGTCCCCCCACCATTTGAATGTGGAAGGTTCTACTTTGAAGGTTTGAGATGGGGTGTCAATCATTTGTGGCTTCCCATAGGATCTAGGAGATTGAGGTAGCCCTCCTATCGCAAAGGAACTTTTCTTCATTTTATAGTCTGCACAACCATTATCTTGGATGATAACCTTGATATCGGGAATGTCCAGAATGGAGGGTTTCTTTGTCTCAGAAGTGGAGACTAGGGTGGATGGTTCTATATACAAAGATGTGGGCCCCTCATCATTCTTCAAGACTTGAGGTATCTTGTAGTACTTGGCCTCCAGATTCTTGTAATAATAGAATGGTTCAGGATCTCCATGGACTATGATTTCTTGGTTCTGATAAGGGAACTTAACACATTGATGGAAGGTAGATGAGACAACTTGCATCCCATAGATCCATGGGCGCCCTAGGAGGATATTGTATGGGAGTTCAAGATCAAGGAATCATCATGTAGTCTCGATGATGGTTGGACCTACTTGAATAGGGAGTTGAATGGTGCCTTGAGACACCCATTCTTGATCATCATAGGTCCTAAAAGTGATACCTTTGCATTTTTCAATGATATCTTCAGAGAATCCCAGATTCTTTATTAACTTGAGGGTACAAATATTTAAGCCTGCACCTCCATCCACAAAGACTCATTTGACTTTATTCTTATGGACTAAGACTTCAAGATGGAGTGCACGGTTATGAGATGGTTGGGTTGGAAGATCTTGTTCAGAGAATGTTAGGAGATGCAGTGTAGTGATATGTCTGACCATAGCTTGGAACTGGTCTACATCAAGATCTATTGGGATGGAGGATGTAGCTAATGCTTTTTCTAGGATTTCCCCATGTGCAGGTGAAATTTTTAGCAACTCTATGATGGAAATCTGGGTGGGAGTTCTTTTTAATTGATCTAAGACATTATAGCCATTAGGGACTGAATTTGGATTGGCCGCGGGTGCTTTGGGTGGTTGCAATGGTCTTGGAATGGTAATTCTTCCACCATGTGTGGTGACTCCACAGTTAGCTTTGGACCCTTTGATATTAACAACAATGACCCACTCATTGAAGAATCCAACAACATGGTCATAAACATGGTTCACAATATTATACTTTTCCTCTCCATTGTTATTCCTTTATTGTGATCGGGCATCAGATTTGTGTATATTTTAAGATATTGATTCTCTGTGGGTTGTTCAATGGTTATGGTTTTTTCATCAATAAGGTCCCGAATCATATTTTTAAGTCATATGCAGCTGGCTGTCATGTGTCCCTTTATTTTCTAAAAATCTTATAGATGTTTCTCATTATACCACGGTGGTTAACCTGAGGCTCTTGATAATTTTCATAAGCATGGATCTTGATGAGATTTTCTTGTACTAACTATTGCATGATAGATTCGATCAGTTCCCCAAGTGTTGTGTATTTTCATTTAGGGGTATACTTGTTCCTTGAGGGTGGTCCTCCTTGAGTATTCAGGTTGTTGACCACTTGATTATTAGGTTGTTGTGATGATGTGTTGGCTTGTGTTTTTTTTTGGTTATTGACTTGTGGTTGTTGATATGATTGTGTGTTTTTCCTTGGGGCACTGATAATAACTTTGGTGTCAACAATACCATCTTTAGTGACATTTTTGTTCTTTGCCCATGTGTGAGGTTTTTCATTGTAACTAGTCGATGGATGATTATCTTGATATGTAGGTGTACCCCCTTGTGCAATAAGGTCTCTTTCGATGTTGAGTGCCTTGAGGATCAATCGGTCATATGTTGTGATACATTGCATTTTCAAATGAAAGGACAAGGTCCCTTCAAGATTAGAAATGATGGTCCCAATTTTTTCTTCTTCTAGCATAGCCCACTTGCTCATGTTGGCCTTGGATCACCATCATTGTAAGAAGGATGCAAATGTTTCCCCCTTGGCTTGTTTTAGGGTGCATAGCTCTTCTAGACTTACGTCCATGCCTATGTTGAATGAATAGTTATGTATGAATAAGTCCACAATTTCTTGAAACTCTTTAATTCTGTGAGGAAGGCGGGAGAACCACTCCATTGCTGGACCAACCAAACTCTGAGGGAATAGTCACATTAAATAAGACTCGTTGTATGGAAATTCCATATAGTGAACATGAAATTCCTTGATGTGATCTTCAGGGTTGCCAGTCCCATGATATTTATCAAATTTAGGTGTCTCAAATCCTTATGAGAATGGAACCATCACAATGGTTCTATCAAATGGATAGGGGCACAAATTCTCTTGTGTTTTTATTTTTTTTCTTGATTTTAGGTCTAGCACTAGTTGTGAGAGCAATTTAATTTGTATAGAAACATCATTTTGTAGATTGAGTGGTGGGATGAATGTGTTTTGGGGTGGTTTTGTTGCTTGAGCGATGGATGGGGTGTTTTTTGTGTTCGTGAGAGGTTGTTGTATGTTTTGTTGTGCCAACAATGCTTGTTGGTGATACAGGAGCATCCTTGGTTCTTGGCAATCTTGCATCAACCAAAAATATTTTCATTTCAATTTTTTTCTTGTTAAGTTCTTGCTCAGTTCAAGTTGATGGATTCAACATATTTTCTCACCAAACCTTGTGGATCTATGTTTTCATTGTGGACATGTTCATTTTCCTTATTCCAAGATTTCAGCACAATTGGATCTTTTTATGGCAAGTTATTGCTCCCAGATTAAGTGACAATTTCTTGAACCAACACTGGAATAAATTTTAAGCCTAACAGCTAGTTTGATCTCTTGTGGATCCTTCCCGTAACTTGTGAATCCTCGTGATGTGTTTCAAATTGTTCCGTGGAGTGTCCCCAACTTTAATTTAGGTCCACACTTCATCATATTCACCTACTGAGGAGAAATTCAAATTTAAGTCCAACCTATTTCATGCATACGTTACATGTCCTTCATCGGGGATTGTAATAATCTTTGGCCAACGTGAAAGATTCTAGATCTACGGATATGATATAAAGAATTGTAACGATCATTAGGATAGTAAGTGATAAGTTAGGAATGAATATTGTATTTGAGGTGCAATATTTTTGCTCATGTTAAGGAGCATATAGGAATATTGTATTTTGAGCATGTTGTATCAGGCCTGTGAGCTGAATCTGTAAGCTCAGATGTTGTTGGCTAATTGAAATCAAAATTTTCTAATAATATGAATGTTTGAATTTTCATTTTCCTCCATATTCCGTGTTGCTTCTATTGTGTAATGCTTGGTGCTTGATCCAAATTGTTCTCTTTGAGGACCCTCCTACCAAGACTGCACCAGATTGGTATTAGAGTGAGATTCATTCTATGAGAGATCGTTAGATTTTTCCAAGTCTTGTTGAAGATTTTTTGTGGGGTGGCAGACTGAGGATCTGACCTGTAGTTGTAGAGGAATGGTGTAAAGATGGCGAGAAGAAGAAATGGTAGAGGAAATGGAGCATGTGGAAATGCAGACCCAACTATGATGGAGATGTTGAGAGGAATTGTTGCTAGATTAGAAGCAGTCAAAATGGCCTAGAGGAGAGGTCGACCAGTTGATGATGTGAGTGATGAAAAGGTAGAAGTACAAGAAGAAAGGGAAAGAGAAGATCAACCTGGCCTAGATCAGGGAGAAGAGAGGTTCATAAAATCCCTAACAAGAGTAAACACTAAACCACATTTCAATCCACTAGACTATAGTGGTAAGTTGGATTCAGATGAATTGCTCGATTGGATAACGAAGATGGAGAAGTATTTTGATTTTGAAGGTATCGCTGAAGATAAGAAGGTGAAATTTTCTTATACAAAGTTGAAAGGACATGCATCCCTTTGGTGGGAACATTTATAGATAGATAGGAAAAGAAGAGGAAAGGAGAAGATAAAATCATGGGATTGGATGATGAATAAGTTAAAGAAAAAGTTTATGCCTGTAGATTATTAGATCAATTTGTTCTGGAAGTTGTAGAATTTGAAGCAAGATTCAAGTGTGACAGAGTATAATGAGGAGTTCTACAAGTTGAATATCAAATCCAGACATTTAGAGGATGAGATCGAACAAGTAGCCAGATATGTGAATGGCTTGAGGCTGTCTATATAGGATGAGATCAATTTGATCAAGTTGTAGAGTGTGGAGGAGGCATATCAATGTGCCCTAAAAGTAGAGGAGAAGCTAAATAAAAGACATGAGTAGAGACAAAAAGGAAGAGGCAGAAGATTTCAGAGAGGAAGAACTTTTACTGGAGGAGGAAGAGGATATTTTGCAGATCAGAATAAAGATAAGGAAGTCAGTAAGAATGATAATTCGTACCATAGAGATGATGGAAACTCTTATAGTAGAGGAGGATATGGTGGTTACTAAAATGAGGGTTATAAAAAAGATAGTGGAGGACAGGAGAAAAGAGTATTCAAGGGAACTTGTTTTAAGTGTGGTGGAGGACATAGAGCATTTGAATGCAAGTAGGGAGAGACAAATAGAAAGACAGAGAATAGTAGGAGAAAAACCTTTGCTGAGGAGGATCATGATGGATCATCTAATAAACCGGAAGAGGGAGAAGTTTTGGTGAAAAAAAGAGTATTGTATCAAAGTGAGATGGAATAGGAACCGTTGTAGAGAAAGAATTTGTTTTAGACTAGATGCAAGGTAGCTGGTAAATGTTGCATAGTGATTATTGATAGTGGAAGCTCAAAGAACCTGGTTTCTGAAGAAATGGTGACCAAATTGAAACTGGAAAGATTGAATCACTCGAACCCCTATCAAATAGCATGGAATCAAGATGAACATAAGATTCTGGTAAGTGAACAATGTTTGGTGAAATTGAAGATAAGAAATTATCATGATGAATTTTTGTGTGATATCATGCCTATGGATGTATGCTATGTTTTCTTGGGAAGGCCTTCGAAATATGATAGCAGGCTATTTATGATGGAAAGAAGAACACATATACCATTGTTGCTAATGGGATGAAGCAAACTTTGTTGCCATTGGAGGATGTTCCTAAAGTTGAGGTTTGTAAAAATGCTAGTTTTTGTTTGGTTGATGGAAGGAGATTTCTAGATGGACTGAGACATGAGAACATGTGTTATACCTTGGTTCCTAAGATGGATGAAGACTTAAAGCATGTAGAAGAACAACCAGAGTAGATAAAGGAGATGTTGGTAGAATATGAAGCTATCATTTCAGATAATGTACCTAATGGATTGCCACCTGTGAGGAGTATTAGTCATTGCATGGATCTAATTCTTGGAGCTAGTTTCCTAATAAAGACAACACAACGGATGACACTGACAAAGAATGAAGATTTGAATAGACAAGTGCAAGAGTCGTTGAGGAAGGGTTTGATCAGAGAAAGCTTAAATCCTTGTGCAATACCTGTTGTGCTGGCACCTAAGAAGGATGGAGAATGGAGGATGTGTACAGACTCTAGAGCCATAAACAAAATCACAGTGAAGTATAGATTTCCTTTTCCCTAGATGAATGACATTATGGATTGTTTGAGTGCAGCTAAATACTTTACAAAGATAAACTTGAAGAGTGGATATCATCATATTAGAATCAGAAAAGGGGATGAGTGGAAAACAACATTCAAGAAAAATGAAGGATTGTATGAGTAGTTGGTGATGCCTTTTGGACTAAAAAATGCACTGAGTACTTTCATGAGGATGGTAAATTAGGTATTGAAGAATTTATTGGGTAAGTTTGTGATTGTCTATTTGGATGACATCTTGATTTTCTGTAAGACTAGAGAAGAACATTTGTTGCATATAAGACAAGTTTTGTAAAGGTTGAGAGAAGAGTAGTTGTTGATAAACATTAAGAAGTGTAGTTTCATGAAGGAAGAATTGGTATATATGGGATTTTTGATATATGTGGATGGATTGAAGATGGATCCTAAGAAGGTGAGAGAAATTATTGAATGGCCTACACCAGAAAACATTGGAGAGGTAAGATTATTTCATGGATTGACTAGTTTCTACTGGAAGTTCATTAGGAATTTCAGTTCTATTTGCAGTCCTATGACCGAAACAATGAGAGGGGATAAGAAACATTTTAAGTGGACATCTGGAGTGGATCGGAGTTTTGAATTGTTGAAACAAAAGGTGACTGAGTAGCCTATGTTGGATTTACTAGACTTTAATAAGGTATTTCAGGTAGACTGTGATGCAAGTGGAAATGCAATTGGAGCAGTATTATGTCAAGAAGGGAGACTAGTAGCTTATTTTAGTGAGAAATTAAATGATGCTAGGAGAAGGTATTCAGTGTATGACCAGGAGTTTTATTCCATAGTTCAAGCCTTGAAGAAGTGGAGACATTACTTGTTTCCTAAGGATTTTGTGTTCTATACGGATCATCAGGCATTGCAGTATTTGAATAGTCAAGGTATGTTGAATCAAAGACACATGAGATGGGTGGAATTCTTGTAGAGTTATACTTTTGTTTTGAAAAATAGGAGTGGAAAGTCAAATATATTTTTTGATGCTTTGAATAGAAGGAATTTACTGGCAGAGATGAGAGTGGAGGTATTAGGTTTTGATGAATTGAAGAACTTGTATGAGGAAGACCAGAATTTGGAAAAACCTTGGAGAGCTTGTAAAGAACTAGTCTTCGAGGATAAGAATTAGTGATTGGATTATTTGATTTAGTAGGATCTTTTGTTTAGAGGGAATTAGTTGTGTATACCATGAAGTTCAATGAGGGATAGCTTGGTGAAAGAAAAACATAGTGGAGGATTGGCAGGACACTTTGGAATTGATAAGATAGTAGCATTGGTAAGTGAGAATTAGTTTTGGCCATAGATTCAGAAGGATGTTAGGAAATTTGTGCAGAGTTACAAATTTTGTCAAGTTGCAAAATGGATTAGTCAGAATGTTGGATTGTATAAGCCTTTGATAGTTCTGGAGAGACCTTGGGAGGATATCAACATGGATTTCATACTTGGTTTTTCGAAGACACGAAGAGGTAATGATTCTATATTTGTGGTGGTGGATAGATTTTCTAAAATGCCACATTTCATACCTTGTAAGAAGATGACATATGCAGTACATGTAGAAAATTTTTTTTTCAAGGAAGTGGTCAGATTACACTGATTACCTAGGAGTATTGTTTCAGACCGAGATACAAAATTTGTTGCTTACTTTTGGAAGACACTTTGGAAGAAGTTAAGGATGGATTTAAAGTTCATTTCTACTTTTCACCCATAGACTGATAGACAGACATAGGTAGTAAACATGAGTTTGAGGAATTTGCTGAGATGTTTGGTTGGAGAGAAAACCAGAAGTTGGGATTTAGTCCTTACAAAAATAGATTTTGCTTACAATAATTCAATGAACAGGAGTACCGAAAAGACACCTTTTGAGATTGTTACTACAGTTCATCCTAGAGGTATATCAAAGTTGTGAGACATTAGTATGGAAGATAAAAGGAGTGAAGCAAAAGAATTTGCAGAACATATGAAGAAAGTGCATACTCAAGTAAAGCAGCAATGGGAAGATATGAACCAAAAGTATGAGTGAGCAGATGAAAAGAGGAGACATAAGGAGTTTGAAGTTGGAGATGAAGTGATGGTGTATTTGTGGAAGGAAATATTTCTAGTTGGCACGTACAATAAACTCAAGATGAAGAAGTTTGGACCCTGTAATATTTTGAAGAAATTTGATTCAGGAAATGCATACGAAGTAGAATTACTGGATGGCATGGGTATATCACCTATATTCAACATTGCAGATCTACATAAGTACCATGAAGTAGAATTCAGTGAAGATAAAAAGGAAAAAAAAATTGGAGAAACAGTTTCCTAAACAACAATAAGATGAGATAGAAGAGATTTTGGATATCAGAGATGGGATGAGAATGCATGGAAGATAGTACACAGAATATCTCGTGAAGTGGAAAGGAAGACTAATAGAGGATTATTCTTGGATTTCTCAGGCTAAGATAGACCATATTGGTTTTCCTTTAGCCCCAACAAAGTGAGGGACTCACTTTTAAAATAACCCCTTGTTATGCCTTCCATAACCACCCCATTTTATTTTGGAACAAAATGGGTCCCCGTTTTGTTTTGTTCGTCTTTGGTCATTTGGTTGGGTCTTAGGAGTTGTTTATTTTGCTCCTAAGTCTTTCTTTCTTTTCCTCTATTGGAGGTGGGTCCAGAACCAAAACTAAACATGAAACTCTTTTAAGATTTCTATTTCGGATCTCGTTCCAACTCTGACTCTGTTTTCTTTTCTTTTTTTGTTTTTCCTTCTTTGTCTATTGGTTGTTTTCAACAACTCTTGGGTCAGCTCGTCTCTTGAATTTTTGGTTGTTTTCTTGCATTTTGTTTTTGCTCGTGTGGAAGCAGAATTGAGATTGGAACTTAAATTGGAAGTTTCAAAATTCCAGATTGAGTCCCCATTTTGACTCTGACTCTGCTCGTTTGCTTTGTCTCGTCGTTCTTGGTTGTTTGGGCTGGGTCCGGTCTTCGCTCTGGTCCTGCTTCCCTTTTTGCTTGTGTGTTTTGTTTCTCACTTCTTGGTCAGGGCCAGACTTGGAACTAGAATCAAACTTTAAACTTTGTAAAAAAAAAAAAATGGTTTTGGCTCCACCCTCGTCCTCTTGTGTCTTTTTTTGGTCATCGTCCTCTTTGTGGGACCAGAACGAGGTTGGAAACTGGGTAAGGAACTTTGTATAAGTTTCTTTATCTTGTCTCTGATCCAGATCCATGTCCACCCTACCTTTTGATATTCAGTGGACTTGACTTAACTATCTATTCACGTCGCTGGCTCCGTCCTCGAACTACTGAATTTATGGCATTAAATGTAGCCTCTTTGCATGCACGAATCAATTTTTAAAGGTTTAATCATGTTTAAACTAGCTCATTATCATTATTATTCAAAGTGTTTAAACAAATCACAGCTAAGAAAGTCTCGAGAGGATTGATTTGATCACGAAGGCGAGTTGCGGAGTGAATCTTGGCTAATTTCTAGTCAGTCTTAAGGAGCGTTTTGAGGTAGGTTTCTTTGCTTTTTCGTTTCCCATTTGTTCTTTCGAGTGTTTTGTTTTGGCGTATTCGCAGGAGGTTTTTTTTTTCATTCTGTCAATTTATTCACTTGTTTCTTGTCTCTTTCCTTGTTTTGTTTCTTTTGTCCTTTCTTTTTTGTCCCGTTCCATTTTTGGTTTGTTTTTCATTTGTCATTTTTTTTCTGTTGTTTGTTCTGCTGTCACTTTTGTGATGAGTCCGTTTTGTCGTGCCCTAGTTCTTAACTAGGGTTTCAATTTTTGTGGGGGTTTCCATGCTTAACTAATGAAATTCATTTTGAAACCCCTTTTCTTTCCATTCCACATCGACTCTATGTTTTCCATGTGGGATTTTCATTAGGCCCTAATTTTTAGAATTGTTGTGTCGAGCAAACTTGGGTTTTGCTCAAGAACCTTTGCAAAATGGTATTTTCTAGGGTTTAAATTTCCTTTTGTATGGTGGAGCTATTAGAGGAGTTAAACTATGCTATTCCTAGTTTCCTTTAAAGCCCATGTGACCCAGGGGTTAAAATTCATGTGACTATGCCTTTTTGAAATACCCTTCGTTTCACATCTAGAATGAGCGGAAGTAGACTTGGGAAGGAACTCTTCTCAAGGTTGTTATCATTTGTGATTAGATCCTAGAACTATTCCGCTCCTGCTCATTACGATGTTGTGTCTTTATACTTTTTCTTGATCAGAACCAGAGCTGGGGTACAATTTGACTTTGGGAACTAACAAATAGTTATGTTTCAGTTCCCGTTCCAGTCCCGATTCTGATCTTGTTTTTGGTTCATGTCTTGTTCTGATCCTGGCCCTGTCATATGATAAGGGATGTCTTTTATGCCTAATAATTCTACAATTCTGCCTCTGATGAAAGCATAATTTGACTAAGTAAATATTATCTTCGGAAGGTAGAGAAGGGTATTGTATGTTTGACTATCTTGGATGTTTTGTTCATCTAATACATAATTTTTTTGCAGAAATCAAGAAATTTTAGGGGCATCAGATGAGGCTTCCTAGAGAAGCCAACCAATTGAAACTTCATGGCAAGGAGTTAGACGAAAGAAGATCAAGGTGGAATAACTTCCATATACTCTGAGATGCAAACATAGGGAATTTTTCCTCACAACTAGCAAAGTTGATTCTGACTAGGCTGATATTACTGACACCAATTTGGGCCCTTTTAACTATGAATAATTTCATGAGGATACATTTACCGAGGATCAGGTCACAGGAAGGACGGAAAGGATTGTTCAATCAGGGTTGGCACATGTTGCACTCTTCCCCTTATCTGTCTAGTGTTTGGAGTTGATTCTTGCAGTAGCTGGAGCATATAATCTTGCTACTAGGCAGTGTGTGGATGTAAAGGGTAAGGTCATTATTGACTTAACACCTCAAATGATCAAATTCCTATTTAATGTACCTGATCCCAAGAATCCTAGGCAATTGAATGAGGCAGAAGCTTTGAATATTTACAGTGATACTAAGGAAAAGAATAGATCTCACATGAATAAGACTTGGATGAGGGTGGAGAAGAAGTCTCTTACCAAGCTTCCAGACCAGCCTAAGAGGGTAGACTTTTGTAAAGAGATTGTAGAAATAATCATGTTCCTTTCTAGGGTGTTTGGAAAACCGGATGCTTCACTATTTAAGGAATGGATGTTTCCTTTCATCCAAACTATTTTGGATGGAAGGAAACAATTTGAATAGCCAATGGGGTATCAGACAACATTCACAATTAAATGATAAGAGTGAGAGAATTCAAGTGTTTCTTTATGACCTCCTATGTATTTTATGTAGCTTCCCAAATGGGGATTTTTCCTAGACTTCAAACAGTGGGTATATTGGGGGAAGCTCAAGGACAGAAGGAAGTGTGGGAGCATTATAATCAGCTCACTTTGCAGGCATCAGAGCAACATTATAGAAGAGTAAATGATGGCTTTATTTATGTCATTATTAACAAGCTTAATGGTGATGTGGGATATAGGCTTAGTAGGGAGGAAATGGCTTTTGTGAATGAGTGGGGGCATTGGTTTATCCAGTACCCCACATTCACCTATTTTAGGTTGGCAGGCTTTAATCGCCACCCCCATTTGCTGCCTAGATGTTGTGGTGATAGGATCATTCTAATGGAGTTTATTTATCAAGCCTTGGCTATTAATTAAAAGTTTGGAACCAAACACAAGACTGGTTTCCATAAGTTTCCAATGAGGCTGGGAGTTTTCAGCTCTCCACACATTGTGGCAGCTAAGGCTATTTGTGATGAATTATTTTATTTGAAGTTGGGATTGTACACTGTGAGGAAGCACTATGATCCCAAGCACAAGTTGTGGGCTTTGATTCCCAGTCTCTTTGATAAGCACTTCAATCTATTGGAGGATTTTTGGGAGGACTTGCAAGATGAATATGACCTTAGGAAAAGGGATTATGAAAGGATACCTATCCCACTCATGCTTGAGTTTGGGATAAAGGAAGACATTCTAGAAACTTTGTCTGATGATGGGGTAGTTTTGGATCCCAGGTATAATGCATACAAGATTGGCACTAAAGATCTTGATCCAATAGACTGGAATGCTAAAGAGACGATTGACATCAAGCAGATTGCAAGATTGGTGCTGGATAGGAGTATTCACTTGGTGAGTTTGAGGGTTAATCAGTTTGAGGCTCAATCATCTAATAAGAGGAAGGCTGCAGGTACCACCCAAGGATATAAGAGGACAAAGAGAACGATGGCACCTAAGAAACCCTTAGAATTTATGCCTTCTAATGCACAAGAGGAGGTGGTCCCTCAAGACCTCTCGAAGGTGCAGGAAGGTGAGATAATTGTTGAGGTGGGTGCTTCTACATCTATTGCAGGGGGGGTATCTACTTCGCCTGCTAATACACAACTAGATCAAGAGTCACCAAAGAGATCCCTCCATGATGAAGAAGAGGTCTTAAAAGAAATGGAGGCTGAAATTGAGATACATGATATAGAAACAGATTTAGAGAAGACTCCATCTAATAAAGGGAATCATGTATTAACATCTCTTGATATGACGGATGATATAGGGACCAAACACATATTGACTGAGGAAGATCAGTGGAAACTCTTTGAAGATGCCAAAAGAGAAGTTGATACCAAGGCACAAGTTGAGGCATTAGCTAAGCAACATGAAGAGGAAGCCAAGGCACAATCTGACTTGGTGATCAAGCAGAAGGATTTGGAAGATAAGGTCAAGGCTGATGAATTAGCTCAACAACAACAAGAGGAGTAGGAGCTAAATATACATGAATAGAGAGATAAGTTGATGTTACAACAGAAGATTCATAACCTTGAAGAGGAAAAGGCCCAGCAGAGAAGAGAGAAAGAATATCTTGAAGCTAAGCTCAAGGAACAAGAAGAGGCTCATAGGAAAAGGGAAGAACAAGAATGTTTGGAAAGGGAAAAAGAGGCTAATGAGATTGAAAATAAGTCCAAAGAGGCATGGGACTATGTTGAAGAGCTAAAGAAGCAGTGAGATCAAATGTTGAAGGAAAGGAAGGTAGAAGAGGAATGTTTAAAGTAGGAGCTAGAGGCTAAAAGGTTGCAAGAGTAGAAGGATAAGGAGGAGGAAGAAAAGTTAGCACAGGAGAACGCACAAAGTGATCAGAAAAATATGCAGGAAGTTGATTCTCAACTGGGGCTTACAATGTTACAACCTTTGTCTTCCACTACTGTTGCTTCTTCTTTAGCCCAGGCAGCCACTACTTCTGTTGCTCCTACTTGGTTAAAGCTGGAATTGGAAAGAAAAAAAATTGCTCAACCAAAACCATTAAACTGGGACTAGATGATGAAAGAAATTGAGAAGGAGAAACCTAAAAAGAAGCCCCGGGTTCTTCACTCTACCAAGCTCACTGATGTTGGAGAGATCGTTGCTGAATGCACCATACCCATAATGGAAAAGAGCCGTGATGATATGCAAATCACTGATTATCAGTTGGGGACGGTAAATTTGGGAAGGCCTACAAGAAATCAGCAAATGAATTTGATTGATATTGTGGCCTCTTCAACTAAATCCCAGATGATCAAAGATAAACAAAGGAAGGATGAGCTTAAGGCTCAATTGGATCAACTGCATAGATTTTTGAAAGATGTTTCAACTCCCATTTCCCAACAAGTTGCTCTTCTTGAATCTCCAATTTTGTTAACAAAGAAGGAAGCAAATGATTTGGTTCTAATAAAAAGCAAGGTAGGAATGGTTGAAAAATGGTTGGACAAGCTCAACCAGGAAGTTGATGATGTTCTTGTTGAAGGTTTTAAAATTCATAAGGTTGCTCTTGAATTGGCAAAGGATCGAGATCGGCATGCTAAGGATCTAGATAAGCAAGATGAGGAATACAAAGAATGTGTTAAGAAGCTTGAAGATATTAGCAATGTGCCTAAGTCCACCTTGCTTCAATATTCAATTCTTGAGCATGATAATGAAAATTTTGTGGAAAAAACTGTGAGGATAATAAGGTATAACTCTAAGGCTTTTCATGGGCATCAAGAAGAAGTTTTAGAAATGAGCAAAGATTTGAATCAATAGATGGTTGAATTGGAGGCAATTGTGGCCATTTTAATTAATCTAGATTCCTCGGGAAAAGAAGGCCTATCTTTGGATAAGCTAAGGGAAAGATGGAGGGGTAGGTTTGAGGAAATTATGCAAAAGGGAGACAATGGGGATAATCTATTATTGGATCAATTTATGGATATCAGGGAGGAGACAAGGACTACTAGAAGGGAATTAATCAAGTTAAAGGAGATACAAAATTTGGTTTCTGCTGAATTTGAAAGGATTAGATTTGAAGATGATTGGTTGAATGGACCTAATTCGGGTACTCTTCAACAAGTACTCTCCAATTATGACAAGTACATCCTTGATCATTCAGTGCAAAAATGAATTGACTCTTTTCACCACACGCAATATCTTCTTTTCTCCTCTTTTGTGGGGTTTTGACATGAGCTCAACTATGAGTTTGATCCGGTGGTTTCCAATTTTTTTTTGTGCAACAGAGTAATTAGCCTTGGAATGAGGGTTCATCATTCCACTTCTGTGTTCAGTTCCAGCTCCATTAATTGTGGATTTAGATTCATAATTGAGAGAAACTTGTGCATGTGGCACCTATATGTATTATTAGGTTCTATTTTGTAAAGGTTGGATAATTGAAAAATATCAGCCACCTGATGATAGAAAATAGACATTAGATCTAGGATTTCTATGGTTTTAAGAGAGATACTCTGGAAAGTTCAGCTAAACTTGGTTATTTTATAGTTTTCATACATTTTCATGTTATTGTTTTTAAGTTTGGATCTATTTTGATAAGGTTAATGGTACATAATCAATCCATATGCTAGTGATTTTGTTGTGATTAAGTGTTTCTTATTTGATGAAAGTCAATAGAAGGAACTGGATTCAATATTATATCATTGGGTTATTTGTGGATGAAATTGTTATCATGTTCATTTGATCTATGTTTAATGATGAGTGAGTGATTTTTTTTGAAGCAACTTTAGTAAATGTTGATGGTATTTGAATTAGCACTATGGATGTATGCAATAGCATAGTTTATTTTATGGATTGCATCTTGTTGTGGTTGTGGTTAGGTGGAATAAACACTCATTATTGATATGCATGTCTGGATATGTAAGAATTTTACTCATGTTTATTTTGATTTGAAGCTTTGATTCATCTTTTTTATTTTATTTAAAATCCCCCCTCCCAACATAGATTAATTGATGTTATTGAGTCTTGTTCCTTATTACCAGCAAAGGCCCCTTGAACATTACAGTTATATCGACCACTGAGTGACATCAACATAATTGAGAACCAATTACCAGGACCTTGGGAGTTAGATTACCATGTGTTATCTTTCTCTTTCAGGAGAAATAGAATAGTAATATTTTGTTTAATGCTATTGTGCTATTTTGACCCTCAACACCCCTGATGTCTGATGTAGGAGCATCCTTGGTTCTTGGTATTCTTGCATCAACCAAAAATATTTTCATTTCAGTTTTGTTCTTGTTTAGTTCTTGTTCAGTTCAAGTTGGTGGATTCAGCATATTTTCTCACTAGACCTTGCGCATCTATGTTTTCATCATGGACATGTTCATTTTCCTTATTCCAAGATTTCAACACGATTGGATCTTTTTATGGAGAGTTATTGCTCCCAGATTAAGCGACAATTTCTTGAACTGGCACCAGAATAAATTTCAAGCCTAACGACTAGTTTGATCTCTTATGGATCCTTCTCATAACTTGCAGAAACTCATGATGTGTTTTGAATTGTTCTATGGAGTGTCCCCGACCTTAATTTAGGTCCACACTTCATCCTATGCACCAGTCGAGGAGAAATTCAAATTTAAGGAAGACCTATTTCATGCATACGTTACATTTCCTTCATCGGGGATTGTAATGATCTTTGACCGATGCGGAAGATTCTAGATCTTTGGATATGATATAAAGCATTGTAACGATCATTAGGATAGTAAGTGATAAGTTAGGAATGAATATTGGATTCAAAGCGTAATATTTTCACTCGTGTTAAGGAGCATATAGGAATATTATATTTTGAGCATGTTTTATCAGGCCTGTAAGCCAAATCTGTAATCCTGGATGTTGCCAGTCAATTGAAATCAAAATTTTCTAATAATGTGAATGTTTGAATATGCATTTTCCTCCATATTCTATGTTGCTTTTGTTGTGTAACTCTTGCTGCTCAGTTTGGACTATTCTCTTTGAGGACCCTCCTATCGACACTGCACCAATTGGTATGCCTACAGTTGTTGTTGTACCAACAATGCTTATTGTTGGGCTCTTAGTTGAGCTGCTTGTTGTTGTGCTTGGTATTGTTGCAAAGCTTACTGATAAGCCTATTACTGTAACAAGGCTTGTGCTTGATCTTGTCGCGCTTGATACTGAGCTTGTGCCTGAGCTTGAGCTTGTTGGGCGGCTTGTGCAGCTTGGGTAGCCTATGTGGCTTGTGTCACTTGCACAGCTTGTGCGGCTTGTTGTTGTTGAAATAAATCTTGCGCTTGTGCTTGGGAAGCCTATTCTACTTGTTGTGCCTTTGCTTGTTATGCGGCTTGTTGTGCAACTTGTGTGGCTTGTTAAGTTTGGAATTGTTGGAGTTCCTTTTGATAGGCTTGTAGTGTCATGTTGTATTGATTCGCCATGTTTGGATTTGGTGGTGGAGGTGGAGGATTCATAATGGTGTGAGATGGTGTGATGACATTTTGTTGAGGTGGTTGTTGAGTTGTTTGAGTGATGACTATGGGTTGTGTGGTAGATGGTATGGTTGATGTGCTAGGTCCTTGGGAGACCACATTTTGAGATATTTGAGGTGTTGTAGAT
This sequence comes from Sequoia sempervirens, assembly GCA_007258455.2. Lineage (NCBI taxonomy): Eukaryota > Viridiplantae > Streptophyta > Pinopsida > Cupressales > Cupressaceae > Sequoia > Sequoia sempervirens. Next base: position 81,763,178 of record VDFB02049217.1, on the reverse strand, counting down.
GGAGTGATGATTTATTGTGTTGTTTGGATTGGTGCCACTTGGTGTTATGATATCGGTGGCATGCTTGGAGGATTTGGTATGTTGATTTGATTCATGATTGGAGGATTGTTTTGACTTGATTGATTTTGGATTGTTATGTTGGGTAAAGAGGGTTTCCCTAAACCAAGGATTGGTGTGGATGTTGATGTAAGAGGGGGAAATGGTGGGAATATTGGTGGTATGTTTCCTTGAGGAAGTGATGATGAGGCATCAAAGATTCCACCTTTTCCAAACATACCCACTTGTCCTTGTGATGTCATGGGGAGAGAAACTTGTGTGTCAAGAGAATATGTCGGTGATGCGGTGAAGGTGGCTAGATTGTTGGTGTCATGGAAAGTGAGTGGGAAATATGGATGCTTTGGGTCTTGAGGAATGGTATTTGGTAGACCTGAGATGGTGTTTGTGTCCAAGTTTTGGTTGTTTACAAGGGGATGTGTTTGAAGAGCGTGAAGCAATGAACTCCCCTTGGTAATCATGGGTTGACTTGGAGCATGAGATGATGTTGGTTGTATGATGGGTTGGAGGACGTTTTGAAAAAAAGTGTGAATGATACCGGTGGCATAATCCCAAGAGATCTTTCCACAATAGTGCTTATATCAAAATCAAAAGGGATTTTAACCCCTTCCTTTGCTAATGCAATCATGTATTGTGAAGGATTAATTATCATCATTGTGTTGACAATCTTGTGGTTTTCAAGATTTTGGACTATCTCCATGATTTCATATTGAGTCATTCCTAGGACATTATTGGTAACATCCTCCTCTTGGAAACCTCCCTCTTGAAGATCTTGTGGTGGTTGAGGGAGGTTGAATGGGGGTTTGTTAGATCTGATGGGGTTGAATTTAGGTGCAGTTTGACTCAAGTCACTTGAAGTGGATGTTTCTTTATTTTTCACCATGTTTTTCTTGTGTTGAGATCTAGTTTGGACCATAAAATGAGGATCAACCTTCAAGAATGTGGGAGGTAAACCTTTAACTCCTTAGTTTGGTCTAAAATTTAAGTACAAAAAATAAAATATAGGATGTTTTAAGGATCAAATGATGGTGATGAGATAAATGAAAGATGGATGATGTGAATGATTGAACTCTTAAGAAATCTTGGAGGAATACTAGACTTTAGGACTTTGGGTTTGATTTGGATTTGATTTGGATTTTGTATAATGATCTCATTAACCCCAAGATGTTGGATGTTATCTTGGAATAAACTTGTCCATAAAGTGATAATTTAACTAAGTGTATGAAGAAGGATTCATCCATACACACTTAATCAAACAAGATGATTTTTTATTTTGATTTGAAGGATTACCAAAAATTCTAGCATATATGATTTTTCCAAGATTCTAAGAGTTGTTTGTTAGATGGGATTTTGATTGATGTTTGGGGATGGATGAAAGTGTTAATTTGATCCTAGGGACTTTTGTTTACAAGACCTAGGTATTGAAGAGCATGCTATACTTCTAAGAAATTTCAACCCTAAAAAGTGAGATACTCAAAACGTTGGAAGAGAGATGGATTTTGACAATAATAGAATGATTACAAGTTTGGGTTATCCTTTGACACAAGTTTGTAGAAGTTACAAAGCAATCTATCTCTAACTTGGTAAAGCATTGATTGACGTTTCTTGAGATCTCTTGGACTAAGATACTTGTGATGATTGATGGAATTTGGTTTTGGGATTTTGATCTTGTGGGAAATAATTTTAACAAACACATGTGTGGGGTTCCATTGCCTTTTATCTTTACTTAATGGATTCTTTTTACCACATCAACACTTTCTTGCTTAGCTTTTCAAACTAAATGTTTGTCTCAACTCCTTTTCATTCCACAAGGTCCATTATGTGAAAATAAAGGAATCAAAGGAAATAGTTTTCCTAATGTTGAATTTAGAAAGAGAAAATTGAGATATAGGCCCAAATATTTAGAAGCCTCTAAGGATAGAATCCCTAGGGACAAGCAGTAATATGTGGAATTTTCAAAGGTATTTTCTCTTTCTAAAGGGTTTGAAATTTGATGACCTTGTCGAATGTTTGTTTCCAAGTTTTGAGATTTCAAGAAATGTGTTTAACTGACTCACAGATTGCACAAGCCCTAGGATAGAAAAGATAATATTTGTTGAGTCCCCACTTGGATTTCTCCAAACACTGAGATAAAGAAAACAACTAGAGATTTGGTGACACTGGCTCCCCTCCACAACACACACTTCTAAGGACCACCAAATCTCAAAATCCTTAAAATTTGGAGACTAAAAGGATTTATTTTGTTTCTACTTTGAATAGTACAAATGTGGGGTGGCTTCAGAATGAAAATTCTTGCACCAACAAATAGTAAGGATTTGGGCTTCTATACAAATCGGTTCTTAGTTAGGGTAATCGGAGACATGACACCTTGCAAGCGTCCAACAAGCCACTAAAGGCTTTAATCAATCCTACTAGGGGCTCTTATACTTTTTATAGCAGTACCTCATTCTGAAAGACACTATACAACTAAGGTCTACATACCATGAGGACTTGAAAATTTAGTCTTATCCATTTATATATTGGCCCAAGTGAAAAACTAGTTGGAGTCACCTTCAAATTGGTCTTAGGTAGGCCCCTCTAAAGGTAAAAAAATTGAGGGAGTACACTTGTAGTTCGACCTCCTATTTCACGTAAAGTGCAAGGAGGGAGCACACACAGTGTATCTTTCTCACATTGGCATGATTTGTTCAATTTTTAAAACCCAAATTTGAAATGTGTTGGTAATATTTTAGGCAATCAATGTCACCAAATGCTTTTGATTCTCAAGATCATCGTGAAGCGCGAGAGAAGTACATACACATTCCAATGACACTAGTTGCAAAAAATATTACAAGAGAAAGCAAACACAAGTTCTTTTTAAATCCTCAAAAGCAATAATGAGTTATTTTTAGAGCTCCACAATTTGAGTGTGAAGTTGATTGTTCAATTTTAGTCCAAAATCCAAATTCTAGTAAGTATCTAAGGTCCAATTTTAACCAAATTTGACAAAGCTTAAATTGTAGGTTAATTTTAAGCCCAAATTGATTTTAGTTGGTCCTAGAATAGGAAATAAAATGTAGAAATTGAAGACCTAAGCTATCACAAAGAGAATTAAAAAATGATTTTAAGCTTCCAACTTGATTTTTCCCTGTTTCTAGCAAAGGCAACGCTTTATTGCAAGGGAAACGCTCTATAACTATCAAATGTGGTGCTGAAAAGAAAAAGTGGTGCTCTACAACAAGTAGAGAGTGTGAATGCGACACAATTTCATAAGCAATGCTCTACAGATAGAAAGTTAGACAAAAGACAGAGGGTTCGAATGTGACGGTGAAGCAAAAGTGGCACAATAGAGGTGAGCATATGCAGTGCGACACAATGATAGAAATTTTGTAGACAAAAACCAATTCTTTGTGGCCTTGCAATTGCATGAAGATGGTGTCGCATTCCTGTGTTTGCAAAAAACAAAAAAAATCAAATAAATTCAACAAGTTAGGATGGTTAGCCCTCCTTCTAGTGTCAAAATGTGAACACCAAACTTGCACAAACTAACAAGAGATCAACAAACAATTGTCAAACATGTTAGAAAGACAATCTAGTGTTTCCTTAGAAATTCTTTAGCTAAATTCAATAGAAAACATGAAATAACAAGAAACATAACAAAATATAGCATGTAATCTAAATAAAACTAGCTAAACCTCCATCCCACAGGGGGAGTGGTGCTCCTTTGATGTGGAAACAAGCCCTTTCCCAATCCCTTTGATAATTTTCATGGTTGAAGATGATCTAAGTATGAAAATGGCTTCAAATGGTGATGAATATGCTTGAAAATGATGAAAGTGATGATAGCTATGAAATAGGATGCCTATAGTGATAATGCTCTAAGTTGTGGGATCCATATTATGAAAATGATTCCTCTATTTATAGAAGCCAAGGGTTGAAGAATGGATCAAATTGGTGAATGTGGGATCAATAGAGAGCCAATGAGAATGTGCCAATTGTCACAATTATATTGGAGGAAGTTGGACCACATTTGGGAAATGTGTGAATGGAGGAGGATAGAAGAGAAGTAAATGTTGATGGTTGAAAATTTGAAAATGGTATAAGAGGAATTGAATGAGATTTGAGAGGACGTAAGAAGATTTGAAAAGTTGTAAGAGAATTTATTGCAAATGTAAGAGGATGTGATAGGTTTTTGAAAACCTTTGGAGGGAAATTGAATGAGAGGTTGTTGAGAGGAATATTCCTTGGAATATGCCTTGGTGAGGGAAAATAGATGAATTAAATAATTAATTGAAATTATTTTCGTGTGCAACCTGGTTAGTTGACCATGAGTTGATTTAACTCTTGAAGAGTTAAAAGTTGGAGGAATTAATAATGATGATTAGAAAGTTGATTTATGATTAATTAATTAGAGAGGGTTAGGAGATTATGACATTTGATGTGATTGATTTTAATCAAATGGGAGGAATAAAAGGGGATTTAATTAAATGATTTGATTTAATTAAATAAGATGAAAATTAGTTAGAAGAAGGGTGAATTAATAAATAGATTTAATTATTTGATTAATAGCTAAATTTTCTGAATTTAACTAAATAATGTTGATTATTCAATTAAATGATGAATTTGAGGTGATTTAGGAAGAAACGGTGTTAGTTGATCAAAATCAGATACATAGTATCAATCAAGAATTTTTTGGTGTCTACAGGTACCCATCTTTCAATGGTGTTTTCTTTTCATGCAATAAATTTGGTAACAAGGAAACAAAGTGCAGAAGTAGAATAAACCAGTATGTTAGTCCCTTCTCTAGACAACGTTTGCATGCAAGAAAGTTGGACATAGAGCTAGTGAATGCAGAAATTAGATGATGCATTGGTTTAATGGAGGAAGAATGAATCAATCCTTTGTGGTCTAATGCTATACATGTAATAAGTTTGGCCACAAAGAAAATCAGTGTAGATCAAGGGATAATGGAGGTCAAAAAGGTCAAAAAAATGTCATTTTCTACAACTGCAACAAACCTGGACACATTTCAAGAGTTTGTGGAAGTAAAAAGGGAAAGCAATCTGATCCAATAAAGAAGAATGAACCAGTGAAGACAATTGTCAAGAATGAGGTTAAGCAAGCAATGAACAAGATTTGGAGAAAGAAAGAAGAACCAAAAACATCAAATGTGTTTGTACCCTCATTTTTTGCATACAATTCCTCCGACAATTAGACCTAGCATTGTCTTAGGGGAAGCATTAACAAAAAATTATTCAAACCCCTTGGATATCTGGTGTGTCAAACTTTGGCATGAACATATGTTGTAAAGAATGGATACATAGAGCTTATGCAAAAGGAACCGAAAGAAATGTTGCAAGCTTGATCATTTGCGGAGCAAATTAGGGTTTTTCAATGCAGTGAAGAGGGTTTTTATTAGCTTTTTGAAATTTGTCGCATTTAATGCAAATTAGGGCAAATCATTGGTTTATAAAGCATATTTGTAAGGAATTTTGATTACTTGCATATTTGAAGAAAGTGGAGAGCGATTTGGAGAATTCTTGAGGTGATTTCAAGAGTGAGTTGTGCAAACCCTAGTTCAGGTTTTTCATGAAGGAAAAAGGTATTTTACTCTTTTGTGTTGTTGTGGGTTTGTGTGATTCTACTTTTTATCATTTGAGCTTGATTTGTGGAGAAATGGAAACCCCTATAGTTCTAAATGTATCAAAAAGACTTAGACCGCCCTATAAGAAATATTCTATGAAGGTTTTTGAAGATGACTCTTTGGGTGCCTTCTCATCGATTCCTCACGGTGTCATGCCTACTGAAGACACTAGGATGTATATTTGAGTTAAAACTAAGGAATATAATCATGGAAAATTGATAAACATATGGAAAAATGAGCTCTCTAGGGATGAATTCTTGATAAAACTTGAGTATTCAAATATTGTTGCGAAGAAGTTGGATCGATGGAATTACTTTCCTAACTTTAGCTCCACCATTGATGATAAGTACGTTAAACTGGCTCTTAGTAGAATGCATGACAAGTTCTTGTGGACTGACATACCTCATCTTATAACTAAGGAAGTGATTAAGGTAGTTACCAGACTTTGTGATACCAGACTGGTAATAGTATTGAAGTCTCTAAAGAATTAAGTGGTGATGGAACTCATCGGTGCTACATTTGACATAAGGGATCTTGGTACAAAGCCTATTGCTAATCCTGCTGTGAAGTATGCTACAATAATGATCATACACAAGATCTACTTCACGAATAGAGAAAATTCAGTGTCTGCTACAACAATTTACACTGGTTATGACATGGCAGCAAATGGTGTTATATATGATTTGTGTGAACTTCTCCAGTAGTAGTTGTTTGAGAATCTAAAGATGACAAGGGAGAAGAAATATGCTTTCAATTTTGGTTCCCTAATTGTGTGTCTATTGTTCTATTGTCTTAGGAGACTTCCCAAAAGAGATGATGTGGCGATTTGGGATACATACAAACCAGTTGCACATCAAATATTTGACTATATGCATAATTTGGGTGATTTGAAGAGTCGAGATAATGCTCTGAAAACATTCTTTGTTGTGTTCAAGAGCAACATGAATGAAAGAGAAAGAATTCCAAAGAAAGTTGTTGAAAAATACAAGAATGATATCATATTTCATGCCTCCTCTGATGAGTGCATGATTGAAGTTTTTGAACCCCGAACTATCTAGATTCAACCTTTGGGTTATGAAATTACAAAGGATGAAGCCGAAGGCTATGTTGCAAGTTTTGTTGAAAATTCCTAAAGATGCCAGTGAACCTAGAGTTGACACTTATGCAGAAAAATCTATGGAAGTACACATGGAGCATATGAAGCCTATGATAAGAAAGAATTTGGATGAAATGCTTAGAAAGTATGGCTTCACTGATGAATCAATTGCACAAGGTAGGGCCATGGGAGAACAGATGGCGGGAGAATCATTAGGACCAAGGAGATCCGACATGACTACTCCTTCAAAATCAACTGCAACTCCTGCAGTGAAGGTAGAACCCAGTGTTCCTAGTAAAGGCAAAGGCCCAACTCCTTCTGGACCCAATACTAGATCTGGGAAAAGGAAAGAGACTCCTTCGGTAGTACCTGTCAAGCGAGGAAAGAAGGAAAATGCTACATAGGAAAATAACCTTAGCATCATTGAAGAACAAGAAGAGGAGGAGGAAGACCCTACAACAAAATTGGTAAGAAATAAGAGAGGTAGTATGCCCTCTGGTTAAGGTGGTTCACAGGAAGCAAGTGTTGGCAATAAAATATTTCATTATGTGTCGCTCTTTGAAGAATATGAAGAACGGGAATTTGGTGTTCATGTGCACACCAAACCAGAATTAAAGAAGGCTAAGATGTCAGATGATGTTTCATCAGACCAAGAAGAAAAAAAGGCCTCACCGATAAGACTTGGTTCCCCTCTTAGATTAGTGTCTTTGGTTAATAGTTTAATACATTTTGAAGATATGTTGTAGCCTACGACAAAAAATTATGATCAAGTAGGTAGAGAGGACAAGAAAACATTAATTCTAGCCATTATCCAGTATGTTATCACTTTGTAAGTCAGTTGTGATTATGTCAAGAATAATGTTCCTGAGAAATTGTGGGAAGCCCTGATGAAAAGAAGATTAGAGGTTGTTGAATTGGAAGAAAAGATCATAAATGATGCATTTGAGAAAATCGGGTCCTCTTTGACCTCAAATGATTTGGAAACCTTGAAGAAGGTATGTTCAAAGATGTTCTGGATGAAGAAAAGGGTGAACAGTTTGATGACAAATGATAAGAAGTAGTTAAAGAAAATAAGGAAAGAAACTACAAAATCCATCAGAAGTATGGCTGAGAAATATGGCATGTTTGGTGCACTCCCATCCTTTTCTCCACCTAAATTGGGAGAATTTTTTACAGAGGTAAAGGAAGACATTCCTTCTAGTACAGGTGATACAGTCATTCCTCCATAAACAAATGATGTAGATATCCCTTCGGATACAGGTGTTACAAGTGACCCTACAGAGATAGAGAAGCAAAATGAGGAAGAAGTTAAACCAGAGAAGCATGATATTGTCCTTTCAGGGCTAGGTGAAGGTGAAAAGGATAAAGCTGAAGGAGAACAAGATAAAGAAGAAGATGGAAAAGAAGAAGAGAAAGTAGAAGAAGAGAAGGTAGAGGAAAAAGAAAGAGTAGAGGAAGAAGAGAGAAATGGGGATTCTACCAAGACGGATGAAGAAGATCAAAGGCAGGTTGTAAATTCACAAAGGTCCCTTGAAGAATCCTCCTCTAGCGATAATTTTTTGAAAGACTTGTTATCCAAGCAGATTAGGTTTTAGCCGATGATTCCTCCGTAACTTCTACAACTCCCCATGATTCAAGGAAATGTGGACTTGGATAATATGTCTCTTATTCATAAGTTGGTTTTAGGGGATGCATTGCATGCATCCAAAAGAAGAGAAATTCTAGAAACACATCAAAAGGGGACTAATCTTATTTATGATTCTCTCAAAGCTTTGCATGAGGACACCCTCGGTACATCAATGGATACATCTCTCACTTCGGTAGAGAATTTAAAACTTTTATTGGACTCCTTTAAGTAGTATGCCTTCGGAATTGGTGAGAAGAAAAGGTAAGAGGTTGAAGAGAAATTGGTAGAGAAAAGGCTTTTGGAATTTCATGATAAGTGTGCTCTGGCACACACCAATGTTGAAAATAATCTGGAAGTTGTGCAGGCTTGTGAGTCTGAAGAAAATACTGTGTTTTCTTACTGCATTAAGTGCTCAAATACCACTTAGAATATCAAGCATCTCATTGACTCCATTGAGTCCTAGTTGACTGTTGTCTCCAGTACCTACAGTGCATCCAAAGGTAGAGATAGGACAACCTGGAATGCTATCTCCACTCACAGAGACAAATTATTTATTCTACAGAAGCAGAAGGAGGATATCATCAAATATTCGGTCAGTTAGGGGACCTTGTGAGAATGGAGTACACTCTGGTTTCCAATGCTTTGGAAAATGTAGATAAATTAGATATAATCAATCTGACTCTAGGTTCTATGGATGATGCAGAAGAAAGCCTAGTGGAATTGGAATCTCTGAACAGAATGTTGATATCTGCTAAAAAGAGTTGGGAGAATGGTAAGGAAACTTGGCAAGGTATTCTTAAGAAGCTTCAAGTCTCACCATCCTCCAGGTAATGTTTTTCAATTTTCATAGTTTTTGGACTGCCCTTTTTCCTTGATGTCAAAGTGGGAGTGAAGGTCATGAAGAGAAAAGGAGAGTATGTGTACATAGGAGGTTTGTAAATTATTTTGTCACATGTTGCCATCAATGACAAAGGGGGAGATTTTTGGAAGAATGAAGAAGAACATCTGATTATACAGCTTTTTTGTTGTCATTTATGTCACCATGTTATATGAGTTTTAACTACAAGTTTAAGTTCTAGCTTGATCTGGTATTCTGAATCGGTATGCAATTACTATCCTCCGGTATTTTGGTCCGCAATCCCCCACTGATGAATGTCATAGTTTGTAGTTTTGGGAAATGGTTTTTGGATGTTGGAAGGCTGTAAGTTCATAATATTATGTGCACAGGTGCTCGTATGGCGAGTTGGAATTACTCTGATGCATTTTTGTTATTAGGTCTATCTCTGGCCGACCTAATGAATAGTTGATGTTGTAATGGATTAATCTTGTGGTTCAGATGTATGTGTGACCTATCTTAGATCCATGCCAACATGTAGCGTGCTACATGCTTGAATTGTTTTTGAAAATATTTTGTACAAGCTTGAAGCTGATTGTTATCCTTTTGGTGAATAAGGGTTGCATCTAATTAGGCCAATCTAATTGATGCTTGGGGATATGTCAGATATATATATATTGGACAATTTTGAGATTGTTGGTCAATTGAGAATGTGAAGAAGTGTGAAGAGAGACAAGTATGTGAAGATGATGAAGTGTGTAAAGTCAATTTACTAAGCATCAAAGGAACCGAATCAACACTTGTTAGGTGTAACTTTATCAGTTCATATTCTAGTTGTAAGCCATTTTGTTATTGTATCTTCTGTAGATAGTGAGCCTCTCATTTTGGACAGTGAGTCCTAGCAGTGAGCCACCCTTTGTAATATCTTATAACCAGTTATACTATATTGTGAGCTAATCCTCATCGTGCTTTTTCCTGTTTTGGTTTTTCCATGTAAAAATCCTATTGTTCATGTGTTGTGTGATTTTATGTTCTATTAATTCTCTTTCTCATTTTTATTGGTATATGCATTGGAGTAATTCGATGGTGTTTGTTCAATAAATTTAAGAAGATACTAATTCACCCCCCATCTTAGTATCTTGGGTATTCAACAAAAATCTCTTCTTAGGAAGAGACTAGGAGGCCTCTTGATTCTCTGTAATCTTGAGCTAATCTTACCACGTGTATGGCCACCTTGAACAAAATCCCTTATTAAAAACCAATTGTTTAGAAGCCAAAATTTTTTATGCTTTTGGTGCAGGAACGGTCATTTTGAAGCTACCCCACATTTTTACTATTCATTGTTGAAACAAAAAAATCCTTAAGATCTTAGGATCTTCAGGATTTGAGATTGATGGTCTTGAGAAGTGTGTGTCATGGAGGGGAGCCAGTGTCACCAAATCTCTAGTTGTTTGCATTGTCTTAGTGCTTGGAGAAATCCAAGTGGGGATTCAACAAGTAGTGTCTTTTGAGACTAGGATGGTAAATTATTGAGAGTCAGTTTAATACTTTTCTTGTTTCCAAAATGTTGCAAACAAACATTCACAATCTTCCTCAAAATTTCAAACCCTTTGGTCTAAATATAGATACCTTTTGAAATAGTCTTGATATTAGTGCTTGTCTTAAGGATTTCCATCCTTAGAGATTTCTAAATATCTTGACTTATATCTCAATCCATATTTTCCAAAGTTAACATAAGCAACTATGACTTCAACCTCATGATTTTCATAAAATGGATCTTGTGAAATTTATGATGTTCTTTGGCATAGACATTTAGCTTGAAACTTAATCAAGACAAGTGTTTGTGGTAAAATAAACTCATTTAAGCAAGATAAATTGACAAATTGAACCCCACATGACCATTTGGCATCTAATTGCTCTGATTGAACAACCTAACCTTATGCTCTCTATCATACAAGGAAAACATTGCAAAACATTGATTCCAAAATACTATTGCCAAAATCATTGGGTCCTATTTCCAAAATTATTGAGTTCTTGGTCTTATCAAAAAAAGGTTCACTTTAGGTCAACACTAGGTCAAAAATTTCATCCACCCCTTCATCAAATATCATCCTTCACTTCACCAAACTTTGCAAAAATTTTGAATACACCAACACTTTTTTACTTGAATATCTATCAAACCAACCCCTAACTTAGCTACTTTGTATGAGAAATGTATCCTTTTTTATGCATTTTGTCAAGTTAGTTATCATCTTTGAACTTTTTTAATCTTGAAGGTCACGAGTCTACCCTAACTATTTCCAAGTTCATCAACATCCTTTATCCAAACATCAAACATCAAACTCTTAAGTCAAAGTGTCGTCCCAAAATGTTTTCAAAGATCACTCCCCATATCATTCACCTTTTCATCTCTCATTGTCACCATTGCTCCAAAACAACTTAGAGCATCCCTTTTACCTAAATTTGAGTTAACTAGAGAGTTTAAACATTACAAATCCCAGCACAACTCTCCCATAGGTGACCCACAATTTATGGTAAAGACAATATCACAGCACAATAGAATCATGGAGAAAACCAAAGTCACATTTACCTCAAGTGATCCCAATCCTCAAGAATTTGATCCGAGAAGTCAATTTACCCCATCACAACAACCCTCATCTCCATTAGGACCATATGAGATAAAAGACATCACAAACAACCCATTTAGACTTACTAAGGAAGAAATCATGGAGTACAAACAAGAACATAAAGCCTTATAAAATTTAGCTCCAATTTCCCCATCTTTTGTTGCACAATCATTGACACAAGGCTCAACTTCATCTACAATTCAACAAACTCCATCTCTTGTTCCAAGTCAACCTTTAACATCTAGTTTTCAAACTAGGATAGGAACCAACCTTGGTCTCACTTCATGTCTAGGAATAAACACAATTATGTGTATTCACAACACGACCATTCCATTAACTGCCAACCTTCCCCAAAACATAAGTTGGACACCAACATTTGGCAAACCACTTACATTGCATGATGCCACAACAACCTCAACATTTCAAGCGCAACCATCTTCATCCATCATCACAAATACCCCAAGTATGCCTAATGTTACACAAGGTAATGTGAACCAAGTGCCTCAAGTTCAACCCTTGAAAATTAGTTCCAACAACCTCATTGACACATCAAAACAAGTGGTTACCCAAGCTACCCAAGTAAATCCACCATCCAAATCAAACCCATCTATCATCAACCCAAATCAAAATGACACCTTGGTTACGAACCCCATCAACCAAGGTAATACCTTGATCCCACCTCAAATACAACAAGGGAACCCCCTACCCTTCGATCAAGGGAACCCTTTCAATCAGTTACAAGGTCTTAATGTGTCATTACCATCGCAGTACAAAATGGAACCAACATCATCTTTTCCCTTGGTCCCCCACGTCATGAAAAATCAAATGGCACCTCAATCCTACATTCCTCCACCCCATTCCACCATCTTACAAGGAATGATAAACCAATGGAACCCTCAACCTCTCATCAACCATCTACTACCCGAACAAAACATCAACACCCAAAACCTATCATAGATGTCCCAACCACTGATTGATCCTACATTGCAAGCACATGCCTTAGCTTTACAACAAGCATAATAGGCTTACCAGCAAGCAGTCCAACAATAGTAATAATAACAAGTAGCCTTAGTTGCACAACAATAACAAGAACAACAAGTAGCCCTAGTAGCACAACAACAACAACATCAAGCAGCCTTAGTAGCACAACAACAACATCAAGAAGCCTGAGCAACACAACAAGCTCAACAATATGCCCAACAACAATTGCGTACACAACAATAGAAACAACAGGTTTATACTATAACCCTCAACAAAACATCATCAACCCGAACACATTAGGAACATATATTCCTACACCATCATCGCCATATCCTACACCACCATACACCACATACAACACTTTATCATATAAGAATCCTTCATACAACCCATCCGTCATCCCAACATATGTTCCTCCTCCAAACCTGCAAGATGATATAGTATCACAACTTAAGGTGTTATCACAAGAAATGTAGGATCTTCAGATGGGAAAGACAAAGAAGCCCCATACATAGAACTCATGCCCCTATTTGTTTGATCAAAACATTGCAATGGTACCATTCCCTCCTAGCTTTGAAATCCCCAAATTTGATAAATACAAAGGGAGAGGGTATCCTATGGATTACATCAAGGAGTTCAACGTCATGTGTATGGAGGTTTCCTACAACAATTCTTATTTAATGCACCTCTTCCCTTGAAGTTTAATAGGTCCTACCATGGATTGGTTTTGATAGTTACTTCCAGGCATCAAAACCTTCCAAGAAATAATTGATAGATTCATAGATGACTTCTCCTTCAATATTTATATGGATGTGAGCTTAGAAGAGTTATACACACTCAATCAAAGAAAAGGAGAATATTTTTCCAATTTCTTACAATGGTGGAGGCAAAGATCTAGTAAAAGCAAGTGGCCCCTTCCCGACGAACAATAAGTGGGGATTATCATAGCAAATATTGATCTTGATTTATCCTTCCACTTGAAGATGCAGTACATTACCTCTTATGATGAGCTTGTTTGGGTTAGATCCCTTAACATCAAGATATCCCTAATCTCACATAGAAACACACAAGTATATAGAGACAACCGCCCATCCACTAGTTTTAACGACAAGCCCCGCTATTGGGCTAATAACAAAAATGTTACTAGTGATGGTGTTGTTGATGCAACGGTGGTCTTAACTGCTCCCAGGAAAGCAAACACCCAAACCATGAACACACAACAACCATACACATCACCACCAAACAATCAACCAATTATCAATGCTACAAACACTCATCATGGACAACAAAGAACAAATAGTTCTCCTAAACTAAAATTCACTCCCTTAGGGGAACCTATGGAGGATGTATTAAAGTAGTTGCTATAGTCTAACCTTATCACACTCCTATATTTTTCAAACTATCAAGAGCCACAAGTCAAAGCTCGTAGCTATAGAGATGATCATTTTTGTGAATTTCACCGATACAAAGGTCATAACACAAAAAAATGTTTTAGACTCAAACATCAAATAGAAGATCATATTGAACAAGGAGACATTTATGTTGATAAAAAATCGAGGAATGAAAATCTGAAAATTTACACAAACCCTATGCCTAACCATACGAAAGCAAAAGATTCAAGAAAGGCATCAACCTAAAAAAAAATAAACAATACTTGCGATACCATGATGGGACATATTTATTTATCATAGCATGAGGAATCAGTCACGTATCAAGATATTATTTTAAAACAAAGACGAAACCCATCAATAGTGTTTAGCACTATTTTATATTGTAATGACATCAAGTGGATATCAAATTATGATATCTCTACCACATATGATTCAATGATTGGGCATGTTGAAGAAATTCTAAATGACCCAAAAATATCCCTTGTTACACCCATACCTACCGATTTTTGTGAAGAGTCTTTTATTGATGATATATCATCCAACCAAGGATCATGTCAAGAGGAATCTCCTGAGGATAATGAAATATACTCCAAATCGAGTCAAGATCAAGAACCCCTATCCCTATAGTTTCACCAAGAGATAAGGGACATCTTCCAAACCATTTTAAACTCCAAAGATGTCCCCAATATCACCCCTGAGATGTTTCTTTTTTATGGAAATATAGACATTCTTCATCCAAAACAAGCGTCTCCCACTCTTGGTATTCCTACACAAGAGCAAGCAACGGTCAAGATTCTTGATTCTTACAAGGATTGTGCCTCATTGAAACTCAGAATCAACATCTTTTGAAGCAGTATCAATAGAGAACGATGTCATAGAACCAAAGCAAATAGTTCATATTCCTGAACAACAAGAACCCATAACAATATCATGTGTTCATGAAAAGTCATATTTGGTGGCTATGGATCAAAGGGTAAATTATCAAGGTAAAGGATTAGGTATTGATAATACCTTCACAACACCAAGGGAAATCTTGTCTACAAAAAATATCAACATATGGGGCATAAAGAATCCTTATGATTACAATACTATCAATGCTACAACTAGTCGTATCATGAGTTAGCATTCACCCATCATCTCATATGCAAATTGGGACCAACATAAAAAGAAGAATTCCTATCAAATCAAGGTGAACATCATCAAAGAAAATGAAGTAGTAACACAAAAAGGACAAAGCAAGTAAAAATGGATACCAAAGAAAAATAAAGAAAATCATCCCTCAATAACTCCATTAATCAAAGAAACTATGGGGAAAAATAAAAAAGGGAAATGTATCCATCAAAAGAGTCCTCAAATACAAAAGCAAGCTTCTCAAGAAAGGAACAAAGTATATCTAGTTGTTGGTCCTAATTCTACAAAAACCTCCATTCCCACCCATCATCGCTCATCTTCCCAAGTTTGGAGAGTCAAAGGTTCCAAACTATCAACCCATCCATCTCATATTCCTTCATACATGTCATCGTATTCTCCATTCAAAATATCCAATTCTCACATTGACCATGTGTTGGAAACTACCCTTCATCATAAGGGTTCTGAAGGAACCATATTGCGATGTGTGCACATAGACAAGGTTAATTCTGGTATCCACAAGGAAAATCAGAAATATTCAAGGTTACATTCAAGTGCTCGTATCTTAACAAAGAAACTTATTCAAGTGGGATATCTCTAGAAAATTATGACAGTGGCCTCTACATCAGTACCACTAGGTGGTTCAACATGAGGGTAAAATCTTCAAAAAATCAAAAAAATCAAAAATCAAGAAAGTAGTAAAGATAAAAATCATCCTCCAGTGAAAACCACTATGGTGGTGCTTTGGGCAAGTACTATGATGAAAGATTGGAAAATAGGTGTCATGAGTACAATCGATCATCTATATGATCCTTCTCAAAAAAAAGTATCTCATCCTTGTCATGATAAATCCAATGTTCCCTCCATCCATCCAATCCAACTTTTATCCAAATATTCTAATTTATCTTGCTTTTGACAAAGATTCGACGTATACTTCAACTCTACTCATGAAAAACTTTTGACAGGCTCTTTACCATTTTATCTCGTGAAGTCCCATGGCCCATATCTAGCATGAGAAAACTCTATCAAACTCTTCGCATATACATTACCTATCTTGGTTATCCATTGCATTATGAAAATTTGCTAGACACTGGGGGTAGGTTATTGCACTTTGGTTTTTAAATAACTCTTGATCCATGTCTTATATCTCACAACATGACATCAACATCGTGATCTAGGTATCATTTACCTCCAAAATCTCATCGAAAAATCCCAAAAACATTCATAAAATCACATCAAAATCCCAAAAACATTCAATAATTGTAAAGTCAAAATCCAAAACATCCAAATCACATCAAAATCCCTAAAAAGGTTGAACATCAAAAATCCAAAAATAGTATTGTGTTGAACTACGACTCTCTGAGCTTGAACATAGGCAAGGCCATCATTTATGTGCCGCTGAGACATCCTAGGTCAGTCCTGTAGGAGTTCATCATAATAAATTGGCATTCCATCAACTGTTCATATTTCATCTTCAATAAGTCATGTTAGTTGAAATACGTGGTCTCTGCGTGTATAACGTAGGCAAGGCTTATCTCTGATTAGCCCTTGAAGCCCCTAGGATAGGTCTTTTAGGTTAGGTTCTTGGTTGAAACTCAGAAAAGCTAAAAACATTCAAAATTTTGAAAAAACCTTAAACATTTGTAAAATATCGAAAAACCCCTAAACATTCAGATAACAAAAAATCTCAAAAACATTTAAAAATTCAAAACCCTAAATAGCCTCAAATAATCGAAAACCAAAACATTCACATAAACTTTCAAAATGACCAAAAACAGCCTCAAAACATTTTCAAAATACCAAAAACATTGAAATATACTAGAAAATCCAAAACCACCCATCCCATCTCATTTTCACCCACAATAAACTTCCACTCATAATAATTCAATTGGCATCTTCAACCTTTGGAAAAACAAATAGAAAGCAAATATCACAAGTCGTAAAGTGAGAACCTAAGTGTCAAAATCTAAAGTCTAGATCATAGGTAAACAAGTTAGTGAAGTTTATATCAATGACTTATCATAAACCTCATCCTAATCAAACAACCATATGATCAACATGTCCTAGGATGTATCCTTCCTATGATGGACATCAGTATCAGAAATCACCTTAGCTATATTAAACTGGTAGGAGATATAGATAACACTGATTGTTTCTCTTTGATCTGTTCTTATGATTTATCTTAATGACCCATTCTAAGGACCTCTTGATGATTTCCCAATGATTTAGAGAGAAAGGAATGGGGAATCTATCATTATTATTTTTTTGCTATGCTTTTGGATATTCTTGTAAAATAATCTTAGTGCATACTCACTTAGTTGTGTGTAGGGAGGTCGTTTGGAGTAGATTGTTGACTACTGCGTACACTTTGGTCCAAGATATTCTAAACTTCTAAACTACATTCCGATGAGGTTTTTGTATGTCAAGATGTGAACAGGAACTACCTATCTATTTGCAAAGTCCATTACACTAGATACAACACCATCCTAGTTATCAATACCTAGTTGCATCGTGTCTATGTGTTATATCAAAAATAAGGAATGATGAAAAATCCCAATCCCAAGATATGAGAAAATCATCATCATGCATGTCTCGTTACCATAATCTATTAAAGTCTCAGTGGATCAAGAAATTTTTGGACTTTTGAATCAATCTAAAAATCAATATCCATTTCATTCTTCTACTTCCATCCATCTTATCTTCTTATTCTTCTATCTTTACTAACATTTCTATCCAAGCATCAACTCTATGTGATCTACATCAAAATATACATGAGGCTACCCATAGCTGATGATTGTCTATATATCATGAAATATATCTACATCAATACCCGAGCTATCACAATAACAATCCCTGTTTCATTGGGGCATAGTGGGGCATCTATATCATCTTCAACTCAATAAACTACAAATTTGCAGCTCTTTGATTCAATCTATGATTTTCACCTATTGTGACTTGATTGGAACATTTTATTCTCTGATCAATCTCTCAAGGGGGCAACCATCCATCTTTCAATCATATCGATATCAAATCATCTAACGAATTTTGTTCCTAGCATCGCTAGAAAATCTGGCTCAATTTATCAAAGCATTCATCATTAAGATATATCTTTCCCTATCAATCCTTGTATTGTTCATATCTTGACAACACTATCCTTGCATTTTTGTGAATCCTCAAGAATTTTATCAATCAATCAATCAGATCAATCAACTTTAGATTGGCTATCAACATCTCAAGAGATCATCAATATCCATTTTTGCATCATCATTAGCATCAAAATCAACATCAGTCTTTGAACCAATGCAACGAGTACATTGCTTCAAAGAGGGGAAAAATGTAGACACCTAAAAATGTCTTAGTGGATCACATTGGCTAACTAACATCATTTTGTCCTAAAACCCATCCTTTTTTTGCTTGTTTAATTAAATAAGCCTAATTATTTAATTAAATGCCTCATTTTCACCTATTAATCTAATTGACCTAATTGGGTTAATTCACCCCCTCTCACACTGACATTTCATCTGATTTAATTAAATAATTCAAATTATTTAATTTTAACCCTAAGTCCTCTTATTTAATTAAATAACCTCAACTATTTAATTAAATATCATATTTGCATCTCCTTTTCATTAAATAAATCAATAATTTAATGAATATCCTCACATTCCTCATCTTGCACATTCAAATTTAGTTTTAATTAACTAATATGCTAATTTCCCTCTCATCCACTTGCATAGTGAATATTCCAAAGGAATATTCTCCTATTTTCCTCCAAAAAAATTAATGATTACTCCAAACAAACTTTGAAACAACTTTTTAAAGTTGTTGCAAAGTGTGTTTGTTTGCATGATTGTGAGCCCTTGATCTTTTCTTGATCCATGTGATCTTTGATTCTCATCCATTGATGAGAATTCTTGATCCATGTTTCATCCTCCTTTCATTTGTGACCATTGATAGATCAAATCAATCTCATCCATTGCTTTTTCATTTGATCTCCATTAAATCAATTATTTAATAAATATCATATAATTCCCCTAATTTGCATAATTGAAACTTTGTTTTAATTATAAAATTACTAATTCTTCCACTTGCAAGAGAATATTCCTCCTTTGCACATTCCTCCAAAATGAGAATATTCCAATGAAATATTCCTTCCCCTTTTGCACAATTAAACTTTGTTTTAATTTGAAAAATATCTATTTCCTCACCCATAAGAATATTCCAAGGAATATTCTTACAAAAATTCATGTGCAAGTTAACTCAAAACTTCTTGTGCAAGTTAACTTGTGACCTCTTTTACAGGTTAAAAGTGTGTTTGTTTGAAGGAATGAGAACCCTTGATTAAATATCAACTTGTATTCTCATCCCTTGATGAGAATCCATGATCCATGCCTCCAACTTCTGCCATCATCGACCATCAATCAGCCTTTTTTTAATCTTAACCCTTCATTCCTCATTTTATTTCCTATAAATAGGTCATTGTTTGGAGGCAAATGGATCCATCTTTTAACATCAAACTTATGTTGTTAAAATCACTCTTACTTGCACTCACATTTAGCATAATTTTAGCTTATTTTAATTGCACCATATTAGCTTAGCTAATGGATTTAATTAATGTATACATTTAGCTTATTTATTAATTAGGATTCTAATCTTTTGAAGCTTGCATACATTTAGAGTAGATTTGCATATACCCATATTGATCATATTAGCATATATCATGTTAATTTATCATTTAAATCATGTTTTATCACATATCTCTCATTATTTTCATCGATTCTCTTCAATAGAATCAATCAAAATAAGCTCATTATCTAAGGGATTGGGAAAGCGTCACCATTCCACATCAATGTGACACCACTCCCCCAATAGGACAAGTTTCAATGTCTTAAATTAGAGATTTTTCAAGCTTTCATGATTTAGAATGTTAGTCTTAATGGCTTGTTTGTCTTTGTTTACAGTGAATGATCTTATTGGGATTGATGCTTAGTGGGTTAAATATGCTTCGAATTCATATGGATTGGGTGTAGTTAAACTATACTATGACATTGGTCATAGTTAGTATTCAAAGCAAAAATACATCTCCAATCATCAAGTGAATACTTTTCAAGTGGTTGTTTATTCCTTATAGACCTACAAACAAGCTGAGTTGGAGGTTCTTCCTCTTCTTTTGAATATTTTGAGCTATATGAGCTCTCCTCAACTTCTTGTCTATCCATGGGCCTTGATTCAACTTTCTCAAGTGTAGAAGGAAATCAAATCACATCTTCCTTATTACTTTGTTTTGGCCACAATGTAACAAAGAAGGCTTAGTTTCTCTAAAAATAACACTTCTATTATGTATTACCTTCTATGCAACAAGATCCCAAAGCTTGTATCATTTCACACCATAACTATATCCAATGAAAATACATTTCATAGCATTGTTCTCCAGCTTTGTTCGCTTCTCCTTTGGCACATGTGCATATGCCTCACAACCAAAAACTCTAAGATGTCTTGATGGAGGCTTGTGACCCGACCATGCCTCTATTGGTGTCTTATCAACAAGAGTTGATGTAGGAGGCCTATTAATCAGGTAACAAGCATTGGTAACCACTTCAACCCAAAATGTTTGTTCTAGACTAGCACCACTCAACATACTCCTAGCCTTCTCCATCAGTGTCCTATTCATTCTTTCTATAACTCCATTCTATTGTGGAGAATATGGAGTTGTTTTTTGTTTATGAATACCACAATCTTTATAGAATCTATCAAAATCATTAGAGAAAAGTTCACTACCATTATCAGTCCTCAAAGAGTTTTCTTTCTAGTTTGCAACTCAACCATTGCTTTAAATTTTTTTAATTGACTAAAAACTTTAGATTTACTCTTTAGAAGGTATACCCATGTCCTTCTACTGTAATCATCAATAAATGAAACATAATATGTGGATTTACCAATTGAAGGAACATCTACAGGACCAAACACATTAGAATGAATAAGATCCAATACACCACAAGATTTATGAGAACTCGAGTAAAATTGAACACTGTTGTTTTCCATAAATGCAATTCTCATAGAAATCAAATTTAAGATTACAATTAGATAACCCTTCAACAAGGTTTTTACTTTTCAAAGTATTTAGACCCTTTTCTCCAATGTGGCCAAGTCTTTGGTGCCATAACATAGTTTTCTCTACAGGTAACTTTGATTTAGAAGAAAGAGCACCCTTGGGTACTCAAAAGCCATGACTATTTGCTAAAAGTGAAATACTCACTTCTTCCAAAGAATTACTTTTCACATAAGTACTATTGCACTCAACAGTGCATGCATCAAGATTATACAATGTGCCATATCTGACACCTATAACAATCACCATAGCACCTCTGACCATCTTGCATCCTACATCAGAAAATGCTATATGCACATGTACATCTATTAGTTTTCTCACAGATAACAAATTTCATGCTAAACCAAGGATATGCAACTCATCATTAATCCTTTTTATTCTACCATCAGGAAATCTGATTTTAACTTTACCACGACCAACAATGTTTAAATGAGAATCATCACCCAAGTATACCTTACCTCCATCAAATTCTTCATATTAAAAAAATCAATATTTATTAAAGTTCATATGGAAAGATGCACCTGAGTCAATTAACCATGCATCGTTACCTGCAAAAATTTCCAAAGATGCAATGAATGCATCACCATCTTCCTTCTCAGACTTGGAATCATAATCAAATTTCTTCTTTTTATTCTTCTTTTCTTCTTTGCATTCCTTACAAACATGTTCAGGCTTACCACAGCTCCAACAAATAACTTTGGACTTTCCAGGAGACTTAGATCTCCCCTTGGACTTGGATTGGTCACACTTCTCATTCTTCTTCCCTTTTTCCTTAGGTTTTCCACAAACATTCAGGGCCTCCTTAGCACTAATGGATACCTTCCTCCTCATCTCTTTAAAAATAAAAGAACCCACCATATATTTAGTTTTCATTATAACAAAAGTACTCCCAAGAGCCATAACAAGAGAATCCCATGAATCAGACAAAGAAAAAAGTAGGATCTGAAATTTCTCTTCCTCGTCCATTTTGACACCAATTGATGCCAACTGAGCCACCAACATATTGAATGCTTCTAGGTGGTCTATAATTCATTCCCCCTCTTTCATTCTCAAGGTATACAATTTCTTCCTCAAAAAAATAGTGTTCACTAAATATTTTTCTTGATACATCTCACCAAGCTTCTTCCATAGTTTTTATGCAAAGGTCTCTTCATGGACATTTATTAAAATAGATTTTTCCAAGCACAATCTGATTAGACCCTTGGCTTTATGGTCCATAACATCATATTGAGTAGCTTGAGTAGGATCTATAGGCCTTGAAACATTCTCATCAACATCATCCAACAGATCTCGATCTCTCAACAAAACCTCCATCTTTAGCTTCCACATTTTAAAATTATTTCCACAAAAATTATCCACCTTTACTCTCCTTGATGAAATTTCCATCTAAAAATTCTTGGAACAAGATCACAAAGTTTTTTCTGCACAAGCTCTCATTAAAATCTAGATTAGTTCAAAAAACCCAAGAACCCGCAACTGAAACCAAAGGTGATTAGAGTAGGTGATCAGGCTATGATACCAATTGTAAGGAAGCTAAGGTAGTGGAACAACTTCCTACACTAATCTTGAGAGGAGAATAATACAAGACTTTTGTAGTTCTTTAACAGTTACAAAAACTTAAACACAAATAAACAAAAATATCATGCATACCACAACACATTGATTTACATGGGGAAAACACTTTCAAGAGAGAAACCGCACTCCAAAAGCCACCCAATATATTATTCAAAAATAAAAAAGATTACAATATACTTGTAGGGAAAGCTTCTCACAAGAATATCACCAACCAAAGATCCAGAGGCAACATGACCACTATCAAACTCTCAAAATACATCACAACATACAATTGTAATACAATTCCCTCATAAAATAGGGTTGCCTTCTAGGGAAAGTCAAGATAAAAAAATACTAGTCATCAGATATGAGACATAAAGATGAATGGTCTAGATTTACAATAATAAAATATAAATATTTAAAATTTTCCTTTCGAGGGCACTGCCCTTGAGCTCCCGCCAGGGAATTCTGCCCCTAGACCCCAGCCGAGGGGATGATCCCCTTGAACACCTCATGGGGGAGACCCCCCTACACCCCCCCATTGTCATCAGATGAATATTTCCTTATGTATCAACATTAACTTACGTAATTGCAAGGTTGAGACACATTTTATCAATAGTTTTGCAACAAGGCACTCAAAATAGGATCAAATGATGAGACAAGACTAGTGGAACCACCACTGGAACCACCATGACTACTAGACCCACCAGCCCCCTTTCCAACAAGAGCCCCACTACCCAAGCTAATGTTGGCCTCAAGGTTACCACCAAGACAATTAGGAGTAGTAGAACTAATCCCAAGGGGACCTTTTTTACTTTGATGATGGGAGGTACTTCAGGAGCAAAAACGGAAGGGCCTATTTATGCCATGTTCACTGACACCTTGGGCATTGAGATTTCTATTTGTCTCTTGGTGGTCTCAAGCCTAAGTCCTCAGACAATTCTCAATCTAGGGTTGTATGATGGGACACGAGTTTCCATTATGTTGGTAAGGCCCCGGAGGAATTCCAAACCTACCTAGTCCTTATCCAATTTATATCTAATCCCATTAACCACCCTAGAAGCCCTATCTATGATATTTTCTTTCCCCAAATAGTTCCTAAACTCTAGAAGCCTTTGATCTAGAGAAAGGAGTTGTTTTTCCATGAATCACGAGAGCTTCATCTTTCCCCACATATGAGGTTGTAGGAGAAATAGGAGTAGGGACATGCATGGTTTCTTCAAAGAAATTTGTATCTATTCCTGAAACCATCTCATCAAAAGTGGGAGTTGTGGCAACCTTCATAAAATTCATTTCTAAATGTTGCACTCTCCTAAAAATGCACCCAGATGTTGTAGACTAAGTTGTAAAGTTCATAAATATTTACAATTTACAAGTCTATAACACACCTCGAATAGGAGAGAAGAAGTATTGAAACAAGGAAACATATTCAAGAGGTTCACATCATGTTCACAAAAATTTCTAGATAAGATGGACTGATTGCTTCAGGACTCCAGTTCATAGGAGAGTCCTAAACAATAGGCTTCCCTACCTCAAGCTTTGTTAAGAAAATTGAAAATGTTAAGACGTTAAGGTTGAAAAGGAAGAGCAATCTAGGTGCTTCTATCCTTCTACTAAACTGAATGTGCCATGGGGTTAGGATAGCTAATTTTGAGGTTTCAATCTGCTACCCAAACAACTCACTATTTGAAGATGACAACACAAAATATAGACTCCAATGTCGGCGCTAGTGTCTCAGATGTGCACTAGCATCCACATAAATAGAGGGTCTTAAGAAGAGATTAAAACACTAGAAAATCAACTAGCTTCCTAACTGCTAAGGTTTTCTACTATGACATAATATCTAAAAAGTGTAGAGATGAAGTATAACAAGAAGAATACTACCTCTAAGCTAAGCTAAAATGGACAAAGAGAAGGTGAGAAAAGCATGGCTTTCCACCTGAGAGTTGAATCTTCAAAAATCTCCATGTGAAGGAACCTACACACACAAGACCAAGGAAATGTTGGGGCTATTTTTAGAGGACTACCTCAATCAGTCCCTCGCTTTGGTGTTTCCACCTCCACAAATAGTTAAATAGAAAAAATATATGGAAAATTATGTAGAAATAGAAAGGAAATAGTGCTAATAGAGATCACCAACAACAAGTATGTTGCACAAAATACTCAAAGTGATACAAATAGCTATTTCAATGAACAATTTCACCTCCTCACCCATGATCACTCAAGGAAAGTAGTAGAAGGAGAGACCTTGCACTTACTCCAACAATAACATTTTCACAAAAAATGGAGTGTAGGAGCTAAGAACTAGGTTTTTTTTCCAAAAAATGAGTGATGTAGAAGCTTGAAAATGTGAGAGTGAAGCTAAGAGAGTGAATTAGAATCAAGAAGTGTGAGAGAGAAGTGAAAGAATGAGAGATAGATCATTTAAACTTGAAAATGGAGGAAAAAGATTCATTTCTCATCGGTCAAGGGAGGCAGAGATGTTACACTTCATCGCTAATGGAGAAACATAATGCCTTGCAGATTCTAGAGGCAAGAATCCTATCAGGACAACAACGTAGCGCACAGACATTCGCACAACACATCCCTAACATGATTCTTCCACCAATGCTAAAATAAGCTACCAAGTTGATTGAAAAAGGGTGGTAGATGTGGAATTGCATCATTAAGCTTTCGTTTTCTAAGTTAGGGGTGATGTAAATGGGGAATTTTCTTAGGGGTGCAAATTTGCTCCATTATAGTAACTTCATTGATCCTTAACATAATGAAAACTATCATTTTTTAGGTTGCTCCTTCAAACTTCCCACATACCTCATTGGTATCAATTCCCCTTCACCTTCAACTTCCAAGACCTCGACCAAAGGCATAAGGAATGGATTCTCCCCAAACCTTGATAGTTTAAAACTCTTACCTTATTTTCATCATATTTCTACCTACTCATTGGAGTGACTCGAAAGAGTCATGTGTGTGTTGAAAATGGTCTTGGTACATTAGAAAAGTATAGACAACTATTATAATTTCCTTTTCACCATTTAAAGTCTATTCTCCATGGTTTGGAGCATTTTTTTAGTAGTTTTCAACTATAAAAATTGAAAATTAGTTAAAATTTAATCTATTAATTGATTTCCATCCCTACACCTACCCACTAATATTTAGAGGCTTATTTTGTGCCCTATCCTCATGAATCCAATGGACATGAATTCCATAACCATGAAAAAGTTAATGCAAGTGGTTGAATCATTACAAGGATTATTAAACATAATTGTTTATTTTAATATATTTTATTTCATCATAAATGATAATATTTTACCTATTATGGATTAATATTAATAAATTTAGAGAGGGATTATTAATCAAAATTGTTTATTTTGCATGATATCGTTGTTGTTCCTTATTGATTCTTACTTGTAATGGTTGGAAATAAATTTATTACCCAATAAGGCACGTGTCAATGAATACCTTGACCTTCGACATTCATCAAAGCATAAAATAGTTTCACCAGTTCTTAGAAAAATAGAAACTTGAGAAATCTACATGATGTCCATGATTCAACAATATAAATACTTGGATAAATGTTAAGTGAAATTGAACTATCAAAGGTTTGGAGAATCATGCCTAGCATGTGTATACCTTGTTGTATGTAAAATGTGTTGAAATAAATTATTTTATGAATTGTAAAATTGTTGTCAATTTAAAAATATATTATCTAAGGTATATATTTGGCTATAAAAGGTCTATTGAAACTAGTGTTGTCTTGACTTAATGATAATTTTGGGTTCAGGCACATAACTAGGTGTTTTTTGTGTGATGTACTAATTATGTTACAAGTATGAGACATTAGTGTTGTCATTGATGTCTATTGTTGGGTGAGATTGTTGCAAGAGTGTGAGCAGTTGATGTTATCCATGATTTCATTCATTGATTTATGTTGGTGTTGCTTTGATAAGCTTATGTCTATTGATATGTGGTTGAGCTACTATGTTGTAGTTGGCTTGGTGGTAATGAGGAAGTATTGAAGATGATGAGGATGTGTCTATGATGATTGGTTTCCAAGTGATTTTGAGAAAATTTGATAAAAAGAGGAAATGGTGTGTTGCAATGGTGTTCTGTTATAGGGATGTGTTTTGGTTTTTCTCTATATTTCTTCTAGGATGAAGATCTTCTAGAGCATTTCAGATATGTTGGTGAGATATTTTCAAAGGTATTATATCTAGGATTTGGCATGTTGGATCGTTGTGCAAAAGAAGTTGTGTGAACTATGCATTGCAGAGATGGTTGGGAGAAATGTCCTTGGTTCACATTTCTTCATATTTATGTTTTAGGTCTTGCAAATCTAAAGGGGTATTTATAGTGTTGGCATCTTTCTTCAGTTGAGGAAATTTGTGGTTTGGTGCTTTGAAAGTCAGTTTCTTGAGTTACAATGTATGGCAGAGTTGTTTAGATGTACTAAGTGTATATATTATTTAGGTGGAAGTTGTTGTGAAGGATTTTTTTGGATTTTAGAGTGTTTGAGGAAAATTCTAGATCATGTTCAAGTTAGATGTGTTGTTTTCAAGTCATCCTTGGACTTAAGGAAGTGTGTACTTAAAATTTTAATGGTGTTTACATGGGTAATGGTTGATCTAGTGTTTACACTTGGTGCAGCCACGATAGGAGGGTTGTCAAAGAGAACAATCCAAACCGTGCAACATGAGTTACACAATAGAAGAAACACAAAATATGGAGGAAAATGTAGGCTCAAACATTCTCATTAACATAAATCTCAATTACAATCAGCTGGTGACATCTGGGCTTACAAATTCGGCTCATAGGCCTGATATTACATGTCTGACATACAATATTCATATATCCTCCTTAATGCAACCTAAATTCCAACATCTCAAATCTAATATTATTCTAACTTAGTCAAATCTACCCTTATAATGATCTATTACAAGATTTATATCATATCCAAAGATCTAGAATTATCTGCGTCGGCCAAAGATTATTACAATCTCCAATGAAAGAAAATGTAACGTGTGCATGAATAGGTCAGCCTCAAATTTGAATTACTGCTCGGTGAATGCATAGGATGAAGTGTGGATCTATAATTAAGGTCGGGGACACTCCATGGAACAATTTGAATCAAACCACCAAGATCCACAAGTTACGGGAAAGATCCACAAGTGATCAAACTAGTCGCTTGGCTTGAAAATTATTCTAGCCTCGGTTCAAGAAACTACCATGAAATCTAGAAGTGATAAATTGCCGGAAAAAGATCCAATCGCACTCAAATATTGGAATAAGGAAAATGAACATGTCCACGATGTACACATAGATCCATAGGGTCTGGTGAGAAAATATGATGAATCCACCAACTTGAACTAAACAAGAACAAAAAAATGAAAGAAAATATTTTTGGTTGATACAAGATTGCCAAGAACCAAGGATCCTCCTGCATCAGACATCTGAGGTTATTTGAAAAGTGAGCCCCTCACTTTTTTTGGGCTAAAGGAAAACCAAGACAGTCTACCTCAGCCTAAGAAATCCAAGAAGAATCCTCCACTGGTCTACCTTTCCACTTCAAAAGATATTCGTTGTACTGTCTTCCACGATTTTTCCTCCCATCTCTGATATCCAAAATCTCTTCTATCTCATCCAATTGTTGCTTAGGAAACTATTTCTCCAATTTTTCTTTACTATCTTCACTAAATTTTACCTCATGGTACTGATGTAGATCTGTAATGTTGAATATAGGTGATATACCCATGTCATCTGGTAACTCCACTTCATATGCATTTCTTGAATCAAATTTCTTCAAAATATTATAGGGTCCAAACTTCATCTTTATCTTATTGTATATTCCAACTAGAAATATTTCCTTCCTCAAATATAGCATCACTTCATCTCCAACTTTGAACTCCTTATGTCTCCTCTTTTCATCTGCTTTCTCCTTATACTTCTGGTTCATATCTTCCAATTGCTCTTGCACTTGAGTATGAACTTTCTTCATATATTTTGCAACTTCCTCTACTTCTACACTCCTTTTATCTTCCATATTGATGTCTCTCAACTCTGATATACCTCTAGGATGAACTCCAATAACGATCTCAAAAGGTGTCTTTTTGGTACTCCTGTTCACAAAATTATTGTAAGCAAAATCTACTTGTGCAAGGACTAAATCCCAATTTCTGGTCTTCTCTCCAACCAAACATCTCAGCAAATTCCCCAAACTCTTGTTTACTACCTTTGTCTGTCCATCATTCTATGGGTGAAAAGTAGAACTAAACTTCAAATTTGTCTTTAACTTCTTCCAAAGTGTCCTCCAAAAGTAACCAACAAACTTTGTATCTCTGTCTGAAACAATACTCCTAGGTAATCCATGCAATCAAACCACTTCCTTGAAAAAAAGTTTCCTACATGTACTACATCTGTTGTCTCCTTACAAGGTATGAAATGTGCCATTTTAGAAAATAAGTCCACCACCACAAATATAGAATCATTACCTCTCAGTGTATTCAGAAAAACAAGTATAAAATCCATGTTGATATCCTCCCAAGGTCTCTTCAGAACTGTCAACATCTTATACAATCCAACATTCTGACTACTCCCTTTTGCAACTTGACAAACTCTGCAACTCTGCACAAATTTCCTAACATCCTTATGAATTTATGGCCAAAATTAATTCTCACTTACCAATGTTATTTTCTTATCAACTCCAGAGTGTCCCGACAATCCTCCACTATGTTTTTCTTTCACCAAGTTATCTCTCATTGAACTTCAGGGTATACACAACTGATTCCATCAGAACAACATATCCTCCAAAATTAAATAATCCAACCAATGACTCCTATCCTCCAAAACTGGTTCTTTACAAGCTCTCCAAGGTTCCGCAAAATCTTGGTCTTCCTCATACAAGTTCTTCAATTCATCAAAGCCTAATACCTCTACTCTCATCTCTACTAGTAAATTCCTTCTCCTACTCAAAGCATCAACAAATCTATTTGAATTTCCACTCCTATGTTTCAAAACAAAAGTATAACTCTGCAAGAATTCTACCCATCTCATGTGTCTCTGATTCAAGTTACCTTGACTATTAAAATATTGTAAAGCCTGATGATCTATATACATCACAAACTCCTTAGGCAACAAATAATGTATCCACTTCTTCAAGGATTGAACTATGGCATAGAACTCTTGATCATACACTGAATATCTTCTCCTAGCATCATTCAATTTCTTACTAAAATAAGCTACTGGTCTTCCTTCTTGACTTAATACTGCTCCAATTGCATTTCCACTTGCATCACAATCTACCTGAAATACCTTACTAAAGTATGGTAAAGCCAACATAGACTGCTCAGTCACCTTCTATTTCAACAACTCAAAACTCTGATCTGCTCTAGATTTCCACCTAAAATCCTTCTTATCTCCTCTCATTGTTTCTATCACCTTTTATTTGATTGTTTCTCTGGTCTTACTGAAAATCAATATGTCATCCAAATAAACAATCACAAACTTACCCAAAAAATTATTCAATACCTCATTCATCAGCCTCATCAAAGTACTTGGTGCATTTGTTAGTCCAAAAGGAATCACCAACCACTCATACAATCCTTCATTTGTCTTGAATGTTGTCTTCCACTCATCCCCTTCTCTGATTATGATTTTATGATAACCACTCTTCAAATCTATCTTTGTAAAGTATCTAACTACACTCAAACAATCCATAATGTCATCCATCCAGGGCAAAGGAAATCTATACTTCACCGTGATTTTGTTTATGGCTCTAGAGTATGCACACATCCTCCATTCTCCATCCTTCTTAGGTGCTAACACAACAGGTACTGCACAAGGACTTAATCTTTCTTTGATCAAACCCTTCCTCAACAAATCTTGCACTTGTCTATTCAACTCCTCATTCTCTACCGATGTCATCTGGTGTGCTTCTTTATTAGGAAAACTAGCTCTAGGAATCAGATCCATGCAATGACTAATACTCCTCACAAGTGGTAATCCATCAGGTTCATTATCTGAAATGATCTCCTCATACTCTATCAGCAACTCCCTTATCTCCTCTGGTTGTTCTTCTACATTCTTTAAGTCTTCAGCCTTATTAGGAACCAAGGCATAGCACAACCAAGGCATAGCACATGTTCTCATCTCTCAATCCATCCAGAAATATCCTTCCATCAACCAAAAAAATTCTAACACTCGTACAAACCTCAACTTTAGGAACATCCTCCAATGGTAACAAATTTTGCTTCATCCCATTAGCAACAATATTATATGTATTATTCTTTCCATCATGAATAGCCTATATATCATACTACCAAGGCCTTCCTAAAAAAACATGACATACATCCATAGGCATGATATCACACAAAACTTCATCATGGTAATTTCCTATCTTCAAT
Source organism: Sequoia sempervirens (assembly GCA_007258455.2). NCBI lineage: Eukaryota > Viridiplantae > Streptophyta > Pinopsida > Cupressales > Cupressaceae > Sequoia > Sequoia sempervirens. Next base: position 81,731,757 of record VDFB02049217.1, on the reverse strand, counting down.
TTCACCAAACATTGTTCATTTACTAGTATCTTATGCTCATCTTGAATCCAAGCTATTTGATAGGGCTTTGGGTGTTTCAATATTTCCAACTTTAATTTGGTCACCATTTCTTTAGAAACCAGGTTCTCAGAGCTTCCATTATCAACAATCACTTTGTAACATTTACCAACTACCTTGCATTTGGTCTGAAACAAATTCTTTCTCTGCAACGGTTCCTGCTCCATCTCACTTTGACACAATACTCTTCTATTCACCAACACTTCTCCATCTTTTGGTTTATTAGATGATCTGGCATGATCTTCCTCAACAAAGGTTGTTCTTCTATTTTTTTCTGTCTTTTTGCTTGTCTCTCCCTGATTACATTCAAATGATCTATGTCCTTCTCTACCACACTTAAAACAAGTTCCCCTAAATACTCTTTTCTCCTTATCATATTTTCTATAACCCTCATTCTGATAACCACTATATCCTCCTCTTCAGTAAGAATTTTCATCATCTCTATGGTATGAATTATCATTCTTACTAACTTACTTATCCTTATTCTAATTTGCAAAAGATCCTCTTCCTCCTCCAGTAAAAATTCTTCCTCTTTGAAATATTCTACCTCTTCCTCTTTGTCTCTGCTCATGTATTTTATTCAACTTCTCTTCTGCCTTTAGGGCACATTGATATGCCTCTTCCACACTCTGCAACTTAATCAAACTAATCTCATTCTGTATAGATGACCTCAAACCATTCGCATACCTGGTTACTTGCTTGATCCCATCCTCTGAATGTCCAAATCTGATATTCAACTTGTAGAACTCCTCAGTATACTCTGTCACACTTGACTCCTTCTGCTTCAAATTTTGCAACTTCTAGAACAAACTAATTTGATAATCTATAGGCATAAACTTTTTTTTAACTTTTTCACCATCTGATCCCATGATTTTATCTTTTCTTTTCCTCTTCTTTTCCTATCTATCTGTAATTTTTCCCACCAAAGGGATGCATGTCCTTTCAACTTTGTACAAGAAAATTTCACCTTCTTATCTTTATTTTTACCTTCAAAATTAAAATACTTTTCCATCTCTGTTATCCAATCAAGTAATTCATCTGAATCCAACTTACCACTATAATCCGGTGGATTGAAATGTGGTTTGGTATTTTATCTAGTTAGGGCTCTTATGAACCTCTCTCCCCCTGATCCATGCCAGGTTGATCTTCTCTTTCCCTTTCTTCCTGTACTTCTACCTCTTCATCACTCACATCATCAACTGGTCGACCTCTCCTCTGGGTCGTTTGGACTGCATCTAATCTAGCAACAATTCCTCTCAACATCTCCATTAAAGTTGGGTTTGCATTTCCATGCGCTCCATTCCCTCTAACATTCCTTCTTCCTGCCATCTTTACACAAGTACTCTATAGCTATAGGTCAGATCCTTAGTCTTTCACTCCACAACAAATCTTCAATAGGACTCCACGAATTCTAGAGATCTCTCACAGATCGAATCTTGCTCTAATGTCAATTTGGTGCAGCCACGGTAGGAAGGTCTTCAAAGAGAACAATACAGACCATGCAACATGAGTTACACAATAGAAGCAACACAAAAGATGGAGGAAAATGAAAGTTCAAACATTCTCATTAACAAAAATCTCAATTACAATCAGTCAGAAACATCCAGGCTTACAGATTCAGCTCACAGGCCTGATATTACATGTCTAACATACAATATTCCTATATGCTCCTTAATGTGAGCTGAATTCTAAAATATCAAATCTAATACTCTTCTAACTTAATCAAATCTACCCTTCTAATGATCTATTACAAGATTTATATCATATCCACAGATCTAGAATTATCCACGTCGGCCAAAGATTATTACAATCTCCAATGAAAGAAAATGTAACGTGTGCATGAATAGGTCAGCCTCAAATTTGAATTACTCCTCGGTGAATGCATAGGATGAAGTGTGGACCTATAATTAAGGTCAGGGAAACTCCATGAAAAAAATTGAATCACACTGCCAAGATCTGCAAGTTACAGGAAAGATCAACAAGTAATCAAACTAGTCGTTAGGCTTGAAAATTATTCTGGTGCCAGTTCAAGAAACTGCTATGAAATCTGGAAGCGATAACTTCCCAAAAAAAGATCCATTTGCACTCAAATCTTGGAATAAGGAAAATTAACATGTCCACGATGTACACATAGACCCATAGGGTTTGGTGAGAAAATATGATGAATCCACCAACTTGAACTGAACAAGAACAAAAAAAATTGAAAGAAAATATTTTTGGTTGATGCAAGATTACCAAGAACCAAGGATGCTCCTACATCAACACTACTTGTAGTGGATATCTATTATTTTTAGAAACATTTTATATCATATTATTGTTGATTTAGGTCCTAGATAAGGTGTGGTGTGGTCTTCTTTCACTTCTATTTGCCACAATTTTTTTTTGGCACAAACCTAATTTAAATTTGCATGGTTAATGTGCATAGCCAACCTCGGAGAAGGGTTTCAAGGTTGAGGATGGTATAAATAAGAGTTGAGTTATTGAGGGATGATGATATATACAAGAGATATGAATTCTGTGAATTGTAGAGTGTTAGAGTGTGAAATTGAGAAATGTAGTGAGCAGAAGGTGTCTATAATTCTTTAGTCAAGTTGCGAAGGTGTTGATGATATTCTGGTGGATTTCCCTTTTGCACTTCAAGATAAATTTCTCTATGTAACATTCTTCTCTATCTTCTTTTCCATTCTAGTAGTGAGCCTTTTCCAGTGATCCTTTCTTTCTTTGGGTAGTGATCCCTCCAGTAATGAGGCCTATTATATTCAATGTTGATATTACTTATATTGTGAGCTAATCCTCACCATGTTTTTTTCGCATCCTAGGTTTTCCACATAAATTTGTTGTTCTATTGTGTATGGTGTTTTGTGTTTTTGTTTCTGTTATTTTATTTTCATTTTAACTCATCATAATAGATTAAGGGTTTATTGAATGAATGTGAATCTAAATGTTAATAAGGTTTTTGAAGTTTTAAGAGACAACTAATTCACCCCACCTCTCAGTTGTCTTGTGCATTCAACAATTATTATCAGAGCGAGGTTCCCTGGAAGAAATTTTAACTACTTAAGGTAGATCTAGGATGGCGCACAAGAAAGAGATCCATGTGTTTGATGGAATAGACTATGCATTATGGAAAATAAGGATGGAAGGATTTCTAAGTTATCTAGGATACGATGTTTGCAAATTAATTTAGAATTATAGATATACTATGCCTAAAAATTGTACGAGCACTCAAGTTGAAATCAAGACCTATGAAAGCAATATTAAAAAAAGGTATGCTCTCTTAAGTAGTCTTACAAATTCATAATTAGTGAAATTTATGAATTTGAAAACTGCTAAAGAAATCTAGACAAAGTCAAGAAAGCATTTATGAAGGATATCTGATAAGGTTAAACAAGCCAAGATGAAAAATTTGTAAGGAAAATTAGATGCAGAAACAACTCTCCTAACGTCAATACCTTACGGAAGAATGCAGATATACTTTTAAATTTTTCAATTACAGTTCAATTAAGATGCACATTGAAATAAATATTAGAAACAGAGTATTTGACAATCACACATGAACACCAGATATACGTGGGAAAACCCTTACAGGAGAAAAACCCACCACACCAAGAGAAGTCACTTTGTATTACAGTAATAGAGATTACATACAAGTTTCAGACTTAGGTTTCTGATGTCTGTTTACAGCAGCATTCACCATGAACAATATTTTACAAGAACCTTCAAGTTACAGTCTTTATAGATTAGAATATATTTACTGATCATACAACCACCCAACAATCCGTCAATGCAACCAACCAATCACAATCTGCAATCACCAAGTATATCCATGTTGTTCCATGTCCGTCGAGCTTCCTCACAGAACCATCACAATGAACAACCTTCCAACTGTTCAGATTCAACTTCTCCTATTGGTCCACAAGACTCCACATAGGATGGTCAAATGGTCAAAAGAGATTCAAGCTTTGTTGGCATCTCGGTGAGACAATAACAGTGTCTCCCCGATGCCCAAAAGCTTCATATCAATGTCGCCAAGAGCTATCGTTATCACCAAGATGCTTCACCGAGCTTACAACTTGAATCAGCTTTAGTTTTTCCTTTCGGCAAGACTATCGCTCTCGCCAAGACATCTCAACGAGCTTTCATGTGTTACACCGAAGCACCAAACATTCGGCGAGACCTATCGCTTTCGCCAAGACCTCACGCCAAGTCATCAAGGGTTATACTGAAGACATTTGTTATACCAAGCTCCAAAGAATAGTCGGCAAGACTTAACACCTTTGCCGAGAGGTTTCTCCGAGATCTCTATTGTCACCCCGAAGTCATCAATCAGTCGCCAAGACATATCACCTTCACCAAGACGTTATGTCGAATACACACAAGTCATACCGAGCACCAAGCCATAGTCAGCAAGACTTACGTCCTTTGCCAAGAGATCATATCGAAACTCCAAGACTTACCTCGAAGGCTCCAACGTAAAGCATTGTCGGTGAGACATGTTACTTTCACTAAGACTTCTCACCGAGCCATCATAGGTTATCCCGATGACTTCAATACGTATCCCGTCGGCGAGACTTTCCAATGTCGCTGGGACTTCTTCCTGAGTGTTGAAGTCACTCCGAAGCTCCCCCGATCGCTATGAGTCTCCCCGACGCCCGATTGAATGGCCCGTTGGCCAGAGATGTTCACACGGTAAGAGGTCACATCAACTGCTTTATGTCACAACGATAGACTCCAAAGAGTAACCATTTAGAAAGACTCCTGCAAGGTCACAGCGACCTGTGCAAAACATGATGCTACCAATCTGCTAGTTGGCCAGACATGATGAATGTCATACCGACTTGGCTCCAATGGAGGTTTTAGCCTGTGATGATTGAGGCATATTTCCAACAATCTCCCACTTGACGAAGATCACACAGGCACCTCTAGAGCACAACAAAACTTATTGAAAATCATGGGCACTAAGGCCCATTGTACTGGCACACCACCTGAACTTGTTTGTGCTCACTGGCTTTGTCAATGCATCTGCAACATTCTCCAGAGTATCAACCTTTTCCAAACTGGCCTTTCCATCCTCCACCATATCTCATACAAAGTGGTACTATACATCAATATGTTTCATCCTAGCATGGAAAGTTGGATTCTTTTCTAGACAAATTGTACTCTGACTGTCACAGAAAATAGTTATTTCCCCTACATCAAAACTAATGTTAGAACAAAAATGTTTCAACCAAACTGCTTCTTTACAAGCATGAGTAGCTACCATGTATTCAGCCTCTGTAGTGGAAAAAGCAACTACAGTCTACCGCTTACTCATCCAACTCACTGCACCACCATTCAACATGAAAATGTATCCACTAGTGGACCTCCTGCCGTCAATGTCCCCTACCCAATCAAAATCTACATATCCATGAATGCTGAGAGTCCTCTGTGATTCAACCAAGTTCCCATGGTAACACAAAGCAAAATCTGAAGTTCCCTTCAAATATCTAAACACTCTCTTCACAACATCCCAATGTATCCTTCTAGGATTTGCCATAAATCGACTAAGAACTCCCACTGCTTGGGCAATGTCTGGTCTTGTACAAACCATTGCATACATGAGACTGCCAACCGCACTAGCATAGGGTACACTGGTCATGTCCTCCATCTCAGTAGGAGATTTTGGACAGTCCTCAACAGATAGCTTGGTTCCCTGCAAGATTGGAACCACTAGTTGTTTGCAATCATTCATACAAAATCTCTCAAGAATAATCCTGATATAATTACTCTGACTGAGCCAAAGTTTTCTATTATTTTTGTCCCTGGTTATCTCCATCCCCAAAATATACCTTGCTACACCAAGATCTTTCATTTCGAACTTGGCAGACAACTGAGACTTAAGATCAAAAATCATTAGCTTACTATTGCCTATGAACAACATATCATCAACATAGAGAGCAATAATAAGAACCTGATCGCTTTCAACTTTGTAATAAACACAATGATTGGATTTTGATCTTACAAATCCCAAAGACAATACAAAAGTATCAAATTTTGGTACCACATTCTAGGTGACTGCTTTAACCCATACAGAGACTTCTTTAATTTGCATCCCAGTTTTTCTTTACCTTTTTCAACAAAGTGCTCAGGCTGGGACATATAGATTTCTTCTTCAAGATCACAATGAAGAAATTTTGTCTTCACATCCATCTATTTGACCTCTAAGTCATACGCTGCTGCAAGTGACAAAATAAATCTGATAGATGTCATCTTAGCTACAGGAGAAAAGATTTCCCCATAATCAATTCCCTCTACCTGGGAATAACCCTTTGCAACCAATTTTTCCTTGTACTTTTCCACACTGCCATCCAGACCAATCTTCTTCTTAAATACCCATTTGCAGCCCACAACTTTTCTGCCTTTAGGCAAGGGCACCAAACTCCAAGTTTCATTTTTCTCTAATGATGCCATCTCTTCATTCATGGCTTCCAACCAAGAGTCTAAATTAGACATTTTAAATGCCTCCTTTACAATCCTAGGCTCATCAATGCTAGAAATTAAAGCATAGGCACAAGTAGAATCAATCAAAGAGAACCCATACCTATCAGGTTGCTTTCTTTCACGAGTTGACCTCCTCACTTGTTGAGGCTGAGGCTGAGGTTCTTCTTCTTCTTCAGAACTATCAGAACTACTTGAACTCTCCTCAATTTTAGGTACATTTTGAATTTTCAATTCCTCTTTCTCTGGTGTAGGAGGAATTACAGCTACATCCTTATTGCTTTCAGACTTTGTCTCTGACTACAGATCCAAAGTGGAAGGTTTCAGCTCATGAAAGATTACACTTCTATTGTATAAAACCTTCTCTGTATCAGGATTCCAAAGCTTGTATCCTTTTATGACAGCACTGTAGCCAATAAAAATACATTTGACATCCTTTTTCTCCAGTTTAGATCTTTTCACATCCGGCACATGAGCATATGCCTCACAGCCAAAAACATGAACATGTCTAAGAGAGGGCTTCTTACCAGACCGCACTTCCAAAGGTGTTTTCTCAACAAGAGCAGAATTTGGAGAATGATTTATTAGGTAACATGCAGTAGATACAGCCTCAACCCATAATTTCTCCTCCAAGCCAGCACTACTGAGCATACTTCGTGCTCTCTCCATTACTGTCCTATTGAATCTTTCTACAACTCCATTCTGCTATGGAGTATAAAGTGTAGTCTTGTGTCTTTTAATTCCATGGTCTTTACATTATCTTTCAAATTCATCGAACATAATTCACCGCCATTATCAGTCCTTAAGCATTTTATTTTCCTACCAGTTTGATTTTCAACAAAAATTTTAAATTCTTTAAAGCGGTGAATACCGATTTACTTTTGAGAAAATATACAAATGCTCTTCTTGAGTAATCATCAATAAACAACACATAGTATCTTGACTTAGACAAAGAAGGAACATCCACTGGACCAAACACATCTGAATGAATATAATCTAGCAAACCCGAAGATTTATGAGGACTGGAATAAAAAGAAACATAGTGTTGCTTTCCATATATACAATGCTCATAGAATTCAAATTCGAGATTACAATCTTCAAGCCCCTCAACCAGGTTTTTATTCTTCAAGGTTTTTAAACCTTTTTCTCCTATGTGGCCTAACCTATGATGCCAGAGCATAGTCTTCTCTGCTGAAAGTTTTACTTCCATAGAGTTTACATAATTAGGGATATTTCCCTCTTTACCTCCATGAGTAGCTTTCGGTGACTTTCCAGAGACACTGTTACATTGAACAACCTATGCATCCAGCTTGTACAAGGTACCAATTCGAGCACCTTTAGCCAACACCATTGAACCTCTAGTCATCTTGCAGCCATTTCTAGAGAATGTGACTTGTACTCCAATATCATTCAGCTTACTGACAGACAATAAATTTTGAGCCAGACTTGGTATGTGTATAACATCTTTAATTCCCTTTATTCTACCATTGGGGAATTGTATTCTGAATCTTCCACGACCAACTATCTCCAAAGTAGAATCACTTTCCAAGTACACCTTTCCACCATTGTATTCTTCATAGTTTGTGAACCATTCTGTGTGAGAAGTCATGTGGAAAGATGCTCCAGAATCAATTAGCCAGACATCATCTGATGCCTGTGTAGCCAAGGCTGCAATGAAGGCGTCACCATCACTGTGACAAGATTCATTGTCGAAAGAATACTTCTTCTTCTTCTTCTTCTTCTCCTCTTTACAATCCTTTCGGACATGACCAGGTTGCCCACAGTTCGAGCACTTCACCTTGGACTTCTTGCCAAGAGACTTTGATCTCCCCTCTGATTTTGATTTTGATTTCTTGTCCTTCTTCTTGCCTTTCTCCTTTGACCTTCCTCTAATAGCAAGGGCCTCCTTCGCCATCTAAGAAGATTTCCTTCTCATCTCTTCTGACAGCAAAGATGCAACAACATCTTCCATTTTGAAATTCGATGTTGTACTCCCAATAGCCATCACCAGATGATCCCATGAGTCTAGCAAAGAACACAGTAGAAGCATACAATGATCCTCTTCTTCAGTCTTCACACCAAAAGATGTTAATTGTGCAATCAACATTTTGAATGTGTTCAAATGATCAGCTACAAACCCTCCTTCCTACATTCTCAAACTATATAGCTTCTTTCTCAGGAATAGTTTATTCACCAAGGACTTCCCCTGATAAATAGATGCCAGTCTATTCCACAAGGTAGATGTAGTCTTCTCTTCATGTACATTGAGAAGAACGAAGTCTACCAAGCAGAGCCTTATTAGCCCCTTATACTTTCTATCTGCAAGGTCCCAATCTTCTTGCTTCATTCCTGTAGGTTTAGTTCCAGACACAGCAATCCAAAAATCTCGATCCATTAAGAGATCCTCCATTTTGAGTTTCCACAACTCAAAGTTATTGCCATTGAACTTCTCTATTTCAAACTTTCCTGATGTGCTAGCCATCTCAATCTGTAATTTGAAATTGAAAAACTTCTACAAGACTCCCACTGAAACAGAATTGACACAAAAAACCCAATGTACCCACAAATATAACACAACTAGCCAGGCTCTGATACCACTTGTAAGGAAAATTAGATGCGGAAACAACTCTCCTAACGTCAATACCTTAGGGAAGAATGCAAATGTACTTTTAAATTTTTCAATTACAATTCAATTAAGATGCACTTTGAAATAAATATCAGAAACAGAGTATTTTACAATCACACATGAACACCGGAAATACATGGGAAAACCCTTATGGGAGAAAAACCCACCACACCAAGAGAAATCACTTTGTATTTGTTATCACCTAAAGTTGCACCCTGTTGAACCTGATGTCCAATGCCTCAGTGTAGCATGGGAAGACCTCCAAAGCTATGGATCACTTTATAGGTAGAGGTCAACCTCCGGAGAAGGTCGGCTTCCTTTGGGTATCACCTAAACTATAGATTTTGTAAGGGGAAAGGGAGAAGGAGTACATGTAAATAAAACTAACTAAGGTGATACACCGAATGATACTTGGATTTGAAACTAGACCTCATACACTTGCTTGCAATGACTAAAGATAAATTTGCACAACTCACTTCCGCATATATTTTTGCAAAAGTGTTTCACAAACAGGTCTTGGTGCTAAGATTCCTAGAAGGAAAGTTAATTTCACATCTAGAATTCATTGCATCTTTTGACACAATTTGTGACCTCACTAAAAGCTTGATCAATCAGCTGCCTGAACACAAAAATGCAAAGAGAGAGTAGGCAACAACTTCAAATTAATAACAATCAAGGTCTTTACTGAATTTCATCTCCAAAATTGAGTTACAAAAGTCTGCTAATCTGAGAGAGGAATGTAGAAGTCACAGACATCAGAAAAGCATCAGGAGAACTCCTTTACAAGAAGGCAAAAATTCCTTATATACAAAAAAGTGTGTCGGCCCCTCTAGGCTTACAAAATATCAGTCCTCGGGATAGATTTTTCCTTAGATCTTTTGATTGGAATTAATGTTGCACCCTATGTGTCCTTGCTGTGTGTGTTAGTGAAGAGTTACTGCCTGGAGAATCCCCTTAGATCTTTTGAAGCTACCGGATGCATTTACTTCTGGTCCTTGTGTCCACCTACTGAATCCCCCTATTGAGCACCTTGAATGCTCCTGAGTTTAGAATAGATACACGTTGATTCACATTCTATCTTCTCTTAGCACTGGTCAAGCTGCCAACGATTCACCCATAGCTCTCCTTGATTGGCTGGGCACATTACATGCAGATCCCTCGAATGGTCAAAACTTCCTTTGATCAGAATCACATCTCGACGAGACACTCGAAGTGTCTCACCGATGTGATTATGCCCCTTGACAGTTGGTGAGACGTCTTAGCGAGCTTTAGAAGTCATATTGATATCGCCAAAACCATCGGCAAGACAATCGGCTTCGGTTAGAAGTCACAGCGAGCACCACTAAGTCACACCGATACCCTTTTCATTTGGCACATCCACGTCAGCAAGAGATCATGTGTTTGAGAAAACCTCCCAGTGAGCTCTCCATCTCTTGGTGAGACTATATGCAGTCGGTGAGACCCTATGGCGAAGCTCAACCACTTTTATCAGGCTCAAACATCCTTTCGACAAGACTTTAAACCCTCAGTAAGACATTGTGCAGATATCAAATTCTTTTGGCGAGCACATCCATGTCGGCAACACCCTACCGGGTCAGCAGGACCTCATAGCGAGCTCATTTTAGTCACCCCGAGCTAGTTCGTCCCTTTCGTTGACACACTAAGCCATCGGTGAGACATCACGATGACTTAGCTTTCCTTGGGCGAAGCCCCCAACATTCAGCATGACATTTACTTGGTCGCTGGGACATCATGGCAGTGACTTTCACTCCTGGAAAGTGCACTTCAGTCAGGAAGACCCTTTTTATCGTTGAGACGTCATGTCGAGCCCCACGCTTTTTTCTGAGCTCAATCAGTTTCTTTCGGTGAGACTTTTTATAATCGCCGAGACAACTTAGCGAGGTCCTTTAGTCATATCGAGGACCCTCTTCTTTTGTGTCGAGGAGACATCACACTGTCGGCTTGACCTTATTCTGAAGCTGGCCCCCTTTGTCGACACTGCTCTATCAATGATTGTCGGCAAGACCTCTTGTCTTCGGTAAGACCTCCCAGCGAAGCCTGTCGACATACGCCGAAGGTATCCTTTCAGTGAGACCACCCACAGATCGATGTGACATCCTAGCAAAGGCACCAACCTATGTCGAGAGCATCCCGTCTCGATGTGACTCTACTCCTTCGGCCAGACCTTATGGCGATATCCTCCATTCTACCCAATGATGTGTTTGCTTTCCCTTCGGTCGGGAAGACATTACCACCTTGGAAACACCCCTCGCTGAGACTTCTATCCTTTTTCCGAAAACTGCCTCACTTTGTTGAGACTCGACCCGATCAGTAAGACCTTTGACCACTAAGACAGAGCTCATGGCAATGATGCCTTTACTCAATGAGAGCTCTTTTAGTCGATGAGACATACTCAAGGTCTTTGCGACTCTCTCCTTAGAGGATTTTCATGCCGAACTTGAACTTCCCAAACTGAGTCCCCTGTGACCTATCATCAGATTCATAACTTTTACCCTTGTGTGAATGCTCCATTTTTCCTTCTCGAACCTCTGTCACTTGATTATCTTGCCTGATTGAGCCTAAGGGTGAAAATTAGGTAATAGTATTATAGTAATAGAGATTACATACAAGTTTCAGACTTATCTTTCTGATGTCTATTTACAGCAACATTCACCATGAACAATCTTGTACAAGAACCTTCAAGTTACAGTCTTTACAGATTAGAATACATTTACTGATCATACAACCACCCAGCAATCCGTCGATGCAACCAACTGATCACAATCTGCAATCACCAAGTATATCCATGTTGTTCCATGTCCGTCGAGCTTCCTCACAGAACCGTCACAATGAACAACCTTCCAACTATTCAGATTCGGCTTCTCCTATTGGTCCACGAGACTCCACATAGGATGGTCAAACGGTCAAAAGAGATTCAAGCTTTGTTGGCATCTCAGTGAGACACTAGCAGTGTCTCCCTGATGCCCAAAAGCTTCATATCAATGTCTCCAAGAGCTATCGTTATCACCAAGATGCTTCATTGAGCTTACAACTTGAATCGGCTTCAGTTTTTCCTTTCGGCAAGACTATCGCTCTCGCCAAGACATCTCAACGAGCTTTCATGTGTTACACCGAAGCACCAAACATTCGGCAAGACCTATTGCTTTTGCCAGGACCTCACTCTGAGTCATCAAGGGTTATACCGAAGACATTTGTTGTACCGAGCTCCAAAGAATAGTCAGCAAGAATTAACACCTCTACCGAGAGGTTTCTCCGAGATCTCTATTGTCACCCTAAAGTCATCAATCAGTCATCAAGAAATATCACCTTGGCCAAGACGTTATGCCGAATACACACAAGTCATACCAAGCACCAAGCCACAGTTGGCAAGACTTACGTCCTTCACCGAGAGATCATATTGAAACTCCAAGACTTATCCCAAAGGCTCCAACATAAAGTGTTGTCGGTGATACATGTTACTTTCACTAAGACTTCTCACCGAGCCATCATAGGTTATCCCGATGACTTTAATACGTATCCTGTCGGCAAGACTTTCCAATGTCGCTGGGACTTCTTCCTGAGTGTTGAAGTCACTCTGAAGTTCCCCCGGTCGCTATGAGTCTCCCCGATGCCCGATTGAATGGCCTGTCCGCTAGAGATGTTCACGCGGTAAGAGGTCACAACAACTGCTCTATGTCACAGTGATAGACTCCAAAGAGTAATCGTTCGGCAAGACTCCTACAAGGTCACAACAACCTATGCAAAACATGATGCTACCAATCTGCTAGACAGCCAGACATGATGGATGTCATACTGACTTGGCTCCAATGGAGGTTTCAGCCTATGATGATTGAGGCATATTTCCAACAAAATCTGTAGATCACATTTGAGAACTTGCAAATTTTTGAAGATGAAAACATTACAAGCTACATGCAAAGGGTAGATGAAGTGGTCAACTCCATCGGAGGTCTTGGTGGAAAATTCAAAGTCTCAAAAGTGGTAAAGAAAATTCTTAGAACCCTTCCTAAAGCTTACAAGAATAATTTTTTTTCTATTGATGAATTTGTAAACCTAGATCTGTATACTAGAGATCAATTATATGGTTCTCTAACTGCATTGTAAATGAGAGAATTTGGTACAAATAATAGTGCAAAAGTTGAGACTGCTTTTAAGGATGGAAGACTAGATAAGATTGAAGAATCAGATTAGGAGAATCTTGATTATTGGAAGCTAACATTGTGAGAAGGATGAAAAAGGGTACTAGTAAGTACAAGGGTAAGTTTCCTTTCAAATTTTTTAGTTGTGGAAACATAGGTCACTATGCTTCAAGATGTCCAGATAGAGTTGTGAATGAAAAAAATAAGGAGAACAAAGATAAAATGATTAAGAAAATCAATTATGTTAAAGAAGATGTAAGTATTTTTTATGATGAATTTAATTATGGAGATGATGATGATGAATGCAAGTGTTCATGGCTTTAAAAGATGAATTTGTTTTTGCTAACTCTAGAAGATGTGTGAAGGAAATCCCTCTAGAGACAAAGACTAAGACTAAAAGTACCTTGGTATCTGCTTTTCATGCTAGACAGGATAATAACTATTAGATCATTGACAAGGGATGTTCTAACCATATGACAACAGACAAGAGTAAGTTTGTTAAACTTGAAAAGTATGATGGAGGAATTGTTAGATTTGGTGATGATTCAGGTGCTAAGATATGTGGAATAGGTTCAATCATCTTTGATGGCAGGCATAAGATTGGCGATGTTTAAAATGTCAAAGGTTTAATACATAACCTCTTGAGTGTTGGACAAATATGTAGAAAAGGATACAATCTTATGTTTCATGATGATGGATGTGAGATCAAAAAAGGGTCCAAAACTGTGATTGTTGTTGGAAAAAGGACAGATGAAAATGTTTATGAGCTCAAGGGTGTTGATGGTCATTACTTTATGACTCGGATTAATGAAAGCTGGCTATGGAACAAGAGTATGTGTCACATTAATTTTAATAATCTGGTAAGAATCATTTCAATTCAGGGTATGTGTAGGATCATGATGGGCCAAAAAGTGGTGATATGATGGGTATGTGTAGGGTATGTGGCTAACGACTTTTTTTTACCCAAAATTGATGAAAAGAAAAGGGTTTTTAAAAGATATTCTCACCCTTTCACCAATATAAATTATGCTTTACTTTGAATTTAATAAATAATTATTATTCATTTTCTATTTCAATTACGACTAAAGTTCTAATTGATAGGTTGATTGAAAAACATCTATAGCTTTCAAACGGTATCACATTTTTTGAATCTGAAATATGTGTCACATTCTATGCTTTGCATACTATAGGATTAAAAAAATGAATTTCATGAAGTTTTGACCAAGTTAAGGTGGTCAGACATACAAGTTTTTATATTTTTTAAAAGTTGTAATAAAAAATTCATAATTAATTATTCACTTGGAAAAAAATTACAAAAAAATATGTATCACATCGAAACATGAGTCCTCTACTTATATCTAAAATCTTATAAAAAAATATTATCATTTTATTGTGGTTAGGGTGGTCAAACAAACACCTACTTCTTATTTTTTCCCTAAAATTTTAGTACTACATTGAAATTTCAAATTTTCACCAAATAGATTTTGTTTTTAAATAAACCTAGTAGTTTAGAAACTACATTTAATTTGCTATAGATAAATTATTCAAATTTTTCTATCAAGTTTCCTAACTCTAATTTTTCTGAATTTTTCACCACTTAAGGGCCTATTTTTTCCAAGATGATCCTGCACATACCCTTCAAGCAATGAGAGATATGCCAAAGATTGCAAAGCCTATTAATGTTGTCTGCAAGGATTTTCAGAAAGCAAACAAGAATAAGTTTCAAAGAAAAAATAATAATAGTCTATCGGATTGTTGGAGCTGGTGCATATAGATCTTTGTGGTCCTAGAAGAGTAATAAGTCTTCAAGGTGAAAGGTATTTCATGATTTTGATTGATGATTATTCTAGAATGACATGGGTTACTTTTCTTAAAGAAAAATATGAAGTCGTAGATAGGTTCAAAGTATTTAAAGTTATGGTTGAGGATGAAATGGAAATGAAAATCAAGTATTTGAGATTTGACAAGGGTGGAATGTTCACCTCTAATGAATTTAACATGTTTTGTGAGAATCATGGCACAAAGAGGCACTTGTCTGGCCTATAAATCCTCAACAAAATGGAGTGATTAATGAAAGGAAAAATAGGACTATTGAATCAAGAAGCTACAAGGACTATGATGAAAGAAGAAAACGTACTGAAAGTGTACTAGAGAGAAGCAATTTGTGCTATTGTTCATATAATTATCAAAGTTCAAGAAAAAGGGAACAACACAAAGACTCCCTGTGAATTGTGGTATGGAAGGATCCCTACTATTTGCAAGTACTTCAAAGTGTTTGGAAGAAAGTGTTATATGAAAAAAGATGAAGAAAACTTGGGAAAGCTTGATGCAAGTTCTAATGAAGGAATCTTCCTTGGATATTATACTAAAAGAAAAGCCTACTGGTGCTACAAAAAAAGACTAAGAAAGATTATTGAGAGTGCAAGTGTCGAGGTTGATGAAGATTTTTAGAACCTAGTGGTGATAGATGGATATGAATTAGATGAGTCTATTTGTAGAGAAAAAGAAAAAGATAAGGAAAAGGAAGTGCAAATTGAAGAGGAAGAAGCTCTAGAAAAGACCCCTAGAACCCCTAAGTATGTGTAGAGAAATCATTCTGAAGAATAGATCATTAGATACAAAAGCAAAGGTGTATTGACAAGAAGGATAGTTGTTGAAGAAGAGTTAAATTTGTGTTTACTTTCTAAAGTTGAACCTAAAATAGTGATTGAGGCATGCAAAGATGAACATTGAATAAACAATGTGGAAGAATAACTACTGCAAATTAAGAAGAATTAGACTCGGGAACTTGTCCCAAAACCTGGAAACAAAAACATAATTGGAACTAAGTGGGTATTCAAAAACAAACTGAATGAGAATGGAGAAGTTGTAAGAAACAAGGCAAGGCTTGTGTGTAAGGGCTACTCAAAAATTGAAGGAATAGATTTTGAGGAGACATTTTCTCTAGTGGCAAGAATGGAGGCTATCAGGATGTTTCTGGATTTTGTACCACACAATGACTTTAAAGTTTATCAAATGGATGTGAAGTATGCTTTCTTGAATGGAGAATTGGAAGAAGTATACATAGAACAACCAGAAGGATTTTAGTTATCAGATAAATTGAATATGGTATGCAGATTGAAGAAGGCATTATATGGATTGAAGCAAGCTCCTAGAGCTTGGTATGCAAGGTTGGATAAGTATTTGATACAACAAGGATTCAATAAAGGTACCACAAATAGTAATCTTTATTTTAAATTTGAAAAAGATCAAATCTTGATTGTGGTTGTGTATGTTGATGACATAATTTTTGGAGGTAATGAAGAGATGTGTAAGAAGTTTACAATAGAAATGCAAAAATAGTTTGAGATGTCTATGTTTGGGGAGATGAATTTCTTCCTTGGGCTACAAATTAATCAAATAGACAAAGGTATATTCATCTTACAATCAAAGTATGTCAAAGAAATGTTGAAGAATTTTGGAATGGAAGATTGTAAACTGGTATGTACTCCTATGATTACTGGTTGCAAGTTGAGCATGAATGATGAATCCCCTAAGGATGATTAGAGAAAGTACAAATCAATGATTAGTGGAATGTTATATATAACTGCACTACTAGATTAGATATCATGCATGCAGTTTGTCTTATGGCTACATTTCAAGAATACCCTAGAGAATCACATGTTGTAGTAGTAAAGAGGATATTCAGATACTTAAAGGGCACTCTGGAGCATGGCTTATGGTATCCAAAGGATACTAATTTCACTTTGAGTGCTTATGTAGATGCAGATTGGGCTAATTGTGTTGATGACATGAAAAGTACAAGTGGTGGTGCATTCCATTTTGGATGTAGATTGGTATCATGAATAAGAAAGAAACAAGATTTAGTATCTTTATCTACTACAGAGGATGACTACATTGCAGCAGCATCTTGCTGGCACACACATGTGTTATGGATGGGGAAAACATTGAAGGATATCATAGTAGTGTATGATGAACCAATTTATATCTTCTGTGACAATACAAATGCAATCAATATCTCAAAAAATCTGGTAATGCATTCAAGGAAAAAATATATCTCAATTTGGTATCTTTCTGAGAGAGAAGGTTGTGGAGAATGAAGTAAAGCTTGAATATGTGCCTACAAAGGATCAGATTACTGATATATTCACTAAGGCTCTTCCTAAGGATAATTTTGAGTATCTCTGAGAGAAGTTGGGAGTCATTTCCCCTCCTTTCTTGAACTAGATGCATAATGAGATGCATTAGTCTAGTGAATCTCAAGATTCATTATTTTTTCTAGACTGATGTTGGTGGATACCACTCAGGGGGAGTAGGTAGCATTGCCGGTTGTTGTAGTCAGAAGAGTGTGTGTTTTCATTGTATAGTGGTTACTACTTTGGTGTAGTTTTTTGTGTACTCCTAAGGGGGAGTATACAAAATAGTCAACGAAAGAAGTCACAGAATAGTAGTAAGCAAGTTGATTGATGTCAAAGGGAGAATAAACAATATAAATATTTAGGCCCTTTGCCATTGATGTTAAAGGGGGAGAGAAAGTCATGTGAAAAATAACAAGTTATCAAGGAGAGAAAGACATGTGAAAAATACAAGCTACAAAGGGGGAGAGAGAGTAATAAGCTAGTTGAGTAAGGGGGAGAATTAATGTAAAGAGTTGCAATATGTTGGTATTCAGAGTTGTTGTGTCTTTGATGGTTTTTCACATCATGTGTTTCTACCAATGACAAAGGGGGAGATTGTTGCAAGTATGAGTAGTTAGTGTTGTCATTGATGTCAACAAGCCTTTGTTTTCATTAATGTCTATTATTGGGTAAGACTGTTGCAAGAGTGTGAGTAGTTGATGTTATCCATGCTTTGATTAGTTGCATTATGTCGGTGTTGCTTTGACAAGCTTTTGTCTATGGATATGTGGTTGAGTTACTATGTTGCAGTTGGCTTGGTGGTAATGAGGAAGTACTGAAGATGACAAGGATGTGCTTCTGATGCTTGGTTTCTAAGTGCTTTTGAGAAAAATTGATAAAAAGGAAACAATGTGTTGTAGTGGTGTTCTGTGTTGCAGGGATGTGTTCTATTTTTTCTTCACATTTCTTCTAGGATGAAGATCTACTTGTGCATTTTGGATATATTGGTGAGAGATTTTTAGAGGTGTTATATCCAATATTTGGCATGTTGGATAGCTGTGAAGAAGAATTTGTGTTCACTAGTGTGTGAACTATGCATTGCAGAGGTGTTCGGGAGAAATTTGCTTGCTCCACATTTCTTCGCAGTTATGTTTTAGGTTTTGTAGATATGCAATATTTTTGATAGCATTGGCATCTTTCTTCAATTGAGGAGGTTTGTGGTTTGGTGCTTTAGAATTCAATTTCTTGAGTTGCAGTGTATGGTAGAGTTGTCTGGATGTACTGAGTGTATATATTCTTCAGGTGGAAGTTGCTATGAAGGATTTTTTTGGATTTGAGTGTTTGAGGAATATTCTAGATCATGTTCAAGTGAGGTTTGTGGTTTGCAAGTTGTCCTTGGAAGCATGTACTTAAAAGTTTAATGGTGTTTACATGGGTAATGACTTACCTAGTGTTTATACTACTTGTGGTGGATATCTATAGATTATTTGTAGAAGTGTGTTGTAGCATGGTATTGTTGATTTGGGTCCTATATAAGGTGTGGTGTGGTCTACTTTAACTTCTATCCACCACGGAAGTGTTTTGGTGTTGACCTAATTTGAGTTTGCACGGTTAATGTGCATAGGCGAATTTAAAGAAGGGTTTCAAGGTTGGAGATGGTATAAATAAAAGTTGATTTATTGAGGGATGGTGAGATAGATAAGAGCAATGTGAATTATGTGAATTGTAGAATGTTAGAGTGTGAAATTGAGAAGTGTAGTGCAAGCTTTCATGTATTAGATTAATGGATGCAGTGATCAGAAGGTGTCTACAATTATTCAGTCAAGCTACGAAGGTGTTGATGATATTGTGGTGGATTTCCCTATTACATTAAGATGAATTTCTTTGTGTAACATTCTTCTCTATCTTCTTTTCCATTCTAGTAGTGATCCTTTGGTGGTGAGACTTTCTTTCTTTGGGCAGTGAGCCCTTTGATAGTGAGCCCTATTGTATGCAATGTTGATATTACTTATATTGTGAACTAATCCTCACCATGGTTTCTCCCATCTTGGGTTTTCCACGTAAATTTGGTGTTCTCTTGTGTATGGTGTCATTGTGTTTCATATTTTTTCTTTTCTTTTCATTCTAACTCATCATAAAAATATTAAGGGTTTATTGAATGAATGTGGATCTGAATGTTAATGAGGGTTTTAAAGTTTTTAAGAGAAAACTGATTCACCCCCCCTTAGTTATCTTGTGCATTCAACAAATTAGTCATTTCAAATTGAAATATTAACCTATTTAGGGTACCTATAAGAACACCCTCTCAGGTTTTAAGATGAGCCTAAATAGAAAGAGAGTTTACCCACTATTGTAGTTAACCTTTAACCATCCTAAATTTGTAGATGAGCCTTTCTTTACCTTATTAAATAAAAATCCCTAGACTTGAAGGTGTAGGAAGATCTATGATTAAACACCCAAAATTTTGGGATCTAATAGTGTCTAATAAGCTAAAATTATCACCCAAAACATGGAGTCAAGTACAAATTCAATAGGATTAGAAAATCAAGACAAGACACCAAGTAGACACATTAATTAAAAAATATAAGATGCAGGATCTTGAAAATGAAATTATATGAAGAGTAGATATAATGGTAGAGAAGGCTTATGAGATAGTGATCTTGAGAAGAGAGAGGAAAAGGAAAAAGAAAAACTTTATAAGGAAACCACATCATCACATTGAGAATAATTAGAATTACATGAAGAAGACAAATAAGAAGAATGATTTTAGTTGAGAGGGAGAAAAAAATGATCCAGAGGAAGTGATGATGAAGGTATCAATGAAAAATCAATTAGCATAGAGAAATTAGAGGAATTCAAACCATGTTGGAAGAAGAAACTAAGGATGGTTCTCAAGATATAAAAAGGGGAGAGAGAGGGAGAAGTTGAGGAAGATAAATCTAAACAAAAATTGATGATCCTAGCTACTAAATAAATAAGTGATCCATTGGAGTAAAAGAGTATAGGAAAAGAAAAATAGAAGTCTACTTTAGAAATTATAAGTTCAAATATAATAATTAATACACCATCTCTATTATAAGTATATTTGACACAAATTATGTACCAACTCAAAAGCTAGAGATGAGAGAGACACTAAAAAACTTTGTTAGAAAAGACATCCTATAAAGATGTCTAGTTGCAGAGGAAAGTATTGGAAGAATGATTGATTTGATACCAAAAAGTAACAAAAGTATAATTTGATTCCTACTCAAGTACACACTATAAAATTTTATATAAGGTATGATAGAAAAAATAGGGAGTTGGAAGAAAGAAAATAGGAAACTAAAAGAACAAATTATTAAAGGGTGGGTGCATGGAGATGGGTAGCCAATTTGTGGCCACTTTTATAAAAAGTTTTGAAAAGTCATAACGCGAGTGTGTTATAATGCTCACGTTATGGCTTGGTGTGCCAAGCCTGAGGCTCAGCCACAACGATCCCATAATGCAAGCATGTTATAACACGCTCACGTTATGACATGTTAAAAGCAAAAAAAAGTGAAACACATTCATTCTTACATTTCGACTGTGTTTTTTGTTGTGCCCGTGGCCAAAACCCCTATTTTTTGTGCTCGCATTCTAGGAGGAGGTATTTTTACAAAAATATTCATCAACGGTTGCTATTTCATCACAAGGATGGCACCATGATGACAAGGAGGTGTGAGAGGTAAGGATTTTTTCTTTTTGTTTTGAATTTGTTAGTTTTAAGTTGTATTTGATATCTATTTTTTTGAATTTGTAGGAGATGCAAATCAACCTACAAACCCTCAAAATCCTCAACAAGAAGAGAAACCAAATCCTCAAGAACAAAATCCTCAACAACAAAATCAACCACAACAACAACCTCCTCCAATCACTCAACACCCTCCTGGCACTCAACAAAATTTAATGAGTGAAATTGAAACAACAAAAAACAAATTAAGGATTTAATCAGTAGGTTGAGTGATCCAAATGGTTCAACCATGGAAAGAATGACCTTGGAAATTTCATTGAAAGTGTTGGATTTAAGGAACAGAGAGGGGGGGTGAATCAATGTTCAACAAAATTAAACTTTAAATCCAGATCTTAAACCATTATCAACATTTCAACAAAAGAAAATTTGCAAGCACAAGAAGAAGATAAACAAAATACCATAACACCAATATTTTTATGTGGAAACCCTATTAGGGGAAAAACCACGGTGGAGATTAATCCACAATTTATACTCTGTTAAAAGTATGAATAAAAGGGAATGCACATGCATTCAGGCACACTGCTTAGAGCTCACTGCTCAAAATAAGGAAGGCTCACTGCCTTACAAAAGTTTTTGATTACAAAAAAAAGTTTGAACTGAGAAAATAGCATCTCCAAATGCCTAGATTCAGTTCCAATGAAGCTCAATAGACAATATTCAACTAACTGATTATGTATTTCTTCTCTACTATGCTATGCTCTTCTCTATTTTTCTTCCCTTCTAAAATTGTGCATAGATCGCTCAATCACCCTTCTAATACTCGCACACACATCTGTTTTTCTCTTCACACACATTCGCACACTTCCACACTTACTTTCATACCCAAAATGAATTACCGATCTCATATATATATCCGCTAGCAAGAATATAATTACTATATATTGGCTTCACACAAAATATAATATTCTCCACATGTCGGCTCAAATCATGAACAATTTATAACATGCACCCATACAAGTCGGCCACGACATAACTAGGACCCAAAATAAAAATTCCTGGACATAGAAACATTTAAGCAATCATCCCTTATACATCTGCGACATGCTACATTGACTAGGTTGGCCATAATGAACAAATAGATAGAAAAACATTCTGCTGGATCACTTTACTCTTACACCAATTCATGCAACATCACAAAACTTACCAATAGGGTAACATACATGCTTAACAACCTATCCTGTGGATTCACAACACAAGATGATGATCCGGTGAAGCATACGGATTGACATACTAAACATATACCCTATTCTTCATGTTCTCTGTCTGTAATACACTGTACTTAACTTTAACTACCGGTATGACCAGGTTTGGATCTATGGACCACAATAGTGACTTCAGTTTCCATTAATGAAAAAATTAGAAGCCATGCCAATAATCTCCTTGAGCCATATGCCAACAATCAAGCCATATGCCAACAATCTCCCCCTTTGGCATTGATGGCAACACTTAGTGAAAATGACTAAGTGTCAAAACCAAAGATATGCTATCAAACTCCAAAATTTCAAAACACAACAAAACACTTCTCCCCCTTGGGATTTCAATGCATTTTTCACTGCATTCTCTCCCCCTTTGACATCAATGACAAAAATTTACTACTTTCTCTTGCCTTTTTCTAGTATTCTTACTACACTTCTTTTGCTAAAACAAAATTTTATTGCTCTCTCTCCCCCTTTGCTAAATAGAAATTTGATCAAAATTTGCAAAACCACAACTGCTACACAAATGAAAAAACTATTTTATACTTATCGTTCATCTCCGAAAGGAATTTCTTCCAAGCATCTATAGCAATCCCAATAATTATTATCAAACTGTTATTTTATGTGTTCGGTTGATGATCTAAATGAGGGATTCCAGAATTGTAATTGCTTCTTCCAACTTCTCTCCTTTCCTCAGGACTTCAATCAGCTGCTCCAATTTGCATTTAGTTTGATCCTTCACTTTCCAGAAAGTGTCCACAAGAGTGTTTCTAGAAAAGTGAATCTTTGTGTGATCAACTTGCAACTCATGAATTATTTTCTTTACTATTCCATCTTGGTCCTGAACCATATTGTAGTCCTGATCAATTTTATTCAATTCAGTTTCAATTTTCTCTAGCTTGTCTTTATAATTTCCAACAACATGAGGCCAACGTAGACAATAATTGTAGATGTTATTAGCTAAATTGATGCACTGCCTCAACACATTCATTTTATTTTTTAGTTTTGTAAGGGATAGCCTGAACTGCTTCTTCAAATGTAAGATTATTTCCTCCTCTTTATTATCCTGAGAGTCAGAGGCCACAGCTTCCTTAATACACTCAATCAACTCTTCAGGGAATACATTCTGCAAACTTCCAATTCAATGTTATTCTGCCAAAGTATCTACCTAGAGTACTCTCAATTAGATCATGCTCATATGAGGGTCGATCTAACCACATGTCAGCAATCTCTTGCATTCCATCTTTCTCCTGAACTATTTGCAGTATCTTTGTTTTGAATAAAGTGCCTTCTTTTTCATTTCCTTCAGCCATTGTTTCATCTGACTCAGCTGATTTTGGTTCATCTCTTGGGGTGTATTCATCAGATTCTTCGTCAAGTATGTCCACAATTATCTATTATTTTCCTTTTCCTTTAGATTTTGGAGACTTGAGTACTGGAGGAGTATCATCAACAAACTCTATTGCTCATTTTTGCTTCCTCTTCGTCTTACCGGAATATGATCTGACTTCAACTATTTTTACTGGAAGAGAGATACCAACTACTCCAAACTTTCCTAACAACTCTCTAAAGAAATTTGCACAAGCTTGCTCACAATTTTCTAGAGTATTGAAATGCTTAAAAATTTGCTTATAGACCAATTCACTTTCCTTCCATACAACATTATCATTCTGCAGCAAGCAATTTAGAAAATACATCATGATACATATGATCAAAGTGCCAAACCTGAAAGGATAATCTACATTCATTGTCAACTACATGTTCCCCATCAATTGATCTTTCAACAAACTACACAGGTCAAAGTCTTGGTCCTCCATTATCACCTTATGTGAAATGTAAATTGTGCCTGTAGACGTTGATCCTTCCCTGTTTCTAAAGAAAATTTTGTATGAAATTCCATATGTAATGTACCTTGTCAATGGATCTTTGATCATCAAAATTACCAGAGCCCTCTGATCTCCTATTACACCGATTAGGGTTTGGACTTCCTTATTCCGAATCGACTTGACTCCTTCAAAGTTCTGCTCCAAAGGCTCTTTCACTATTCTTTTTCAATGAAAAGTGACAAATAAGGGTTCCAAGTATCATTTTATAGCTTCGTGCACCTAACCTATTTACTGAAATAAATGCGCATCCCTGGGAGTTTCGGTTACACTGCTCTCTTAAACAGCAAGAGAAGAATCCATTTGCAGACCTTCAAGATATCAACTTACAGAACAAGTGATCACGGATACATTTGTTGACTGATGGCACAACTATTGACAACTTCTTGCATTCTGGTGCCAACTACTAACAAGGTGGGGGGCAAAGGATTTTTCTTGAAAGACTCCCCCTAGGCCGATGGCCTGAAATCAATTTTTGGAGGAATTACCGGAGGGATTACTGGAGGCAGCTTTTGGTACGGGCTTATTAGATTCACTCTTCTTTAAACATGTTTTCTTCATATGATCTCTTATCTCTTCCATAGTATCTTTTCCTTTTCCTTTGTCATCTTTCTATGAAATTCTTCCTTAATATACCGGACCTTTTCTATCCATATTTATGTTCCTGCATAATCTTGCAATGTGACCAAATTTGTTGTAGTTGTAACACACCGGATTTCTTTGTCTAGACCATTCATTCCATTGACTTCCCCTTAATCTGCATTAATTAGCAACGTATCCAAATTTTCCATAGATGTAGCATTTAGCATTCCTTATACTGATAGCCATACTTCTACATTCAATTGACTTATGACCAAACTTATTGCAACTAAAACACTGACTAGGAAATGGTGGATTGCTTGAATTTACTTTTCTTCTACATTGAGAAGCCATATGACCAAAATTTATTGCAAGCAAAGCAGTAACCATTAAACTTCTAAGCATTGGGTTGTCTTACTGAATACCTTATGCCTTTTTTCATCTAATTTCTTTGTCTGGGATCCTTGTGTTCAAATCCAAAGCTTTCTTCCTTCTCATATCCAAGATCTTGCTTATCATTTGCATCCTCATGTCATTTAGTCATCTCATCAAGCTTAGTAGAACTGATCCTAAACTTCTCCTCGTATTCATTTGCAGTAGAGAGTTCATCTCTGAGAATAACTATCTATCTTTCAAGCTCTTGTTCATTACTTCTGGATTGTTGCAATTCAATCTCCAACTGAATGAATCCACTATTAATTTTGTTGCATTCTTCATATTTCTCTTTCGAGGACTGAGCCAGATTCTCCTCATTCTTTTTTCTTTCTTCAATCTCCTTAGTTAGCTTCATTGCCACAAATTTTGTCTCAAGCTTTAGAGTAGAATTGTCCCTAGCAAGCTTTTCACATTCTTTAGTTATTTCTTTTAGGTTCTGATTCAGGTGAACATCTTCCAAGCTTTTATTTTCTTTTTGTTTCAGTTGATCACATAGTTCCTTCCTGTTTTCTCGACTCATTGATTTTATCCTTCAATGATTGAATTAATTTTTCAACATCCGTAATATTTTCTTTTAACTCCAGGACTTCTACTTTACACTGATCAAGATCATCAAGTGCTACCATAAGCTGATGTTGAAGACCGCTAGAGTCCATTGTACTTCAAGATCCACCTCAAGCTGTTAAGCTTCTGAAGAGGAGCCTGCTCTGATACCAATTTTTGGACTCAGGGAACACTGAGAGGGGGGTGATCTCAGCAAAATTAAACTTTAAATCTAGATCTTAAACCATTAACAACATTTCAACAAAAGAAAAGTTGCAAGCACAAGAAGAAGATAAATAGAATACCATAACACCAATATTTTTACGTGGAAACCCTGTTAGGGGAAAAACCATGGTGGAGATTAATCCACAATTTATACTCTATTAAAAGTATGAATAAAAGGGAATGCACATGCATTTAGGCACACTACATAGAGCTCATTGCTCAAAATAAGGAAATCTCACTGCCTTACAAAAGTTTGTGATTACAACAAAAAGTTTGAACTGAGAAAATAACATCTCCAAATGCTTGGATTCAGTTCCAATGAAGCTCAATAGATGATCTTCAGCCCTTCTGACTGATTCTGTGTTTTTGCTTTGCTATGCTCTTCTCTTCTCTATTTTTCTACCCTTTTGAAACTATGCATAGATCACTCAATCACCCTTCTAATACTCATACACACATCTGTTATGCTCTTCACACACATTCACACACTTCCACACTTACTTTCATACCCAAAATGAATTACCGATCTTATATATATCCGATAGCAATAATTTAATTACTATATGTTGGCTTCACACAAAATATAATATTCTCCACATGTCAGCTCAAATCATGAACAATTTATAATGTGCACCCATACAAGTCAACCACAACATAACTGGGACCCAAAATAAAATTCCCAAACATAGAAACATTTAAACATTCATCCCTTATACATCTACGACATGCTACATTGACTAAGTCGGCCATAATGAACAAATAGACAGAAAAACATCCTGTCATATCACTTTACTCATACACTGATTAATGCAACATCACAAAACTTACCAATAGGGTAACATACATACTTAACAACCTATCCTAGGGATTCACAACACAAGATGATGATTCGGTGAAGCATACGGATTGACATACTAACTGGATACCATGTTCTTCATGTTCTTTGTCATTAATACATTGTACTTAACTTTAACTATCGGTATGTCCAAGTTCGGATCTGCGGACCATAATAGTGACTTCAGTTTCCATCAATGACAACATTAGAAGCCATACCAATAATCTCCCCAATCCATATTCCAACAATCAAGCCATATGCCAATAGAAAGATATGTTAAAAAATGTAGATTCAATTAGCAAACAAATAACTAGATGGCAAGATACGAAGTAGGCGGCTAGGGATTATTACGTGGATAAACTATCATATAAAGATGTAAAGGATTTAAAAATTACAAAAGGTGATTTGTGCTCATTATTCACTGACCCATGTACAAATCAAAATCTTACCCTCAATGTGAAGAGGTTTCCTATTCATTGGTGCCACCACCAACAAATTAGGAACTATTTTTATGATAGGTGGTACATGGTTTTTGATTACCCACCGTGCAACAATTGTGAAGTCCCACGATATTTCCTTAGGAAACTATATAGTGAGTTCATATTGAACAAAATCCCAAATTATTTTGATATGAGGGACTTCCAGGGGAGAGGTGGGGGGTCGGCTCAGGATAGACCCAGTGCATAGCCAGATCCTACGCGGAAAGGCAGACGAGCTCTCGCTAGGCCACCTCATTAGCACATGTTTATGCCTTCCATCGCAAAGGAGAGTGTCGATGTAGAGACGTTGCAGATGATCAACACTTTGACCTAGAGTGTCATCTAGTATACTAGCCCTATTCTACAACACCATCCAGGGGAGTCTTCGAGTGGTGGCCTTCGAACCCATGTGTGTCAATCTTGTGGGGAAACTTGTTCATATGACCCCACCGACACTTAGGAGGTTGCTATGTAGGATCCATCTATAGCTATGGAGATGGAGAAGGCAGTTGAAATTTTGCATGAGGCATATGGCATTGATACTCAGGTAAAAGTTAACATGTTCATTGAATTTAATTTATTAAATTTTGATTTTGAAATGCAAGATTAACTAATTTAGTTTTATGATTTTAATAAAATTGCAGGGTCATAGTGTTGAGACTGGATACACCAGCCCTACACCTACTTATTTCTACAGTACACCTATTGGTGGGGTATGTAACTTGTAAACAATTATAAATTTATTACATGTTAATAGCATTGTTTTATGAATGGTATTTTAATATGTGATTTTGGACGTTGAACAGGCTAATATTGGAGGTTTCGAGGGAACACCTCCCAGTGCCAATGGATTTACTCAAACCTACATGTAGGTAATAGAATAAAGAGTTTAACTAATGAATTGTACTTAATAGATTTGTATATTTTATATTCATATTTTTGATTACGTTGAATTGCACATCATTCAAAATCAAAGCATTACTTCACATTCCATAACTAATAACTAGATGTTGATAGATGACAAAATTTCAACTACAATATAGTTGTTTAGAAAGTCAACATAAGCAGTGATGCAATTACTTCACATAGCATAAGTAATAAGTCTAGGAGCAGCTTCCAATTGCATTTGCTTGTCATGGCATTCCATGAGACCACTTTTTATTGCTCGGCATCTTTTCAAATAGTTCATTGCCTTTTCTATGCTATGGATGCTTGGAAGGAATATATGAAAGAATAATAGTAAGCAATAGCATAGACAAGGAAATTATTTTTTTGAAAAAATGCCTCAAAGAAATGCGGTCTCATGGTGATGTCCATCACCATGAAACATAATTTCTTTGAGGCACTTTTTCAAACAGCTCACCACCTTTTCTATGCTACCACATTTTCCATACATGTCTACCAAAACATTTTATCAAACAGTTCATTTCCTCACTGCTATGGCTAAAAGCTTAAAAAAGGTGCTTTCCAACAAACTGATGCAATGCAGGGTAGTCAAATGACTTAACTTCATCATTCAAAAGGATTCAATCCACTTTGCAACTCAAAAACTCAATTCTTCATTTTTTTTCAAACCTCTACCTAGTCTTCCTACTAGATCATCCAACCCACTTTTCCTATCAAAACTTTCAATTTTCTCAAACAACCTTGTCAAACAATACCAAAATTAGGCACCCATCATGGCCTACTTTCACATATCACAAACTCAATACCAACTCCTTTGGATCATTGATTCCAAACCTGGCTTCCAATGTTGAATTAGGCCTCTTTTTCAAAGAGACGCCTCTCCAAACACACAACCAAACCTTGAACCCACTAAAAAGTCAAAAGATAGCCAACAAAACCTCAGATTATTCAACTTTTAGGTCTCCACTCACTCATTTAGACCCCTTTTCATAAAACCCTCACTTTCTTTGCAATCAACTAGGGCTTATTGAAACTCTTGTGCCCTGACCTCTCAAAAGCTTGAAACCACCTCAATCAAGATTTTTTATGTCTTCACATGCTCATTTTGTACTTCTCTTATGCTTCCCTGAAGTCTTTATGACACTTCCTTCATGAACCTCTCACTTTTCACTTATTTTCACCCTTTCTAACTAGGGTTTCATACTCTCTTTCTCACAACTGACGAGTCCTAGCCTCTCAGGTTTAAAAAACTTCTCTAAAAACATCTAGTTACATAGATCTCATGAGATTCCACCAAGTTCTCTATCCCTTTCTTCAACTGACTCACTATAGCCTTGCTCAAAGGCACTAAAACTGGTTTTTACAATAGGGCAGCATTGAGAAACTCACCAAATATCCTTCCCAAACCTAATCTCTATATTCCACACCTACTCCTACATTATTAAGGTCCATTCCACCAAGAAACAGTGGGTACAAAAAGGTGGAATGACCTATCAAATCATTTAAGCAATCAAACCACTAAACCCCTATTTTTTGACTACCTAGAGTAATCAGGCCACCAAAAGCTTGAAACTCAATATCAAATGCTCAAATTAGTTTTAAATTGATTCCAACACCTAAATATTTCAATTCACACACATTAAATATTCCCTACCACCTGTACGGAACCGTAAACTGGCAGATAATGGAGGAAAACATAGAAAAATAATAGTATAACAGTGATATTTTATTAGTTTTCTCCTTCAATCTCTCCAACAACTTACATCAATGGATCATATCATTTTTAAACATTTCCCAACCTTTCCAACTACCTACAATGACTCAATAACCTCTACAACTACTTTGACCCTTGGCATTGCATGCCTTTACACCTTTTTTTGCATTTTTACAACATTTGAAATTGACAACTTCGTCAATATTTTACAATTTTGCACTTTATGCCTAAATTGACTAACTAAGACTATTACAACCTCCAAAATGGCTATTTAATCATTATTACATCATCAAACACCTTAACCAATTCAAACTCCTAAATTTTCCTCATGGAGGCATGTGCTTGCAAAGGTGCACGTACACGACAAACTATGGATGCTTGGAAAAAATCTATCAAAGCATACTAATAAGCAATAGCATAAACAAGGTAGTTAGTAGTTTTAAGAAATGCCTCAAAGAAATGTAGTCTCATGGTGATGGAATGCCATTCCATCACCATGAGATCACATTTCTTTGAGGAATTTCTTCAAACAACTCACCACCTTTATGATACCACATTTTCCATACATGTGTACGAAATCATTTTATCAAACTACTCACTTCCTTGCTGCTAGACTAAAATCCTAAAATAGGCACTTTCCAAAAAACTATGGATACTTGGAAAAATATCTATCAAAGAATAATAGTAAGCAACAATACCATAGAGAAGGCAATGAACTATCTAAAAAAATTCCTGAAAGAAATGTGGTCTTATGGTGATGGAATTCCATGATGTGCATTTGTTTGTAATGGCATTCCATCACCATGAGACCCCATTTCTTTGAGGAAATTTTTCAAACAATTCACTACCTTCTCTATGCCACCACAATTATCGTGCATGTCTATGAAAACATTTGATCAAACAGTTGACTAGCTTGCTGCTATGGGTAAAAGCCTAAAAACACGTCCTTTTGAACAACATATGGATAGGGTAAATAATAAGCATGATAGTAAGAAATATATAGTTTAATAAGTACTAAAAATTTTGTTCATTATCTCATACATTATAAGTCATGACGTGGATTGCTATTGTAGCTTGTGTGATTGAATAATTTGTTGTTTTATTTTCAGATGTTGCAAGCCGAAACACCTCCAAATGTGATGAGGGAAATGGAGATTGGTGTTTCATCTGCTATACAATCCTCGATGGCTCTAACAGGGGAGGTATGAGGCAAATTAAAATATTTCAATTTACATTTGTTGTTATAAATGTTAGTGAAAAAGCAAACCATTATTGATTTGTAGTTTAATTTCTATTTGGATGGTTTATACAGGGCTTTGGCATGCCTCAGCCTAGGTGTGCGAATATTTCCCTCATGGAGAGTAATCATTAAACAGTGGTAAGTGATTATTTTGTTAATATATCATTTTTTATAATGTAATTTCTATATATTAATGTCTTTTCTTCTTATTGTAACAAATAAAACTTCACCAAGAAATAAACACTAGGAGGAGGACCAGGAGCACTCCTCGAGTGCAATAGAAATGAGTGACAGAAGTATCGCCATCCGATTGACAAGAAAAGGGAGAGAGTTTATTTTGTGAGCATGGAGAGAAATGATTTTTTATTCTAGAGCCCTTTGTTGTATGCCTACATGGCAATTTTGTACATATTTTGTATTGGATATATTTGACATTGTATGCCTATATGGCTATTTTTTACCTATATTTCATACTAATATCGACATATATTGATGAATGCCTACATGGCTATTTGGTTAATACAATTCTTTTTTATCGATGGTGTCCATATTTACATTCTAAATTGATGGTTCAATAGATATGAGTTATGTGTATTCAAGTGTATACTTTACAACTTACGTGTATACTTTGTGACTTACGTGTGTTCCAATGTATACTTTGTGACTTACGTGTTTTCATGTGTATACCTTGTATTCGTGCATATACTTTGTATTAATTTGTGTATACTATGTATTTGTGTGTATACTTCAAGGCTTACATGTTTTTTAGTACTTGTGCTTCCCTTATTCACATATACATGCTTTAATTATTCATGTGTATACTTATTAATTGGTTAGCCCTAGCATTGATCATTGTTGTCCTTCATGGTTTGTCTTGAATATTAATTGATTGATGCTAAACAACTTTATCTAAAAGAAAAACACATGTTTTCAATTGGTATTCCATTAAATGATTCATAAAAATATTCCAATATATTTAATCCTTTGATTGGAACATCACAATTAAGCAAATGATACATAATCTTAGAAACACTTGCAAAACATAATATTCAAAGTAGATGTAGTTAACTTCTTGACACATTATCATACAAACATTTATCTTCAATAGTCTTTAAACATTTTTACAACATAATCCTAATAGTGCAAAATGAATTGTTGTGTTCTTGATGCATCACCATATAAACACGTCGAAATATTTATATCAACTTTTTGCAAAATTATTTCTTGTATACAAAATGGACTCAGGAGAAAGCAAGTTATAATTTATAATACAAATAAGAAATGGACTCAACGCTGTCCTAGACCCCTGAATAGGTCTATTTAACAAAGAAACACCCTCTCAATCACTCTTCCAATTGCAAAACACCATTGGGAAACATTTACCAATCTGCAAATCCATAAAATCCACAATTTTTAGTGTGTGATTAGCCCTCTAACCCCGCTATCCTCTAAACCCTCACTTTTCTCAAATTTCACTAGGGTTTATTGAAAACCCCATATCTAGATGTCATACAACCTCAAAACCTCTTCCAACACTCTTCTTTCTACCTGTACAAACTTAATTGGGCACCAAATTATGTTGCCCCTTGACTTTACCCACTTTTACTCCCTCAAACCTCTCTTTTTATTCAAAACCCCTCTTTTCCCAAGTAGGGCATCATGCCATAACATACTTTTGACCGCCCTTGTCCTCGTAGACCATTTGAACACATCAAACTCCATAACCTCACCCTATTTCCAACCTATTCTAACTTATTCTAAAGTAATTTCTTCTTTTCACCTCATCTAGCCTTACTTTTAAGGCCTAAATTTTGAATTTTGAACAGGGGTAGCATTAGTAATCTCTTCCAACGCCTTTACCAATGGTATTTTCTTATTCATACTCCCTATCGTACTTACATAATCAACTCAAATGACCCCACACTAACTCAAAACTAAAAGAAAGATTACAAAATGGCCTATCATGGCCTTATTTGACATTATAATTACTATAACCATTGAACTAGACCTTTTTCATCAAATAGAGGAACAAGGTGCTCTACACCAATGATCATACACTTTTTGTGTGGAATAGTCAGACTTCTCAACCGTTGTGTGTATGTTTCTCTTTTCGATTGTTTTGCATGCCATCATAAGGGATCAAACTAGTTGAACGTAGCTCAGAGAAATTTTGTGTGTTTGAGTGTGAAAGAGGACCATGCCTAGCATAAACCTACCTATCAGGATGTGTTCGAGTAGTTTTTTTGGTCACGCGAATTGAAAAACGAAAGTTGCACCACTTTGCAACTTTACACTTCTTCTATTTGACACTTTTTTCCATCAAGTGAAAATTAGACACCATAGGAAAATGACTTTGAGATAACAAAAACTGAGAGGGGTTATTGTAGAGAGGCCCAATGTGATCTCATAGGCTCTGACGAAGAGTTCGTAAGCGTCACGGTTTCCGAGTAATAGCCTGTCAAAGTTTGCTTCCCTTTTGCACTTTGGACCCTTAACGGATCAAGTCGGTTGAACATAGCTCAGAGCGATTCCGTGTGTTTCGGTGCCAAAGGGGACCATGCCTAGTGTAAACATACCCATTTGGATGCGTTCAAAAGTTGCACATGAGTTGCAGAACGAAAGTTGCACTACTTTACAACTTTCAACTACTTGCATTTGACAAATTTTTCCCCAAGTGAAAATTCACCACCATAGGAAAACCATTATGAGATAGCAAAAATTGAGAGATCCTTTTGTAGAGGGGCCCAATGCGATCTTGTAGGATCAGACAAGAAGTTTCTAAGAATCACGGTATCCGAGTAATAGCATGCTGAAGTTTGCATCCATTTTGCACTTTGGACTGTTAAGGGATCGATCCAGTTGAACGTAGCTCAGAGTGATTCCACATGTTTAGGTGTGAAAGAGGACCATGCCTAGCATAACAATATCTATTCGGATGCATTGGAACAATCTGTTTGGTCACACGAGTTGCAGAACAAAAGTTGCACCACTTTGCAACTTTGCACTACTTGCATTTGACACTTTTTCCATCAAGTGAAAATCTGCCACCACTCTGAGATAGTGAAAACTGAGAGAGGTTTTGTAGAGGGGCCCAACACGATCCTGTAGGATTAGACGAGAATTTTCTGTGTCACGGTATCCGAGTAACAACATGTTGAATTTTGTAGCCATTTTGCACTTTGGACTCTTAAGGGATCGATCCGGTTGAAAGTAGCTTAGAGCAATTCCATTTGGTTAGGTGAAAAAGAGGACCATGCCTAGCGTAAACATACCTATTCAGATGCATCGGAACAATTTGTTTGGTCACAAGAATTGCAGAATGAAAGTTGCACCACTTTGCAACTTTGCACTGCTTGCATTTGACACTTTTTCCATCAAGTGAAAATTTGCCACCATAGAAAACCACTCTGAGATAGCAAAAACTAAGAGAGGTTTTTGTAGAGGGACCCAACATGATCTTGCAGGATCAGACAAGAAGTTTCTAAGCATCATGGTATCTGAGTAACAATATGCTAAAGTTTGTAGCCATTTTGCACTTTGGAGTCTTAAGGGATCGATCTGGTTGAACGTAGCTCAGAGCGATTTTGCGTGTTTGGGTGCAAAAAAGGACCATTTCTAGCATAAACATACCTATTCAGATGTGTTGGAACAGTCAATTTGGTCACACGAGTTGCAAAACAAAAGTTGCACTACTTTGCAACTTTTCACTGCTTGCATTTGACACTTTTTCCATCAAGTGAAAATCTGCCACCACGAGAAAACCACTTCGAGATAGCAAAAACTGAGAGAGGTTTTTGTAGAGGGGGCCAATGTGATCCCATAGGATCAAACAAGAAGTTTCTAAGTGTCACGGTATCCAAGTAACAATATGCTGAAGTTTGCACCATTTTGCATTTTAGACTCTTAAGGGATCGATTCAATTGAATGTAGCTTGGAGAGATTTTGCGTGTTTGGGTGTGAAAGAGGACCATTCCTAGCATAAATATACCTATTTGTACATGTTGGAACAGACTGTTTGGTCACACAAGTTGCAAAACGAAAGTTGCACCACTTTGCAACTTTCAACTATTTGTGTTTGACAACTTTTTTCTCAAGTGAAAATCTGCCACCACGAAAAAACCACTTTGAGATAGTGAAAATTGAGAGATATTTTTGTAGAGGGGCCAAACATAATCACATAGGATCAAACAAGAAGTTTCTAAGCATCATTGTATCTAAGTAACAACATGTTGAAGTTTGCACCATTTTGCACTTTCGACTCTTAAGGGATTGATCTAGTTGAACGTAGCTCAGAGTGATTATGCGTGTTTGGGTGTGAAAGAGGACCATTCCTAGTGTAAACATACCTATTCAGACATTTTGGAATAGTCTCTTTGGTCACTCAAGTTGCAAAAGGAAAGTTGCACCATTTTGCAACTTTCAACTACTTGCATTTGGCAACTTTTTTCCCAAGTGAAAATCTGCCACCACAGGAAAACCACTCCAAGATAGAAAAATTTGAAAGGTTTTTGTAGAGGGGCCCAACATGATTCCATGGGATCAAATGAGAAATTTAAGTGTCATGGTATCCAAGTAACAACATGCTGAAGTTTGCAGCCATTTTGCACTTTGGACTCTTAAGGGATTGATCCAGTTGAACATAGCTCAGAGCGATTCTATATTTTTAGGTGTGAAAGAGGACCATGCCTAGCATAAAAGTACCTATTCAGATGCGTTGGAACAGTCCCTTTGGTCACACGAGTTGCAAAATGAGATTTACACCACTTTGCAACTTTGCACTGCTTGCATTTGACACTTTTTCCATCAAGTGAAAGTTGGACACCACAGGAAAATCACTCTGAGATAACAAAAAAAAAAAGAGAGGTTATTGTAGAGGGGCCTAACATGATTTCATAGGCTTAGATGAATATTTTGTAAGCACCATGGTTTCTAAGCAATACCCCGTCAAAGATTGTTTCCCTTTTGCACTTTGGACCCTTAAAGGATTGAGTCAGTTGAACGTAGCTCAGAGCAATTCTGCATGTTTGGGTGTGAAAGAGGACCATTCCTAGTGTAAATGTACCATGCCTAGCATAAATGTACCATGTACTTAGAAGAAGATCAATAAAATTCATTGTTTCCTTGCATTTTTCTGTATTTTTACCAGAAATATGATGTTTCCTTGAATTGTATGATTCCGTACAAGGTGATTGTGTTCTTTTTTCAATCTTTTTGTGTTTCCACAGACCCAATACATATTTAGAAACCTATTTTGATGTTAGGGTGCTTATTTGGTGAAAGGGAATAAGTTTTATGGGTTTTTTGTTGTTGCCCCTATAGATTTTAATGGAAAAGGGCATGAAAAATGAGGTTTCACCCTAGGGTTTGATAAAATATTGCATGTAGAGGTTAGGTGATTGTCTTTTGAGTTTGTGCAGGTGATTTTAAGAAGGTTTGAGGTGGTGGCATGTTCTGGTAAGTTTTGGAACCATTCCTTTCAATAAACCCTCCTCATACTAGCATAAAATAAGGGTTTTTTGGTTTGGCATGATGGAGTGAGTTTCTCCTTAGACAAATTGTGGATTTGAGGGTTTGGACACATGAAAATCGCTTCCCCAACAAGTTCAAGGGGTTGTCGAATGTTTAAAGGTACATTCCTTTGTAAATTAGGCCTAGTTAGCCTAATAAGGACATCAAAGAAGGTCATTTTTTATGCACATGTTCCAAGACAGTCACTATTGATTTTGAAGTATGTGTTGTAACTCAATAATGGCTATCTAGATCAGTCTTTTTTTTGTGAAGTCATTTGAGAAGTTTGTGAGAAAAGGTCTAAAACTAGGGTCTATTGACCTACTAGACAAGGCAGAGTGAAGGGTTAAAATTGAAGAGATAGAGTTGTTGGTTGAAAATTTGTTTGAAACTCATTCATTTGAGATTTTGTGAAGATTGATACCCCTTGCTTACATATTCAAATTGAAAAACACCTAATTGCAATCCATTCCACCGACCTACTTAACCCTACAATAGTGGAATGGAAATCTTATCACTTAATGGACTCTCAAAACCCTATTTTGAGAGTTACAAACTAGTTATGATAAAGGAAAAGGAAAAAGTGTTGCAAATACAAAAAACATCATCCTCTATTTACTAATTTTGCAATTGTGCAACTAATGCAAGTTTTACATTTTTACACCAAATGACATATTTTGTACAATATCAGTTCTCTAATCACCTAATGACCTCTTTGAGACTTTGAATACATTACACATGACCTTCACATGACCTTTTTCACATTGTTTACATTTCAAAATTCAAATTTTGTAAATTTTCCTATTGAAGGCATTTAGAGAACAAGGTGCTCCTGCACCAAACATGAACTCCAAAATTACAATATTTGAGTAAATCTCATTACAATGCCTTAGGTACTTCGTTCTCACAAATTTTTTATAATGTCACTTATGCATTCAAGATTCTCTTTAAATGTCTACATCATAGGTGCTAATTATGAGATTAACTTCAATTGAGTAGCTTGAGATTCCCTCACTAAGCTTCACACGCTCTTTTATAATGGCTTCAAATCAGATTTGAGATTTGTTAAGATCATCAAAACAAGGATGTTGCATTTCTTTTTTGGTTGAGATTCTCTTTGATGGATCATAAATCAGCATTTTCTGCAACGAGAGACCAATCAATTTTTAGTAGTTTACTTACAAATACGCAAAGTAAAAGAGAAAAAGAAAGAGCATCCAAAATGGAAATGAAATGAAAATAGATGGAAAGCACTTAAAAATAGGCATGCCAGTCTCTCAACTTTGTCACTCTTGGTCATACATCTTCACTGGGAGTTCCAAGATACCTATTGCACACAACACCTCTCATGAATAGACTAAGTTAAAATTTGAGATGCTCTTATAATGTCTACATCATAGTTGCTCATGGTAAGCTTAAATTCAAATGAATAACTTGAAATTCCCTCACCAAGCTTTGCATGAAATTTTTTAATGGCTTAAAATCATGATTGAGATTTTTCAAGATCATCAAAATAAGGATGTTGCATTGCTTTTATGGATAAGATTCTCTTGGATGGCTCGTAAATCTGCATTTTTTGCAAGGGGACACCAATCAATTTTTAGTAGGTTACTTACAAATAGGAAAAGTAAAAGAAGATGATAGCATTGGCATCAAAAAAATTAATGTGCATACAAGTATAAATTAATAAGAATTGATGTGCATACTTAGAAATTAATCCAATGAACCATTTGGGTCTGATCTACTCTTTATTGTGTCAAGTATTTCCTTGTGGTCAGAATCACATACCTTCCACGGGACCTTGTTCAAAGGTCTACCCCCATATTTGGTCAAATGAACATTGGATGCCACAACAAGGTTCGAGTAATGAAGAATCTTATGATGCGTGTCAAAGTCCTGAAACAACCAATGTTTAACACTCTTATGTGGGTACCTTCTAAGCCATGTTTTAGTAACAACAACCAAGCCTATAGGGTAATTGATGTTTTCTCCATCTATAATTGGGGCCTCCAATTTATTTTTGGCCTCAAAACAATGACACAAGTAATAGTCTATTCCCTCTTCGTTGTCTTCATCTACAATAACTGAATAAACTTTCCCCACATTGATATGTGCAAAAAATATCTTGAAATTAGTCAACATTACGAATACACTACAAAGTAATATGACAATATGGAATTTCAAAAACTAAGCAAGCAGATATATTACCTGGTTGAACTAGATCTGATACATGGTCAAAGTCGACCGATGATTCCATCTGTGTTAATTCCAAAGTCGTCGGAGGGTGATACATGTGAAGTAGGCTAAGATAACTTGTCAACCATTTGTCAACCCACTCCCCTGACTCACAATCATTCCAGGCTTGCATTCTACATGAACAAAAGCATGCCATCTTTCATGTGTCGATACTCCATGAACCTACATTTAAGCTAAGGAAAGAGTGTAGCTCACTCGATCCTGTTAGTGTACAAAAATCCTCATATGGTGCAATGTTAGTATCATCCATCAACCAAAAATATCTACGAACTGAAGACGTACCTTCATTACCTGGACCCATCGAAGCATTATACCACTCGACGGTTGATCTTGCATCTGTCAACTTTGCATTGTCTTTATACTTTAACAATTCTCGTGCTAATGCTCTTTTCACACATGCTCCTGCACCATCATGCTCCCCCTTTCCATGCCCAACCTCACAAAAGTTCCACATATGTTGTACACCTATAATGACATGCATCTTGTTCAACTAGTAGAACATGTGTGAGTTCTTGAACTGTGCTACACAGTTATCCGACCATATTATATGCCAACCGTATGCAATGCCCCTCTGAGCCAAATCACTATAGAACATCTAGAAGCAACCTTGCATGAACTCTAGAGAATGTGTGCAATCATCACTAATATAAAAGTGATACTCTCTCAATACCTTCCTTTGGTCCTTTGTACTATTAGCTGCATGAATGAATGTTATTTGCACAAATATTTAAACCTGTGTGGAGTTGTAATATTGTGACTACACCTCACGTTGTGGCTGTAGAGTGTAGTTCTCTACAAAGTCAGCTACTGATACTATGCTTCCAACTGGAAAGATGTCCTTGCATAGCTTGAATTGTGTGTCCAGCCATCGGTCTCTATGGGTATGCCTTACATACTCATACACTATATTGTCACGAAACATGGACATAAACTGATACACTGGAATCTTCTGAATAACCAAATCACACCTTTTTACTTGAGACCCATCTTTTGTAGTGTATGCCACTGTTTTATAATTTCTGAACTCTACTAGTTTCTGTCCCACCTCATTTATGCTTTCCATATGTTGACATACTAGCATACGCTGCAAGCCACCGCAATGCTCACATGAACCATCCAAGCATGATGTCCTATAGAATATTTGGCCATCCTCTATTTCACATAATTTTTTTATAAGAACTCTCTTAAATATTTTGGTGGGGCTTCTATGCCACAATCCTGCAAAACATCATTAGTATGTAAATCACAACATATAGAACAATAAAAATCATAATGGTTAGAGAATTCAATATGTAGTCTACAACAACAAGTAGTGCATGTGTGATTTATCTTAACATAAAAAGGTTTAAGAATTTAAAAAAATCTTTGAAAATACTAATTTGACGATAATCCATTTGAAATTTACAAAAAAATTGGGTTTGAGTCATATCCAAAAAATGCTTTGGATGTGGCTCACTGTTCCGACTACCGATTCTCCTTCTTACCACATCCCTTTGATTCAGAGATGACCTTGTGTTATTCTTCCAATACTCTTCAATTAGTGTTCTCAATTCTTCAACAACTTTTTTATCTTTTTGTGGTAGTCTCCCCAAGAATTCCCATAATTCATTTGAATCGGTGCCCTTAATTCTTTGCCGCCTTTGAACGGCTTTTGATAAAGTTTTTCTACTAATTCTCATTTGTTCACTCATCTTTCTAATGAGGCGAGCTCTCTTTGTTTGACTACTTACCAAATTCGATGTAATGACACGTCATGTGACATTACTATCCTTTGAGCATGAGGTCTTACCCACACTCTCATATGCATCCATTAGATTCTTTACAATAGTGTTTTCACTCGATGCATTCGATGTTCTCAACCCAAGATTCTTCATGATGTCTCTATACTTTAAACCCCACATCATTTCAACAAATAGTTGACATCTTGCGGTCTCATTTAACCTTTCAAAGTAGAATTTCCAAATCTTATCAACATATCTTCTACAACTATGTGCTGGAATCTTACCTTCCATGTGCTACAAAATATCCTCATCAATATTAATCAAATACTTTGGCTTTCTACACAAAATTCTAGGTGGTGTTCATACATCTCAACATTAGGAATTTCATCAATATTTAATTGAGGTGGGATAGATTGTGTACCTTTGATTGAGGGTGGAGTAGAAGACATACCTTGAGGTTCTAATGGGGATGATGGCATACCTTCTTCGTCAAATTCGAGTGATGATGTACTCTCAACTTGAGATGCGTTGCATGGTGTCCAACCATATTCACTTGTTGTAGTTGGTGTCCCCCCATATTCACTTGTGCTTAATGGTGTCCCTTTGTATTCATTTTCTGTAGAGGGCGTGTCTCCAACTACAGTATCTGAATTTGTCTTACCACAATGCATTTGCATTCCTGCCCTTTGTGCTACCAAATCATGTTCTCTTTTTGACGGTTGAGGTTCCTCTTTAGTTGGCTTGTTTTTCTCAATAGTACCCAATTTCTTCTTTTCACGATATTCCCTCAACCATTCTCTCTCCTTTTCTTTGAAGGTTTCATACTCTTCGTCTATTAGTTTATTCCTTCTTCATTTCTTTGGCATGGTGGATAATTTTACCTATAGCATGGTAATGAGATGAATATTAGTTCCTAAAATATTTATCAATTCAAATAAATGAAATATATGTCATTCAAGGCTTCATAAAAAATACTTACAATCATCTTGTACAAGACTATTTCTAGCATAGACAAAGGTGGTGCAGGGGCATGCCATGATTACAAGATAGGCAGAATTGTATTATTTTCCTTGTGTAAATGGGGTGTTAAAGAAGGGTTTTGATGAAATTTTGAAGGAACCTTCCATGTAATGGTTGTTTGAGTTTTTGCAAGGCATTTTTGAAGTGTTGTTGGTATTGGTGAGGTCTGGTAAGCCCAGTTGTCAAGACTTTCAATAAACCCTAGGTTATTTGCATGAAAGTTGAGGGTTTGGTGGTACACCGTATTAGAGGTTAAGGATCTAAGAAATAATGGTTGAATTTGTTGTTTTGTAACACAATTAGTGACTATTAGTTGATATTTGGTGAAAACAAAGTGTTTTGGAGGTACCTCTTTTGTAAAAGAGGGTTATTTGGTGGCCTAAAAGGTAGGGCAACCTATTGGTTTTCAATATTGTTGCAAAGAAACCTCTTGAAACCTTTTGGTATGTTGTGTTAGGAGTTAAATTATGTCTCAGATGATGTTTTTTAGGTCTTTGTATGGCCTTCTCTAAAAGATATTGAGAAAAAATAGTGTTGGAGGGCTACAAGCCTTCAGGTGTGTGTTTGGGATAAGTTGAGTGTATAGTGTTTAAGGGGTTGGTTTGTTGTTTTAGTCTAATAATTTTGAGTTGGTTGGGTCCTTCACCACCTAGGTTTCTATCATGCTAACCCTACCTTCTCAACCCTACCCTATTGGAAAGCTAGTGAACAAGCTAGCTCACTCATGAGCTTGCCAATGCAGTAGGGTTGAGAAGGTAGGGGCAGCGTATGCCTCATAGAAATGGGGTGTCACAGTGATATAGGGGCAGTGTATGCCTCATATAAATGGGGTGTCACCGTGACACCCCATTATATCACCATGACACCCCATTTCTATGAGGCATACACTGCCCCTATATCACTATGACACCCCATTTCTATGAGGCATACACTGCCCCTACCATCTCAACAATTTCTAAGATCGGCCTGAATACACAGTTTTAAGGTTTGAAAGTAATTTAAAATGGTGTATTGACCCATTCCTCTCACTGTGGCCACTCTAACTCAAGTAATGGGTCTGCAACATCACTAAAAAGGTGTGAGAATGTTGAGTAAGTATAGGAGAGGTCAAGAGTTGAGTTGGGCATGAAGCCCTAGAGTGAAATTTGGTGTTCTCCATGTGAATTTGAGAGGTTTTGACATGCTAAAGTG
Organism: Sequoia sempervirens; assembly: GCA_007258455.2. NCBI lineage: Eukaryota > Viridiplantae > Streptophyta > Pinopsida > Cupressales > Cupressaceae > Sequoia > Sequoia sempervirens. The sequence continues at coordinate 81,688,822 of VDFB02049217.1, read as the reverse complement.
AGTATTGTGTTAGGGAAGCATTGTTTCTTATTGAATTGAGTTTGTGTAGGCTATTTTAGACCTATTTGAGGTGGTGGCATGTTTTGATAAGGTTGGGAAGTGTGTTTTCCAATAAGCCCTAGGTTATTTGGCTTGAAAAGAGGGTTTTTGGTTTTGGCATCTTGGTGGATGAATTTTTGAGAAATAATTGTGAATTCTTTGGTTTGAATACATATAAATTTTTTCCCACATGTGTTTGGAGGTTTTGGTCAAGTTTCAAGATAGGTTTCTTTGCTAAAGTGTCCTAATTTGAGGCCTAGTTAGCGTAGAAAGCCTTATTTGAGAAAGTTGTTACAAAGTAACCAAGAGTGGTTTGTTGGCATGTGATTATGTACCCTGAAGAGTCCTTGAAATGGTTTAGGTCTTGGTCTGAAAGAATCTTATTGAGAAGAAATACCCGATTGAATGAGTTGGCGATGGTACAAGGAAGAGTGTTGATTTGGTGAAAAGTGAAGAGTTTTGAGAATTGTGACTTGTGAATTGTTGTTGTTGGTTGATTTTTTGTGTTCAATTATGTTTTATAACCTCCCCTAGTTGCATCACAATTCAAATTCTTTGTCCATGCTTCCATTTTGAGACATGATTGCAAGATAGGCTGCACCTTTCCCCATGTTGCTAACTTAGCCTTTAATAAAGAGTCTTCTAACAGTGGAGAGAAGGGTTAGAATCCTTTGTAGGTAGACTAATCAAGGAAAAATTTAAAATATATCACAAATAAAAGATATGAGGTGGCTTTAGTGATGAGGTAAATTTAGAAATAAAGATGAAAACCAAAATAGTTTCTAAGATCTGTCAATGTGGGAGGAGTATATTCCAATTTTTTAGAGACACGTATGGAAAATTTGGTAGCATAGACAAGGAAATGAGCTACTTGGTATAATTGTTCGAAAAAATACCTCAATGAAAGCTTCAAAGAGTGGTATGCACATCCATAATAAAGGATTGAGAAATGATGTTTTATTTTACTTCCTTAAAACGTATGTCATATATATGTGTATACAAAATGTGGAAGCACACACAAGGTAATTCAATTGTTAAATAACAAAATGCCTCAAAGAGATGTCGTTTAAAAATGTAATTGGAAAGTGTATAGAATTTTGTAATTTAAAATGTGCATTAACAACCTAAGGTTATAATGACAAACAAACAATTATCAACATGGAATATGCAAAATAACAAAAATGAAAGAAAGCCATAATAGAATGAAAAAAATGTGTAAAGACTTCACATACCTAAAAAACCAGAATTTCAAATGGAGGAATTCAACCCAATTATGTAGCCTTAGCTTCTTCTTGTTATGCCTTGCATAACCACCCCATTTTATTTTGGAACAAAATGGGTCCCCATTTTACTTTTGTTTTGGTTGTCTGTTAGGTCTTAGGAGTTCTTTGTTTTTTCTCCTAAGTCTATCTTTTGTTTTGTCAGAGGTGGGTCCGGAACCAAATCTAGACATGGAACTCTCACAATGCTTCTAGTTCAGATATGGTTTCGACTTCGACTCCGCCTTCTCTTTTGTTTCATTTTTGTCTTCTTGGTTATTTTTAGCTAACACTTGGGTTGGTCCATCCTTCTGTTTGTTGGTCATTTCCTTTTGTTTGTTTGTTTGCTCACGCGGGATCAGAACCGGGATTGGAAATTGAATGGGAAGTTTCTAAGTTTCCATTTTTGTGCTCCCATCCCAACTCCGCTCCCGCTCTTTTTCTCTCACTTTCTTGTTGTTTGGGCCGGGTTCGGTGTTCGCTCCTGTCCCGCTTCCCTTGTTCTTGTTCTTTGCTTTTGGTCGGGACCGGATCTGGATCTGGAATGGAACTTTTTAACTTTGTGAAAGTTCCATTTCGGTTTTGTCTCTGTCGCCATCTTTGTTCGTTGTTTTCGGTCGGTTCTTTCGTCAGAGGCGGAACCAGGGTGGGAAATGAAATATGGAACTTTTTGTAGTTTCTCTATCTTCTTTCTAACCCGACTCTGACTTTGCCTTACCTTTTGATGTTCCGTTGACCTGACTTAACTATCTGTTCGCGTCGTTCGCTCCGTCCCCGATCAACTACATTTATGACATTTAATGTAGCCTATTTGCATGCACGAATTAATGATTAAAGGTTTAATTATGCTTAAGTTACCTCATTGTTATTATCATGTGAATTGTTTAAGCAAATTATGGCCAGGAAACTCTCGAGAGAATTGATTTTGATCGCGGGGGTGAATTGCAGAGTGAATAATTGTGAATTCCTGATCAATCTTAAGGTGTGTTTTGAGGTAGGTTTCTTTTGATTTTCTTTCTTCCATTTTTTTCTTTTCTTCGTGTCGTTTTGGCGTTTTCGCAGAAGGTTTTATTCTGTGTTTGTTCACTTTGTTCGTGTTTGTTTTTGTCCTTTTTTTTTTGTTCTTTTTCGTTCCGTTCCGTTCCGTTCCGTTTGGTGTTGTCTGTCGTTGTCGTTTCTTTTGGTTTTGTCGTTTGTTTGGTTGTCACTTTTGTGACAGGGTTCGTTTGTCGTGCTCTGGTTTTGACTAGGGTCACGATTTTGAAGGGGTTTCCTTGCTTGGGTAATGAATTTTTGTTTTGAAATCCTATTATGGTTTTATCATGTTGGTTTTGGGTTGTTCGTGTCAGTTTCTCGTTGTGCCCTAGTGTTTGCAAATAGGGTATCGAGTGGATTTGGGCTTTTTACAATATAACCTGTTCATGTTTAATGACTTATGTACGGATGAGTTATTGGAGGGTTAAGTTGAGTCTTTTCTAGTTTTCCTTTGGGACCCATGTGACCTAGGGTTTAGGGTTCCTATGACTATCTTGTTTTATAATGCTTCGTTTCCTGGAACTAATCCATTTTCGTTTACCTTGATGATGTCTTCGTGTCTTTACCTTTAGCCGAAAGCGGGTCCAGGGAGGGAGTTGAACTTGGTAACTAACTTTTGTTTCTGGTTCGATTCTCGTTCCCATCCTGCCTCCAACTTTGTCTCTAATTTGCTCCCGTTCCTTATTATGATGTCACTGACTTTACTCTTTGTCGGAACCGGATCTGGGGAGGAAGTTGAGCTTGGAAGTTAACTTTTGTTTCTGGTAATGTTCCCATTCCGGTCCTGCCTCCGACTATGCAAGGTTTTGGTATGGTTCCCGTCCCGCCCCCGACTATGTTTCTAGTCCGGTCCCGAACCCGGCCCCGCCACATGATATAAAACATTGTCTATGCTTAATGCTTCTATGGTTCTGCCTCCGATAAACGCATAGTTTGACCAAGTTTTATCTTAGGAGGATGGAGCAATGGTTATATGATTGACTAACTTAGATTCTTTGTTTGTCTAATACAGGAAATTTTTGCAGGTATAAAGAGATGTTGGGAGCATCGGATGAGGCCTCTCAAAGGAGCCAGCCAGGGGAAACTTCATGGCAAGGATCTAGGCCAAAGAAGATCAAAGTGGAACAACTCCCATATACCTTGAGATGTAAGCATAGGGAGGCTGTCCTCACAGCTAGCAAGATTGACTCTGATTGGACTGACATCACTGACACCAATTTGGGTCCTTTCAACTATGAAGAATTGCGTGAGGATACTTTCACTAAGCAGGTCACACCAAGGACATAAAGGATTGTTCAGTTAGGATTGGCACATGTTGCACTCTTCCCTCTATTTGTTCAATGCCCAGAGTTGATTCTTGCAGCAGTTGGAGCATATAACCCTGCTACTAGGCAGTGTGTGGATGTGAAGGGCAATGTCATTATTGACTTCACACCCCCAATGATCAAATTCTTGTTTCATATGCCTGATCCCAAGAATCCTAGACAACTAAATGAGGCAGAGGCTCTGAAGCTTTATAGTGATAACAAGGAGAGGAATAGACTCCACATGAATAAGACTTGGATGAGAGTGGAGAAGAAGTCTCTGACCTAGCTTCCAGACTAGCCTAAGAGGGTAGATTTAAGTAAAGAAATTGGAGATATAATCATGTTCCTTTCTAGGGTGTTTTGGAAAAGGGATGCTTCATTGTTTAAGGAATGGATGTTTCCTTTTATCCAAGCTATTTTGGATGGGAGACAACAATTTGATTGGTCAATGATAGTGTCTGATAGCATTCACGATCAGATGATAAGGGTGAGAGAAACCAAGCGTTTCTTTATGACCTGCTATGTAGTCTATGTAGTTGCCCGAGTGGGGATCTTTCCTGGACTTCGAACAGTGGGTATATTGGGAGAAGCCCAAGGACAAAAGAAGGTGTGGGAGCATTATAACTAGCTCACCTTGCAGGCATCTGAGCAATATTATAGAAGGGTTAATGATGCTTTTCTTTATGTTATTATTAACAAGCTTAATGGTGATGTTGGGTATAGGCTTAGCAGGGAGGCAATGGCTTTTGTGAATGAGTGGGGACATTGGTTTATCCAGTACCCCACATTCACTTACTTCAGGATAGCAGGGTTTGATGGTCACCCCCATTTGTTACCTAGATGTTGTGGTGATAGGATCATTTTAATGGAATTTATTTATCAAGCCTTGGCTGTAAACCTCCAGTTTAGCAACAAACATAAGACTGGGTGTCATAAGTTTCCAATGAAGCTAGGAGCCTTTTGCTGTCCACACATTTAGGCAGGTAAGGCTATTTGTGATGAATTAATTTATCTAAGGTTGGGATTGTACACTGCCGAGAAATACTATGACCCCAAGCACAAGATGATGGATTTTCTCCCCAGTGTCTTTGAGAAGCACTTCAATATATTGGAGGATTTTTGGGAGGACTTGCAAGATGAGTATGATCTTAGGAAGAAGAATTATGAAAAGATATATATCCCACTCTTGATTGAGTTTGGGATAAAAGAAGATATTCTTGATACATTATTTGATGATGGGATAGCTTTGCATCTCAGATATGATGCAGATAATATTGGAACTAAGGATCTTGATCTAGTAGATTGGAGTACAAATGAGACAATTGATATAATGTAGATTGCTAGACCAGTGCTCGATAGGAGTATCCAATGGGTGAGTTTAAGGGTTAATCAGGCCGAGGCTACATCATCTAAGAAGAGGAAGGTTGTAGGTACCACCCAAGGATACAAAAGGGTAAAAAGAAGGGTGGCACCTAGGGAACCCTTAGAGTTTTTTCCTTCTAAGCAGCAAGAAGATGAGGTGGTTCCTCAAGAATTTTCAGAGGTGCAAGAAGATGAGACAACTGCAGAGGTGGGTGTTTCTACATTTTTTGTAGGAGAGGTATCTACTCATCCCTCCGATGCACAAGAGTTGGGTCAAGAATTAATAAAGGGAGCCCTTCATGATGAAGTAGAGGTTGTAAAACAAATGGAGGATCATATTGAGATACATAATATTGAAACTGATTTAGAAAAGACTGCATCTGATAAAGATCCGGCTTTGACATCTTTGGATATGACGGATGATGTAGGGACTGAGCACATATTAACTGAAGAAGATCAATGGAAACTCTTTGAGGATGCTAAAAGGGAAGTTGATGCTAAGGCACAAGCTGAGGCATCAGCTAAGCGGTAGGAAGAGGATGCTAAGGCACAAGCTAAGGCATTATCCAAGCAAAAAAGAGGAGTCCAATGCACAATTTGAGTTGGTAGCCAAGCAGAAGGAGTTAGAGGATAAGGTGAAGGCCGATGAGTTAGCTCAACAACAACAACAAAAGGAGCAAGAGCTCAAAATTCAAGAAGAAAGGGATAGGTTGATAATGCAGCAGAAAATTCATAATCTTGAAGAAGAAAAGGCTCAACAAAGAAGAGAAAAGGAAGCTATTGAAGCTAAACTCAAGGAACGAGAAGAGGCCTACAGAAAAAGGGAAGAGCAAGAACGTTTGAACAAGGAAAGAGAAGCTGTTGAGATTGCTGAGTATGAAAGGAAGTCCAAGGAGGCATGGGACTATATTGAAGAGCTAAAGAAGCAGCGAGATGAAATGTTAGAAAAGAAGAAAGAGGAAGAAGAATGCTTAAGGTGGGAATTGGAAGCTAAAAGGGTGCAAGAGAAAAAGGATAAAGAGGAAGAAAAAAAGTTAGCACAGGAAAGGGAGCAAAGTGATCAAAAAAATGTGCAGGAGGTCAATTCTCAACCAAAGTTCACATTGTTGCAACCTCTGTCTTCCACTATTGTTGCTTCTTCTTTAGCATAGGCAGCCACTACTCCTGTTGCTCCTACTTGGCTAAAGCTAGACTTAGAGAGAAAACAAGTTGTTCAACCACAACCATTGAACTGGGAAGAAATGATGAAAGAAATTGGGAAAGAGAAACCTAAGAAGAAGGCCTGGGTTCTTCACTCCACTAGGCTCACTGATGCTGGAGAGATCATTGTTGAATGCGCTATACCTGTGATGGACAAGAGTCATGATGACATGTAAATCACTGATTAACAGTTGGGGGCAGTGAATTTTGGAAAGCCTATAAGAAATCAACAAACGAGTTTGATTGATATTGTGGCTTCTTCAACCAAAACTCGGATGATCAAAGATAAGCAAAGGAAGGATGAGCTTAAGGCTGAATTAGATCAGCTCCATGGTTTCTTAAAGGATGTTTCTAGACCCATTTCTCAACAGGCTGCTCTTCCTGAATCCCCAGTTTTGTTAACAAAGAGGGAGGCAGATGATTTGATTCAGATGAGAAGAAAAGTAGGGATGATGGACAAGTGGTTGGAAAAGCTTAACTAGGAGGTTGATGATATTCTTGTTGAAGGCTCTAAAATTCATAAAGTTGTTGATTTAGCAGGAGATCTAGATTAGCAGGCTAAGGATTTGGACAAGTAGGATGATGAATATAAGGAATATGTTAAAAAGCTTGAAGACGTCAATAGAGTACCCAAATCCACCTTGTTAGAATATTCTATTCTTGAGCAAGGTAATGAGGATTTTGTAGATAAAACTGTGAGCATCATAAGATACAAGTCTAGGGTCGTGCATGGACATTAGGAAGAAGTCTGAGAAATGAGTAAAGACTTGAATCAACAAATGGTTGAGCTAGAGGCAGTTGTGGCCATTGTACTCAATTTAGACTCCTCAAACAAAGAAGGTCTATCATTGGATAAACTAAGGGAGAGATGGAGGAGTAGATTTGAAGAAATCATGCAAAAAGGAGATGATGGGGAGAGTTTATTGCTAGATCAGTTTATGGATATCTGGGAGGAGGTAAAAATGGCTAAAAAGGAACTAATCAAGTTAAAGGAAATCCAAAGGTTAGTTTATGTAGAGTTTGAAAGAATCAAATTTGAAGGTGATTGGTTGGATGGGCTGGATTTGGATACTCTCCAGCAGATATTCTCCAGTTATGATGAATATATCCTTGAGCATTCAGTGCAAATGTGACTGACTCCTTTCATCATGTTCCATCTAATCTTCTCCTTTTTTTATGGATTCTGACATGAGTTCAATTTTGGGTTTGATCTGTGGATTTCGCTTTCTTCTTGGGGTATCAGATTGCCTTCTTGTACAATTCAGTGATTAGCCTTGAAAGCAGGGGTTCTTGAGTTCACTTCTATGTTCAGTTTCAACTCCATGGATTGTGGATCTTGATTAATGATTGAGAAATTCATGCATGTGGCACACTATATGTACTATTAGAACCTACTTTGTAAAGGTCGGTGAATTGAAGAAAGATAAGCCACCTGAGAATAGAAGATAGAAACTAGATCTAGGATTTTCAATGTTTTAGAAAGATACTCTGAACAGTTTAGTAAAAGGTTTGATTATTTTACAGTTTAGATACGTTTTTATGTTATTATTTTCAAAGTTCGGATCCATCTTGATAAGGTTAATGATATATGATTAATCCATACGCCAGTGTTTTGTTGTGCTTAATTGTTCTTTATTTGATGAAAATCAATAGAAGGAACTGGATTCAAGGTCATGTCATTGGATTATCTGTGAATCAAATTGTTATGGTATTCATTTGATCTCGTTTTGAATGATGAGTGAATGATTTGTTTGAAGTAAATTTAGTGAACGTTGATGATATCTGAATTAGCATTATGGATGTATGCAGTAGTGTAGTTTATCCTATGGATTGCATCTTGTTGTAGTTGTGGTTAGGTAGAATGAACACTCATTGTTGATCTGCATGTCTAGATACATAAGGATTTTATTCATGTTTCTTTGCATCTTTTTCTTTTATTTAAAACCCCCAAATGTGGACTACCTAATGTTATGCATTCTTGTTCTTTGTTACCAGCAAAGGCCCCTTGAACATTATGGTTATATCAACCACTGAGTGAAATCAGCATAATCGAGAACCGATTACCAGGACCTTGGGAGTTAGATCTCCATGTGTTATCTTTCTCTTTCAGGAGAAATAGAATAGTAATATTTTGTTTAATGTTGTTGTGCTGTTTTGAATCAAAATTTGTAGTACACTTAGTGATTTATTTATTCCTTCCTTTCATTTATCCATTTATCATTGGCATTGTCATTATGGAAGTGGAAAACTAACCTGTTTGACCAAGGAAAGCCCCTAAATGGCACAACCTTTCTCCTCTCTTTAAATGTGCAGGTTTCAGATGTAAAAAATATTGATGATTGAAGATCAATTATTTATTGTTGCAATTAAAATCCTACACCTTGAAAACTTATGGAAACTCACTTATAGAAATATCCAATGGAGATCTGAAAGTTTGCAAAAGAGAAATGATATTATATAGATCTGACATTAGAGGATTGGAAAAATAGATTTGAAAAAGATCTACTAGGTCAGTGGTGCCCTTGAAGGAAACATCCTCATAAATCATACTCAAATTTATACCATAGGTGCATAGTGTCCTTCTCAATCCATTCCTATAGTCTAATTTTTCTTGTGTCATTTTAGATCTGATGTTTCTATATTAAAGTGGTTATTTGCATCAATAGGTCAATTGAATTATTGCATTTCATATTTAGGACATTTCCATATTTGGTTAAGGGCTAGTTGACTCACCTATTAGGCTATAAATCAATCACATAACTTTTCCAAATCCATCAAACCCCATTACCATTCAAATATTTAATGAAACCTTAGGAAAAGGGCCTAAACAATAAAGTGAAATCTCTAGGGTTACACTTTTTCTATGTTTAATTTTGGTGAACCTGACATGTTAATGATTAATAGGAAAATGGTTTCTTTATGGTTTAGGACATAGAACAACACTTTTCTCCCATTATCATTCAAGAAAAACCCTGGAGATCTCAATCTAAAGTATGCAAAGGAGAAAGAGATCTTGAAATAGGGTTGTCCTAGGGTCTAATTAGAAACTAAAAAGGGGTTCACCACCAAGCTAGATCTTGGAAAGACTAATGAAATGCAAGACCTAAAGATAAAACCTAATGTAATGCATAACTTCACTAAATGATCTAGAAAAGCATGTATGTCAAAATAGAAAGTTGAGAAATCAGAAGTGTGCACCTGTGAATCTGTAGAGGCCTGGATGAAGACTTGAATGATGAAAATACCAAAATTAGGGCACACTAGGAATCATGCACCAGTCTGGGCATATTAGTACTGGACTAGGGTTTATGTTCTAGAAAAAGTTTCTGATAGTGTAGATTCAAGATCTGCAAAAAATTTGGAAATTTTTCTGTAGCATGACTCATATGCCACTTCTCACATATCAGTCCCATTCCACTTTTTTGGGAGTTCAAAGTCTAGATCTATGCTTCAATCTCTACCCTTTCTTTCCAAACTAATTTTTAGAGATGAACCTGTAAAAAGACTTGCAAAATAGAATATAGAGTTCATTTTCTTATGAGGGCTTTCCCTAGTCAAACCCCTAGTTTGGTAACTAAACCTTGATAGAAACAATGAATCTTGAATGAAAATGTGACCATAAACCCTAACCTTTAGTGTGTCTAATATTAGGAAATCTAAAATGTAATGCAACCCTATTCTATTGTGCTAGAATGAGATGCAAGAATGAAGCATAGACATGAAGGACCCACTTTGAGAGATCCCTAATAACCCAAATGAGCCCTAGTAATGTATGTACCTTCCTTAGGATGAATGCAGAATGATAATGGAGGATGGAATCACTTAGGAAACAAGTCATTAGGCTTGGCTTGATGGCTAGTTGCATCTCCCCAGCCTAGAATCCATCATGATTCACCATAGGCAACCATAATCAACCCTTGACAATGCTATATCTTGAATGAGAGTGAGCTTGAAGACCTAGAGAGTGAGCTTGAAGACCTACAAAAGCACAATAATGCTACTCCAAGGCTTCACCTTTGCTGGTTACTTGTTCTTAAATGCTCTTGTGAAGAATGCTTGAATGCTCTTGAATTCTTATATCTTGAAATTGCTCTTCTAAATTCTTTCTTACATGAAAAATGACTTTAGAAGCTTGTTTATATAGGCAATACACTTAATTTACCATTATTTAGATCTCAAAAGCGTCACATCAACCAAAATTTTGAATTAAAAACATGAATTTCCCACTCAAACCCTAGAAAGGGCCCAAATGGGATTCATACGCCACTCCTGGCATATGGGTCCCACCTAGGGGGACACATATGCTAGAATGGTGTATGTGTCCCACCCTACTTTTTTGAGGTGGGTTATAATTTTTAATGTTTTTGTGGATTTTGTCAGGATTTTGGTCAAAATAAGCCTTGAGATTTGAAATAAAGGGTCTTAGGGTCCTATTAGTGATGAATGAATGGGTATTTAATGCAAGGGTACTAAAATAGGTCCAGATTAAATGAGAAATTGCACTATCTCTAAGAAGGGAGTATAATTTTTATCATTACATCTAGCCCCCACTTTAGCGCCCATATGAATCTACGTGCATATGTAAGCTAAATGAATCTAAACAATGAACTTCATTTCAAAAAAGGATACTCATAGTGTAGGAGAATGAAGTCCCCACTATAGCTATCTACAAAACCAAAATGTTAGGAACCACATCCTACAACACAAATTCATTATTTGTCCAAAAATCCTCTTATCTAACTTCTTCTAGAAATCAAATCTGAGGGTAGATATATGCCCCCCTTGATTTTTCTTGCTTTATGGAGGCAAAATCAAGGCAGCAGTCTAACCGAATCAAGTTGGATAAGTCATATCATAGGTTATTTCCAAGTACCATACGACATAGTGATAGACATTTGATGAGAACGAGAGCATAATGATGAACCCAATGCAATAAATGGCTTTAAAAACGAAGTTCACTAGCCCCTGGTATGCTAGTTTGAATGAAAATAACTCTTAACCCTAATATAGTAAAACCCTAATTTTAACATATATAAGAGTAAAAAGTGAAGTAATTTATAATTATTTTGTCTTTTACCTTCTTACAATTTGACTGTGTTAAAGAGTAGGTGAAAATGTCAAGTCGTCGAGAGTACAGGCCCCTGAGACTTGACACACTATGAGAGGAGGTAGCACAAAGAGACCTTTAGCACCAGGTGAGTTGATTTTCTATACCTTAGCTTTATTTTTATGCATTTAAAATGTATTTTATGCATTTCTAGGTTGATTTAGTACCTTGGAAGAAACATTCACAAAGCATCCCTTGTTTTCACAAAGCATCCCCTTTTTTTGCAAAGTTTCCCCTTTTGTCACGAAGTATCTCACTTTTTCATAAAGTGTCATGTTTCTTTGCGAAGCATCCCAAAAGGGAAATAAAGTGTCTAGGACCTTTAGAAAAGTACACTACAACAACTTTATCACACTTTTTGATTATTGATGTAAGGACTTTAGATTTTAAAATGCTTATAGGACATATTTTTTCTTTTTTTTGTTAGACCACATCTCAGTTGCAAGAGCATCTCAGTGATAGACAATTTTGTCACATGCAAGACCTGGTTTCGACATTACCAAAGGTGGATGTTCAGAAATTGCAGACTACTTGTATCTATTGGGCATATCTCATGCCTCCCATGAGGTACCATGATTCCATGTTGATGGCGTTAGCTAAGAGATGGGATGCTGACACCTATACATTTCACCTTCCTATGGACAAGATGATGATCGCCCTAGAGGATGTTCATCGCATCCTTTGGATTCCTATCCGTCGCAAGACTGTACACTTTGCAAGGGATTTTTCATATTTACAGATGTGAGTTGATGTGGGATATTTCTTGGATGGACCAATTTTAGAGGAGATCATGGGGCCATGCATTGAGCTATCGTGGCTACTCTATGTGTGATCTTCACTCTTGAGGCAGATTATGATTTTAACAGTAGCGCTAGTACTCATCCTTGATAGCTAGGGAGCACACCTAAACAGAGGCCCAGTGCACATGATCAGATAGATGGATCACCTTAGGAAAATATATGCATGGGGTCGTAGCATCTTAGAACATTTATATTATGATCTTGAGAGGTTTGCATATCCTAAGGAGGAAAGTATTTCTATAGGTGTGGTGTTTGGAGCATATCACATGCAGCAAAGTGATAGGATTCCCTTTAGTATCCACCATTAGGTATCTCCATGCCTTCAGTTATCCACTGAGATGAGCATGGTAGTCCAGATATCTTCTATATTGGAGAGTCAAATTCAACTGCCTTGATCAGGAGGAGATCATGTGGAGACCTTACCAACTGATATGATAGTGGCCAAATGAGACGCAGTAACTGAGGAGGATACAGAGGGATAGATTTATTTAGGGAAAACATGATTACATAGTATGACCATTCTACTATGATCGTGTCATGCGAGAGTTTGGTCAAATTCAGGTAGTGCCAATAGCATGACCCTTTTATAGGTAATGGTGTAGAGTGCCCAGAGGTTAGGAGACACTAGATGATTCACCTTTGATGATATCATCTCTAGTGACTCTGATGATGATGACCATGACATGCACCTAGTCTCTGACATTGATGATGTTGATACTACAAATACATATGAGGATTGGTGGATAGTAGCATAAATAACTCCAGTGTTCCCCATGGATCAGCTGATAGGCTATGTATGATAACTCCTAGATTAGAGGGATGAGGAGGAGGATATAACTAAGGATACAAGACTCAGGACCATTGACCTATTCATAGATGATATAGATAAGGACTACAAAGAGGTAGCAAACCCTAATTATGAGGGAGAGGAGGAGGTCAAGAAGGAGGAGGAGGATCTGATGAGTGAGGGCAGTGACATGACAAACAAGGGTCTAATTACCCATGATTGGGGAGATCCATCTCCCATTCATGTTACCAGATCATAGTCAACAACCATAGCAAGTACCAACACCCATGAGCATGGAGAGGCTAGCACATCCTCCATTCCTCCTAAATAGGATGAGGCTATCTTTACACAGTTGGCTAGAGACCTAGGTGATGAAATTTTATTTATGATTATGCTTGTGCTTTAATGATTATGTTTTTAATTTTTGTATATATATATATATATCATGATGTGTACTGATTAGCTTTATAATTTCTATCTTGTAGGTGTTGCGAGAGATTTACATGACCTCTATCAATAGGTCACTATAGAGATAGTGCCCCCCATTCTTAGAGATGAGGCTACAGACTACATGCCCCCACCCATCATGGAGCAAGACCGAGAGCTATTTGAGTTGTATGTTAGACTAAGGATAGCTTATGAGGGTGCTACTAGGCACACAGACTAAGTCAAGGGTGGATATGAGGAGATCTAGTCATCTCAAGATCTAGTAAAGGTCGAGAGACTACATGCAGAGGTAGCCAAGCTACAGGCAGAGAGAGAATTCCTAGCACAAGAGCACTAGGAGGCCATTAGACAAACACATGGTATATAATATGCTTTGGATGCTCATGTCAATTCACGATCACGATCACATACCACCATCTCTCGATGAACTGTCTCTAGATAAATGCAATCACCAGATCCCAAGGGATATATCAGTCATAGACCACATTAGCATTGTATATATTGATGACATGTACTTGAAACTTTGGGATATATATATATATGATCATTTGATGTTTGATTATTTATGCTTGTGTTTAATGTTAAATGGCAATGTGATTTATCAAATAATCTTTGTAAGATAATTAATAAATGTTTTCATGATTTAACATGCTTTATTAGATCTAATTAAAACTATATCAGTTAATATTAGATGAAAAATTGTGAATAATTATGTTATGCTAAATTAAATGCACCTATGATCTAATTAAAGAACATTAAATGAATGTAAGGATCTAATCTAACATAACACACAAGATGAAGCATGAAACCTAAAGTAACCACTTAAAAGTTAAATTAAATAATTACTTTAGTATATTCAAGACACACAAGTAATTGTTTGTTAAGAACAAAGCAATGCAAGAGCATATAGAAAGTCATCTACAACTCTAACACTGTTGCTTTATCATCCACACTATTCAAGAAGATTAGACATAATATTGGCACAGATACATGACATGTATAGGCTCTTTAAGAGGAATGCCATCTATTTCTGATAGCATGTATGCTCTAGATCCATAATTTTTATCGATTATATAAGGTCCTAACCAATTAGGGCAGAACTTTCATTTTTCCCTTGGGGCAGCATTGATGTAACACTCACTCTCACATAACACCAAATCACCTTTATTAAATGAATGAGGTATGACGTTATCATTGTAACTATGTTACATTCTTTTAGAATAAGTTTGAAGGTGCTCAAGGGTGTTAATGCACTGTTCATCGAGCATTTTAAGCTAATGCAAACGTTGTTCCTTATAAATATTGTCATCAATAATTCCTTGAAGAGCGATTCTCAATGAAGGAATCTCTAACTCCAAGGGCATTATTGTCTTGGTTCTGTAGACAAGGTTATAATGGATTTTTCCAGTTGATGCCTTAATTTTCATATGATAGGCCCATAATGCATATGTTAGTTATGTGTGCCAATCTTTATTGTGTTTTATTATTGTTTTCCTTTTGAATTTCTCAAGGGTTCTATTAGTTGATTCATCTTGACCATTGGATTGTGGGTAGTAAGGTGTTGAAAAGTGATGTTGTATGTTAAATGTTTCTAAGAACTTATTCACATTCTTATTCTTAAATGGTGTCCCATTGTTCGAAACTACAACAAAATGAAGTGTAAAGTTAGCAATAATGTGTTCCAATATGAAATGAAATATTACATTAGCAGTTGTTGAACAAAAGGGAATTGCTTCCACCCATTTCATGAAATAATTTGTTGTAGTAATTATAAATGTATGGCTGACAGAGCAAGAGGGTTAAATTTTCCCAATGATATCTAAGCCCCAGACTAAGAAAGGCCAAATAGGAACTTGTGTGTGAAGCTTTGAAGAAGGAGCATGAATCAGTCTTGACATTTTTGACATTTCTTAACATATGTAAATCAATCTTGTTCCATATTCCTCCAATATTATCCTATATGAACTAACTTTTGAACTGACCATCTACCTCAAAAATGTTCCTCACAAGCACCTGGATGAGCTTCCTCAAGTGCTATGGGTATTTCATATTGTTTAAGGCATCTAAGCAAGTGACCATCAAAATTCCTCTGATACAACACATCGACAAGAATTATATACTTAAATGTGAGCTTTTGAAGGTGGGCTCTAGTCAATGGTAAATGAATCAAAATTCTCTAACAAAGTCGTTGTGAATCCTTATATTTCAATAGCTTATCATGCTTTGCTTGATATGTTTCATTTATTTGTTTAATGAATAATTGTGAATCACCGAATATTTTAATGTTTCAAGCTCCCAGAGTTAAAGCGGTGCATAATCCAACAATTAATGCTTCATACTTTTTGGTATTGTTTGTGTATTGAAAATTTAACCAATATGATAAGGGAATAGGTTTTCCTCTAGGAAAAGCTATTATAACTCCCGCACCGAAGTTTTTTCTACACTTAGATCCAACAAAATATAATTCCCACACATTTTCATGTTCCTAAATAGTCAACACACTCATCAGGAAATGCTTCTAGATTAGGTAATGCTAGGGGAGAAGGAGCATTAGCTAATTGGTTGGTCAAGGCCTATCCTTTAACTAATTTTTGTGAAAAAAACTTAAGGTCAAACTTAGTCAACAACATAACACATTTAGCTAAGCATCCTGGTAATTTAGTTTTAGCAAAAAGATGTTTCAAAGGCTCAAACTTTTTTATCACATGTATTTCAAAATTTAGTAAGTAATGTTGCAACTTAATAGTAGTGAATATAAGAGGAAAACTTTTTTCTCTATCATTGTGTATCATGTCTCATAATCAATCAAATTTCAACTAATATAATAAACAGGATGCTCTTTCCCCCATTGGGTTAGAGGAGTTGGTCCGAGTCTTGGGTTTGCTCCCCGAGGTCTTGGGTTTGACTCTCTCTAGCCCAGAAAACACCCTGCCATAGACTTTGGGGGGATATGTTGGTTAACCCCTAGCTGCAGGGATTAGTCTCACCTCAAGCTCACCCTATAAAGGGAACCCACTAGACTTGAGTCACGGGAATACCCTGACAAGAACAAAAAATAAAATAAAATAAATAGGATGCTCTTTACCATTTTCATCTTGTTGAGCCAACAATGCTGCAAGAGCATGGGCTAATACTATTGTATAGAGGATGAATGGTTTATTTTAAATAGCAGTTGTAAAATAGGTGGAGAAGCAAGGCAATCTTTCAAACTCTCAAAATCCTGTTTACAATCTTCATTCCAATTAAACTAAACTTTTTTCTTAAGGAGATGTGTAAATGGTAACATTTGATCCACTAAGGATGCTATGAAACATTAGATAGCATGAATTCTTCCTTGTAAAGTACGTAATTGAGAAATATTTTTTGGAGGTGGCATGTTAACTATAGCATCAATTTTCTTTGTATCCTCCTCAATGCCTCTTTGAGATATGATAAAACCTAAAAAAAATTCACTATCTACATCAAATACACACTTTTTCAGATTCAATCTCATGTATTTTTGCATTCACTCAAAGATCTTTCGAAGGATATTCACATTATCTTGTCGAGTTAAGGATTTTTCTAAAATATCATCAACATAATCTTCCAAAATCTTATGTATGTAATTGGGAAATATCAATGTCATAGCTCATTGATATGTTGTGTATGCATTCTTCAATCCAAAAGGCATCATGACCCAACAAAATGTTCCCCAAGCTATTGTAAATGTTGTTTTGTATTGATCTTGAGGGTTAATAAAGATTTGATTATATCTAGAAAATCCATCCATAAATGACAACAAAGCATGTCCCGTAGTCAACTCAACTATCATGTCAATATTAGGAAGGGGGAAGTCAGACGTTTTATTTAAATCTCAAAATTTTGTACACATCCTAATACAATTGTCTAGTTTTGTGACTGCAATAATGTTTGAGATCCAAGGTGAATAATCTATAGGATGTATAAAACTAGCTTCAAGGAGCTTCTCAATTTTGGCCTTAATCAACAAGGCTATCTTAGAGTTCATCTTTTGAATATTTTATCTAACAAGTTTAGCATTTTTAGAGAGGAATATGTTGTGTGTTACAATCTTAGGGGTAATTCCCATCATATTCGAATAAGTCCAAGCAAAAAGTTTGGGAAAGTCATGAAGTAAAGTTGCATAGCCCTCTTGTTCCTCATCATCAAGGCACTTTCCTATGTTAATCACTTTTTATTCATTGTTAATATCCATCGGTATGTCCATGGTATCTCCTAAAGGAAGTGCATTTTGTTTCAAAACTCCAAGGTTGTATTCTTTGTTGTTCTTGTCACTCTCATTACTTTCTTATTCTTGTCTTTTTGCTTGGTACTAATCATAGAGTATGTAACCCATTTATTTTTAGGAGTAAATGGTTTGTCATAAACTCCTAGCATTTTTTTTGAGGCTTCATCATCTTTGAAAAACTCCAATGATGTTACACAAGTTGTATCACTCAATTCTAGATGTTTTAAGGTGAGAGTTGTTTTAGGATTACACATGATGGTGTTGATGTTTAGCGAGGCTATTTTCATTGCTTGCATGATCTTGGAAGGGTAATATCCCAAACCACTTTTTGTTTCTTGTGTATTAGATTCTATAGGAACATGAATGCCATGTTCCTTCTTTCCACATCCTTTTCCACTATAACTAAGTTGTTTCATGAACTCATAGCATTTTCCATGAATTCTTTCCATTTCTTTTAGGTTTGGTGGTTGTTGATAATCTATCTCATCATAGTTTGTCATATATCTTGTCTTCTTCTAGAGTAGATGAGGTAGATGCTTGTGAGTTTTCTTTTGAATTTTTTGTTGACATTACCATTGGTTGTTTTTGTTTTTCATCTTCTTTACTTGTGATTATGTATTCTCCCATAAATGAAGGTGTGAACTCTAAGGAACCCAAATCATCATCAAATAATATTGACATTGTTTCCATCTCTTGTTTTGATGTAGAGTAGGGGTTGGTATTAGGAAATTAATACCATATTTCACAACAAATGGACTAATGCTCCTTCAAAGCCACAAAACTCCAATAATGTGCCAGTGCTTCAAAAACTTCATCCAACACTTGAGACATCTCAGAGAATATTAAAATAGCGTGTAGAACAATAATTACTCACAAGAACTCAAGTTTCCCAAACTACCTAACATTCCCTCACAAACAAATCTAATTCCTAGTAGTACTCCAAAATCAAAAATATTGACACAACTTTTAAAAGAGACCTAAAACCCAAATTACAAACACAAATTAAGATACCCTTTTGGCTCTTATTTAACATATCCCAAAATGAGGTGGAGTTGTTTTGTATAGACATACCCTAATTTTAACTATCCTACTTCCTTAAGCCTTGAAGGTGGGGCAGAAAATTGACTTTTTTTTACATAACTTTCATTGTAGACATCACTCCTAGATTGTAAAGACATATTTAGATACTCATTTTGGCTTTATACAACATAATTCAGAACCAAGATAGGTTACTTTGTATAGAACCCTTCAAAAATTGACTATTCTTCTACCAATTAGACCTAAAACATAAAGAAATCCGACCAAGGGCATCACCAAAACACATGCAAACCTTCTCCCTTGATCCTGAAACTTTGAGGAATAAAAAAAAAATTATTAGAGGCCATTCCACTGAGTTTGAGGGGTTTTCATTAGTGGAATGGAAATATATCCATTTTTCTTACTCACAAGTTACCTTGTCTAGGGTTTAACTCGTTTGGAATGAAATGACTCTAAAATGCTCAAATCTTAATGCAAATAAATGAAAACAAGTGAAAAAAAAAGAAGATTCAATTCTCCACCATCTACAATTGATTTGGAATCAAAATATGGTCATGTAGTACCATACTACATCGAGAAATAGTGATGCAACAATAAGATTTGTAGGAAATCAAACGAACTTTATTGCTCAAACTTAAAAATTACAACCTCTAACCCTTGCCTCAACCTCCCAAGGAATTTTTAAACCTTTCACAATCTTTCCCAATTTTTTACAACTGATTTTTCAAGTTCCAACTGTTCAACTTCCACTAGACACCAAAAAATTGCAAAAGTTATTTTTTTGCCACTTGACAACATTCAACAACTTTGACACTTTTTACATTTGCACACAAACTTAACACCTACTGACCCAAACTAGACTCCAACATATTTAAAATGGTCTTCTTAGACCTTATTACATATCAAGAACTTAAAAAAACAAAACATTAAATTTTTACCCCTCTTGGGCATGAGAACCTATGGTGCCTCTGCACCATACTCCCAAGGAAGAAAAGATTCATGCTCCACTTGAATAGATAATAGCAACATGAGAATCATGCTTGAAATCTTTTTTTGGGTGTCTTTAAATCCTTACACATTGTCCTATTTAGAAAAAATTTGTGCTTGCTTCATCTTCATTGTAGGTTTGTTGAACACTTGGAAATGGTAGTTGAACTTGTCAAAATAAACATGTCCCCCATTTGCACCTCTACCTTGCAACTGATCCCTTTTTCCTTGATGGATGTCATGCACACCAATAGTACCTTGTTCCACTTCAATTTCTTGTTTCATTTTCAACTTAGGTTTCTTGTCTCTTAAGTTTGTAATCTCATCAAGAACACTTTGTCCTCTCTCTTTGTCTCTAACTATCATGTCAATAAGTATGGATTCTTGATCAATGTTATTGCCTTCTTCTAAAATAAGTGAATCATAACTAACCTTGGTACTTTCAGCATTATAGTCATTGACATCTGTAACTCTCTTTTGCTACTCAACTTGTAGTGGATGGTTGTTTAGCTGTCAATCTTCCATCAGCGACTCAATTTATTCATTATGTTGCTCTATACTTCCTTTTCCCTTCCAAGATTATTTTCTCAGCTCTACAATCTCTTTCCTAGCAATCCTCTTGCCTATAGCATCCAAATTCCCTTCATTGACAACCTCCAAAACAAGTGCATCATTTTTATTGGCACCATCTCCTTCTTTACACACATCACATTCTTCATTTTTCTTGTCATAGGTTGTTATATGCGACAAACCAACCAACCCCTAGAACAAAAGCTAAATAGTGACTAGCACCTTTCTTTGGAAGTAAAAGGTCAGAAAATTTATCAACCACTATGTCTACAAGATCCTTCAAGACATCCTAAACTTCCCAAGGAAACTCTTCAATGTTTGTTGATGTTAGAACAGACCTAGGTTTACTCACCATTGTATTACCTACCTCTTCCTCTTTTATTGGCTTTTTCTCTTCCTTCATCAACAAAGATTCTTCAATATTTGTTTTTGTTGTTCTCACTTTCCTTCTTCTCTTCAAAATAATCTTCTTAATAGGCCATTTGAGCCTCTTTCTTATTAGAAAATGCCAACCATTTTCCTATTTTTCTTTCTCAAGAAGTCGTTGCATCTCAAGATCCATTCTCTCTTGCATCTTTTCTTGAATTTCTTCCATTTTCTCTAAGGCTTGTCTTAAGTCTATTGTCTCTTGTTTAATATCCATTTTATTTTCCCTTTCATCTTCTTCTTTATCTCACTTCTCTTTTTTCTCATCTCTAATTTCTTGCTTGGTACCTCCTTACTTCGCAAGTCTCCATAGAATAATCTTCTCAACATTTCCATTCTTCTTTCTCAAGCAAGTCCCTTTCACCTTGCTTCTTATTTTCTTCATGATACCTCACCTTAGACCTCTTTCTCTTCCCTTGGCCTAGTCTTTTGGCATCTAGGTTCTTCCTTAAACTTGTAAAAATACAACACATAAACTCCAAAAAATTTCTTGTCTAGATCTTTGGGATCTGATACCAATTTAATGTAGAGCAGGGGTTGGTATTAGGCAATTGATACCATATTTCACAACAAATAAAATAATACTCCTTCAAGACCAAAAAAACTCCAATAATGCACCAGTGCTTCAAACCCTTCATCCAACACTTGAGAGATCTTAGAGAATGTTAAAAAAACATTTTTAGACCAAAAATGACTCACAAGAACTCAAGTTTCCCAAACTACCTAGCATTCCCTCACAAACAGACCTAATTCCTAATATTACTCCAAAATGACAAATCTTGACACAAATTTCAAGAGATACCTGACACCTAAATTACAAAAATATATTAAGATACTCTTTTGATTTTTATTTAACATATCCCAAAATGAGGGGGGGTTTTCTATACAAATAGGCCTTAATTTTGATTGTTCTACTTCTCTAGGCCTTGAAGGTGGGGTAGAAAATTGAGTTTTTTGACATAACTTTCATTTTAGAAATCACTTCCAAATTGTAAATGTAAATTCAAATACCCATTTTGGATTTATACAACATAATTCAAAACCAAGATAGGTTACCTTGTACAAAACTCTTCAAAAATTGGTTGTTCTTCTCTCAATTAGACCTAAAACATACAGAAATCTAACATAGGGCATCACCAAAACACATGAAAACCTTCTCCACTAATCTTGAAACTTTTTAGAATCAAAATAAAATTTATTATAGGCCATTCCACTAATTTTGAGGGGTTTTCATTAGTGGAATCAAAAGATATCCATTTTTCTTATTCTCAAGTTACCCTGTCTAGGGTTTCAACCCATTTGGAAAGAAATGACTCTAAAATGCTCAAATCTTAATGAAAATCAATGAGAACAAGTGCAACAGAAATAAGATTCAATTATCTACTATATAAAATTGATTTGGAATCAAAATATGGCCGTACAATACCATACTACATCAAGAAATAGTGATGCAACATTCAGATTTGCAGGAAATCAAAAGAACTTTATTGCTCAAACTTCAAAATTACAACCTCTAACCCTTTCCTCGACCTCCCAAGGAATTTTTAAACCTTTCACAATATTTCCCAATGGATCGCAACTAATTTCTCAAGTTCCAACTATCCAACTTCCACTAGACACCAAAAAATTGCAAAAGTTGTTTTTTTGCAACTTGACAACATTCATCAACTTTGACACTTTTTATATTTGCACACAAATTTAACACCGACTGACCCAAACTAGACTCCAACACATTTAAAATGGTCTTCTTAGACCTTATTACATATTAATAACTTAAACAAAATAAAACCTTAACTTTTTACCCCTCTTGAGCATGAGAACCTATGGTGCCCCTGCACCATGTTTTTCTTCTTTCATAGGTTCTATGTTCGATGTTGGAATTAATGTGTTTATAGGACTTGTCATTCCTTTTTCAACTTGTAAGAAAGTTTCAGGCTCGAGGTCTATTTCAACTTGCTATACTTTATTATTATAGGCATACTTCATGATACAATTAAAATTCAAAGGAACTACATGCATTTCATGAATCCAAGGTCTTCCTAATTGAAGGTTGTATGAAAGGTCATGAGGCATAACATGAATAGGAATTTGTAAGGTAGTCTTTCCAATTGTAATAGGTAAAGTAATCACACCAAGTGGTTGCTTTCCTACATTTTCAAATCCTCGAATTGATAAGGAATCGGGTTTAATTTTTTATTTATCCACACCAAGTCTATCCAAAAAACTCACACTAAACATATTGAGGGCATAGCCATTATCAACAAGGGTTATTTTTATTCCCATTCTATTGAATTTGGATATTATCATGAAGGAATCATGTTTCTTTCTCATCTCCAAGGGGGGAATCTCATGTTGGTGAAAATTGATGTATATGTTAATCATATTCATCCTTTGAATTAGAGTTGCCACATTGATTGCATTTGTATTAGAGGGTATCACAACTTGTTACAAGGCTCTTTGAAGCTTAGTGTAATAATTAGGTGAGTGTTGAATCATGTCCCATAGGGATATTTTCATGGGAGTATTCTTAAGTTGTTCAAAAATATCATACTCCTTTCCACTATGTGAAGGAAAATGAGGGGTGCTACACAAGATGAACTGAGGAAAAGGTGAGGATGTTGAGGTTATTTGTATTGGTTGTGGATTTTTTCTAGTGTTATATGTATGAGAAATAGTATTATAAATTGATTTCTATGAAACATTATTCTTAGGTGGTTCAAGTGTGAAAATAGGTTTGTTTTAAGTTTGATATTTGTGTGAGGGTAGGTAAAGAACAAGTTGAGGTTGAATCATGTTAATGTCTCTTGGTTTTGGTTTGTCATAAAAATCCTTAGTGGATGAAATTTTTTAGATGAAATCCTCAAGGGCTTCATCTAACATGTCAAAGTCATCACTACTAAAAGGATTGATGGTTAGGTTAACTTGGAAAAAGAGATTTGACATATTAAAATGACTATGCTTTCTCCAACTGGTTCATTAGTTTATAGGTTTTTTGGTTTTTTTTCCTAATGATTTCCAAATGTAATCTAATCTAATTGCACACTATGAACTAATGTTGGAAACAATAATATAATTCTATCCACAATTGTAATGAATCTAAATTAATCTAAATTTACTTAAATGAATGTAACAGAAACTCTGCCAACTAAAACAAAAAGCAATCAATAGCAAACATAAGACCAGAAACAAAGAATTTAATTCTATAAATTTAGTTTTAAATCTGCATTGGGACTAAATCTTCCAGATGGGTGTATGAGTCCCAGTGAGGATTTTTTTCACAAATTTCAGAAAATTTTAAGTCTTTTATATGATTTTTAGTTTTGTATGATCTGTAAACTAAATGAAAATGCATATTTTAGATGATATTCAATGATACAAGATTCAAAAATGCAACCTATATGCACTTTCACTAATGCAAGATTTAGAAACCCTAGATTCAAATTAACTAGTGCAAACCCTAATGCAAATTTAATGCAAGCAAGATCTAGGACTATTATGCACTCCAAATAAGAAATGATGTGTTCTAAATGCAAGTTCACCAAAATGATTAATAGGAAAATGGTTGCTTTATGCTTTAGGACATAGAACAACACTTTTCTCCCATTATCATTCAAGGAAAACCCTAGAGATCTTAATCTAAAGTATGCAAAGGAGAAAGAGATATTGCAATAAGGTTGTCCTAGGTCTTATTAGAAACCAAAAATGGGTTCACCACCAAGGATTTGAAATACTAATGAAATGCAAGACCTAAAGCTAACACCTAATGCAATGCAAAACTTCACTAAATGGTGTAGAAAAACATGTAAATCAAACAAAAAGCTAAGAAATTAGAAGTGTGCACCTGGGAATCTGTAGAGGCATGGACAAAGATTTGATATGCTAAAAATATTAGAATTAAGTCACACTAGGACTCATATGCCATTCTTGGTGTATCAGTCCCAGACTAGGGTTTCTAGTTTGGAACAGGTTTCTAATAGCGTAGATTTAGGATCTACAACAATCTAGAAATTTTCCTATAGTGGGACTCATACGCCACTTCTGGCATATTAGTCCTGGTCCACTTTTTTGGGAATTCAAATTCCAGATCTACACTCTAATATTTTCCCTTTCTTTCCAAACTAATTTCCATATTTGAACCTGTAAAAGACCTACAAAATAGAATATAGAGTTGATTTGCTTATGGGGGGTTTTCCTCAGTCAAACCCCTAGTTTGGTAATTAAAACTTGATAGAAACAATGGATCTTGAATGCAAATGTGAACATAAATCCTAACCTTAAGTGTGTCTAATATTAGGAAATCTAAAATGCAATGCAACCCTATTCTATTGTGCTAGAATGAGATGCAAAAATGAAGTATGGACATGAAGGACCACTTTGAGAGATCTCTAATCACCCAAATGAGCCCTAGTAATGTATGTACCTTCCTTAGGCTAAATGTAGAATGATAATGGAGGATGGAATCACTTACGAAACAAGTCATTAGGCTTGGCTTGATGGCTAGTTGCATCTCCCCAACCTAGAATCCATCATGATTCACCATAGGCAACTATAATCAACCCTTGACAATGCTAGATCTTGAATGAAAGTGAGATTGAAGACCTTTAAAAACACAATAATATTTCTCCAAGGCTTCAACTTTGCTGGTTACTTGTTCTTGAATGCTCTTGTGAAGAATGATTGAATGGTCTTGAATGTTTGGATCTTGAAATTGCTCTTCAAGATTCTTGGTTAGATGAAAAATGACTTTAGAAGATTTTTTAAATAGGAAATACACTGAATTTACTATTATTTAGATCTCAAAATTTGACATCAACCAAAAAAATTGAATTTCTCGATCAAACCCTAAAAAGGGACTAAATGGGACTCATATGCCACTCTTGGTGTATGGGTCCCTGTAATACCCCTCATGTTGCTGCTTGTTCTTGACATTCTCTGTGGCTTTGTTTGGCACATTGTGGTTTTGATGATACTGTTGATGTTATGTTGTGGTAGCTTAGATTGTTACTGATTATATTACTCTTATGATGCCATGGATATTATAATGACATTTTTATTACGATTGTTTTGATGGAGTTAATTGGAATGCAGTAGGCTAGAGAATAGTAATTGATGATGTTGATGCGAATTAATGTAATTCTATAATGCAATAGATGATGATATGATTTGGTGAGGGGACAAGGTAGCATCACTCGTTCGTGAGCGCCCTGCTACACTGCAAATCCTTCTCACGATGCTTTGTAATTGATTATATGTATGTATGTTGTGTATCACCTTGTTGGATGCAGGCTTTGCAGGAATAAGACTCGATTCCACCTATTTCGATAGGACAGGGCGAGCATCGAACCAACCCAATGGCAGGAAGTTGAACAAAGGTGACATGGAAGTCACCCCGTCCCAAGATGTCAACTGTCTTGTACCTTCTTGGTTTTGTGTGTCTTGGTCGTAGCCATTTTGTTGTTACGTTAGTCTTTTTATGTAACTATGATTTTATGACTTATCTAATGTGGTGTATGGTTTTATGTTGTGATTTAAATAATTAAACAATTAATAAAATAAAGCATAAATTAATAAATAAATAAATAAATA
The DNA here is from genome assembly GCA_007258455.2 of Sequoia sempervirens. Taxonomy (NCBI): domain Eukaryota; kingdom Viridiplantae; phylum Streptophyta; class Pinopsida; order Cupressales; family Cupressaceae; genus Sequoia; species Sequoia sempervirens. The sequence continues at coordinate 81,662,626 of VDFB02049217.1, read as the reverse complement.
AATGTTAGTAGATTGTGAAAATATTAAATTTATTTTGAAAATCTTGCAAATGGTTGATTTCAATTATTTTAATGGGCATTTGATTATTTAATATAGTGTTCGTGGAGATGATATATAAATAAATAAATAAAAAGTTAAATTTTGTGGATTTGAATATATTTAAATTTTTAATTAGTCAAATCAAATATTCTTGTAACGGAAGGAAAATTATTATTAGGGAATGGGCTTTCATTGCAATGAATGCATGCGGTAGTTGGAAATTGGAAGGCCAACACATGTGAAAATGCAGCAGAAAGGAATCTTGGCATAACAATTGTTTTTATTATTTTTTTTCTGAAGAGTGACTTTTTGCATTCACGGGAAGAGGAAATGGAAAAGATTTTCTGAGTGTTGATTTTATTTAGGGGTTTTTCTTTGTACAGGATGACATTCTCTCTTTCGGATTCTTGAGAAATTTTGCATTCACCTTTTCTGTCAATCTGGAGGAGTATAGCATTCTCTTTCTGTTATTCTGGAAAATTTATTGAAGAAGAAGGTTCAGCCTGAGGGAGGTTCTGGATCTGTTGCTGGAGACATTCGGTAGTGAAGGAATAGCTCTGCAAAAAGGATTTGATCAAGCTCAGGAAAAAATCTCCCACAGATCCTCTACAGGCATAGGACTCCAAGGTTCTTTTTCTTCTTTTTAATTATCTTCTTTCTGTAGCAACAAATGAAATAAAAATTGTTTTCGTGAATGAAATTTCCTCTTGAGGTTTGAAATTAAATGTGTGTTGAAAGAAAACTCTTCGGGGTCTTTAGAAATGTTTTTTTTGGACTGTTTTTTTAATCAAAAGAAATTTTACTAGGGTTCAGGATTGTTGTTTATTAAAAAGAAATTTTTGTTGGGTTCTGGACTGTTGTTTATTAAAATGAAATTTTGGTTGGGTTTTGGAAATAAGCAGTATTATTGTAGTTTTGTTCTGAAAACAAAAATATATAAATAAAGAATAATCCCCTTACTGTGAATTCTGGGTTTGTGTATATTCTCGTTAATATATATATGTATAAATGTGTATTTATAAATATATATATATATACATCTGTGAGCAGATGTATATAAATATATATTTTATAGATACATTTTATATATAAATATATACATTAACTTGAACAGTTGATTATCATCCCCTATTTTCGAAATATTTAAAATACATATATATATGTATATATATATATACTAGGTACATATATATACACACACACACATATATATATATATATATAAATATTAAATGTAAATTTAATTCTAAATTTTTGAGTTTCGCCGTACTTCCGTCGGCCTTATTGATCATCTCGGTATTGTAAACCCCCTGACTGAGTGGTGGTTCGGCCTCGGCCGTACCCACCACCCAGCCAGCCTTAGTACTTGTGCGGCAGTCTGCAGACTATCCACGACAGTCCTTCGGATTGTTGCGAATAGTCCGTAGAACGTCCGCGGCCGGGTATAACCCCGTGCCTTTGGATGGTCCTTTTCCCATTCGAAACAGTAGAACTTCGAAACATGTGCTTTATTTTAAAATGAAAATTCTTTTTAAATTATAATACGTGTATGCATTTATAAATATATATATATATATATATATATATATATTTATATATATTTATATTTATATATTTATTAATTTAATTATATTTTGTAAGTCACCAATTTAAATGTTAAATTAATTAATTAATTCTGTCTGTAAACAAATTGTTTCTTTTCTGGTCTGAATAAAACAAAATTTTATTATAGCAATGAAAATATGAAAATAGAAAGGAATTTTTATTATATTTGTTAAATTATGAACTTTAATATGATAATATAGTGAAAAGGCAATTTATGAATATATGTCAGCATTGATTATTTAATTCTTGTTTTAATGTGTATATTGTGAAAATGGAATTTACTATGGAATTAAATAAGGTATCTTTTTATGTTTTTTTTTGTGAAGTTGAGTCTTGTGGACTTGTTGGGTTCGGGACATTGTTAGTTCATTGGTGTGGGAACCTTGTTAATGTTATGAAAATATTCTGAAACTATAGTCTTCCAGAGGATTGTGATTTTGTTAGATTTATGCCTTTTCTTTATGAGTATTTGATATGTCATGATTTGATAATGGGGTGTACAGACTTGTGAGATTTTGATAATGTACTCATTAGCGAGATGGGTTATGCCTCGCGTGTTGTTATTGTTGTATTTCAATGTGCATGATTGTGATGGTACAACCCCTGTTTCCTTTTGGTATTGGTTGGGTCTCTAGGGAGAGTGGCTCCTCGTGGGGGCCAGCGCCCCGCTTAAGGGGAAGGGCACAGGATAACCCACGAGTGAGTTAGTAATCAAGTGAAAACCTAATAATTAACTTAGGAGGGTTGGGTAGTAATATCATTATAAGATTTAAAAATATGGATGCCTCGTCTTCATTAGGGCTCTCGTAGACTAATGGAAGGCTGAGAAGGCCGTGGTCAGCAAGGTCTTGACCTCGTCCTCACGAGAGGTTTATGGCTCCGCATGAATCACCCTATGGACCGGCGCCTCCAGTTTGGAGGAAGGGCACAGGATAGCCTTAGATGGGACCGACGCCTCCAGTTGGGAGGAAGAGCACAGGATAGCCCATGTAGGACTATGCAATGACACTCTCCCCTAGTTGCCCATGTGTTTTACTTTATTGTGTTCCTCTGGAAGTATGTTATGGGAGTTGGTTAAGATTGTTGTTTGAATTGACTTAAATTGATTTATGATTATTGCCTTGGTCTGTCTTTGGTGCATTTTGTGGTCTTGTATAATCTTGTTGATATTTGGCTTATGACCTTGTACTCTTATGACTCTATAATTGGATGATACTGTATTGTTTTATTGCAATTTGAAGTATTGTGTTGTGGCTCTATTTGGTTACATCTTTGGTTCTTGTCGGTTGACATTCTTGTTCGAGGTCACTTCCCTGTCACCTCTTAGCATAGGGGTGGTTGGGTGGTACGTGCTTCGCACACCGTTGGGTTCCCCATCAGCGTTCATTGGCCCAGTCTCATCCTATTGAAGATTTGTACTAGTTGATCTCTATGCATTTTGATAATCTTGTATATTGTATTCATCCCACATGATTGGGAATCAAGATGTAAATTATGGATATGTTGTATATTTAAAAGATGTTGTAATGTAATTTCAACCTTGTATCCTTATTTGGCTATGTGATTCCTCATGGTTTTACCTTAAGATGGAATCTATGTATATATCTAATGTTGTCATTAATAGTTCCTTTGTTGTTAGAATGGTATCTTATGTGTTGATGCTTTGTAATGTTTAATTCGATGTGACCTTGCGTGCCCCAAAGAACATAGTTGGTTATGTTAATTGTGTTGTAATGAAATGAAGTATATGATTATGTAATATGATTATTTAATATATATATTGTTGTTTTCAAAAAAAATTATTTGTGTTTTTTTTTTTTTGGTGGTTGTTCTTTGGGGTTTGCACGGCGGGCATTACAACTTGGTATCAGAGCCAAGGTTGCAAACGCTGGGGTCTCTAGGTAGTTATGTCCATTAGGCAACCTTTGCATTTTGGCTCTTGAGCTCATATGTACCTTTGTCTTGTTGTGCAGAAGCATGCCTAGAGGCAGAGGTAGAGGTAGAGGTAAAGGCCGAGGAAGAGGCCGAGGTGGTGGCCGTGGAGCCAACCAATCGAGTCCTTCACCGCCAAGTTTTCACGGTTCTGAGTCGGAGGAGCAACAAAATTCTCAGAACAATCCGTCAGGTGGTGGACAGAACCCGGAACAGCCGGGGTTGGATGGTCAGTTGCAGTGTGTTTTGGGTGAGATTCTTGATAGATTGGGTCCTAGACCTTATGGGGATCAGTGGGTTGAGAGAGAAAGAGAAAGGTCTCCAAGGCATAGGGGAGCTTTAGTTGATTAGGATGCTTTGTTAGCAGGCCATATGAGGGATTTGATGAGAGCTCATCCACCTACCTTCGATGGCTCTGGAGGAGGGTTGGAAGCCGAGACATGGTTAATTGATTTGGGCCGATGCTTCGCAATGCACCCCTACAGTAGTAATACCAAGGCTCGATGTGCTGTTATGCATTTGCAGGGTTTCGCGTCCACTTGGTGGCAGCTAGAGGAACATAAGTTACATATGGATATCAGTATGGTCACTTGGGAGTTTTTCCTGGAAAGGTTCAGGGCTCGCTTCCTCTTAGATCATTGGAGGCAGCGCAGGGCAGATGAATTCCACAATCTTAAGCAAATGGCAATGTCTGTAGAACAGTATGAGCAACGCTTCTATGAACTGAAACAGTATGCAGGGATCAGTCATGATGAAGGGATGTTGGTACAACATTTTATTCGAGGCTTGAACGCTTGCATCAATGGTGGCGTACGAGTCTTCGAACTGAAGACAATGGAAGTTGCTGTCAAAAAGGCTCGCTTCGTGGAAGAAAACCTGGCTATGGCATTGGGTGGTCATGTAGGAGTGCAGATTGGTAGTGTGCCAACTCCTGGAGCTGGTTCTCAACGAGGTCAGATACAGGCAGCAGGGCCTTCTAAGAGCTATTTTGCGCCCTCACAAGGGGGTCAACAGCAGCAATTTCAACCAAAGCACAAGAATGCTACTTCTCAACATAGTGGCCACTTTCAGTTTCACAGGGATCAGAACCGGAATCGTGCACGTCAGGAGCAGCCCACATTGAGTTTTCAGTCTCCACCTAGTTGTGGGAGCTTCCAGCAATCGAGTGCTCCATCCGGGGGAAGAGGTTTTGGTCGAGGTTCTGGATGTTTCTCGTGTGGGCAGCAGGGGCATATTGCTAGGATGTGTCCTCAGAAGAGCGCTTTAGAGTTTAATCAGAGACCAGCTATGTCCAAGCCGATAGTGGGAGACGCAGGGAGATCTCACCGAGTCTTCGCAACAGTGGATAATCGTCAGGCGGATCATCAGAGCACCATCGTTGAGGCTACAGGTTTGTTGCATAAGTCTAGCATTTCAGTACTCTTTGATTTTGGTGCATCTGATTCTTTCATATCTCCTTTAGTTGTTGAGCGATGTAAACTAGGGGCAATAAAGCAAAGCGAAAAGTGGCAGGTTGAATTAGCTTCAGGATCTAAGATTATGGTCGAGAAGCTTGTGCAAGATTGTAGGTTAGAGTTAGGGGCAATGTCGACTAAGGTGGACCTCAGAATTCTTCCACTTGGTTCTTATGATGTAGTCTTGGGCATGGATTGGTTAAGCTCACATCGTGCTATGATAGACTGTCGCCGTAAAGCAGTGCGGTGTGTGGATGATTTTGGAAAAGAGGTGGAAATTGTGGGTGTTCAGAGGCCTGTTTCTTTGAGAATGATCTCAGCTATGCAGTTAAAAAGGTGCTTTCGTCAGGGTTGTCAACTCTTTGCAGTGTCGGTTAGTGACCTTGAGTCTGAGGTTAGTCGTGAGGTGTCATTGAATGATTACCCTCTCCTTGCAGAGTTTTCTGATGTTTTTCCTAGTGAGATACCGGGTATGCCTCCTAAGCGGGAGGTGGACTTCCAGATAGATCTAGTGCCTGGAGTTGAGCCTATCTCTTGGGCTCCATACAGGATGACCACACAGGAACTCCAAGAACTTCGTCTGCAATTGGAGGAATTGTTGGCTAAGGGGTTTATCTGCCCTAGTGTTTCTCCTTTGGGAGCACCAGTGATCTTTGTCAAAAAGAAGGATGGTTCTCTCTGTCTTTGTATCGATTACAGACAATTGAACAAGGTAACAGTAAAGAATCATTATCCCCTTCCCAGGATTGATGATCTCTTTGATCAGATAAAAGGGGCAAAGGTATTTTCCAAGATCGACCTCAAATCAGGGTATCATCAGTTGCGGATAGCAGAGGCCGACATTCATAAAACTGCATTTCGCACTCGGTACGGACATTACGAGTTCACAGTGATGCTGTTCGGGTTAACGAATGCACCTTCAGTCTTTATGAGTCTAATAAATGGGGTGTTTTGAACTTACTTGGATAGGTTCATCCTCATGTTTCTTGATGATATTTTGATCTATTCTAAGTCTATGGAGGAACATGAGGTGCACCTAAAGCAGGTTTTGCAGTGCTTAAGGGACAACCAGTTATATGCCAACCTGGCAAAGTGTGACTTTTATAAGACTGAAGTTCAGTATTTGGGCCATGTGATTTCTGGTGAGGGAATTTCTGTTAATCCTACTAAGATCCAGGCTATCATGGATTGGCCCGTGCCCACTAATGTCTTAGAAATTCGCAGTTTCATGGGACTAGCTGGGTATTATCGGCGGTTCGTGCAGGGCTTTTCGAGGATTGCGCATCCTATCACATCACTTCAGAGGAAAGGAAAGAAATTTATTTGGTCAGAGCAGTGTCAGTTAGCTTTCCAAACTCTTAAGGAAAACTGACTAGTGCTCCAATTTTGGCAGTGCCGGATCCTACAAGTGATTTCATGGTTTGTACTGATGCCTCTTTGGAAGGTCTTGGAGCCGTGTTGATGCAGGATGGGAGAGTGATTGCCTATGAATCTCAGAAACTAAAGGATCATGAACTCAATTATCCCACACATGACCTTGAGTTGGTCGCAGTCATTCATGCTCTTGTGAGATGGAGGCACTTCTTGTTAGGGCACCGGTTCGAGTTGCATATAGATCATCGGAGTTTACAATACATCTTCACGCAGCCGAATTTGAATGCAAGACAGAGGAGGTGGATGGAATTTTTGTGTGAATATGATTTTGAGGTGAAGTATATTCAGGGTAAGGAAAATGTGGTGGCTGAGGCTCTAAGTCGACGCAAGCATGAGGTTTTTGCAATGACTCTTGAGGTGGATTTGAGGAGTTAGATTCTCATAGCCCTTCCTTCAGATAGTTGGTATTCAAAGGTGAAAGCTGAGGTGGAGTCAGACAGAGCTTTGGAAGGGAAATTTGCTGGTTACTCACTGGATTTGGATGGTGCTTTGCATTTCTCTGGACGGTTGTATGTACCTCCTTTAGAGGGTCTTCATACCCTGATTTTGACAGAAGGTCATCAGGCACCTTATGCAGCGCATCCTAGAGTTAAGAAAATGTATGCGGATCTATGTTCACTTTATTTTTGGATAGGAATGAAGCGGGATATCGCCAAATTTGTGGCTCGATGTCTTGAATGTAAGAGAGTAAAGGCTGAACAACATCATCCAGTAGGGTTGTTGTAGCCTCACCTTGTTCCGGAATGGAAATGGGATGTTATTTCCATGGATTTCATTGTTGGGTTGCCTATGTCATCTAGACGACTTGACGCTATTATGGTCATTGTCGACAGATTGACTAAGGTAGCTCATTTTTCCCTTGTTCAATCTTTGTATACGGCATCTTATGTTGCTAAGGTGTTCATGGAGGATATAGTTAGATTGCATGGGATACCACAGAGGATCATTTATGACAGAGATCCGATATTCACATCTGTGTTGTGGACATCTTTGTGGTAGTCTTTGGGGACTAACCTGAATTTCAGTTCTGCCTACCATCCTGAGACTGATGGTCAGACTGAGAGAGTTAACTATGTGCTAGAGGATAAGCTACACACATATGTCATGGACTAGCAAGCACGTTGGGAGGACTATCTGTAGTTGGTTGAGTTTGCATATAACAATGGGTACCATAGTTCCATTGGTATGGCTCTTTTTCAGGCTTTGTACAATCGTCCTTTCTGTACTCCTTTGAGTTGGGATCGGTTGGAGGATAGGGTGCTTCTTGGACCCAAAATTCTTAGAGATATGGAGCAGCAGGTGGCTCGCATTCAGGAGCATCTTGTAGCTGCTTAGGATAGATAGAAGAAGTGTGTTGATGCTCATAGAGTTGATCGGCAATTTGCAGTGGGTGACCGGGTGTTCCTTCAAGCGTGCCCGCAGAAGAGCCTTATTCATGACGGAAAGTGTTCGAAGCTTGCACCTCGGTTCATTGGACCCTTTGAGGTGTTAGAGTGGATTGGACCTGTTGCTTACCCCTTAGCTTTGCCACCCAGTTTGTCGCGGATCCATGATGTATTTCATGTTTCTGTTCTTAGACCATATTTTCCTGATGTTACTCATGTTCTTGATTCGAATGCTCTTCAGGTCAAGGACAGAAAGCTAGCTCTCAAGCCTGTGGTTGTGCTTCAACATTGGTGACTTACCCTCAGAGGCAGAGAAATTGATCAGGTACGGGTTCAGTGGGACATGAATGACGAGGCTTTAGCTACATGGGAGGATGCCTCTCGTATCAGGGATTCTTATCCTTATCTTTTTACTGGCTTCTAGGAGTAATCCGAATTCTTGGGGGGGAGGATGTAATACCCCTCATGTTGCTGCTTGTTCTTGACATTCTCTGTGGCTTTGCTTGGCACATTGTGGTTTTCATGATACTATTGATGTTATGTTGTGGTAGCTTAGATTGTTACTGATTATATTACTCTTATGATGCCATGGATATTATAATGACATTTTTATTATGATTGTTTTGATGGAGTTAATTGGAATGCAGTAGGATAGAGAATAGTAATTGATGATGTTGATGCGAATTAATGTAATTCTATAATGCAATAGATGATGATATGATTTGGTGAGGGGACAGGGTAGCATCAGTCATTCTACGGCCTGCTGCAAATCAACTTCTCGATAACATGGTGATTATATGTATGTATATTTGTGTATCACCTTGTTGGATCTCGCACGAACTTTGCGGG
>VDFB02049217.1:81635910-81653828 GCA_007258455.2 Sequoia sempervirens | reverse complement strand
TACTTCAAGTAATCAAGCTTTGAAGGTCCAAAAGCTCTCTCGATGGGAGGCCTGATCCGAGGACAATTTTGATGAAAATTGAAGTGTTCTAATACTCGATTCAGCACCATCGAGAATGGCCGTCCACGATTCCAATGCAGCAGGCAGGCGAAAGGGCTTACGTTTGTGCAAGTTACGGCCAGTCAAATTTCCAGTCAAACTGGCTTTAGGGGCATCCAAAAGGCGGAAAAATAATCATCTCAAAAATTGACAGAACTGGCATCATCGTGAAGAGCTCATCGAGATGATTCCAACGACGTTCATTTCGTCAAAATCCGATGTCGTATGCTCGAGTTAGAAGCAGTCAAAGTTGGTTGACTTGAGGGTACAGGTGATGACGTCATCATGCTGATGTGGCAGTCGTACTGTACGGATTACACATAGGCAAATTCCAACCTGACACATGGCATGTGACTCAACATGTATGGACCAATCAGTGAATGACACGTGTCCATCCGTACGGTGACATGTCACTCTGTACTTCGACGTGGCAGCATAGGTGGCAGTTTCTAGCGAATAGTGTTTTGACACGTGGCATCAGATGTGGCAGTTCTGGCGATTAGCAGTTCGACACGTGGCACTATGAATTTGCGCTCCTCCGGCCGGTGATCAGTTTGTTTTAACAAAAGTTTGTCCCAACGGGCTTGAACCCGTGATCTTCGGCCACCGAACGAAGCACTATCTTTTAGATTACACATGAATTACGAGGCGCTAATTATGTATGGAGGCTGGCTAATTCTTTGTTGTTTAAATTCTGGTATATGGTTAAAGAAGAGTGGCGGTGAGGTTGGAACGTAGACCACCTAACAACTAAAAAGTATAGCAACCATTGAGCCCGTGATTATTCCGTAACTATTATAGGAGTTCGGTGCATTTTGTTATGTATTTTTAAACCGAATCCATTAGAAATGGCTTTTAAGCCACAAACCTTTAAAACTACCTCTAACAATGTAAACCAGAAGCTATATGGGGATACCAGAGAAGTTGTACGAGTTGTTAGAGGGGGTTAGGCATTTAATTTGATGGTTAGGCCTAATTAGGAAAACTTTTTGTATAAAAAGAGGGGTGTAGGCCTTGTTTTTGGCAAGTCCAGGTGGTGAGAATGAGAGAATGCTCGGGAGATGATTGTAATTGTTCCTGTACGTCGAAGTTATGCTATGATATCGATGTGCTTGAAGGGAATGATGTTGTCGCAATTGTAACTGATTTTGGAGTATAATCGGATCGGTCACTCCGTTGGAGAGGGGCCCGGAGACGTAGTCCTTAGGGACGAACTCCGTTATCAATTGTGTTTGTCTCCTCTTATCTTCTCTCTTTCTTTTCAGTTCATTATCTTGGCATTTATATTATGTTCATTTATTCATTTGAGCATTTTATTATGTAATCATTTATGTTAAGCATTGTATTAAGTGATCTTTTACGTTACGCATTCTTAAAAGCAATTTGTCCTAGATCCTAAATAGATTAATTTAAAATTGATTTATGATTATTGCCTTGGTTTATTTTTGGTGTATTTTGTGGTCTTGTATAATCTTGTTGATAATTGGCTTATGACCTTGTACTCTTATGACTCTATGATTGGTGATATTGTATTGTTTTATTGCAATTTGGAGTATTGTGTTGTGGCTCTATGTTTGGGACTTCTGGTTACGTTTTATATCTTTGGTTCTTGTCGGTTGACATTCTTGTTCGGGGTCACTTCCCTGTCACCTCTTAGCATGGGGGTGGTTGGGTGGTACATGCTCTGCACACCGTAGGGTTCCCCATCAGCATTGGTTGGCCCAGTCTCATCCTGTTGAAGATTTGTACCAGTTGATGTCTATGCATTTTGATAATCTTGTATATTGTATTCATCCCACATGATTGGGAATCATGATGTAAATTATGTTTATGGATATGTTGTATATTTAAAAGATGTTGTAATGTAATTTCAACCTTGTATCCTTATTTGGCTATGTGATTCCTCATGGTTTTACCTTACGATGGAATCTATGTAAATTTCTAATGTTGCCATTAATGGTTCCTTTGTTGTTAGAATGGTATCTTATGTGTTGATGCTTTGTAATGTTTAATTTGATGTGACCTCGCGTGCCCCAAAGAACAGAGTTGGTTATGTTATTTGTATTGTAATGAAATGAAGTATATGATTATGTAATATGATTATTTATATATATATATATTGTTCTTTTCAAAAAAAAAAATTATTTGTGTTTTTTTTTGGTGGTTGTTCTTTGGGGTTTGCAGCAACATAGCCCTCTAGGGGACTCATATGCCAAAAGTGACATATGAGTCCCACCCTAGTTTTTTGTGGTGTTTTGTTGGAATTTTTAATGCTTTTGTGGATTTTATTAGGATTTTGGTTGAAATAAGCCTCAAGATCCAAAATAAAGGGTCTTAGGGGCCTAATAATGATGAATTAAAGGGTATTTAATGCAAGGGTACTAAAATAGGTCCATATTAAACAAGAAATTGCACTATCTCCAAGAAGAGAGTTCAATTTCTTTCATTAAATTTAATACTATAGACCTTTTGAAATTAGAAGCATTGCACCATAGATCTAGGTTTTACATTACAATTTATTTTATAATTTTCATTTAGACATCCATTTTTGCATCATAAAAAGCATACAAATTCACAAAAAACCATATCATATTGCATCATAGGTTGTAATAAGGTTAATTTCAATCATTATAGCTCATATCTACATTCCAATTTCATTCAAAAATTTGCATTAGGTCCTTCAAAATTTGAAAGTTTATTTGCATACATTTAGGTATCTTGCATATAAATACAAGTGAAAAAATACATTATTTTCTTCCAAAAAGCATATTCACATCATCATTTTTAGATTTAAAATATTTGAAACACTTAGTTTTTGCATCTTAGATCTAGAAATTGGGTATGTGTAGGATCATCATGGAAAACATGGGCCCTTAAGTGGCAAAAACAAAAAAATCAGAGTTAAGAAACTTGACATAAAAATTTGAATAAGTTATCTATATTATTTCAAAAATATGTAGGAATAGAATCTGTAGCAAATTGAATGTAGTTTCTAAACTACCAGATTTATTTTTATTTTTAAAATCTATTTGGTGAAAATTTGAAATTTCAATGTAGTAGTACTTAAATTTCAAGGAAAAATATAGCGAAGTAGGTTCTAACCAATTCCTAACCATAATAAAATGATAAATTTTTTATAATATTTTTAGACATAAGTAGAGGACTCATGTCCAATGTGATGCATATTTTTTTATTATTTTTCTAAGTAAAAATTAATTATGAATTTTTTATTACAACTTTTAAAAAAATATAAAACTCATATGTCTAACCACCAATTTAATTGGTCAAAACTTCATGAAATTATTTTTCTTTTTAATCCTATAGAAGGCATATAGAATGTGATGCATGTTTTGGATTCAAAAAATGTGATACCGCTTTGAAAGCTATAGATGTTTTTCAATCAGCCTATCAATCAGGACTTTAGTCATAATTCAAATAGAAAATGAATAATAATTATTATTAAATTCAAAGTAAAGCATAATTTATATTGGTGGAAAGCTGAGAATCTCTTTAAAAACCCTTTTCATTTCATCAATTTTGGGTAAAAAAAGTCTTTAGCCACATACCCTACAAATACCCATCATATTGCCACTTTTGGCCCATCATGATCCAGCACATACCCAATTGCATTAAAATTATCATTTATTGTTCAAGAATTTTCAACATTTTTGCATACTTACATTTTAATTTACATTATCATAAATTTAGTAAAGTCTAGAAAAAAATTCACTGCCAACCTATTTGTAAGAAGACTTGAGATCTTTAAATAATATTATACATAGCAAAAAATTGAAATTTTCAAAAACCTATGTAGAACATATGCACCTTGGTGCCCTTGTCAAGGTATTTTGAGCTAAAAAAATTGTGTGAATTCTTGTGTCTTTCCTCCGTTTAGATCTAGCTTTTGTTTCACAATTTTTTTCAGATTTATTTGATTTTGATCATTTGATCTACATGGCTATTAGCAATATGTTACCTTTTCAAAGATGTGGTTTTGATATGGTAATGCATGGCTTGTATAATTATAACCCCCTACTTATGAGTATAATCTACAGAAATGAAATGATGTCATTGATAAGCATGTTAGTCATTCTCCCAATATATCTCCTAATTATGAAACTATCTTGACACAAGAGAATGAAATCATTGACACATTTATTAATATAAGTTTGGCTATTTTTCATGCATCTCCCAACATCTCTCCTAGAATCGTGAGAAGGTTTTGGTGCAAGAGGATGCAATCATAGACAAACATGATAATCATAATTGTTCTTCTCATGATACCTCTCCTACTTGTGAAGAAGGTATCTTGGTGTTAGAGGATCCAATCATTGAGCATCATGAGAATCTTGTTTTTTTCTCTCCCAATGTTTCTCCTACTTGGGAAGACAATATGGTTCAAGAAGATGAAACCTATAGTGTAGGAAAAAGTATCCCTTTTCACACTTAATTTTGGAAATAATATTAAATAAATGAGCTTAATTATGCCTTAATTTTGTGTTGTAATATTTTTTTTCATATTCACATTAAGTTTAGGGCTCTTTTAAATTAAATGGACTTAATTGTTCCTTATTTAGGGTGTTGTAAGGTGTACCTTTACACTTTCACATTAATCTAGGGCTTTATTAATTGATTTAGGGTGAAGCAAAGAAAAAAGGGTAAGGCTAATCAAAGTGAATTAAAGAGATGATAAACCACCCCTTTTTATTAGTTATTTCATTCAATTATGCATAAAATAACATCAAAAATAAAACCTAACATTATTATATTAGCAATAAGGAAGGTTTTAAGATGTTGAAACAATGTGTATCTTACTAAAAAAGTGTTGTTTTGGGGGTCACTTAGGACTCATTCGCCTAGTGGTGAATGGGTCCCTATTAGGGTTCTATAAATCACTTTTGGGTTCCTTTTCCAAGATGTCTACACTCTCAAATCCCAGGTGTTCACCTCCCAAAATTCGGAAATCAATTCTATAGAGAAATTTTCATGATCTTTTAAGTAAGATGACACCTTTTGCAAACTTTCAATCTTGAAAAACTTGTAACTTTTATTCTCCACTTGATCTTCAACCTAAAAACCTACAATCACACATCCAGAGAGAAGAAAATTTTTTGATTGTTAGGGAATAGTAGTTTTCCTTTGTCAAACCTCATTTACATAATCAAACCTTGTGATGAACAAATGAAACATGAATGTGAAACATGAAACATGAAACAATGATACCTTGGATGAAGTCTGGGAATTTAAATTAGAAATCTAGCATGAAGTGGCTATGAAGAATGTAGATCTTGATCTTAAATTTGGATGTGAAACAATGCTTGAATTGGATCTTTAATACTACATCAACACATAAGCTCAACTACATGCATGATGCACTATGCCTTTGACATGACGATATTACCTTTGATTGTTGCCATAAAACCTTGATAATCTATCCTTGAATTCCTTTGAAAATGCTCTTGAATGATCTCTAATGCTCTTGTGAATGTAATCTTCATTGCTTATGAAGATCTAGTTATGAAACATAATGAATTAACCTTATATTTATACTAAACTTAAGATTTACTCCTAAAATCCAAATAACACAAGCCGAAATTAGATCTAAGGTTTGAAATTGTTAAAATCCCACCAAACATGCTCTAAAGGTGGTTTCCTTAGTTAAGGAGGACCCATTCACCACCTTGGGAAAATGGGTCCTATCATAGTTAACTAGGACCAATTTTGGGCATTACAAAATATTATGCAAAAAGGGGGTCCTAGGACATAGTGAGGACCCATTCGCCAGGTGGAAAATAGGTCCCAAGTCACTATCCTAGGACTCAAACCTTGCCAAATTTAGTGTTATGCAACATTATTAATGAGTGTTGAGATATATCCTTTGTAAAATGCAATAAATAAGGTTTGGATTTGAATTTAAAGGGCCAATTATGCTTTGATTAACCTCAATTAATTAATAAAGCCCTAGATTAGTGTGATGTAAGAAAACACTTTACAACACCCTAAATAAGGCATAATTAAGTCCATTTTATCATTAATTATCAATTTCCAAATTAAGTGTGAGAAAGGGTTACTTTTTCTGACACAACATTCTTCCCCCAATTTAGTTACAATTTTCCTCCATGACAAAATCATACTAGAGTAGACATTCAAGACACTTAAGTATGCTGCAATGACAAAGATACATAATAATTCCCTATCAAAGACCAAGAAAAATAAATAAAAAATAAAGGATCAAGCTTCAATCATTCCAACACGATGTGGAACGTGGATCTTTGTCTAAAACAAGGATCAAGCTTTGACAGTTTGTCTAACATGATGTGGACCAGGTCTAGGTTGTTTGTCCATAACATGTGTACTCACTCTAGGGTAGTGGAGCCTCAGGCCATCCACTAGGTGAGTTATCCCAATGAGGTGGCAAATGATAGAATCATATTAGCCTCCCATACCATATCAAATTTATACTCTTGACAACTTCGATAAGGCACCACAATGCTACGCTTTTGAATGTTATGTCTATAGTTTTTTGTTAAAGGGGATTTTTCTTTGTTCTTGTATGGTATTCTTCCTAGGGGAATGTTGTGCCTAATGTCTCCAAGAGAGGACAAGTCAAGAATATTAGATTGTCACTTATGGGATGCCTTGTTTAGATCATGCCACTAAGGGAAATCATATGCTTAGAAATATCACACGCTTGGAGGGCATCAAACCCAATGACACCACCAAGAAAAGGATGCAACACAAGAATAAAGAAAATTGCATAGTGAAACATGCAAAACGTTGAACATGTCATCAATGTATGCCCCCACTTTAAAGTGATTGCTAACATCATTGCTATGAGAAATTTCTTTAAAGTAGCCAATGTTTCTCCTAAGACATGAGAGTTTTCCTTGAAAAACCCTACCGCATGTCATATGTTTCTGAAATAAAGTTACATCATGAAAAAGAAGGGAGGGGTTTATCCCAAAAATACATAAGGGATCTATTGATTCAAGGTTAGTATGTCTTTGCTACAATGTTGTTCAAGAGCTCGAAATTGTCATCATTCCCCAACTACTCATAGAAATGGAAGAATGACACAAATAGAGAAAAAACAAAGAAAAATCCTTTGGGTCAACATGGAAGAGACCTAAATGTCTCAACACCTTACGCCATCCCCAAAAGGAAAACACAAGAAAAAGATAACATGTTTTTGGCATAGACAAGAATGTAGATACATATAAAGGAGTGCACAAAAATAGAGATACATCAAACAAAACATCATAAAGGATCACATTATGCACATGCAATCACATAAATAGACATGAAAAATAAAATAAAGAAAAATACTAGTAAGGAAAATACAATTCAACCTATAGTAGGTCATTCACATCCCAATCTTAATCGGTATATAAGAAAGGCAGAAAACTAGCCAAAGAGACAAAAACAAGTGCCAAACTAGGGGAAGCACCAAGTTCAACACTCTTTTTAGGATATTTTTCATTTAAGCTCATAGAAGAGGAAAATAATTTATTCAATTCCTTATGCACTTTCTCATCAATCTTTGTAATGTCAATGTCATCATCTAGATTTATCACAACAGGAGGTTGAATAAAAATATCCATGGAAGCTTCTTTTTTATGTTACATAAAAGGTATAGAATCATCATAGATTACTTTAGG
This sequence comes from Sequoia sempervirens, assembly GCA_007258455.2. NCBI lineage: Eukaryota > Viridiplantae > Streptophyta > Pinopsida > Cupressales > Cupressaceae > Sequoia > Sequoia sempervirens. Next base: position 81,646,071 of record VDFB02049217.1, on the reverse strand, counting down.
TAAGTTTAGATTTTGATTTTCTATATTGTTCTTTTATTCTTGATTTTGTAACATACGAGCAATAGCATGACGTCTATTCCTGCACTCTCTAGCATTTTGATTTTGTTTCAATATATTGTCACTTTGAGTTTGTGTAGGAGTGGGTTTGTCAATCATAGGTTTCTTCTCTTCCTTGGGAGGAACAAAAGAAATAATAAGAGGTTGTTCAACCACTTTCTCTTTAGCTTTGTAAACTTTTTTAAGGTTAGGAGGAATAATGGGATTATTTTGGTTTTCTCATGGTCTCTTATAGGAAATCATAGGAGTTTTTGTCATAGGTTGGTCTTGGATGGTTGGAAGGGATTTTGGTTTGATCATTGTTTCATCAAGGATAGGCAGCTCAATCAAAAGTTGAGGCATATTTCTTAGGGATAATTCTGCTATGCACTTTTCCTTAAACTTTTGATAGGATTTTGAAAAGAATTCCTCATGAGATCTAATAAGTTCAATAGGCTTGGTCCAAAAGAAATCTAATGAAAAGTTACCTTGGGAAGATAGCGGATTAAACCCACTATGATACATAGTAAAGATATCATTTACAAAAGGAAACTTTAAACATTTATGCACAACCAATGGGATTGTATTAATGGAGTGAAGTCATGGGTGGCCTAACTTCACATAAAATTGGTCTAATTGCAGAATGATGGTGATTGAGACATTTAATTCTTTCAGTCTAACTTTTAAAGGTAGACTATCAAGCCAATCGTAGGACAAGCAAAGCCATTATGAGTCTTGATCCGTGCTTTTGGTATGTCATATGTATCCTAATAGAGTTCATGCAAAAATACGAATTCTTCAATGATCACATTCTCTCAACATACGGGATCCATTAATATCCCATTTACATGCTTGTTAATGATTATTCGGGCTATGTAAAGAGGACCATCGTGTGCATGTTTAAGTATGTCCTTTTGTGAGAAAGAAATATCAAGAGGCTTTTTGTTTTAGCCCTTATGAGATTTAGCTTTGATAAATGCTACCATTTTAATCAGTTGTTCTTCATTGTCATCTTTTATGTTTTCATCATCCATATCAACATTCATCACATCATTTTTAGTCTCACTAGCTTTAGCAAATGAAATAGTATGTTTCGACATGTAATTTGTAAAGATTTGTAAATTTTGGTTAGGAGGGACTACAAACTTATTGCCTTGATCATTCACACCTCCAATTTAAAGTTGATTATTATCAATAAAGTCTTGCAAAAAATGTTTAAGATGCTTAGAATATTTTGTACCATGTCTATTTTATCAGTGATAATAACAATAAGAGTTTCATTGAAATCCTACGGGAAATGGTAGGTTAGGATCATGCTCTTTAATAGACAGCAAGGTAAGCATGTTCTTTTCAACAAGTTGCATCATGATATTGTGAAGTGTATCAAGTAGAGGATTGAAATTCCTATCCCTATCCCCAAAGGAAATAGGATTTTTTTTTCTTTATAGCAGCCACTTGGTTATTAGTTTGTTAACTTGTTTGAGTGGAGTTAAGTTGTAGAAAGCCCCTATTTGCTTCTTGAAAGGTTGGTAACTATTTTAAGTTGTGGATTTGGACTTTTCAAGATGGCCTAGGGGATTTTTCACATCATGACCGTAAGTCATATTTTGATAATCACCAAGGGTGGTACATAACTATGTAAAGGATGAGAATCTCAACATCTCAATTTTTTTTTGGAGTTTGTTTTTTAAGTTGGCGATAAAAATTCTTTTCAAATTAGCATCAATAATCTTAATGTTTACTTTTGAATAAAGTTTTTGGTATCTTGCTATGAAATCAATCACTTTCTCATCATCTTTTTGTTTTCATGTCATTAAATCAACAAGGGTCATCTTGGGACCCATGTGAATGTGGAAGTGGTTGTAAAAGGAATCAACAAGTTCATTGAATGAACCTATTGAATTACTCAGTAAGGAAGAGAGCCACTCTAAAGCAGTATCCTTCAAGGACCTAGGAAATAGCTTAGCCAAGAGTTTATCTTCAAAGATGAAATCACTACATAATGTTTTAAAAGTGGAAACATGGCTAATAGGATCTCCTTTCCCATCATATTTCTCAAATTGAGAAACTTCTATACCTTGTGGCATTTGTGCTCTCAATATCTCCAGGGATAACATATTAGTTTTGATGTATTGTGAAGGTTGACCCTTGTTGTTTTGATTTAGGATTGCAACTTGTTGTTGAAGGGAATGTCATGCTTTGTAAAAGTGTGTTAAGGAGAGAATCATTGTTATTGTAAGGTGGAGAGGAATATGGTGGATTGGTATATGTATGTGGAGGGCAAGTGAATTGTAATTTTGTGAGGGAGGATGGTTGAGGAGATAGTGTATTCAAATGCACAAAGCTAGAATGATTCCTAGTGGAAATGCCTAAGTGTTCACACTACTAGTAGGTTGAATTGTTGTGGTAGGTTGAGTACTAGTGTATGTAGGAATGGAAATAGGTATTGTAGAAGAAGGGATTGAAGTTCCACCATGGCTTTGACTACACCCCAAAGATTGAGTAGAACTAGTGATGGATGGGATGGTGTTGTTAATATTAAGCATATTGGTTGTAGGCACAAAATTAATGTGAAATAAAGTATGCATACTATGATCCATAGGGGGTTGATTATGAACATTATTAGGAAGAGAGATAGAAAATCCAAGATCCATGGTGACTGATAATCGTGGAATGACATGACCCTCAAACTACATCTTACAATAGTATTGCTAATGGGACACCAAGTTGTAAATCTCATACAAGTTTTACTAACTTAGAGTGAAAACCCAAAATGAAAAGAGACAATGTAATGACCTAGAATTAAATGAAATTTTCAGATTCTAAACAATGTAATTTATTGATTACACAATGCAATAAACTAAAAATGAAATGATATATATACAATTTTGATTTTTTGACAATGCACTAAATGAAAAAAATTAAGCAAAATCTAATGAAGTTAGTAAAATAGAAAATTAGAAAAATAAAATAGAGATGTAACAACAACAAATAGAAGCATAAAATAGGAGATTTCAGATTCCAGAAATTTAGATTAGCACCTGATCAGGGACTCATTCACCCTAGGGTGAATGGGTCCTAGATTGCAGTTTTGAAAGTGATTTTACTGATTTTTAAACTTTTTTCAATGAGTTCTAGATTCAAATTTGTAATAGTAAGTTTTAGGTCCAAATTTATATAAATGTATTATGACATGCAAGTTTAAAATATGATAAAATGATGAATGAAAAAGAGCTAGTTTTATATGCAAATTTTTTTATTTTCAATTGAAAATTTATATGATCTAATATGATATGCAAGATGATTGTATTTTTTTTCAGATTTAAAGAATGCAAACAATGCAATCATAAAACCATAGATTAGATGTAAATTTTAATGCAAAGTAAGACACCCTAAATGAGATCTAATTTAATGCAAATGAATGCAAGATCTAAACTAGGATGAAAAGAAAGACTCAAAAAATTAGAAAACTATGTTTAATAAGTCAGGTTCACCAAAATGAAATAAAGAAAAAGGGCTAAGGCTAATCAAAGTGAATTAACAAGAAGATAAACCACCCCTTTTTACTAGTTATTTCATTCCATTATAAATAGAAGAACATTAGAAAACAAACCTAACTATTATAACAACAATAAGGAAGGTTTTAAGATGCTGAAACAATGTGTACCTTGCTAAAAAAGTGTTTTTTTGGGGGTCACTGAGGATTCATTCGCCTAGTGGTGAATGGGTCCCTGTTAGGGTTATAGAAAATCACTTTTTGAGTCATGTTCCTTGATGTCTGCACTCTCAAATCCCAGGTGTTCAGCTCCTGAAAGTTGGAAATTAAATCTATAGAGCACTTTTTGTGATCTTGTAAGTAAGATGACAACTTTGCAACTTTTATTCTCCTCTTGATCTTCAACCTAAAAACCTACAATCACACATCAAGAGAGAAGAAAAATTGTTGATTGTTAGGGAATAGGGTTTTTCCTTGGTCAAACCTCATGTAGGTAACCAAACCTTGTGATGAAACAATGAAACATGAAACATGAAAGAATGATACCTTGGATGAAGTTTTGGAATGCAAATCAACAATCTAGCATGAAGTAACTATGAAGAATTTAGATATTAATCTTGAATTTGGATATGAAATAATGCTTGAATTGGATCTTCATCAACACATAAGCTCAAGTACATACATGATGCACTATCCCTTTGACATGATGACATGACCTTTGATTTCTACCATAAAACCTTGATAATATGTCCTTGAATGCCTTTGAAATGCTCTTGTGAATGTACTCTTGATTGCTTATGAAGATCTAGTTATGAAACATAGTAAATTAACCTTAAATTTATACTAAACTTAAGATTTACTCCCAAAATCCAAATAACACAAGCTGACATAAGATCTAAGGTTTGAAATTATTAAAATCTCACCCAAACACACCCTAAAAGGGGTGTCCTTAGTTAAGGAGGACTCATTCACCACCTTGGGTAAATGGGTCATAGCATAGTTAATTGGGACCAATTACAGGGATTATGAAATATTATGCAAAAAAGGGGGTCCTAGGACATAGTGAGGACCCATTTGACAGGTGGCGAATGGTTCCCAAGTCACCATCCTAGGACTCAAACCTTGCCAAATTAAGTGTTATGCAACATTATTAATGAGTGTCAGGATATATGCTTTGAAAAATGCAATAAATAAGGCTTGGATTGAATTTAAGGGGCCAATTAAGCTCTAATTAACCTCAATTAATTAATAAAGCCCTAGATTAGTGTGAAAGTGTAAGAAAACATTTTACAACACCCTAAATAAGGAAAAATTCAATCTATTTTATCATTAATTATCCATTTCCAAATTAAGTGTGTAAAAGGGTTACTTTTTTCGACACTACATAGGTTAACTTTCTTTAATTGGCCCCTTTAATTCAAATCCAAGCCTAATTAAGTGTAAATTCTGAGGGATAAAACCTGACATTCATAAATTCCATTTCAAAACACTCAACTTTGGAAGATGTGTGTCCTAGGTAGTGACCCATAACACAATCGCTATAGTGGGAATGGGTCCTAACTTAGATCAATGATGAGGGTGCAACCCAAGACATAGAAAATAACACACAAAACTAGAGAATAAATTTTATTATTCAAAAAATTGAACTTCTTACATGTAGAGGATCTCAGATCCTTAAGTTCTACAACATATGCAAGCTACAAAAAATTACAGAATAACCCCTTTTGCAGTGTGCAAACTTGTCCCCAAAAAGCTAGAGTGTATTCCCCAAAAGCTACCCAAAAATTAGAAACCCCACCCATAAATGGAACTTATTTTGAGTTTGGAGCCAAAACAATATTCAAATTTTATTTTTGGTGGTTTGGCATCAAAATTACAACTTGGAGTTCAAATTTCAAAATTACATTCGAAAATTAGCACATTCTAGAAAGTGTGCCAACTTTTGGGAGCCATAACTTTTGATCTGGGACTCTGTTTTTCGAACTGTTTCAACCGTTGGAAAGGTCTTAAAGTCAAGAATATGCTCAAAATATTCAATGCCAATTTTGGTGAGTTTTGGGGCTATTTTACGACTGTTTAGTGCCTCAAATCTAACCTAGAAGGTTTTCAGGTGCAATTCTAGGAGACTAAAACTACAATATCTTCTAAACTGAGAATGTTCTCGGCCTTATTCTTTCTCCAATGTTCTTAGTTTTCCATTATAAATCCTCCCATATAGAATTTGTCCCAAAATACCTTCAAATTCAAATACCTACTAAAAATAGCAGCTGAACAAAAAAAATAGAAAAACAAAACTGAATGTTGGGAATTGCATTATGACGAAAAGGGTATCCAGAAATGCAAAAACATCTAAGAACTACCAACATGAAATGAAAATCTATTTTTTCAGGTGATGAAGGATTGTCCATACACTATTGGATGCTCCGGCATGAATCTAGGACACTAATTTTGCATAATGTTTCACATTTACCGATGTGTGTCCTAGGTAAGTGACCTAGGATCCATTCACCCTAGGGTGAATGGGTCCTCACTTATACCTAGGAACCCCCTTTGGAATATGTTTTTGGTGGTATTTTAATGACTTGAAATCTATAATTCAATGTTGGCTTGTGATATTTGAATTTTTGGAATTAATCTTAAGATACATATAAATACAAGGTCATTTGACTAAGTTCATCCTAGAGTTTTTATGAAAGAATCCTAATAGAAAACTTATGATCAAGAGAGAATTCAAGAGAAATTTCTAAGGAATTCAAGGGAAGATTTGAAGAAGATTATTACAACAATCAAGACTCATTTATCATGTCAAATATTCATTGCATCATGCATTTTATTTGAGCTCATATGTTGATGTAGTATTCAAGATCAATTCAAGCATATTCAAGGTATTATCTCTAATCAAGCTTCATGATCAAGATCTACATTCATTGAGACCACTTCATGCAAGTTTGTATATTTGTACTCCAAGGTTTGAACTAAGGTTTGGTGAGTTGTTACATAGATTTCTTCATTCATCATTCCTTCATGCTTTTCTATTTCATTTCAAGGTTTAATAACCAAAATGTGGTTTGACCAAGGAAAAACCCCATCACCTAAAAAATAACATTTTTCTCTCTTTGATGTGTGATTATAGATTTTAGGTTGAAGATCATTTGAAGAGAAAAATTGAAGAAAGTTGCAAAGTTTTCAAAGTTGCAAGAAAAGTTGTCAAATCATGAAAGCTCTTCTATAGGATTTATTTCTATAGTTCCAACAGTGAACAACTAGAATTTGGGAGTGCAAACTGAGCAGAAGAGAACCCAAAAAGCATTATCTAGGAGCCCTAGCCAGGACCCATTCACCATAGGACAAATGAGCCCTTAGTGAGGTCTGAAAAAGAATCTTTGGTGACAGTTACACATTATTCTCACCTTTTCAAATCTGCATTTTGATAGTTAGTCCTATTAGTTTTCAGATCTATCTTCTATATCATGCATGTTGAATGAAACTATGGAAATAGGTGCATCATATTCAACTCATTTTGATAACACCCTTTTTTCATATAGATCATTTTGGTGAATCTGACCTTTTGAACCTGATTTTGATCATTGCATTTTCTAATTTTGGATTCATTTTTTATCCTAGATTTAGATCTTGAATTCATTTGCATATCTTTGCATTGAATTAGGTCTCATTTAGGGTGTCTTGTCATATAGTTCATTTAATGGTTTAATATTACATATTTTGCATATCATTCTATATAGAATTCATTTGCATTTGAAAATTGAAACAAAAATTGCATATCAAACTAGCTCTTATAGGTCACATTTTGTCATAATTTGCACTTGCATTCCACATTGAATACATAGAAAATTGAAACTAAAACTTGTTGTAACAAACTAGAATCTGAATACCACTGAAAACACTCAAAAATCTATAAAAATTTGTTTCAAAACCCTCATCTAGGACCCATTCACCCTAGTGTGAATGAGTCCCTGATTAGGTCACATTTTGATTTTTTGGGCATTAAAATATTCATTTCTACATTTTTGTTTGTTGCTTTCATATTTTGGTTATTTTTTACATAATTTCTATTTCATCAATTTTATCATATCTAGCTTAATTTAATAAAGTTAGTGCCTTGTGTGATTTTAAAATTGCATTTACAAGACTTCATTTTTAGATTTTTGCATAGTTTAATCAGAAAATTACCTTGTTTAGAATCTAAAAATTACATTTACACAGTGCATTCTACATCATTGCATTGCATTTTACCCTCTTTTCATTTTGGGTTGGCATTGAGTTTGTAAAACTTGTATGAGCTTTACAACTTGGTTTCCTATTAGCAATATTGTTTTGAGACATAGTTTGAGACTCTTGTCATCTCACGATATACCATTGTAGTGGATCTTTGGTTTTCTAGCTCTCTTTCTCATAGTGTTGATAATCAACCCTCTATAAATCATAGCATGCATACCTCATTTCCAATGACTTCCTTACCTACAACCAATGTGCATGATATTGTTCATATCCCACAAGAAAACATAAAAAGAATGGATGAAGGCATAGAAACATTACAAGACTTTGTGCTTGCTAAAAACATGGACACTAGTATCATTTCTACTTTACAAAATCTAAGGGAAATGCTTAAAACTGAACACAAAATACAAATTTTTTGAAGCCTTAGTTGCTTCCTTCATGAAAACCTAAAAAATAAAAAGAATGATACCATACATGCCTTGTTCAACTTTTTTGAAGCTAAACCTCATAAGAAATCAACCAAAATACCCCTTGATATTGCTTTTTGACAAAATGACATAATCAAACATGCACCTGATGGTTCTATTTACATAGTTGGAAGAATCAATGACAAGCCTACTAATGGGATATTAATTGATCCCATCTGTGTACAGAACATGATCACTAAAGAATTTATATTTTTGTATGAACTTTATCAATACACATATGAAAGACCAAAAGCATGGATTAAAATGAATAATGGTTTTTCTTACCTTACAATTGGCTCAATAAGTCTCCCTCTAAAAGTTGAACTGAAAACATTAAATGTCTCAGTCACCATCATCCTATCTTTGGACCAATTTCATGTGAAGTTAGGATATCCATGGATTCACTCCATGAATGTCATCTCATTGGTTGTGCATAAATTTTTAAACTTTCCCTTTGGCATTGAGATATTTATTGTCTATCATAGTGGATTTAATCTTGTGTCTTCTCATGGGAACTTTTCATTGGATTTCTTTTGGCCTAATCCTATTGAACCTATTAGACCTCGTTAGAACTACTTTTTCAAAGCATATCAAAATTTTAAGGTGAAGCACATAGAAAAATTATCCCTTAGAAATATGCCTCAACCCATGATTGAGCCACCCATCCTTGACAAAACTATGATTTAACTAAAATCCTTTCAAAATATCCAAGAGCAACCTATTATAAATCCTCCTACCATCTCCTACAAGAGACCGTGAGATAATCAAAACAATTTCATTGTGCCTCCTAAAATCAAACAAGTTTACAAAGCTAAAGAGAAAGTAGTTGAGCAAGCTCCCTTGGTTCCTTCTATTCCTTCCTTAAGGGAAGAAATGAATCCTATGGTTGACAAACCTGCTCCTACACAATCATAAATCAACAATAGATTACGAAGAAACCAAAATGGTAGAGAGCGTAGGCATAGACATCATGCTACTGCTTATGTGTTACAAACTAGAGAAGAAAAGAGCAACATAGAAAATCAAAATCCAAATTTATCTCCTACAAGGCATGATGTCTCTTCAGCCTCGCTACAATGTAAACATGAAAAAACTTCTATGGATATTGTCATTCAACCTTCCATTGTGATAATTTAGATGATGACATTGACATTGCAAAGATTGATGAATAGGTGCATAATGAGTTGAATTCATTGTTCTTCTCTTCCATGAGCTTAAATTATGATTCTGCTAAAAATATTATTGAACTTGGTGCTTTTCCTATTTTGAAACTCTCCATTGTCCCTTTGGCTAGTTGTTTGGCTTTTGTATATACTGATCAAGATTGGGATGCAGACAACTTGCTATAGGTTAACTCACATGTGCCTTACTATTATTTTGCATTTTTTTCATTTTTCATGTTTCTTTATGTGATTACATGTGCATAGTGTGATCCCCTATACTGTCTCATTTGATGTATCTCTCTTTTTTTGTATTCCTCTATATGTATCTACATTCCTCTATATGTCATAAAAATTTTATCTTTTTTTTTCTTGTCTTGTGTTTTCCTTTTGGGGATGATGCAAGGCGTAGAGACATTTAGGTCTCTTCCATTTTGAACCAAAAGGGTTTTTCTTTTTTTTCTCTCTATGTCATTTTTCTAGTTCTATGAGTATTTGGGGAATGATGACATTTTTTGATCTCTATAACAACATTATAGCCAAGATATACTAACCTCGAACCAACAGATCCTTTATGTATTTTGGGGGTAAACTCTCCTTTCTTTCTATGACGAGATTCATTTTAGAAATATATGACTTGGCATAGGGATTTTTGAGTAATATCTCATGTCTTAGGATTGAACAATGGCTACTTTAAAGAAATTTCTCACAACAATGGTGTTAGCAACCGCTTTAAAGTGGGGGCATACATTTATAATATCTT
>VDFB02049217.1:81556296-81635810 GCA_007258455.2 Sequoia sempervirens | reverse complement strand
ATTACAATACAATATGAACTCCAATAAGATTGAAATAAATTGGTGACACTTTAATATAAGGATATTTTTTATTATGCAATACATTTTAATTAAACAACAAGAATTTATTAAAGTTGCAATCATCAAAACTAGAGAGTATCCAAGATTATTTGAGACTAATAAAAAACTAAGAAGGTTTCTCTTTAATGATAAAACTAAAATTTTAATTGGGAATAATTTTTGGTAGGTGAGTAAGGATTGTAAATCCCAATTAATCAATTAAATAAGGTGCAAGTATAGCCAAGTGAATATTTTAAACGAAGTAAAATAACATCATAAAAAAGGAATGGGAGACAAGTTTTGATGGTATTCATTTTATTTGACCACAAAAATACCTTATTCAAGACCATTATCATGACCACCACTCAAAGAAAATATAATTTCAAGAGTATAAGAATCCATTATAGGAGAAAATGGATTCAAGCATGGTGGCTAGCCTAGTTTACTTAGGCAACAAAAAATATCTATAATGCATCATTGTAGTAGAATGAGATAAAAAAGTGTATGATTATCAATCTATGGAATAAATCTATAAGCCCTAAGGAAATTGATGAATTGAATAAATAAATAACCTATAGTATGGCAACCAAAAAATTAAGTTCCTTGGCATTTTTTGTACACCCCTATTCTTAATTGTACTATTCTCTTTCTTTTTTTTCTTCATCCCCTTTTCCTCTCTAAGATTCATAAATTTAACCTTCCTCAAGAAAATTGTGGATCCAAAAAAATCTAAGTATCAAGGCAAACATATCCTGATTATAAAGGTGCACAAAAATTTGAAAGCACATGTAGCCTCATAGTGGACACAATGTTGTAAGTTGTTTAACCATTACTATTAACAAATTGATTTCTCTTTGACTTCCTATTTTTAATTTTTCCTTTCACAGGGTCAATGGAGCCGAGTATTATTTACTCCTTTATTTTAATAGTTGGTAATTATGATTATGTTATATATTTTCTCTGTTGTATTATTTAAAATAAATTTAATAATAACTATTACCTATGGTTGGTTAGGGATTCCAATCATGTTTACTATTGAAATCCCAATAGGCCACATTTGGATACAAATTGTGACTTAAAATTGAATAAATGAGCATGATCCTAATGTTTTGATTAATAGGAAAAAAGGTTTTGAAGGGACCCAAAACCCTTTACATCAAAATTTTCCTAGAACTATAGAATAGGAAGATAAAATAATAGCCAAAAAATAGCTAACCAAAATACTCGATAAAAAGACACAAAGAAACTATCTTAGACTTTTTAAGGTTTTGGAAACCTCCATTTCCTTGTTATAATGAAGATTAACAATGGATATTAACTCTTACTTTTCTTCCTCAAACAATTTCTTCATACTGTCCCTTGTTCTAGCACTCGGGCCCTTATCGTCTTCTCTCCTTGGTTTCTTCCCTTTGTCCTTGATGGGAGGATCCTTCATCTAATGCTTAGAAATTTGATCCTCCTTAAGAGTGTATAACTTCTTCAAAATAACCTTCAAATATTATGCACTGTTCTTAATAGACGTGCCTAATGTACAATTTTTTTTCAATATCCTTGTCAAGTTCAACCACCTTACTATCCAAACCTTGAAATTGGTTCTCACAGTCCATTTTAAAGTCCAATATGAGCTCTCCAAATCCATAATTATTTCAATAATTAAATCAAAGGATGACCCCTTGGGAAGATTTTCAAGATTTTCCTTAAGACCTCTGATCTAAATGTTTACTTTGTTGAACTCAATGGTCACCTATTTAGCAAACTTGAAATTTCAAGTAGCACCATTTCTCACCATATCTAATAGGTCCATAATTTTAGGGTCTTCATCATCAAGGTATGTGAAATCATCAAAAATGGGTACTTGATCTTACCCAATTTAATACCCATAAACTTAGCTGGAACATGAAAAAAATTCATTTTACCTTTGTCCATGGTTGCTATCTATTGAAAGGTCAAAGGTTGTAGAGAGACAACCTCCACATTCACCGTAGGACCACCAACACTCACAACCCTGTCTAGGTAAATCACCTTTTGGGGGATAGATGAAAATATTCATCGTCACTAGTTTCAAACCCATGAGACCATGTACATTGGGGTTCCTTAGTATGCTTCTTGGGCATCTTCATAGAGGTCTTATTCTTGCCACCATTCTTCCTTTTATGAGGTAGTGAATCTAAAGGAGAAGAGGATGATACATCGATAGCTTTAAACTTGTCCTCTTCTTCCAAATTCTAATTAGCATCCCCACCATCATCCATTCCAAAATTCATGGCAGAGTAGTCAATAACCTTCAGTTGGTCCACAACAAAAAACTCTTTTCCCTTAACCAATTTAGCTAGGGAATTTACTTTAACATATTCCATAATAAGTAAAATGAACCCCTCATGGAGGATGAGGAAAAGAATATTGTGGGAGTAAATGGTGACTCCCCAACACCCCCAAGAATTGTTGCGACCAAAACAACTTCCACAAGAGAGAGAATGGAAAGAAGGTTTGCTTCACAATGCAAATTGATTAATGGTTGAATATGATTGATTGATTGCATTTTCATTGTAAATGGGTACCTAACATGGCCTAGTAGCCGGGACCCATAGTCATAGTCTTTGCATAGTGTGCATAATAATCTTCTCCCTAAGTTGCACTTAAGGGGGGGTGTTGGTGTGAATAATTGTCTTGTACCTAGCTGATTCACTCACTAGGTAATTAGGGGACATGTTCACATGTTAAGTTTACTTAGGAAAAAGATTCTTTCTAGAAGTCTTAGTTGGATTATCTAGAACTTATCTTATCTAGATAGTAATGCATCATTTCCTAGGTGATTAGTTTGTTAGTTGACAAATGTCATATCTTTAGATGGGCATAAATTGATGCCTCCATAGAATAAAAATGAAAAAATGCGAAAGAAACTAAAATATTATGATGGAAATGGTTGAGGAATGTGAAGTGAAACTCTAGAATGATAGTGAACTGGCCTTCTAATGTAACATACCTTATGATTACCTCTAAAAATTAAGCCCAAATAGGCTTGATTGACAGATGGTCATAGCCGCAAGAGGATAGTTTAACAATTTTTCTTTCTCCTTGCATTTAAATAATTGCTTCATTGCATCATCATTGCTCTTCCTCTCTTTAAAGAACTTCCTCCCCTATAAGCTCAAACCAATGATGTGAGCTATAAACTCCTTTGTAATGGGGAAGACGACAACATTAATGTTCAAGGTTTTGTTGTGCCAACTTAGTAAAAAAATTAGAGTCTTCATGGTCGAAGCCATGAAGCCTATCCATATAAGGTGTTAATCCTCCTTCTTCCAAGATTCTCTAGAAATTTGGCCTATTCCTCGATTTGTCACAACAAAAGCGATCCACACACCATTTCCTCCTTGAAATCACCTCTCTAAAACCAAAAATTCTTGTCACTCTACCTTACAATCAAGAGTTTTTTATATTTGAGAAATTTATTGCGAATGAACACTAAATGTTGAACACCTAGAATACTAAGAGGGGGGTGAATCAATATTATTTGAAACCAATTAAAAATTTAATCATTCATTCCACATACCATATTTAATTTTCAATAAGAAATGAAATCATGAAATCAACCATCAACATCACATAACACAAGAACACCAAATTTTCATGTGGAAAACCCAAAAAGGGAAAACCATGGTGAGGGTTAGCTCACAATATATTATAACCGATAATAAGATATTAAAGAAGTGCTCACTATAGGTGGACTCATTGTCCTAGTTGACTCACTACCCACAAAAGGAAGAAAAGATAAATGAAAGGGGTGACTCACTACCAAATTGAACTATTACAATTGCATCTACAATATGCATGAATTAAAGTTCAATTGAGGCTCAATAGAAAGACTTTATACACTTCATATTGATCTATTCTAACACTCTGCTTTGCTCTACATTCATATCACATTCACACAATTCACATCAATAATACATATATGTTTTCTATCCACTTGTATAATTCACCTCAACACAAAAAATGAACACATATATATATATATCCATCTCAACCTCAAAGAACCATTAGGCCAGCCTAATTAGATGTATCATGTAAATATAACTTTTCAGCTCAACATAGACATGACATGTCTTAATTAAAACTTGTAACACATAAAATATTTTGGGGGTGGACCTATAATAGCATCCTTATAATAGATCAATACTTTTGAAAACTCCACAATAGCCCGAAGCTACTAGGTCAACACCAGTAATGACCCAACTTAAAAATTCACCAACTGTTCAACCACAAATAGACATGAAATCCTCCAAACTTCATGCCACTTATAAATAAGATACACTTGGCACCTGTAAATGCTTTCATAAATCCACAAGACCAAATACCAATCTATGGTAAAGTGAGGATTCACCAAAACATACATTCTGTATTGGTAATCACTATCACTACAAAACTTGATATACTGTCATTCATAACTTTTTTCCTAGATACCAAAGTAATGTGAAAATCTATATTTCTAAGTCTATTCTAATATCCAACAAAATTGCATAAAAACTGAAGATATATATTCTTCAAGATGGACTATAACAACCCCATTGTTCTACTCAATAAAATTTCCAATGTTTTCACCTCAAATGAATAATTATGATACTAAGACATAGCAATACAAAATTCTCTTTCCATAATGTAAATTACATGCACATTTGAATTAACACCATTACCAAACTTCCATTGCATTCCATTGTAATTTCAAAAATATTTCCATAACATTGATTTTATATTGAATAAACTCAAGTTTATCATTCAAGGTTACATCCTTCCATATAAATAGGTATATGATGCATACATAGCTCTTCTAAGCTTCATCTAGCAATATATATACAACTAGTTTGATGTTTCTGCAATGGTGCATACATTCTAGATGTCTTTACTCCCTAGTTCATACACTCCAGTTGTCCCCAATGCTGGTACAAACATCCGAAAACCTTGGCTGCGATCTAATGAGGAGAAGCATCACTCAAGTGCTTTTCTGCCAACCACAGACTCAAATGAGGTCCCCTACACATCTGCCACATATGACATGACATACCTACCCTTTGATGAAGAGATTGGTTAGTAAACCTCATAACAATATCCTATCTTAGCTTAGTGTTGTGTCCTACAAACTAGAACCAAATCATATGGTCGTTTCCCCTACAAGTATGAAAATCCTAAACTAGAATGCATAAAAGGAACATAGTGAACTGACAGTGTAAACAATGGCTACTTACACTACTTTGGCCAAAGTATTCTCACCTAGTACTTCGAGTTACAATCTTCCTATTCACATACACTTCTATAGCTCAGTTTGGATTTTGACCGTTCATATATTATTCTTAGGTAATTTCCTTCCATAAGTAATCCCTAACCTTAGAAATAGCCTA
Organism: Sequoia sempervirens; assembly: GCA_007258455.2. Lineage (NCBI taxonomy): Eukaryota > Viridiplantae > Streptophyta > Pinopsida > Cupressales > Cupressaceae > Sequoia > Sequoia sempervirens. The sequence continues at coordinate 81,630,375 of VDFB02049217.1, read as the reverse complement.
TTCCCCTTTTACTAAAATACTATAGTATTTCAACTAATAAAGCCTAAGCACTAGTTACCCCTTCAATGGATATTCCTATCCTACGTATATCATATGAGCTTTTCTATTCTACACATTAACTTTGTATAAACAAGCTATCTGTTTCAAAAGACAACCTAGTCCCAAGTATAACTTTATAATCTTATGTATAGCCACATAAGCTTCATCTACTCATAGATTAAATATTCATAAGTAACTAACTCTATTCAATAGTATATCACATTAATAAGTGATTAACATCAAGAATATATCCATATCAATGAATGACCTCAATCGAAGAATAATCATATCAATAGATGATTCCATTCGAGAGCATAATCTCCTTAATTAAAAGGGTTTGAACAAAGGTCTACTCTTGTAAACACTATAACTCCATATTAAGAGTGTAATGCCACTAATTAAGTAGCAGTTGTAACTCACTAGGTAATTCCCACCTACGTTTTCAATCATATAGTATCTGGGTGATCCAACAATAATGGGTTACACTTTTTGGCTTGACATTGAAATCAACATTTTTCACCAGATCTTCACTTTCTTACACCTATAGTAGCTAAACCATTAATAATTTGAAGATGAATCAAACTAGTGATTTGTGAGATTTTTTGTGTAGATTTTAATTATATTTAAAAAAATAAAAATAAAAATTGTGAATCCTTTTATGTAATTTTTAATAACTTATTTTTTCTACTAAACAAGATTTTTTAAAAGTGATGTTTCCTTCAGACTGCATAACTTTTTTTTTATAGAAAGAATACAATTCTAATTTTTAAAACACATATTTTTCACACAAATATCTAGTGCATGGATATTTTTCATAATTTTTTGTTACATATTTTTTTAATTAATTTTCCAAGTCGAAGTAATTATAATTTGGACAGAGGTGTACTTCAATTCACATAACTTTTTTTGTATGCATTTGAATTAATTTATTCTTTTTTTGTTGGAATAAGGACATCAATACCCAGTGCACATGTATTTTTTATAATTTTTTTCTTTATTTTCCTATTTTTTCATATGTGTGAAACAAAGAACTTGATGTTCATTGAAAAACCTACATTTACAAGAAATAAAAAATAAATATAATAATCAAATTAAATATTTTTAAAATTATAATTTTTGGGAAGCTTATATTAAGGGCTGCATACTTACAAAACATAAATTTTAAATGATTTCATTTGATTGGCCAAAAGGCAAATCAAAATTGGTTTTTTATCAGCATTTTGATAGGTGTAGAGGAGACACCATTATAGGTATATTTTAAAACTAATAGAGTTCTATCCAAGGGGTTTTTATCTAAGGGGGTTTGATCAAACCCTTTTTAATTAAAATCATTTAAATGGAACCTTTAAAGTCTTAAATCATTATATTTTCAAAAAATATGTGATTTCAAGAAAAAATAGGATGTCCCAGAAAGTGTAACCCATTATTATGGCGACACCCATCTCATAAACTCAAGTGTTTTAGCTAAATTACAAAGGTGATTTTTAATATTGATACATCATAATCTTAGGATAAAGTCATCAACCAATGACTAATCTGATTATTTAGGCTAATCTAAGCTTATATGTTCTAACCAAGACCAAATTCTCAAACCTAACCAAGTAGGTTATTCCCAACCTATAGGTTTCAATGAGTTGTCTAGTACATAACCCAACCCAAGCTTCAATTCTTAAATGAAATAAACTTCTTGACCAAAATAGGTTATTCTGAACCTAAGGTTTCATTTAGTGAAAAGTAATGAGCAAGTGATTATACAAGTTTAGATTATTGATGTGGTTTGCATGACTTCACATCCTACCATATCTTTCATACCATCACTATGGATATCTAGATAAACCTTATAATCCCCAAGGATTTATAGCATAATTAGATAATAGTGCCAACTCCCTTCATGACATTGACATATCTCATATTATACATGTAGTTTAAACTATCTATGTATAGATCATCAATAACTACCTCCCGTATAGGATAATTAGGAGTAATAAGAAACTTACTTTAAGCTAATCCTATTTAATCATTCTTGGTATATAATAATAATGATAAACAAGCACTCCTATTATGGAGTATATACAAAAACTTTTGTAGAAAATCATAAACAATTTCTATTCCTTTACATAAGCATATACTATGATTCACTATTGCAAGCATTTTTAAGCAATTCAAATCAAAGCAGTCAAATTCATTCTTTTGTAATAAAAGACAAATAAAAGAATATTAGATCCTCATGCATGTAATATGCTTGATCCAATTAACTAACTTGATGCACAACCTTCCTATAACAGCTTCCTAGCTTCACTTTATCAACCCAAAGCAAACCTTTAACTCAAAATAATGCAACACTATCACAAAGTAATTCTCAACTCTCTCAAAATATCTCTCAGCTCTTATAGAATAATGCAATAGAATATATTTTTAGAATAAGTTTGAAGAATAGAAGGTGAGTCCAAATGAGAGCACTAACCTTTCTATTTATATAGAAAAGGGAGACTTTGTAGCCTACAAAAAGGGCATGCAAAATGAAAACAATATCCATGCAAGTTGAATCACTTCACTTAGCTAAAATGTGGTAGTAAACTAAACACAAACTCAATACAAGAAGCTATAGGTTGACCCATCTAATTGACAACAGCTAGAGACTTATTCAATTGTGCTCATGTTAAAATGATGACAGTCGAATTGCATCAAATATGGACTTCTATAGCAAATAGAACTTCATTTTATGGTGCCAAGTATGCAATGATTCTCCTATTTTTTTGACATGGATTTACTTTTTGAATCAGTCTTCATTCTATAGGAAACACTCATCTATGTTGACTTAGTCATAGATTTATTGAGAAAAACAACATAAATGAGTCATTTTTCCAAGATGGTGTATTTATTTGATGTGTTGACCAATTCACATCTTGTTGTAGATGTTTCCTATTCTCATGAATTTCACTCTATTTTGTAGTTGATATCTATTTCATCACTTTATTTAAAAGCATTCAATGTTGAGTAATTTGCAATTTACTAATGTAAAGTTGTCATTCCATAGTATCAACTATGTTTTAATTTCCATATTGACTTAAGGGCTACATATTTCTTTTGCATATGGTTTGAACTTTATCCATTATTAACATATGTATTATTCGGCCCCTAAATGCTTTGCATATCTCATAGACAAATCAACCTAATTACCTTCTATACTCATGCACTGGTATCTATTATAATTTACCATTGCATTGAAAATGGCAGATTTCAATGTTGTACGTTGAAATGAACTCCACCTATGTGCCTCTATAAGCATTGAATTTGCATTTGACTTATTATCCACTTGGTATGACACATGGTAGTTTTTCTTTATTATCCTTCACACGCACCATTCACTATGATGTTTTGATTCCATACATTATGCGTTGCAAGTAATGCACTAAGGGCATGGCTTACACTTTCTACTTATGTTCCTCCTCCTACCATGAATCCAAAATTATATATATATATATACATATATATATATATACATACATACATATATATATATACATACATACATACATACATACATACATACATACATACATACATACATATATATATATACATATATATACATATATATATACATACATACATATATATATATACATACATACATACATACATACATACATACATACATACATACATACATACATACATACATACATATATATATATATATATATTTGTTTTAGAAATACACACAAACATATATATATATATATATACATTTAACATATCATTTATATATACATGTATATGTATTTACAAAATATATATCTACAATAATAAGTTTACTAACTCATCCTTATTGCTCATAGTGTATTTCATTCTCATTCAATTGATATACAAGAAGAGCATATATTTATTGACAACTAGACTTGAAGAATGTATCAATCAAATACAAATACATGTATCCTCATTATCACTTTCATAATAATGCACATGTATATACATACTCATATATATTATATAGCAATATGATAGTCAAGTAATCCATTCTATATCAAATTATTATGGCCATGTGATTGTATTCACAATAGCATCATATTAACCATTTATATACATATATGCATATCTATACATATGTCATCATACTTGTATGGAAATACCATTATCAAACGTAAATGTATGTAGACATATGCATATATATGCATCTATGCATATATGCATATATCCCAAATAATCATTCAACCATACAATCAAGCATAGTGTTATGCCTTGCATAACCATCCCATTTTATTTTGGAACAAAATGGGTCCCCCTTTTCTTTTGGTTTCCTTGCCTCTGTTATTTGCTTTGCTTTTGGGGGTTCTTCTGTTTCTCCATGTTTTATCTTTCATTCTGTCTGATCTGATTTTAGTCCTGTTTCAGTTTGAGTTGATTTTCTTCTGGCTAAGAACTCAGTGAAATAATTATAAGCAATGGTGGATTTATTATAATATGTCTTATTTGCTTTTGAGTGCTAATGTAGGCCTTTCTTTGCAGGATTAAATCATACGCAGGATGATATTTGCCAAGGGAACTCAGTTGGAAAGAATTCTTCAATCTAGTTGGTCATAAATTGTTCTAAGGAGAAATTCAGCAAGACTTTGTAGTTGTCTCACTAACTGGCATTGCGTTCTATTCATTTGGGGTTCATAGGTCGCCCAAACATCCCACTCACTGTGACTTTTTTTTGTGCCTTGCCGATCAAAGGAGCCCTCACCGTTAGCTCTTGCCACTCGATGAAAGGTCTCACTGAAGAGGCAGGGTCTTGGCGATAGGGGTGACATCGGCATAGTAGTTTAGGCTCACAAAAAGGTCTCAGCAAAGGAGGAAAGGTTTCACCTACTGAGGGAAGTCTCAGTGGCATGAAGGAAACTCACCAAGAGAAAGGTGGCTTTAGCAAGATGTTTCACCGATGGGGTGAACTCTTGCCGAAGTAAAGCGGTATCGGTGAAATGGAGTGGCTTCGGCAAGAGGTCTTGCCGATGGAGATTGCTCAGCAAAAGGAAATGAGTTTGACAAAAGCTCTCACCAATGATCCCTAGTTTGGGCGATAGAGGCATGGTCACGATGAAGGACGAAGGCGTCGACGAGAGGTCTCCCTGACCACGGAAAGTCATGCCGACATGAAGGGAGGTCCCACTAAAGGAAATTGAGCTTGGAAAATGATTTTTCCTTCACCCTAAGGTCTAGGCAACTATGGAGAGTCTCACCAAAATAGAATGGGCTCAGGGAGAAAACAAAAGGATCACTATGGTGTCTCCCCAACCATGGAATGTCCTACCGATAGAAAGGGAACCCCACCAAAAGAAATGGAGCTCAGCAAAGGATCATGCCTTTGCCAAAAGGTCTTGGCGAAGAAAGAAAGTCAAACTAAAGTAAAGAGGACTCGGGCTTGGGGGAGTAAGGATGGACTTGGGAAGATGTCTTCCCGAGTACATTGGTCTTGCCGATAACAAAGACAAGCTTAGTAAGAAAAGAGGAGTTCAGGGTAAGATCTCCCTGACATGAGAATGGGCCCACTGGGAGATAAAGAAGACTTTTCCATGAGGTCACAACGACAAGCGATAGTCTCCCCGACATGAAAAATGTGATCGCTGAAGGATCCTAAGGTTCACTATGATGTCCCACCGACTGGTGACTATCTTGCCAATGGTTTTCATGAGCTTGGTATAACTTCTGCAGCTTGTTGAAAGGTCTCACCGATTGCCACATGTTGTGCCAATAACTTTTAAGAGGAAAATCACATTGGGGAGACATGATTAGTGTCTCATCGACATGTGATTTAAGACGGACCACTTTTGACTGCCTAACAATCTGGCGTGGAGTATGTCTGACCAATCCCGTGAGGGAAGACCAACAGAATGCAAGAAAAATGGATACCTTCTGATATCCAAAGGTAATGGATCAACTTAGGTGAAATGTTCAAATCTATAAGGAGGCCCGATGATGCTTCCAGAGGATGGTTAATGAGCAGAGAAGTCAAAAACATGAATGAGAACATGAAGGAGGCTGAAGAAAAGAAGAAGTAGCCATGACTCATAGGGACAGCTGTGGCGACCATTGGTAGAGGTAGATTAGTATTAATGGTGATATTCTAGAGCATTCAAGGTGACCCTGGTGGAGTTCAAAGACATACACGAAGATAGAGGAGTTAATGCTATGGCTGTGAAAGATCTATAGATCTTTCCCAGAACTATCTTTCATCAACATGGGTAGTGGGGTTTCACATTGAATGCAGCTTTGACTCTCTTCAAAAAGATCTGAGAGTCAACTCTCCTGGAAGCAGATATTTTGTAAACCCTAATGTAGGGGGACAATGCGTTCTTTTGGTACATTCTATATATATATGCCATTTTGGCCTCTTTATAAAGGTTAGACAGTTAGAGGTAGAGGGAACCAAGAGAGAAAGTAGAAGATATAGTGTTAGAATAGATAGTCAGAAGAAAATCTAGGAGTTAGTCAGTTAACAAAAGGAGATAGAGTTGCATCTTGATTCTTAGTAATGAGAGCTTATTTTTTCTTCTTGTCTAGTACTAAGATTCAGTATTGGCTGTAATGTATTTTCCAAGTTCTCTTAGTGTAGTTGGAAACAATTTGGAATCACAGATTCTCTGTACACTGGTGATTGTGCCAGCTTTGTAAATATCACTTATCTATTTCACTAACAATAGAAGCAATTAGAGTTTAATCTACTTCATATTGTGTTCCTGGGTGATATTTGCTTTAAGTTAATCATTTGATTTGAGAATCTTTCAAGGATTGAAATCTTATTTTATGTTTTTTTTTAAATGATAACTGTTACCCAATTTTCACCTACGGGCTCAATTGGGCAAGGCAATCTATGTTTCAAGTGTTCTTGAAGGCCAAATGGGACATTTTAATCAAGAGTTTGATCATGCACCTAAGGATATTTCACAAGGGAGGTCTATTGGAAAGTATCACTCAGTCAGATTCGGCATAAACTCATCAGAGAGGAAACTTGGCAAGACCCTCCTATTGTCTTGCCAATAGGCAGTGTGTTCTTTGTGTTTGAATACACTAGTCACTAGGACATTCAGGTTGCTAGGAGTTTTTATGTATCTCTCCACTAGAAGGAAGTCACACCGATAGTTATTCAGAGGGCTGCCATCAGGGAGAGGGTTTCACATTCGTTGTGATGTCTCAGTGACTATTGGTAGTCTCGCTGAAGCGGCCGACATCAGAGTGAAGTCTCACCAAAAGCAACAGGAAGTCTTGGCAACTAATGAAGGGTCTCACCAATAGCGAGTTCGCCGAAGGGTTTTGTCTTCGGCATAATGTCTTGGTGAAGGAAGCTAGTCTCCTCGAAATGGCCTAAACTCCCTGAAAGATTTTGATCTCACTGGGAGGTCTTGCCGACTAAAGGAAGTTACACCAAAGAGAAGTGTCATAGGGTGGATGCCTTCGGTGTAACTGGGTGGCTTCAGTATAACATCTTGCTGAAAGGCTAATGTCTCGGTGAAAGGAGATTCCATTGACAAGAGGTCTCACCAATGGGCCAAGGTCTCGTTGAAGTTGTGCCATCGCTCTGACTCCTGCCGAAGCATGAGAGGTCTTGCCAATATGGGTAACAATGAAATGAACTAGCCAAGAGTTGAATCCTTCACCATGATATCTTGGCGATCAAATAATGTCTCACCGAAAAGAGGGGCCTTGCCCAAGGAAAGTCAAGTCGTCATGAGGTCCTGCCAATAGACAAAAGTTACACCGAAGGTTGTTCATAGGAAAGTCAAGTCAACATGATGTCTCGGCAACCGACAGGGATTACGCTGACAGTGTTTCACCGTGGAGTTCTCGGCATAAAGCTTTTCTTTGGTGAGATGTCTTCCCAAAATGATGGGGTATTGTTGACAATAAGATAGGCTTACCCAAAGTTTTAAAGCTTGGGGAGATCTCTTCCCGACTGGTGGGAGTCACAGTGAAAGACAAGGAAATCTCGACAAAAAGGAAAGGAGCTCATCGAAGGATTTGGCCTTCGGCATAAGGTCTCAGCGACCCGTGGATGTCCTACCGATCGAGGGGATGTCTTTGATGTAACATTTTGAGGTCATGGTGAGGTCTTGCTGACCCAGGAGGTCTCGTCAAAAGAAAGCTAAGCTCACCAAGACTTGAAGACTTCACGCTGAGGTCTCACCGAGATGGCAATGTCTCCCTGACCGAAGAGAAAGTAGCTCATCACCGAAAGGTAAGGAGCCCAGCGAGAGCTCTGGCTGACAAGCCAATGTCTCACCGACATCAAAGGTTCTTGCCAAGAGTCTTCCTAAAATGAAGAGTTCACCGAAGGAAAAGGAATTCTATAAGATGTCTCGGTGAATGAAGGTGGTCTCAACAACGAAAAGCGGGAATCAGCTTGACTAGAAGACCTCACTATGAAGTCTTCCTGACTCACCAGTGTCTTTCTGAAAGAAATGAAGAGCTCGGTAGAATGGAGTGTGTTCGGGGTGACATCAATCAACTCCTACTAAAGATAAAGGGCCTCGGGGTAACGTTTTGCCTTTGGTAAAACATCTCACCGACACTTGGGTGTCTTGCCAACTGAAGAGGAGCTCGAGGAGATGGAAAAATGAAAAGGAAAAGGAGACAAGAGGAAGCTCGGTGAGAGGTATCACTGACCAAAGAAGGATCCGACCGATACATAATGAGCCCAGGTAGAAGGATCTGACATCACTATGAGATCCTGCCGACTCGATAGTGTCTTGCCGATGTTCTGAGAGATGACAAAGCTGACTTCGGTATGACTTTGTGAGCTCGATAAGAGCTCTCATTGATAGTGTCATGTTATGTTGATAGCTTTAGAAGGGCATAATCCCATCAGTGAGACACTTTCAGTGTCTCACCAAGATGCGATTCTATAGGAGGAGTTTTTGACCACCCAAAGGAGCTACGTGGAGTTTTCTCGACCAATCAGAGAGATCTAAAAGCAAGCCACGGTAGTTTAAAGAACATCATCAGGATGAAAAGGAACGTGTATTTTTTCTGAGCTCAAGAGCATTCAAAGCACTTGACCGAAGAGGTTCAAGGTGGACACAATACCAGGAAGTGAATGCGGTGGTTGCAGAAAGATCTGAAGAAGGCTTCTCTAGGAATGTTTCTTCACTGACATAGGCAATAAGGACACGCAGGAATGCAACATTAACTACATCAAAATATCTAAGGGGTAGATGTTTCTGAGCCTTGATATTTTTTGTATGCCCTAAGGGGCCAACACATTTTGATATATAAGGCATTTTTTTCCTTTTTGTAAATAGTTTTGATTATACACTCTAAAGAGTTAGTGATTTTTATCAGTCCTTTCTCAAATAAATGTATGTTTTGTAACTCAACTAGAATTTGGAATATAACACAGAGTTTACCTTCGAAGCTAGTGTTCATGTTTGTAATACTCTCATTTCTGTATTTCTCTTTTGATTATGCAAGTTTTTGACTATGTTTTATTAGTCCACATTCATACCTCAGAGCCATGAAATTTATCTTTCCTTCCTAAGATGTGTATGTAGATTGAGCCTGTTAATAAGATTGATGCATAAGTCTGAAAGAAGTTGTGTTGAGTATGTGAAATAGTTGAAGTTAAGTTTCCTAGTGTATGTTCATCTTATTTTCATTTCATAATTGCTCATCAGTTGAGTGTATCACCTTAGAATTTAATCTTTATTTTGATGCATTCTCCTTCTCCCTTTCCCTTCAAAGAATCAGTAGTTTAGGTGATAACACAAAGGAAGTTTACCTTTTTTGGAGGTTGACCTCTGTGTGTAAGAAACCCACATCTTTAGAGGTCTTCCAATGTTACACTGAGGTGTTGAACATCAGTTTCAACAAGGGTGCAATTTCAGAAGATAACAGTTTTGGCATGCCCAGTGGGACAAAAATTAGATTGAACTGCTGGTTTGGTATGCAACTAGCAAGTCCTAGACTTTACAGAAGTCAATTGTGCATACATGGCGACTCCATAGAGAGAAATAATTTTAGAATCAACACCTTTTGCATTTTATGAGAAGAGTTCAGACAAGGAGCAGCTCAGGTCCTTTCGAATATTTGCAGCTGTCACCACCAAGAAGACAAGGCAGAGCAATAGAAAGGTGTGGAACAACAATTATCTATTCTTGAAGAACTCAATCCACTCCTCCATCTGTGGGATCACACATTGTTGTTCCGTCTTTGGTTTCTTTTAGAGTACCAACAAATCCTCCTCAGCCACCTCCAATGGCCACTCCAAGGAATCAACCCTTTGTTTCTTTTAATGGAGGGAGCCCATTGAATTTGGTATAGCACAATGACATTCCAATGGCAGCCTTGAAGAGTCTGCCAACTTTCACAGGAGAAGATCAAACTACCCCGATTGAACACATGAGAGATGTGGCTTCGTTATGCGGAGTCCATCACATAACCCAAGAGGATGTTGCAGTGAGATTACTAGCTACTTCACTGAAGGGAAGAGCTGTCCAATGGTATAAGAGCCTACCAGTCAGTTCAATTGCAACTTGGGACAAATTTGGAGACAAGTTGCATAAGCAATTTCAAGACAGGTCTGTTAGCTTGTCTCTATTGGAACAATTAACTACAATTAAGAGGGCTCCACAAGAACAGATGAATGATTTCAACTTCAGATTTCAAAGAACTTGGGATAGAATCCCTGCAATGGTGAGGCTGCCTCCAGAGTATGCATTTTTGTACTTTTTGAGGGCTCTGAACAATGATATAGCTGTCATGATACAGTCAATGGGAGGAGTGTCTTTGCCAGATGCTTTTGAAATAGCAATCAGAGCTAAGAACAGCTTAATACAAGCTGGTAAACTCACTCCTAGGCCTCCAATGCCTATATTTCCAGAGATTCATGCAAACATTCCTTTGCAAATACCTCCTTTCACACCTCTACTAGTTGTACCAATGTTGCTAGTTGTTGTTCCAGTTGTTGTAACACAAGAAAATGTTGCTTTTGGTTCTCCAAATGAGTTACAAGAAATCAAAAGTTATTGCATTCTTTTGGTAACAAGCTTGTAAGCTTAGAGAAGCAACAATCATATAGTAGCCCTTATTAGCAACAGAATCCAAGCCAACAACAAGCATATCAAGGTAATAGACAACAGTATCAAGGCAATTACTAAGGCTCAAGACAAAATGTTGCTACAAGTGTTGGATCTCAGTTGAGTTTATGGTTTGTCCTTGATGACAAAATCTCTTTGATGATCAGTCTTAGGATGGTTCTCTTTGCATACCATTGGTGTGTTGCACATGTTACAAGCCATTTGTTTACATTCTTTGAACTCACATTTTTGAAGGCATTACAGTTACCTTGGTTCTGACATCTCTTTTGTCTAATGGTTTTGGTTGTTTCTCATTCGGGCTTACACATATAGGCGTGAGAATCGTAGGGTCTCCCTGATCCATTTTGAAATTTCTATGTTGCCTATCGGCAAGACATTTCTGATGTCATGTCGATTGGATTTTTTTTCATACAGGCAGCTTTCAGTGTGACATTAAAGTGGTCTTGGTGACAAAGGAAAGGTCTATCGGTATAAGTATTTCTCACCGCTGAGAGGTCTTACCGAATGAGTCAGCTCTCACCGACTAATACATAAGGAGGTTCATCAGCGTAAGAAATCCCTATCGGCATGTTGTTTCATTGAGCGCTTTGTATCTTGGAGATTGTCACAAGAAATATTTTATCAGCAAAGGTTGTGGCTTTGATGAAATGTCATAGCGATTTCGTAGTGTCTTACTAAACATCACATCTGGTGTTTCACTTCGGCCAGACTTGGAGTATTCGGTTTAGTATCTCAGCGAATTCAAGTGTGTCTCACCGACCATATGCATATGGAGTCTTATCAGTAAAACTAATGGCTATCGATATAATGTCTTGGTGAGACCTTGTTGTCTTACCGATCAACAACAAATGGGTGCTTTTCGGTGAGAGATTTCATTCGATATAATATCTTGGTGAGGTTTTCTTGTCTTGCTGATTGACAACGTAAAGGTATGCATCTCAGTAAGAGTTGGGGTTTTCGGCGTAAGGTCTCAGCGAGTGACCTTCGTTCTTGCCGGTGGAGCATAATGGGGGATTTTGTCGATATTGAATTTGACTTATCTCAGTGACACACAAGTGGATGAAGTCTTTCGGAAAGACATGGTGTGCTCTACAGGAGGTCTCCCCAATGACGGTATGCTATAGTGACACTCATAAGATAGAAGGCTTGTTGGCAAGAAAAACCATGTGTCACAACGACCAATGTGTATCATGTGGACTTTCGGTGAAACATGGGGCAATCTACATAATGTCTCCCTAATAGCAGAATGTCATAGCTACAAACAGAGGGATGACTGACGGTGATAAAGTTTCTTTCAGCATAGGTATTGAATTGTCACGGCAACATGTTTGAGCTCAGGGATTTCAGAAAAACAAAGTGAATTCTCTATAGGGTTTTCCCGATAATGAAGGGTCACGGTGAAATAGAAGGAACCAAAGTATGTTTAATGATTGAATTGCCTTCGGCATAACTGCTGGATGTCTCAGCGACTATTTCACTATGAATAACAAAAAATCAAACATGGGGGAATGACTAACGATTTAATTGCCTTTCGCATAATGTTACATCAACAGAAATGAGAGTTTAGGGAAAAACCTCATGATTATTCTTTTTGGTTGGGTATGGAACCCTAGCCTGGCTGCCATCATGAGAATTTTAGTTTTTGTTGTTGCTGGCTGTAATGGCTTTATTAATGGTATATGGAAGTTTTATTTGGTACGTTTCTGGATGGAAGCTCGACAGTGGTTGATGGAGCCATGGGAGTTGCAGATTTGTCTGTGGTGGGCAGTTGTGCTTTTTAAGCAGTGAAATGATCACATACGTTTCAGTTTTGTTGAGGTCGGTTCTTAGCTGGGTGAAACAACTCTTGTATTGGAAAATCAATTTCACCTCAACTAATAATCTTGCTAGGGACAAGATGAAGTTTTCTTTTATAAATAGCTCTATTAAATTTAGTCTGAACATTCTCAGGTTGGTTGTTGAGCCGTTACTTCTGAAGACAGTTACTTTTCTAGCATTTAAATAAAAAAGATGTATAAATAGAAGCAGAAAACTATGTTTTCTGTTCGGTTGTTGTAATTCTAAGATTATCATTCCTTGGCTATATGAAAATGTATGGATAAACTCTATAATAAAATATGAATAACAAGATGTAGAGATATTGTAAATTTCTTCTCTATATAGTACTTTAGGGATTCAATTATTGAATCTTTAAGGTATTCTGTAGATGAAAAAATAGAGAAACATGTGCTTAACTAAAAATAGAGAAATCCTCTAATTTATTATTGTTGTTAAAATCATAATTTTAGGGGTTGGTACTCCTTGAGATAGATATCTCTAAATGAGGGGTTTGTGCTCCTTGAGTGGGTGCTCAAAAATTAGCCTATAAGGCATTGTGAACAGTTGTTCAAAAGATTAAGCCTAGAAGGCATTTTGGGAGTGGTTTTTATACCCCAGGAGGGTTTTCCACTCGGAAAATTTTGTCTCTTTGTTCTCCTATGTTCTCACTGCTTTATTGTGTTGTTGTTGTTTCAGTTCACTATTGAGATTATTACTTTTCTCAATTCTGTTTACAAATGATTACATTCAACTCATGAATGCATTAATCAGAGTAATATTGAGATCAAATCTGAGCTATGTTTTTGAATATTTGAAAATTGGTCAAATCTGTTAAGACATTGATTCATCCCCCCTCTTAGTGTCATTTTAACTCCAACAATTGGTATAAGAGTGTAGGGTCCTCCAATAGGTTTTAATCACCTTGGATTGATCTTGGTATTGGAGTTTGTTTAATGGCACATTCTCAAGACGGTGCCTCTATAACCAAAGCTCCATTATTTGATGGAATAGATTATGTGTTTTGGAGAATCAGAATGGAAGCTTTTCTTATTTCTTTTGATGTTGATGTTTGGAGCATTGTTATAAATGCTTACAATGTACCAGCCTCTATTCCCACTAATCTTGTTGAAAAAAAGAGGTATGAAACAAACGCCAGAGCTAAGCATGTCATCTTGTGTGGGATAACTAAAGATGTGTTCATTAAAGTCATGCATTGTAAATCTACTCATGATATCTAGGAAAAAATTGAAACTATATATCAAGGGAATGAGAAAGTCAAACTATCAAAAACCATTACACTCAAACATCAGTTTGAGGAGTTGAAAATGAAGGATGATGAAAAAGTGGTTGAATATTTCCTAAGAGTTGATGAAGTTGTCAATGCAATGAAAGGTCTAGGTCAAGAGGTTAATGAATTTGATGTGGTCACAAAGGTTGTTAGAACCTTACCATCCAAATTTGAATCTAAGGTTTCAACCCTAGAAGAAAAGAAACACTTTGATCATCTTACCTTAGACAACCTGCAAGGAATACTTACTGCCTATGAAATGAGAACTAGCAAAAACAATTCAAAAGGAAAAGAAACTGCCTTTAACACTGAAAAGAAAGAAAAAGTCTAAGTCAGTGAATTAGAGTTGTCATATTCTAAAGAATCCCATTTTGTTAGAAGATTTAAAAAGGGATCAAGAAAATATAAGGGAAAACTTCCCTTTAAATGTTTTAACTATGGAAAAATAGGTCACTTTGCTACAAAGTGTCCGTATGATGATAAAATTTGTGACAACAAGACAATTGAAAAATAGCCTAAGAAGAAGGCCTTCAAACCTAAACGAAACTTCAATTTCAAAAAGAAGAAAAGTCTGTTTAGTAAGGATGAATCTGATATTGAGTTTGAAGATTCATTAGTTGAAGAAGATGAAACTTTGTTCATGGCTGAAATTACTCAGCAAAATGATCCAAACACTATTGATGTTGAAGAAGGTGAAGTAGATCTTAAAAGTGAGCTGAAATGTGCTTTACAAGAGGTCAGAAAACTCAAAAAACAAGTTCTTGCTCAAGAACATAAACTAGATCAAGAAATGGTCTCTATAAAAACTCAGTTTGAAGAAGCTAAAAGAGTTAAAGACTGTCTTCGAGAGACTGTAAGTTGCAAAGATCAAGAAATTCAAAAACTGGAACAAGAAGTAATCTGTCTTAGGAAGGAAATTGAAAAATACAAAAGCACTCTAAAATTGAATGAGATGCTCAGTAAGCAGAAGATGTACAAAGATAAAATTGGTGTTGGTTTTGAAAAGGGTGAATGCTCAATTGACCATGCAAAACAAAACCCCTCTTCTGAAATCAAGGGTTCAAGTTCAAATCACTCCAATTTTGGTAAGAATCATGTTCATCCCTTGAAAGGTAATAGATCATCTTACAGATACAATCCCTTCTTATATGGTTATTGTTTTTTCTGCAACAAATTTGGCCATAAGTTGAGCACATGCAGGCTTATGAATCCTAGAATACCTAGGGTTGGTCTTAGGCAACACTATGGTTTTTTTAGATAGATCAGATGTTTTAAATGCAATGCTTTAGGACATTCTGTCAAACAATGCAGAACTGATCTACAATCGAAACAACAGAAAATTAGAAAGGTTTGGAAACCTAAGACTGTTAACAACTTTGAGCAATCTATGTTGGTTCAAACTACTTTTCATTCCAAGAAAAAGGACTTATAGGTCCTGGACAGTGGATTTTCTAACCATATGATTGGCGAAAAGGAAAAGTTTATAAATCTTGAAGATTATGTAGGTGGTTATGTTAAGTTTGGTGATAACTCTACTATTCAAATTAAAGGTAGACATTCACTTCTTCTTAATGAAGACACTCCTATCTATAATGTGTACTATGTGGAAGGTCTCAAGCACAATCTTCTAAGTGTTAGTCAAATATGTGATAGTGGTTATCATATTCTTTTCACTTCACAGGGATGTGAGATTAAGAACAAGCTAGGAAAGGCTATTGCAGCTAGGAGGACAAAAGGAAATGTGTACAATCTTCTCGACACATCAAGAAATGAAAATAATCAAGGTATGTGTCTAATGGGCCAAATTGAAGAGAATTGGTTATGGCATAAAAGATTAGGACACATAAACTTTGAAAATTTGGTTAGAATCAGTAAAAATCAGAATGTTAGAGGTCTACTAGTTCTTAGCAAGCTAGAAAATTCTATGTGCAAAGAATGTCTAAGTGGTAAACAAACTAAAATCAGCTTCAAAACAAAAGAACATTCTTCTTCAAAACCTTTATAGCTTGTGCATACTGATTTATGTGGACCAACCAGAACAAGGTCTATTAATAGTGAAAGGTACTTTATGTTGTTTGTGGATGATTATACTAGAATGATATGGGTCACATTTCTTAAGCACAAATCAAAAGCCTTTGTAAGGTTCAAAATTTTCCATAAAATGGTTGAAAAGGAATCTGATCTGAAACTTAAATGTCTATGATCTGACAAAGGAGGTGAGTTCACTTCTCAAGAGTTTATTGATTACTATGAACAACACGACATTAATAGATAGTATGCTACAACAAAAACACCTCAACAAAATGGGGTAGTTGAATGTAAGAATAGAATTGTAAAAGAAATGGCGAGAACCATGCTAGATGAAGCTAAGTTGACTGATATGTATTGGAAAGAAGTTGTTCATACAGCTGTATACATTTTGAATAGAGTGCAGCTTAGGGTGAAATCTAAACACACTCCTTATGAACTTTGGTATGGAAAAAATGCTTCTGTCAAACACTTTAAAATTTTTGGAAGTAAGTGTTTTATCAAGAAAGATGATGATAACCTTGGGAGCTTTCAATCAAAGAGTGATGAGGGTATCTTTTTGGGATACTCATCTCACAACAAAGCTTATAAATTCCTTAACAAAAGGCTTAATAAGATTGTTGAAGTTGTTAATGTAAAATTTGATGAAAGACCACATTTGTATGCTGAATCTTTGTAGGATAATGAGGAAGAAGTACTTGAACTAGAAATAATTTCAGAAGGAGCTGAAACAACAAAGCCTAATACTGATTCAACAAGCCCTAAAAATGAAATAGCAAGTCCTGAAAAGGTTGCATCAAAAGCTCTAGCTAAACATCACCCCAAAGATCAGATTATTGGGGATAAAAAATTAGGAGTTCAAACTAGAAGAAAGGCTGCAGAATCGGATGAAAAGGCACAAATTGCTTTTTGTTTAGTTACTCAGTTTGAGAAAAATCAGAATTGGGAGTTAGTCCCAAGACCAGATGACAAGAATGTCATTGGAGGCAAATGGATATACAAAAACAAGGTTGATGAAAATGGTAATATTATTTGCAACAAAGCAAGATTTGTCTGCAAAGGCTATGCTCAACAAGAAGGTATTGATTTTGGTGAAACCTTTGCACCCGTTGCTAGATTAGAATCTATCAGAATATTCTTGGCTTATTCTGTTTATAAAGACTTTACTGTTTATCAAATGGATGTCAAAACTGCTTTTTTAAATGGCTATTTAGATGAAGAGGTCTATGTTGAGCAACCTAAAGGATTTGTGTAAAGATAAGCCTGATCATGTTTACAGATTGAAAAAGGCCCTTTATGGCTTAAAACAAGCACCTAGAGCTTGGTACTCTAGGTTGGAAAATCATTTGCTATCAAATGGTTTTGTTAGAGGAGGTGTAGATAGCAATATTTATGTTAAAACTGAAGGTTATGATATTCTGGTGGTTGAAATTTATGTTGATGACACTATTTTTGGCTGCAACAATGTTACATTGAGTAAAAAATTCTCTCAGCTAATGGAATCTAAATTTGAAATGTCATTATTAGGAGAATTAAATTTCTTCTTGGGTTTTTAAATCTCTCAATGCAAAAATGGAATATTTCTTTCTCAAACCAAGTATGTTAGAGAGATGCTTAAGAAATTTCAGATGGATGAATGCAATCCAGTTAGCACTCCAATGGTTACTGGATGCAAACTTACTAAGGTTGATGATTCTCCTAATACAAATCAAACTGAATATAGATCAATGATTGGCAGTCTGTTATATTTAACTACTTCTAGACCTGACATCATGCATGTAGTTTGCATTGTTGCATGGTTTCAGGCATCACCTAAAGAATCCCATGTCACTGCTATTAAAAGGATTTTTAAATATATTCAGGGCACTCTTGATTATGGTCTTTGGTATCCTAGAAGAAATGATTTCTCTTTGATTTCTTATACTGATGCTGATTGGGATGGTTGTTTGGATGATAGGAAAAGCACCAATGGTGCTGCATTCTTTCTTGGTGATCATTTAGTGGCATGGCACAACAAGAAACAAGTATCTATTTCCCTTTCTACTACTAAAGTAGAATACATTGTTGCCACTTCATGTTGTACTCAAGTTCTTTGGATGAGTCAAACTCTCTCAGATATGGGTATTGAAGTTCTTAAACCTGTGTCAATTCTCTGTGATAACACTAGCATGATAAATATTTCAAACAATCCTATTATGCACTCTCGCACTAAACATATTGCTATCAAGTTTCACTTTCTTCGAGAAATTTTTTTGGCTAATGAAGTCTGCTTACAGTTTGTTGGCTCACAAGATCAGGTGGCTGATATTTTTACTAAGTCCTTAGCTAAAGAGTAATTTGAAAGGTTGAGACTTCGATTGGGAGTTATCTCTCAATCTTTACTTCTCTGATTTTACAAGCATTGGCTTAGAGGGAGCATGTTATATATTTTGATTCACTTAAAGCTCTCCTACAATCTTGGTTGCTGCACTGTTACTCTTTTTGCAACTATTTCTCATGGTATTTGATTGGCTTCTCAGTTGTGTTTCTTGGAAATGCACATTCTTCTCTTCTATTCTTTGTCATTGAGGCAAAAAAGGGGAGAGTCATTTGTGTTTTTCCATCAAGGACAAAGGGGAAGTTTTTTGGATCTCAGTTGAGTTTATGGTTTTTCCTTGATGAAAAAATCTCTTTCAGTTAGTTCTCTTTGATGATCAGTCTCAGGATGGTTCTCTTTGCATACCACTAGTGTATTTCACATGTTACAAGCCATTTGCTTACATTCTTTGAACTCACATTTTTGAAGGAATTACAGTTACCTTGGTTCTGACATCTCTTTTGTCTAATGGTTTTGGCTGTTTCTCATTCGGGCTTACACATATCGGCGTGAGAATGGCAGGGTCTCCCCGATCCATTTTAAAATGTCTGTGTTGCCTATTGGCAAGACATTTATGATGTCATGTCGATTGGTTTTTTTTCATATAGGTAGCTTTCCTCGTGACATTAAAGTGGCCTTGGCGACAGAGGAAAGGTCTATCAGTATAAGTATTTCTCACCACTGAGAGGTCTTACCAAGTGAGTCAGGTCTCACCGGCTAATACATAAGGAGGTTCATCGACATAAGAAATCCCTATCAGCATGTTGTTTCATCGAGCGCTTTGTGTCTTGGTGACTGGCACAAGAAAGATCTTATCGGCAAAGGTTGTGGCTTTGATGAAATGTCATAGCAATTTCATAGTGTCTTACCAAAAATCACATCTAGTGTTTCACTTCAGCCAGACATGGAGTATTTAGTTTAGTATCTCAGCGAATTCAAGTGTGTCTTACCGACAGTATGCATATGGAGTCTTATTGGTAAAAATAATGGCTATCGATATAATGTCTTGGCGAGACCTTGTTGTCTTATCGATCAACAAAAAATGGGTGGTTTTTGGTGAGAGATTTCATTTGATATAATATCTTGGTGAGGTTTTCTTGTCTTACCGACTGACAACATAAAGCTATGCATCTCAGTAAGAGTTGGGGTTTTCAGCGTGAGGTCTCGGCGAGTGACCTTCGGTCTCGCCGACGGAGCACAATGGGGGATTTTATTGATATTGTATTTGACTTGTCTTAGCGACACACAAGTGGATGAAGTCTTTCGGAAAGACATGGTGTGATCTATAGGAGGTCTCCCCGATGACGGTATGCTATAGCGACACTCATATGATAGAAGGCTCGTCAACAATAAAAACCATGTGTCATGGCGACCAATGTGTATCATGTGGACTTTTGATGAAATGTGGGGCAATCTACATAGCGTCTCCTCGATAGTAAAATGTCACAATGACAAACAAATGGATGACTGACAGTGATAAAGTTGCTTTCGGCATAGGTATTGAATTGTCACGGTGACATGTTTGAGCTTGGGGCTTTTGGCAAAAGAAAGTGAATTCTCTATAGGGTCTGCCCAGTAACGAAGAGTCAAGGTGAAACAGAAGGAACCAAAGTATGTTAATGATTGAATTTCCTTTGGCATAATTGGTGGATGTCTCAGCGACTGTTTCACTATGAATAGCAAAAATTCAAACATGGGGGAATGACTAACCATTTAATTGCCTTCGACATAACATTGCATCGACAGAAATGAGAGTTTAGGGAAAAATTTTGTGATTATTCTTTTTGGCTGGGTATGGAACCCTAACGTGGCCACCATCATGAGAATTTTATTTCTGTTGTTGCTAGCTATAACAACTTTATCAGTGGTATATGGAAGTTTTATTTGGTACGTTTCTGGCTGGAAGCTCAACAGTGGTTGATGGAGCCATGAGAGTTGTAGATTTGTCTATCGTGGGAAGTTGTGCTTTTTAAGCAGTGAAATGATCACATAAGTTTTAGTTTTGTTGAGGTCAGCTCTTAGCTGGGTGAAACGGCTCTTGTATTAGGAAATAAATTTCACCTCGACTAATAATCTTGCTAGGTACAAGATGAAGTTTTCTTTTATAAACAGCTCTGTTATCTTTAGTCTGAACATTCTCAGGTTGGTTGTTCAGCTGTTACTTTTGAAGACAATTACTTTTCTGGCATTTAAATTGAAAAGATGTATAAATAGAAGTAGAACACTATGTTTTCTGTTCGGTTGTTGTAATGATGAGATTATCATTCCTTGGCTATATGAAAATGTATGGATAAACTCTGCAATAAAATATGAATAACAAGATGCAGAGATATTGTAAATTTCTTCTCTATATGGTATTTTAGGGATTCAGTTATTGAATGTTTAAGGTATTCTGTAGATAAGAAAATAGAGAAACATGTGCTTAACTGAAAATAGAGAAATCCTTTGAGTTATTATTATTGTTCAAATCATAATTTGAGGGGTTGGTATTCCTTGAGATTGATATCTCTAAATGAGGGGTTGGTGCTCCTTGAGTGGGTGCTCAAAAATCAGCCTATAAGGCATTGTGAACAGTTGTTCAAAAGATTAAGCCTGGAAGGCATTTCGAGAGTGGTTTTTATATGCTAGGAGGGTTTTCCACTTGGAAAATTTTGTCACTTTGTTCTTCTATGTTCTCATTGCTTTACTGTGTTTTTTTTGTTTCAATTCACTGTTGGGATTATTACTTTTCTCAATTTTGTTTACGGATGATTACATTCAACTCATGAATACATTAATAAGAGTAATATTGAGATCAAATTTGAGCTATGTTTTTGAATATTTGAAAATTGGTCAAATATGTTAAGACACTGATTCACCCCCCTCTCAGTGTCATTTTAACTCTAATAACAAGACCTTTTCAGGCCTACAATCTAGTTCCAATTAGTGTTGTCAAAGAGCTTGTTCCTATTCAAAACAATTTGGCTGCTGATTATGAGTGGTGTTATGTATGCAATCAGCCACATAATCAAGCTACATGCTCTAATGGCATCATCAATCAAGCTCTTATGGTACAAAATTTTGTAGGTACACAAGATTTTCCTAAGGAGGGGTATCCACAATAGCGGGATTAGCCTAGAGTTGATTCAACTCTCCTAAATTGGTAAAGAGAAGAATTTTGTGGAGTGAACCAGGATGACACATCTATTGCTGCTAATACTAGAGCCAAGAAGAGGGCTTTCGAGATTGAACAAGCAACGAATAAAGATAAGGGAGTTTTTGGTCCATCAAATCAGCAAGTACCACACACTTTGCAGTAAGGTTACGACACTAGTAAGGAGCAGCCTTTACATGCTTCATCCGCAAGTCAAATGCAACCTGACCATGTTGTTGTAAAGATGCAGCCAAAGGTAAATATATCTGCACCTTTCAACATTGTTCGAAGTATGAAAAAAATGAATGTTTCAATTTCAATGTGGGACTCTTTAGCAATCCCTGGTCAAATCAATTTGTTACAGTCATCCTTATCAGATCCAATTAGTTGGAATCCTCCAAATAAAGTCTCTTTAGGCCAAAAAAAGTCAGTTTTAACCAATGCACCTTTGGATAGTACCACACAGCAAAGTAATGGTGTCAAGCCCCCTCCTTTCTATGTTTCCTTAATAGTGGGGAATAAATTGGTACACAATTGCATGGTTGATAGTGGGGCTAGCAGTTCGGTAATTCCAAAAAAGATTGCAGACTAGCTAGGTTTACAATACCAGCCATTAGAAAAGGGAGTACTTCAATTGGATGGGACAACAATAAACACTATAGGTGTTATTAAAAATTTGAATCTGACACTACATGCTTGTCCCAATTTTTCAATCCCACAAGATATGTTGGTCATAGATTTGCCTCCATTTTTTGCTCTATGCTTGTCTAGAGACTTCACGGCTAAAATTGGAGGGTATTTATCTTCAGATTGGTCCCATATTCTTTTTAGGACCAGGTATGGTACTAAGGTAACTATAACTTCTGAGTCCCTTGCCAAGGATCACATCGAACCTTATGTGCCATTTGCTATAAATGTTAACTCTATTGTTTTAGAGGATATTGAACTTGCTGTAACAGAAGAGTTACAAGTTGTGAGTGTACCTGAGGTAATCCTGAATGAATGGGTAGCTGAGAACATGGTTTATAATCCAAATGAGCTTATTCAGGATGTTGGTTTGGGCAATTATGTGTTGCATGAAGCTGGCATAGAAATGCCAAATCTCGAGAGAAGTGAAGAAAGTTAGTTTGAGCAGCAAAATAAATTATGGGAAATGTATTTTGATGGTTCAAGAAACAAAAATGACATTGCAGGAGGTGCAATGCTTGTATCTCCGTGGGGTGATAAGTATTTTTTTTTCTTTCCGTTTTGCTTTCGCATGCTCTAATAACACTGCTAAATATGAGGGCCTTGTTCAAGGCCTTGAGTGGGCAAGGAAGAGAGGAATAGCCTGCTTGAAGGCATATGGGGATAGCGAGTTAATTGTCAATCAAATAACATGCCTAAATGTTGCAAAAAATGACACACTAAAGTCTTCTAGGAACAGAGTGTGGAACATGCTTGAGGATTTTGATGCCTTTAACTTAGTGTCTATTCCAAGGAATCAAAACAAGCATGCCAATAGGATTGCATCCATTGGAGCATAGTTTGATATTCCAGGTGACATTAGAAAAGAGAAAGTACAACAGTATGTGAAGGTTGTAGTCAGACCATCAATTCCTGATAACAACATTCACTGGCAAGTTTTTGACAGTGATGAACAGATCCTTTCTTTCTTGCTCGAAGAAGATCAGTTCTCCATGGTGAATCAAGCAAAACTTAAGCAATAGTATGATGATCAAGTCATACAAGTCATACAGCTAAGAAAAAATAAGTTACCCAAAGGCCTTGTTACCTTAGAGTCAATTTTCAGTACTGATGATCAACTTAAAAAGGGTAAAGCTAGCTTGCAAATCAAAGAAGAGCATTATGAGGAATTGAAGATTTTCAAAGGTAAGCTCCTTAAGATAGGAAAAATTTGTTCACATGAAGATAAACAAGCTTTTGTTGCTTTATGCCAAGAATTTCATGATGTCTTTGCTTGGGAATATTCAGATTTGAAAGGGTTTGATCCCCATATTACTCAACACACAATTGAGTTAGAACCTAATGCTAAGCCAGTAAGGAAAAAACAAAGGCCCTTGAATCCCAAGCTTGATCCCTTAATGATTAAAGAGTTGACCAAACTAGTTGAGGGGGGTATTATTTTTCCTATTAAGCATACTTCATGGGTTTCTAACCTTGTACCAATTAGGAAGAAAAATGGTGAGATAAGACTCTGTGTAGACTTTAGGGATCTTAACCGAGCATCTTTGAAAGACCACTACCCGCTGCCCTCCATGCAACAAATCTTGCAAGTAGTTGCTGGTTCTAAGAAATTTTCCTTGTTAGATGGTTTTTCGGGCTATAATCAAGTGCTAGTTAAAGAGGAAGATCAGTTCAAAACTGCTTTTGCAACTAAGTGGGGCACCATGGCATACAAAAGGATGCCTTTTGGTTTATCTAATGCTGGTGCCATGTTTCAGAGGGTCATGGACATGGCATTTCAAAGTTTGATCAATAAGATTATGCTAATTTATCTAGATGATATCATAGTTTATTCTAAGAATGTTGATGAACATTTGTCACACCTTAAGCAAGTTTTCAAAAAATACAGAGTTTGGTATCTCTCTCAATCTGAAAAAGAGCATCTTTGCTATTCATGAAGGGAAATTATTAGGCCATATAGTATCAAAGGATGGAATTACTATTGACCCTGAAAGAGTTAAAGCCATACTTGAGTTGCCATTACCCAGTCACAAGAAGGGTCTACAGATATTTTTGGGGTGAATCAATTTTTTGAGAAGGTTCATCGCAGATGTTGCAAACCTGTTATAGCCTTTGACAACTATATTAAAGAAGAATGCAATTTTTCAGTTGGACTGGAGAAGCAAAACATAGTTTTGAAGAAATCAAGGAAGCTTTGGCATCAGCTCTGACATTGGTAAATCCAAATTTCTCTAAAGACTTCTTTTTGTATGCTTTTGGTAGCAGTAGTTCAATCTCTACCATGCTGGTTCAGAAAAATAGTGATCACTTAGAACAACCCATATCTTTCTTTAGCCAGGTACTTACTGATTATGAGGAGAGGTATACTTTTGTTGAGAAACATGTTCTTGTTGTGATCAGAAGCCTAAAGAAGTTTAAGCCTCTAGTGTCAAACAATAAGATTCATATTTTGGTGGGGCACTCAAGTGTGAAGGAGTTTCTGTTGAACAAAGATTTGAATGAAAAAAGAGCAGGGTGGGTCACCAAGGTCATGGAGTAGGATGTAGATATTAAGATCTCCAAACTGGTTAGAGGTAATGGTCTTTGTGAGCAGCTTGCTACTGGGTCAACTAGTAAAACTGAATTAGAAAATGATGTTGTGCTTATTAATACAAATGAGTTTCAAAATGCTCAAAATGATGTGCGTATGGGGATAACTAATTGGATTCAAGATATGACCCAATTTCTACAAACTAGTGAGTGTCCACCAAGTTTGAATAGAGCTAAATGAAGATACTTCAGATTGTAGTCCACATCGTATGTACTGGTAAACAATGTTCTTTTTAAAAAGGATCTGGATAGTGTCCTATTAAGATGCATTCACAGCCATCAAATTGGGAAGGTGCTTCATGAGTTTCATGATGGAGCTGTGGGAGGTCACTTTGCCCCAAGAACTACTACTTAGAAAATAATGAAAGCTGGTTATTACTGGCCCAGCTTGTTCAAAGATGCATATGCCTGGTCAAGAAAGTGTATCAAATGTCCTCTATTTTCAGGAAAGGAAAAGCTGCCTGCTATGCCCCTGCATCCTATTCAAGTGGAGAAGCCCTTCATGAGATGGGGCATTGATTTCATTAGGCCAATAAATCCATCTTCCAATGCCAGTCACAAGTGGGTGCTCATAGCTACAGACTATTTCACACGATGGACAGAAGCAATAGCTTTGAAAGAAGCGAGGGCGTCTTCAATTTTGAGCTTCTATGATGATATAGTCACCAGATTTGGAGTTCCTGACTCTATCATATCTGATAATGCTCTTGCATTTGTGGGATTAAGATTAACTGATTGGGTTGTTAAACATGGCATTCATTTGAATACATCCTCAAAGTATTACCCTTAGGGTAATGGTTTAGCTGAAAGCACAAATAAGAATCTCATCAGGATTATCAAAAGAACAATGGAGGATAATCAAAGGACCTGGCACACTAAATTAAAGTAAGCACTTTGGGCAGACAGAGTGACTCCTAATAATTCTATTGGTAATTCACCATATATGTTAGTTTATGGCAAAGAGGCTAGATTACCTCTATCTGTGGAGCTTCTAGCTCTAGACATTGTTCACCAGTTAGAGATGTTTGAGGGATAGGACCCCATGTCTGTGAGGTATGTAGAGCTCATAGAGCTCAAAGAATCAAGGGACAGAGCAATGAAAGCTTTGGAGTATCATCAGCTCCAAATGAAAAGAACATTTGACAAGAAGGCTACAGAAAAAGTTTTCAAGGTGGGAGATCTTGTGTTGAAATGGGATGTTTTGAAAAGTAGGCTAGGCCATCACACCAATTTTGATAACATGTGAATAGGTCCGTTTATTATTAGAGACTGCAAAGAGAACAATGTTTATCAATTGGCTACAACAGAAGGGGAAGTGCTCCCTATCCCAGTCAATGGGATACACCTTAAGCCTTGTTTTCAAGTCTAATGGAGTTCCTCTATTATACATATTAGTTTAGGTTTATGTTTTCAATAAGTGCTTCTGCGCTTCAGGTTATTATTTTCTATTTTTTGGGTGTCGTGATGGCATAGTAAATATTCTCTTTTGTTTTCCCCTATTTTTCTTTTCTTTTGGCAACCTATTGTGTCTTATGGGTCTCAGGCATGTTGCAGCCATGTGCAAAAATGATATTTTTGTTTGTTTTTTGAGCCTCCTAATGACTCCATTCCCAATGGACAAGTTTTGGCTACTGGTTTTTACTTTTTAGAAGGCAAACATCCAACAAAGGTCACCAGAAATGTTACCCAATTTTCACCTACAGGCTCAATTGGGCAAGGCAATCTATGTTTTAGGTGTTCTTCAAGGCCAAATGGGACATTTCAATCAAGAGTTCGATCATGCACCTGAGGATATTTCACAAGGGAGGTCTATTGGAAAGTATCACCCAGTCAGATTTGGCATAAACTCATCAGAGAGGAAAGTCAGCAAGACCCTCTTGTTGTCTTGCCGACTAGTAGTGTGTTCTTTGTGTTTGAATACACCGGTCGCCAGGACATTCGGGTTGCCAGGAGTTTTTATGTATCTCTCCACTGGAAGGAAGTCACACCGATAGTTATTTAGAGGGCTTCCCTCAGGGAGAGGGTTTCACATTCGCTGTGATGTCTCAGCAACTGTTGGTAGTCTCGCCAAAGCAACTGGCATCAGAGTGAAGTCTCACCAAAAGCAATAGGAAGTCTCAGCGACTAATGAAGGGTCTCACCAATAGCGAGTTTTTCGAAGGGTTTTGTCTTCGGAATAATGTCTTGGAAAAGGAAGTTAGTCTCCCCGAAATGGCGTAAGCTCGCTGAAAGATTTTGATCTTGCTAGGAGGTCTTGCTAACTAAAGGAAGTTACACCAAAGAGAAATGTCATAGGGTGGATTCCTTCGGTGTAACTGGGTGGCCTCAGTATAATGTCTTGCCGAAAGGTTGATGTCTTCGCAAAAGGAGATTCCATTGACAAGAGGTCTCACTAATGGGCCAAGGTCTCGCTGAAGTTGTACCATCGCTCTGACTCTTGCCAAAGCATGAGAGGTCTTGCCAATATGGGTAACAATGAAATGAACTCGCCAAGAGTTGAATCCTTTGCCATGATGTCCCGATGATCAAATAATGTCTCATTGAAAAGAGGAGCCTCACCCAAGGAAATTCAAGTCATCATGAGGTCCTACCGATAGGCAAAAGTTATGCCAAAGGTTGTTCATAGGAAAGTCAAGTCAGAATGATGTCTCGGTGACTAGCAGGGGTTACAACGACAGTGTTTCACTAGGGAGTTCTTAGCATAAAGCTTTTCTTCGGCGAGATGTCTTCCTGAAATAATGGGTTCTTGCTGACAATAGGATAGGTTCACCCAAAGGTTTAAAGCTCGGGGAGATGTCTTCTCGACTGGTGGGAGTCACAACAAAAGATAAGGAAATATCAGCGAAAAGGAAAGGAGCTCGCCGAAGGATTTGGCCTTCAACATAAGGTCTCAGCGACCTGTGGATGTCCTGCCGACAGGGGGGATGTCTTCGATGTAACATTTTGAGGTCGTATTGAGGTCTTACCGACCTAGGAGGTCTCACAGAAGGCAATCTAAGCTCACCAAGAGTTGAAGACTTCTCCTTGAGGTTTCACCGAGATGGCGATGTCTCCCCGACTGAAGAGAAAGTAGCTCATCGCCAAAAGGTAAGGAGCTAGGCGAGAGGTCTGGTCGATAGGCCAATGTCTTGCTGACATCAAAGGTTCTTGCCAAGAGTCTTCTCGAAATGAGGAGTTTTCCAAAGGAAAAGGAATTCTATAAGATGTCTCGGCGAATGAAGGTGGTCTCAGCGACGGAAATCAGGAATCAGCCTGACTAGAAGACCTCGCTATGAGGTCTTCTTGACTTTCCAGTGTCTTTCTGAAAGAAATGAAGAGCTTGGTAGAATGGAGTGTGTTCGGGGTGACATCAATCAACTCTTGCCAAACATGAAGGGCCTCGGGATAACATTTTTCCTTCGGTAAAATGTCTCACCAACACTCGGGTGTCTTGCTGATTGAAGAGGAGCTCAGGGAGATGGTGAAATGAAAAGGAAAAGGAAACAAGAGGAAGCTCGACGAGAGGTCTCACCAACCAAAGAAGGATCTAACTGATATAGAATGAGCCCGGGTAGAAGGATCCGACATCACTATGAGATCCTGTCGACTCGGTAGTGTCTTGCCGATGTTCTGAGTGATGACAAAGCTAACTTCGGTATGACTTTGCGAGCTTGATAAGAGCTCTCATCGATAGTGTCATGTTATGCTAATAGCTTCAGAAGGGCATAATCACATCAGTGAGACACTTTCAATGTCTCACTGAGATGCGATTCTATAGGAGGAGTTTTCGATCGCCCAAAGGAGTTGCATGGAGTTTACTCGACCAATTAGAGAGATCTAAAAGTGAGCCATGGCAGTTTAAAGAACATCAATAGGATGAAAAGAAATGTGTATCTATTCTGAGCTCAAGAGCATTTAAAGTGCTCACCCGAAGAGGTTCAAGGTGGACATGATACCAGGAAGTGAATGCAGTGGTTGCAAAAAGATATGAAGAAGGCTTCTCCGGGAATATTTCTTCACCAAAATAGGCGAAAAGGACACACAGGAATGCAACATTAACTACATCAAAAGATCTAAGGGGAAAATATTTCCGAGCCCTGATATTTTTTGTACGCCCTAAGGGGCCAACACATTTTGATATATAAGGCATTTTTTGCCTTTTTGTAAATAGTTCTGATTATACACTGAAGAGTTAATGATTTTTATCAATCCTTTCTCGACTAAATGTATGTTTTGTAACTCAATTGGAATCTAGAATATAGCATAGAGTTTACCTTCGAAGCTAGTGTTAATGTTTGTACTACTCTCATTTTTGTATTTCTCATTTGATTATGCAAGTCTTTGACTATGTTTTATTAGTCCACATTCATACCTTAGAGTTGTGAAATTTATCTTTCCTTCCTAAGATGTGTATGTAGATCGAGCATGTTAATAAGATTGATGCATAAGTCTGAAAGAAGTTGTGTTGAGTATGTGAAATAGTTGAAGTTAAGTTTCCCAGTGTATGTTCATCTTGTTTTCATTTCATAATTCCTCATCAGTTTGGTGTATCACCTTAGAATCTAATCTTTATTTTGATGCATTCTCCTTCTCCCTTTTCCTTCAAAGAATCAGTAGTTTAGGTGATAACACAAAGGAAGCTGGCCTTTTCCAGAGGTTGACCTTTATCTGCAAGAAACCCACATCTTTAGAGGTCTTCCAATGTTACACTGAGGTGTTGAACATCAGTTTCAACAAGGGTGCAATTTTAGGAGATAACAGTAACTTAAAATCTGGTATTTGAATTAGCACTGTGAATGAGGGAGGTTGTGTCAATCACAAGTTTACTTTTTTATGCAATTTTAGTTAACAAACTCCTTGAAAGGTAGCAAGTCTGGTTAAGTTAGAAGGATTGTCATTCTTTTCTATTCCAAAGCTTTGACCTATCTTTTGTTGTTTCTTTAAAAGCCTAGTTAAATTAGGTTTTAGTTCATGCTTGATCTTAGAATGATCTAGAAGCTCAACACCAGCAGACCCCTTGAACAATACTGTTACATTGACCAATTGAGCAACATTAGCACGGTTGAGAACCAACTAGAAATACCTTAGGAGTTGAGATATCCATGTGATCATCTTTCTCTTTAAGGAGAAATAGAGTAGCAATAATCTATTTACATGTTGCTGTGCCAAAACACACTCCAACAAAAACTAGAAGTAGGAGGGACTAGAAGGGAAAATTGGATAAAATTGGGTTTTTCTCCCTAGAAAGGCCCCATAGAGTTCTTCAATCAACTAAAAATCCATCACCTTTCATAGAACTCAAGACCCCAAGAAGACAAAAAATTCACAAGACTAGGGCAACTATCATACCACCCTTATCAGCTCTGCTCACTCCACTAGGATTTTCACGAATACCCCAGTGGATACCCATCAATCCACCATCCAATCCATCTCAATTGTCATCATAGCTGGTTCAACCCATACAACATTTGGCTCAACCACCACCACCCCACCAATGGCGTTCTTTCAGAATAATCCCTCTCCATTGGGGACTATTCTTGGAGGTTTTCATGATATTCCCAAGAACCTTGAGAAATTCTGCCCAAGTATATTCATGGCGAGTCAAGGGTGTTAAAGAGCACATACAAGCTTTCAAGGATGCTTGTACCAGAGCTCAGATATCTCACCATGGTGTAGTCTACAGGTTGTTCCTTTACTCCTTAGGGAACATGGCATACAATTGGTACCTTAATCTTCCTCAAGGTTCCATCCTAACCTGGACACATTTGGAAAATGCCTTTATCAATCAGTTCAGGGTTTATGTGGATCCAGCTCTTTTATACCACCAATTTTCCACCATCAGGAAAGAGCCATGTGAATCCTTGCCCCTGTTCAATACCAGATTTTAGTGAATGTATAGGAGATTGCAGGATCCCTATCTAGTAACCGAGAATAGTACCATCCAAGCTTACTTTAGAGTTATAGACCCCTTTCTTGGCTTATTCTTGCAAATGACTTATCAACTAGTTGATATTGACTCTCTATCCAAAGTCTATCATCTAGCTATCAAGCTACAACAAAAAATCATTTCTCAACAAGGAGGCCT
Organism: Sequoia sempervirens; assembly: GCA_007258455.2. Classification (NCBI taxonomy): domain Eukaryota; kingdom Viridiplantae; phylum Streptophyta; class Pinopsida; order Cupressales; family Cupressaceae; genus Sequoia; species Sequoia sempervirens. The sequence continues at coordinate 81,599,301 of VDFB02049217.1, read as the reverse complement.
AGGAGGAGGTTTCCCTTCGATAGGATATCAGACGCATAGCCCAACTCCTCTATTCAATACTGTCCCGGGAATGTCTCCTTCCCATTATGGGCCTATGTCTAAATTGCAAACTCAACCACTTGTCCCATTCTTTGCTACTAGAACTTCTGATCCCTTTCAACAATCACAACTTCCTCAAAGTTCCCACAGTCATCATAACCAAATTGGAACACCAAATCATGGTGGTCAACCACCTGTTACTAAGAATGTGGAAAGTGAAAAGACAACTCAACTTACAAATGAGGTAGAAACCGTGAAGAAAACACTGTCTCAAGTTACAAATGACATGGATCAACTTCGATTGAACCCTTTCAAAAGCAATCAGGGTAGCTATCAGAATCATAACAACTACAACCAAAGGGGTTATCAAGGCCAAAACTCCTCTAACCAAGGGTACCAAAACCAAAATAGAGGGTATAACCAAAGGCCAAATAATAGCAGGCAATGGAATACAGGGCCCAATAATGGTGGAGTCTCTCACAACTATCAAGCAAATGAGGAGAGAGCACATACTGCAAACGTGGCTAACCTCAAATTTATGACCAATTGGCGTAGGTTGCATGATACTGCAACCCATTCTAAGGTAAACTGCCCTGAAGTGGAGAAGATGGTCAAGATGGTAGAGGAAGATGCCCAAACATTCCAAGGGAACCCTCACAAGGGAGGTGGCTTAGTAGATACAAAAATGAATTATGACCTCTTTGAGGAGAAACCTTCATTCCCAAGGCAAGAGGAGAATGAACCAGAGGAAGATTCATATGATTCTCAAGCCTTTCAGACAAAAGGGGGGCACTTCCTGAGGAATCAGAATAAGGGTCCATTCACTACATCGGCACTTCCTAATCACATGGTGCCTCCAAATCAAAGTGTTAATAATAATCCTCCTCCACCAAAAGGCCCACCCGACTTCCATAACAAAGGTAACTCACTTGGTGTTGCCAAAAATAACTCAAGTTATAACATGGAATTTGATATTGTTTATGAGATGCAGAGATGGAAAACTTTGTTTTCATTCTTTGACATCTTAAAGTGGTGCCCTGCTCAAAGGGAGATAGTGTTGAAAGCTTTAGAGCAAGCTGACAAATCAAAAGGAAAGAACAAGGTGGCACCTATTGCAGACATGAATGCAGCCTTGTACAAAAACAAGGTAGGTACTCTACCATTTCTTTTGAGTTTAAGAATTTGTGGGAAGAACCTGCATAATTGTTTGTTGGATTTAGGGGCTTTTGTTAATGTCATGCCATTCTCTATATGTAAGAAGTTAGGATTGAACCCAGTCCAAAAAAACAAGAAGGTTATCGACCTTGACAAAACAGAGGTTAATGTGGTAGGGGAATTAAGAAACATGCATGTTCAAGTAGGATCAGATCCTAGGATCCTAACCAACATAGATATTCAAGTAGCATATATTCCCGAGACCTATGGTATGCTATTGAGTAAAGATTTGATGAAAAGTCTAAGGGGATATCTTTCCCTTGACTTTTCACATATGTGGCTACCATGGAGAGGGATTCCTACTTAGATTAGGATTGAAAGTGAGCCTAACCTCAAGTATATCATCACTGAGTATGATTGTCCCAATGAGGTAGCTTACTTTTAGACTGAGATGGGGGTTTATAAAAGAGAAGAAATTCTAATCTTCTCGGTTCTCAATTATAAAGACATGTCAATACATAAACTCCCTAACCCCACGATTAATGAAAATCAACATGCCTTGATTATAAAGCTACAACAAGACCAACTTGTCTTAGGGGAAGATACCGATCTACATAGTCTTCTTCTACCTAACTGGTGTAGGGTGCATTACCAAAATCACTCTGAATTAACTTGCCAACCCTGCATTGACATTTTAAATCATGTTTCCCAAGGTAGAGAAGCTGGCTCAAGTAGCCCTAAGACCATTACAGACCACTTCTCATTTGAAGCTAAAGAAGCAACAATGTTGACCAAGGATAGAATACCTTCAAAGGAAGTTCAAATTGAACCTACCCCAAACATATTTCTAAATCATCATATTGACAAGGAACAGTCCCAAGGTTCGTTTGTCACCCCTAGACTTACGAATATACCAAAACCCAAGGGGTTAACCAAAGACACAAGTGGCTGCCAGAAGCATAGCCACAGGTCAGATGATATAAGTAAGTAGGTATTGGAGAGTGCGTCTAAAGAAATTACAGAGCATCCTTTCCCTATACCTAATGCAGAAGATCAAGCAGCCCCAATTGTGACTCATCTAACTCAAGCACCCATAATGACTTCAAAAGGACCAACCCTAGCTCATGATCAGCTATGGACCCTCACATTCAATGGATCCAAATCTAAGACAGGTTGTGGTGTTGGGATTGAACTAATTAGCCTGAAAGGGAAAACCTTCTTTGCTTCTTACAGGTTGCAATTTGGATGCACAAACAATGTAGCAGAGTATGAAGCTTTAGCACGGGGATTGATGTTTGCACATAAGAAGAGAATCACTGTCTTGATGGTCAAAGGAGATTCAAAAATTGTTATCAAGCAAGTATGAAACCAATATACATGTCACAACAAAAGGCTAGTAGCATATAGAAACAGGGTATGGAATCTGATCAAAGACTTTGATGCCTTTGGGATTAGCTTAATCCCTTGAGAAGAAAATTAGATAGCTGATTCATTAGCTATTGCTACAAGTACCTTGGAACCTATGCAAGGCTCCAAGCTCAAGAAATTATGAGTGGAATTAATTTCCACCCCTGTAGTTCCTAACAACATCACGAACTTTCAAGTCTTTGATGATGGTCGACATATTTTGGCTTTCTTAGGAAGCTTAGATATTTTTGAGGGGAAAATTATTGATGAGTCCAATAGAGATCAAGGGGATTGGAACACTGAGGAATGTGATATAGAAGGGGTCCTTAATTTAAAAAATAATAGCATCCCCAAGGGAATGGTTTCCCTAGAAATAATTTTTGATTTAGACCTAAGGGCTCGAGAAAAGATATCAGCTGAAGATAAAGGAGGTGAATACAAAATTGTTAACTTAGTTGATTCTGGTCTTGAAAGGAATGTCTATATAGGGAAAGCCTACCCTAAAGCAATCAGAAAGGACATACTAAAGGAACTTAAGAAAGATATTGCTGCAATAGCTTGGGGATATGAAGACCTAAAGACATTTGATGCTACTGTAATGACTCATACCATTCCTCTAAAGCCCGAAGCCAAGCCATTTTGAAAAAAACAACGCCCTTTTAATGCCTTGATTGAGCCACTGATCCTTAAGGAAGTTCAAAAATTACTTTCTGTAAGGATAATCTTCCCTGTGCACCATTCAACCTGGGTGGCTAACTTAGTTCCAGTCCACAAGAAAATAGAGAGATCAGGTTATGTGTGGACTTTAGGAATTTGAACATAGCTTCAGAAAAAGATAACTATCCACTTCCTTCACTGGATGAGGTCCTCCAGACTGTCAACAGATCTCAAATGATATCATTCCTGGATGGTTACTCTGGATACAATCAAGTAATGGTTAACTGTGAAGACAGAATGAAGACAACCTTCACTACAAAGTAGGGAACGTTTGCATACAAGAGGATGCCATTCAGTCTAATAAACGTCGGGGCTACCTTTCAACATGCCATGGATGTGGCATTCAAGGATTTGATTGGAAAGTGCATCATCATCTACATGGATGACCTCATGGTGTTCTCTAGGGATCAACTAAACCACACCGTGAACTTGGCCAAAGTTCCCAAAATATGCATCTGATATGGTGTCTCCCTGAACCCTAGAAAGTGCATGTTCAGAGTTCTAGAGGGAAAGATTTAGGGGAAAGTGATCTTTGAAAGAGGAATATCAATCGATGTAGACCGATTCGAGTCCATTCTGAAGATCGCTAGGCTAGGAAGCAAGAAAGAAATGAGATCTTTCTTCGAGAAGATCAATTTCGTAAGAAAATTTATCAGAGGATTTGTAGAGATTGTAAAGCCACTAAACGAAATGATGAAGGATGCAAGAATAGGGTGGACTAAGGAGGCAAAGGCTGCATTTGCACAAATCAAGTGAGCCATTTCAGAAGCACCCGTACTCACCACCCCTGACTATCTGAGACCATTTTACATCTACTCTTTTGCCTCTAATTATTCTTGCGCAACTGTACTAACCCAACGAAGAGAAGAGGCAGAGGAGAGACTGATTGCTTTCATGAGCTCTCTATTTAAAAATGTGGAAATCAAATACCCACATATGGAGAAGCAAGCTTTTGCATTGGTTCGAGCTATCAAGAAGTTCTAGCATTATATCCTCCAAAGCCAAGTCATCATTGTAGTTCCTGACACTATTTTGAAGTTCCTACTCATGCAGAACGAGCTGGGAGAAAGGAGAGGCAAATGGATGGCCATTTTGCAAGAGTTTGATCTAGAGATACACCCTATGAAACTAGGCAGGGGTACAAGCTTGTCTAAGTGCATGGCGAACGCTGGCAACAACATCATCTGTCAACAATACACAACCCAGTCCTTCTCCAGTGACCCCTGGTATGCTGATATTGTCTATTTTATGCTTCACAATCGATGTCTAGAGGGGATGAATTCAACTCAACGGATAGCATTAAGAATGAAGAGTTCTCACTATATGTTCAAAGAAGGGCTGCTATACAGGAATAATTTTGAAGGAGTGTACCTAAGGTGCCTTGGTCAGCAAGAGGCTAAACATGTGATCACTGAGTTTCATGGGAAACATGACACGGGTTATGGTTCTGCAGATTCACTAGCACACCAGATCCTCAGGTCTAGTTATTACTGGCCATGTGTGTTCAAAGATGCCCATTAGCATGTGAGAAAATGTCACGTATGTTAGATTTTTGCATCAAAAGAATGCCATGCCATTGTAGCCCATTTATGAGGTAAGGCCATTTGCCCAATGGGCACTAGATTTCATCAAGGTAATTAACTGAAACTCTTCTGCAGGACACAAGTTCATTTCGACTACTGTTGATTACTACACAAGGTGGATAGAGGCTATACCCTGTAAGAACAACACAATAGATGTAGTGATCAAGTTCCTCATCAAGTGCATCACTAGAAGGTTTGGGGTACCCTTCATGTTGGTATGTGACAATGGCTTTGCCTTTTCTTCTGCTGATTTTATTTCTTGGGCTTATGATCACAAAATCGTCTTGAAGTATTCCTCAAATTATTACCCACAAGGCAATGGAGTAGCAGATTCAACCAATAAGAACCTTCTGGGGGTAATAAAAAGATTGTTAGAACACAACCCTAGGGACTGGCATACTTAGCTGAGATTTGCATTATGGTCAGATAGGACTAGGGTTAAGGATGCTCTAAAGACTTCACCATTCAAGCTGGTATATGGCCAAGAGCCTATCTTCCCTATCCATCTACAGATACCTATCCTTGAGTTCATGCAGAAATTCTACTCTAATGACAATAGGATAGAAGTCAAATTAGCTGCTTTGTTGAAATTAGAAGAACAAAGAGATGCCACCTTACAACAATTCTTTAGGCACCAAGCTATTGTCAAATGCTAGTTTGACAAAAGAGACAAAATCAAATCCTTTAGGATATCGGACCTTGTATTGTTATGGGATAAAGCTAGTGAAAAGAAGGGCAGTCACCAAAAATTTGACAAACTCTGGCTAGGTCCTTATCAGATTGCTGAGATCTTGGGGGAAAATGCTTTCAGACTAATTAGCTTGACTAGAGAACTTGTTCCCTTACCTGTCAATGGGAAGTTTCTCAAGCACTATTTTGAGTCATAAGGCTTGTTAATTTTTGTTCTGCATATAAGTAATTTGTTGTTCTTTATGTAAATAATTTATTTGTCTCCTGTTTGTAAATAATTTGTATTTATGTAAATAGTTTTTGTGTCTCTGCTTGTAAATAACTTGGTACTTTATGTAAATAATCCACTGCTCTTTGTGTAAGTAATTCATTCTTTGTTTGTAAATAGTTTGCTGACTATTTTTTTGTCTTTCCTTTTTTTCTTTTTGTTTCCCTTGTTTTGTGGTTTATGTTTAATTTTGTTCTTTGGGGTTGATTTGTCCTTTCCATCTGAAAATGTGGGTTGTTATCTAAAGTATACTATGGTCACAAGGAGAAAAAATGGTTTAGGTATTTTCATGCTTTCTGATTGGGTGATTTTGTCCTAAACTCTTTGTTTTATGCCCATTGCCAATAAGATTTGTGGAAAGTATTGAAAACAAGGTCCCAAGTAACCTTCATTAGCTCCTCTGAATCTACCACAAATCACCAAGATTATCTCCTCTTGAATGGTATATTTGTCGTAGGATGACAGTGTTGTAAGATTTGAGTGAAAAATATGATTTCCCAGTTGTTGTTATGAGGTCCATGGTAGTTTTCAACTTAGATCAGGTGTAAAAACATTTGACATAATGAAAAGGAATTGAATTAAATATCTGAAACTCTATGAGAAAACAAAAAAAAAGAGAGAGAAAAGAATTATCTGAAAGAGAAAGAAGAATCAATATGAATGGGTGATTCCAGTATCTCTATCGGGGCTATGGAAGCTTGAATGGCAGTAGAGAAATGTTGTGGGAAAACTAGAGGTATCTCCATCAAGGCTATGGACTCCTAACTAGCAGCAAAGCAATGCCTAGGATATCATTGCACAACAGCTAAAGGAAATCAACTCATGTAGCTCAAATCTTGCACATTGTTATCCAAAAGATTGAGAAAACTTTACAAAAGAGTGATGGACAATCAAGCACGCACATAGATTCGGGAGTAGCTATTGTTAATTTACATTTTAGATTCTAGCTCAGCCTTGGTTACTAAAACTGACCCAACTGGAGTTGTAATGTTCATGAACCAAGAGTTCTGGGTAGCTGAATCCTTCAGCTTCTTGAAAATGCTTAAACCATTTTCCTAGCCGAGTCACCATTTGTTATGCCTTGCATAACCACCCCATTTTATTCTGGAACAAAATAGGTCCCCCTTTTCTTTTGGTTTCTTTGCCTCTATTATTTGCTTTTCTTTTGGGGGTTCTTCTGTTTCTCCATGTTTTATCTTTCATTCTGTCTGATCTGATTTTAGTCCTGTCTCAGCTTGAGTTGATTTTCTTCTTGCTAAGAACTCAATGAAGTAATTATAAGCAATGGTGGATTTATTATAATCTGTATTATTTGCTTATGACTGCTAATGCATGCCTTTCTTTTGCAGGATTAAATCATACACAGGATGATATTTTCCAAGGGAACTTAGTTGGAAAGCATTCTTCAATCCAGTTGGTCATAAATTGTTCTAAGGAGAAAGTCAGCAAGACTTTACAGTTGTCTCACAGACTGGCATTGTGTTCTATTCATTTGGGGTTTATAGGTCGCCTAAACATCCCACTCGTCGTGAATTTTTTTTGTTCCTTGTCCACTGGAGGAACCCTCGCCATCAGCTTTTGCCGCACGATGAAAGGTCTCACCGAAGAGGCAGGGTATTTGCAACAAGGGTGGCATTGGTGTAGCAATTTGGGCTCGCAAAACAGAGTTGCTTCAGCAAGATGTCTCGTCAATGGAGATCACTTGGTGAAAGGAAATGAGTTCGGTGAAAGCTCTTGCCAATGATCCCTAGTCTGGGTGATAGAGGCATGGTCGTGGCGAAGGATGACAGTGTCAATGAGAGGTCTCCCCGACCATGGAAAGTCATGCCGACATAAAGGGAGGTCCCACTAAAGGACATTGAGCTTGGAAAATGATTTTCCTTTGCCCTAAGGTCTAGGTGACTATGGAGAGTCTCACCGAAACAGAATGGGCTCGGGGAGAAAACAAAAGGATCACTTTGGGGTCTCCCCAACCATGGAATGTCCTACCGACATAAAGGGGACCCCATCGAAAGAAATGGAGCTCGGCAAAGGATCATGCCTTCACCAAAAGGTGTTGGTGAAAAAATAAAGTCACACAAAAGAAAAGAGGACTCAGGCTTGGGGTAGTAAGGATGTACTCGGGGATATGTCTTCCCGAGTGCGTTGGTCTTGCCGATAACAAAGAGGGGCTTGGTAAGAAAAGAGGAGTTTGGGGTAAGATCTCCCTAAAATGATGAGGTCTCCCTAACATGAGAATGTTCCCGCCTGTAGATAAAGACGAATTTTCCATGAGGTCATAGTGACAAGTGATAGTCTCCCCGACATGAAAAATGTGATCGTTGAAGGATCCTGAGGTTCACTATGATGTCCCACCGACTGGTGACTGTCTTTCTGATGGTTTTCACAAGCTTGGTATAACTTCTGTAGCTCATTGAAAGGTCTCACCGACTGCCACATGTTGCATCGATAACTGTTAAGAGGAAAATTGCATTGGGGAGACATGATTAGTGTCTCACCGACATGCGATTTAAGGTGGACCACTTTTGACCACTTGACAATCTGGCGTGGTGTATGTCTAACCCATCCCGTGAGGGAAGACTAATAGAATGCAATCGAAATGGATTCCTTCTAAGATCCAAAGGTAATTGATCAACTCGGGTAAAATTTTCAAATCTACAGGGAGGCCTGATGATGCTTGTAGAGGATGGTTAACAAGCAGAGAAGTCTAAAACATGAATGAGAACATGAAGGAGGTTGAAGAAAAGAAGTAGCCATGACTCATAGGGACAACTATGGTGACCACTAGCAGAGGTAGATTAGTATTAATGGTGATATTCTGGAGCATTCAAGGTGACCCCAGTGGAATTCAAAGATGGACAAGAAGATAGAGGAGTTAATGCTGCGGCTGCGAAAGATCTACAGATCTTTCCCGGAACTATCTTTCATCAACATGGGAAGCAGGGTTTCACATTGAATGTAGCTTTGACTCTCTTCAGAAAGATCTGAGAACTGACTCTCCTAGAAGTAGATATTTTGTAAACCCTAATGCAGGGGGACAATGCATTATTTTGGTACATTCTGTATATATATGCCATTCTGACCTCTTTGTAAAGGTTAGACAGTTAGAGGTAAAGAGAACCAAGGGAGAAAATAGAAGATACAGTGTTAGAAGAGATAGTCAGAAGAAAATCTAAGAGTTAGTCAGTTAACAGAAAGAGATAGAGTTGCATCTTGATTCTTAGTAATGAGAGCTTCTTTTGTCTTCTTGTCTAGTAGTAAGATTTAGTATTGGTTGTAATGTATTTTCCAAGTTCTCTTAGTGTAGTTGGAAACAATTTGGAATCACAGATTCTTTGTACACTGGTGATTGTGCCAGCTTTGTAAATATTGCTTATCTATTTCACTAATAGTAGAAGCAATCAGAGTTTAATCTACTTCATATTGTGTTCCTCAGTGATATTTGCTTTAAGTTAATCATTTTATTTGAGAATCTTTCAAGGATTGAAATCTTATTTTATGTTTTGTTTAAATGATAACTTAAAATCTGGTATTTGAATTAGCACTATGAATGAAGGAGGCTATGTGTCAATCACAAGTTTACTTTGTTCTGCATTTTTAGTTAACAAACTCCTTGAAAGGTAGCAAGTCTAGTAAAGTTAGAAGGATTGTCATTGTTTTTTGTTCCAAAGCTCTGACCTATCTTTTGTTGTTTCTTTAAAACCCCAGTTAAATTAGATTTTATTTCATGCTTGATCTTAGAACGATCCAGAAGCTCAACACCAACAGACCCCTTGAACATTACTGTTACATTGACCAATTGAGCAACATTAGCACAGTTGATAACCAACTACAAAGACCTTGGGAGTTGAGATATCCATGTGATCATCTTTCTCTTTTAGGAGAAACAAAGTAGCAATATTTTGTTTGCATGTTGTTGTGCCAAAACACACGTCAACACATAGTAACATAAGGAATAACTCATAAGCTCCAAACATATAATTATCATCCAAGTATGCACTCAACAGTAATCAAGACCCTTACTAATGCAAACACATCAAGTCTAAAGGATGACTTACCAATTCCCAATACTATGACTTGACTCAACCATTCTACTGTGAGTGTGTGTGTGAACTCATATAGGTTTCATTTAGGGTTATCCATCCAATCACTTCTCCTGAGTTATACTTCCCCTCCACCTAGAGGATTGAACCTATCCCTACAACCAACTCAGTACATTTTCAATGATAGTTAGACGTTCATAATAAATTCTTATGCATCTTAATATTTATCATATTCATATAGTAATACATGTTCATCATCAATGTAAACATAATTAATCTTTCAAATAATTTATCAACACTTTCACATAATACCTATTTCAGTATTCCATTCATTTTAGCAAACATATCAAAATCATGATTGCATTTACCATCCTATTTACCTAGGAAGGTAAAGTAAATCAGTAACAATAAGATGGGGTGTGACATACTTCCCCCCTTGTGAATCATCATCCCCAACGATCTAAAGCATTTTACATAAAGATAAATTCAAATAAAGGATTTACTTACCTTTTCCAATTCATGTAAGAATTATAAAATAATTTTCCCCTGTAACATCACCCTTGCAATCTTGCCCTTCTTGGACCTTGCATCAAGTGTCCTTGTTAACACATAGGGAGAATTGATGTGCCTTACACATAATTTATCTCTCAAAGAGATTTATCATATTACCTTGTATGTACATCCTAAGTACAATAGTAACTATATACCTCATGACACCTATGCTATAGTGACTGGAAAGCACATTCTCACTAGCCCTTGAATTAGACATAGTATAATCCAAATAGATAAGGAATTTTAGTGTATTGTACACTACACCGTGGATCCTATCCTTCTCTTTGGTATTTACACCTTCAAAAAACTTAGAAGCTGAGTTTTTCCATCACATACACATCCATTTATTTAATCATAATAGTAATTCTCTTGACTACTTTTCCATCTTGAGCATAACATTGCTCTTGGACACTTGTCATTTTCAAACATAATGATATTACTTCATATTTCAAGCTTTGTATCAACAAAAAAATTCATTGATCTTTCAATCTATTATTCTATTTTATCGACCTTTTAGGTCTAAGGTTATCCCTATTTCACCCTAATAGAGTTTCCAACCTTCCTTTCCATATAATAGATCAAACCTCAATAGTAGAAGTTTATAAGTATTCTACAAATCGTTCAAGATTTGGTTTATCACTTTTTCCTATTCGACTATAATAATATACATTGAGAATTGATTAGAATGAATTTCTCATAATATGATCATGGTTTACACAACCCTATCATTATTTTCTTGTTCATAACTAAGATAGCCCTCTCAAGAATACTAAGCATCTACTTCACACAATATATTATTTAGGACTGAAATCCTATAAATCAAGTTTTCCAACTAGCGTTGGGTACTTTGGTGGATCTTTCCATAATATTATGTCAATTCTATTGACATAGACAAATTAAACTATCTTGTGTTCTACCACTTCCCCTTTGGAACCCCAAGAGAGTATTCACGTGCTGCCAATGACAACATTTTTTCTTCATTTCCTGGCATACTCAACAATATCTTGTTAAATACTCTACAACATATTACTCCATATTTTCTAGATTATAGTCCTCATTAAATAAGTAATCTTGTCATTCCCATGTTCTGAAAATGACATTAATTCCCTCATTTCATTCCTTAATTTCCCAAAATTTTGGGTTCATAGGTTATTTTACATCCCATAATAGTCTATTCTAACTAAGTGAGGACCTATTTTGTGGACTCATGTCACATAAGCATAATGCTTAGAAATTTGGTGGAGATAAATCTCCCTCATCTTAGGACATACATGCCTTGGATTTCTTTCGTCCTTAAATCATTTCCTAAAATTGTAATTTGATTTTTAGCTCAATCAAACTTTTCCTGATGAGCATCAATACTAATTTCAAGTAATAATCCTTTCTCAATCATGTTGGTTCCAAAAATATATCAAATTTAATTGCATACCTAATAACCAAGCATGATCATTCCCTTAATAACTCCAAATCATGAGTATTCTAGATCTTTCCTTACCTATTCCTTAGCCAATTATATTCCCTTTCATGATCAAGCAATCTGCTTATCCTTTTCTAAGGCATCATAATAACATTATTTGATCTTTAAATCAAAAATTTATAAAGTATTGAGTGGTAATATTCTTTTCTCATTGGTCATAATCATTGAAATTTTCATTATCTTCCAATGATTTCAATACTTCGTTCATGGGGTCACAAAATATATGACTTAATTGACAAGATGATTTACATGAAGAAGTCAAAATTTCTTCCAAATCAAAAATATATTTATAATTTTCATTGGGTGGGGTACTTTATTTGAGTCAATCCACTCCCCTCCTACCCCCTTAGTGTTTCCAAGACATTCGATCAACTCAAAGTTAAGCTTCTAGCACACATTTTCTTTCTCAAAATGAGTTAACATTCCTTGTTGCTATCTTTCTATTTCCTTTATCTTTCCTTTCTTACTTTCCTTGGCATGCCTTGAATATAATTTTTCCCCAAGTTAGATTCATCATTGATATATAACCTCATAGATTCAACAATTGGATCATCAATAAAGAGATCTTATTGATTAATCAACAACTTTCCAAGATAAGAGGAATTCCAATTCTCTTTGCCTTGTATACCAATATCCTTTTTGTGGAGGAATTTCCATATCCACAAAACTTATTTTGTTGACGTGTCATCAACTTAGAGTGTTGTTTCCTTACAATTTCTATAGTTTTGACACATAGTGTCACATTTTATTCCATTTCCTTTTGGAACCTTTAAACAAAGTTTATTTTCATTGACATGTTGGTGAGTTCAATATATGCTCCAACCAAACATAGTACTGACCAAACCTTTGTTGGGCCAATTCGATTTACCTTTTCAAGTTTCTTTCCCACAATCACTTATCCAAGTGACTTTGTTCCCAAAACTTGGTAACTTCATAACCTTATGCACCCTATGTGGATTGGTTTATTTTTCTCATCTTAATCAGAACTTTAGATTTATCTCATCAATTTTGGTTGCTTGAACCATGTCCACTTCATTGATTAGTTCATTTCTGACCAATCTAGTCGCTTCCCTTATTTATAAGGTACTAAATCTTCTTGCAAGATCTTGGTTTTGTTCAAAATTATATTTTTTTCAAGAGTTCTCTAACAATCTTGGATACCACTTTCGTTGACAATCCACTTGAATTGAAGTTTCTAATTTATGCCAATAATGCATACTCACAGATTTGTAGTATTCTTATTGAATCCATAAATCCTTGAGTCTTTGCAACTATAGGTTGCTCTCATTAAGGAAGATTCTTTCAATCCTATCTATCCCTTAGAGTCATATTGCTATCCATTAGGGTGAATGTACACTTTGATTATCATTCATAACCTTCCTTCATAATATGATTGCATAATCTTCCACAATCAAAGGGGTATCATAAGGAGTTATAGTTTTCAATTCCAAGGATGAATCTTATCTAGTCCTAAACTTAAACAAGTTTCCCAAAATATTATATTCCTTTTCATTTCCCCATGTTATTTTATCTTGCCATCTTGGCATAAGAACTTTTCTACCATTATCTTTCAATTTAACGTTTACATAATACTAAATGAAATTTGAACTTGGTAGCTCTAATACCACATGTAACAACCTCAGTGTTCTACTTAGTAAAATTTCCAATGTTTTCACCTCAAGCAAATAACCATGATGTTGAGACAGCAATAAATTTTTTTCTTTCCATAATGTAAATTACATGCACATTTGAAATAACACTATTACCATACTTCCATTGCATTCCATTGTATCTTCACAAATCTTTCCATAACTTTGTTTTCATATTGAATAAATTGAAGTTTATCATTCAAGGTTACATCATAAATGGGTACATGATACATACATAACTCTTCTAAGCTTCATTTGGCAATAGATATACAACTGGTCTTGATTTTTCTGCAATGGTTCATCCATTCTAGATGTCCTTGCTCCCTAGTGCATACACTCCATCTATCCCCAATGTTGGTGAAAACATTCACAGACCTTGGCTACCATCTGATAAGGAGAAACATAACTCAAGTTCTTTTTTTCCAACCATGAACACAAATGTAGTCCCCCACACATCTGCCACATATGACATGATGGCCCTACCCTTCGACGAAGAGACTGGTTAGTAAATCTCATAACAATAGCCTATTTGAACTTAGTGTTGTGTCTTACAAACCAAAACCTAATCATATGGTTGTTTCCCCTATGAGTATGAAAATCCTAAACTAGAATGCATAAAAGGAACATAGTGAACTGATAGTATAAATAGTGGCTACTTACACTAATTTGGCCAAAGTATTCTCACCCAGTTCTTCAAGTGACAGTCTTCATATTCACATACATTTCTATAGCTTGGTTCGGATTTTGACCATTCATATACTATGCTTAGGTAATTTCCTTCCATAGGTAATTCCTAACCTCATAAATAGTGCATTCCCCTTTTCCCAAAACACTATGGTATTTCTACCAATAAAGCCTATGCACTAGTTACCCCTTCAATGGATATTCCTATCCTAGGTATATCATATGATCTTTTCTAGTCTACACCTTAACTTTGTATAAACAAGCTATTTGATTCAAAAGATAACCCCAAGTATAAATTTATAATCTAAAGTATATCCACATAAGATTCATCTACTCATAGATTAAATATTCATAAGAAATTGACTCCATTCAATAGTATATCACATTAATAAGTGATTCACATCAATAATATATCCATATCAATGAATGAACTCAATCGAAGAATAATTATATCAATAGATGATTCCATTTGAGAGCATAATATCCTTAATTAAAAGGGCTTAAACAAAGAGTCTACTCTTGTCAATACTATAACTTCGTATTAAGAGTGTAATGACACTAATTAAGTAGCAACTCTAACTCACTAGGTAATTCCCACCTACATTTTCAATCATATAGTATCTCAGAATCTCAAGTGCTTTATCTAAATCACAAAGGTAATTTTTAACCTTGATACATCCTAATCTTAGGATAAAGTCATCAACAAATGACTAGTCCAATTATATAGGCTAATCTAACCCTCTATGTGGTGTAGGGTCACCAAGACCTCATAAGCAAGTCTTTATGTTATTTTTGGTTTTTGGGAAATTGGTGTGTGTTGGTGTTTAATAGTGTCATTTATGGCTATTTAGGATCATGTAATCCATTTTTGATGTGTTTATTGAGTCGTTGGCTTTAAAATGGGAAAAGTTCCTAATATTCTCAAAAGTTGCTAAAAAGTTGTCATGCATCTTTATCAAGGTGGAAAAAATCAAGAAAATGGTTACATGCAAGAAAGAAAGAGTTACAAACCATTGGGATTGATTTTACATTCATGAATATACCTTCAAAAGTTGAATGGTGGATTGGAGAATTGATATTGAAGATTTTTGAGTTAATGAAGCAAGCCTTTTTATGAGTTCTCCTAGCATTCCATTCTATTATTCCTTATTGTATGGCCTATACAACCCATTTAATGATTGAAAACTGGTTGGAATGTGTGGGAATTTGAATCCTCTTTCTTTTGGTTTTTTTGGCATTGAATTTCATTGAGTTTTGTGTAAGATATGGCCATTTTGGTGAAAGCTTCCCTAATCTAACAATGTTTTCTAGAATTTTCAGCTTGAAAACGTGCTAGTACAGCCATATATGGCATAGTACAGGCCTAAAAAAAAATCTAAAAGTTGAAGGAATGAGTCTAGTTTCATATTATTTTTGTTTGAGAAAATTTTAAAAAGTTTTGAATGAGTTATACCATTTTTGGTGAGAGCAAGTCTGCGGCTAGCCTGGGGTTTCTGGTAGATGAAATAATTGCATAACTTTTTATTACACCATTGCAATTTAATAAAATTTTGTGAAGAGTTCTATTTTGATCATATCTAAAAACTATTTAAAGGATAGTTCATAATTTTCAAATTTTATGGAGTTATTAATGTCAATTTTCTTGCATTTTTTTGAAAAATAGTGAAAAAATCCAAGTTTAATGAAGGCTTGATGGAATCTATGCACTATGTGATGAAGGTTGGATGCGAAATCATGGTGGTATATTTTTAGAGGTCTAAAAAAGTATAAAACATCATGTTACATGCTATCCCTTTGTTTTTTTCCTTGGTGGTGTGCCATTAGGCTTGTGAGAAAGTTACCAAAGATAAACAAAGTAACACTTTTGCATCATTTGTATTGAAACCATTTTTGAATGTGTCATTTTTTCTTATTGTGAGTTCTTGCTCTACATCATTTTGGTATGAGAGCTAGAAGACCCTGAGAGTGCAAGGTATGCACCAGGACGAGAGTTGTGAGAGAAATTTTGTTGTAGGTATGAAAGAGAGTTGGTGACTGATATCCTCCAATAGTGATGAAACTAGGTAGAAGTTGTGCAGATTTCTTCCACAGAGAGGAAGTGGGTAGAAGAGGTCTTGGAGAGTGCATCTTCTAGAATCCTATTGGGTAGACTATAGTTCTATGTGTGAAAGTATTGGGATACCAAAATAATGGAATTGTTGAGGAGAATAATCCATGAAGACTTGAAGAGTAAGAAGTTGTCAAGAAAACAACAAGAGAAGATAAGATAAATGAGTGAGATGAAGGAGGAAGATAAGAAGGTAAAACAAATAAATATTCAACAAGAGATAATAGCGATGAGACAATATTTGGAACAAATGTAAAAAACATTTGAGGAAAGAATACAAAGTATAGTAACAAGTGTGTGGAGTTGGAACATCACCATTCACAAAATTATCAAGTAGCTGATAAAGGAAATCACGGAAAGAAGAAAGAGGCAGAAATTGATAAGAAAGATAAAAAAATTAATCAAGATGATGACAGAGCCAAAGCCATCCAAGGAAGAGGAAAAATATGAAGAAACTGAGTCCATTGAGACTCAAAAATTTGTTTCTAACAATATTTTTGAGTATATGTTTATAGGTATAGCAGATGAAGAAGAAGATGGAAAAAAGTATAAAGAAAAAGGAAAAGTGAATGTAGTGTATGAAGATTTTTATGCAAATGTAGCACAATATGGTGAAGAAGAGGTTGCAAAAAAAAAAAGGGTACTGGTTGTATTTTTTGATTTTATGGATGATAAATATGTTGAAAAATTGTGTTCAAATGATGAAGATGAAGACATGGACAGTCTTGTTAGTCTTGTGTTCAAATGATGAATCATATTTGAGTTTTGTTGTAGAAATTTGTCACAAGACTAACAAAATCAGCGCAAGAAGCTATAGGTCAACCCATCTAATTGACAATAATGAGAGACTTATTCAATTATGTTCATGTTAAAATGATGACAGTCAAATTGCATCAAGGATGGACTTCTACAACAAATAGAACTTCATTTTCTAGCACCAAGTATGCAACCATTCTCCTATTGTTTGGACATGGCTTTACTCTTTGAATTAGTATTCACTCTACAGACAACACTCATCCTATGTTGACTTAGTCACAACTTTATTGAGAAACACAACAAAAATGAGTCATTTTTCCAAGATGTATTTATTTAATGCTTTGACCAATTCACATCTTGTCGTACATGTTTCCTATTCTCATACATTTCACTTTATTTTGTAGTTGATATCTATTTCATCGCTTTATCTAAAAGCATTCAATGTTGAGTAAATTATTGTTTACTAATTCAAAGATGTCATTCCATAGTATCAACTATGGTTTACTTGCCATATCAACTTAATTGCCGCATATTACTTTTGCATATGGTTCAACATTTATCCATTATTAACATATGTATTATTTGGCCCCTAAATTCTTTGCATATCTCATATACAAATCATCCCAATTACCTTCTATAATCATGCACTAGTATCTATTATCATTTACCTTTGCATTGAACTTAGCATATTTCAATGTTGTGCATTGAAATGAACTCCACCTACATGCCTCTATTAGCGTTGCATTTGCATTTGACTTATTCTCCAGTTGGTATGACACATGGTAGTTTTCCTTTATTATCCTTCACATACACCATTCACTGTGATGTTTTAGTTCCATGCATTATGCATTGTAGGTAATGCACTAAGGGCACGACCTCCATTTTCTACTCGTGTGCCTCCTACTACATATATAATATATCATTCCCTATGTTGTATAATATATATTTGTTTTACAAATACACATATATATACATTTAACGTATCATGTATATATACATGTATATATATTTATAAAATATATATCTACAATAATCATAAGTTTACTAACTCATACCTTCCTTATCACTCATAGTGTATTTCGTTCTGAGTCAATTGATATACAAGAAGAGCATATATTTATTGACAAAAAAACTTGAAGAATGTATCAATCAATATATGAATGCATGTATCATCATTATAAATTTTATAATAATGCATGTGTATATACATACTCTTATGTATATTATATAGCAATATGATAGTTAAGTAATCCATTCAATATCAAATGATTATGACAATGTGATTATATTCACAATAGCATCAAACATTTATATGCATATATGCATATCTATACATATGTCATCATACTCATATGGACATCCCATTATATCCAATGTACGTGTATGCAAATATATAAATATATATGCATATATGCATATATCCCAAATACTTATTCAACCATACAATCAAGCATAGTAACATAATGAAGAACTCATAAGCTCCAAACATATAAACATCATCCAAGAATGCACTCAACAGTAATCAAGACCCTTGCTAATTCAAACACATCAAGTCTAAAGGATGACTTACCAATTTCAAATACTATGAATTGAATCAACCATTCTATTGTGAGTGTGTGTGTGAGCTCACATAGGTTTCGTTTAGGGTTATCCATCCAATCACTTCTCCTCAGTGATACTTTCCCTCCACCTGGAGGATTGAACTTGTCCTTGCAACCAACTCACTACATTTGTAATGGTAGTTAGACATTCATAATAAATCCTTATCCATTTAATCTTTAGCATATTCACATAGCAATACATGTTCATCATCAATATAAACATAATTACTCTTTTAAAGAATTTATCAACACTTTCACATAATACCTATTTCAGTATTCCATTCATTTTAGCAAACATATCAAAATAATGATTGCATTTACCATCATATTTACCTGTGAAGGTAAAGTAAATCAGTAACAACAAGATGGGGTGTGACATGGACCAATGAAAACCAAAATACAAGATGTCCTATACATTGAAAACACTATTCTAACACTTAGCCAAATTTCCACTTCAATTGTCTGCAATGGATCAAACCTTCTTTCAACTGAGCACTGGATTACCATCTTTGTCCATGATCAAGCTATACAAAATGGTCCACACCACGATCTTCATATCACATGATAATGTTGACATTAATGACAACACTATACATGCATACTATACAACTCATACTCATACCTCATGTTCATGTTGCCAATAAAGATATCAATGAAAAAAAAATTATTCTTCCAACACTAAAATACCCATAAAATGTTTGGAGGGGGGGGGGAATAATTACTCTCATACCCCACTCGATCTCATGATCTTCCCTAACATTCATATCTTAATAAATAGAGAGAAATCTCAAGTATTGAATTGTACCATTCCCATGACTTAACATTCATAAGGCTTACATTCTCATTCATAAAAAAGTCAGCAAGAGAGCTTCCTTCTCTATAAATGTGAAACATATGAATTTCTTCAAAATAATTAGAAATGACAAGAGAACCAATTTTTTAGATCCTTTATAGTCAAACTAGGCTTGCTTATACCTTGTAAATATCTGACAATATTGAGGGAGTTTCCCCCCACCCATAATTTTTATAGCCTTTTTCAAATATAGTCTTGATGCTGAAGAAAGAAGCTTCAGCTTTGACATGATTTTATTGGGTTCCCTATGATTCCCAATGTGATGTATGCTCCTAGTATTAAGTGTCATGATTAAGAGAAAAACTATGGAATTGATATATTAAATAATGAGTTATATTCAATAGAATAATACATACCAAATACCAATTTTGTTGAAACTATGGTCTAGGAAATATATTAATGTCATGTTGTTAAACACTAGGTTGACATTATGGTATTTTCCATTTCTCTCTATGGAACCATAGAAATCACTCCACCTTGCCCTGTAATACATGTAATTAGATAAAATTTCTCACACAACTTTATCAACTAGAAGTTAGTCTTCATTAGTAAAAAATATAATCAATCTAACATAAATAATATCCTTATTTAATAGTAATCATCAATGGTTCATAAACACAAACATGCAAATCAATTAAAACATCATATATAGGTTCCCACCCTAGTCCAAATTACAATGAGGCTAGGGTGGTCTTAGAAGTTGGTTGCTATGGGAGTGTCACATATTAATTTGTGGGGGACTTTATAAAGGAAAAACTAAGGAAACTTGTAATGATAAGATGAATATCTGTAGAGCCAAATTCAACTTGTGCTAGGTAATTTCAACTTAAGTTAGGAAATATAAAGATGGTTTTTTTGAGTAAATTAATGAAGAGTAAGTCAAGAAAACTAATACACTTCTATTCATCATCCTACCAAAAATGATGATACTACATCCTCACTCCTTAATTTATAACTAGTAATAGTTATTTTCATTACCAAATTATGCAAGGATTTAGGTAAAGGAAAAAGCCAAGTAGCACACTTTTCTTCATTATCCATTTAATCAACATAAAATATTGTTCTTACCATAGTATTGAAATGTTCAACTGTTCAAAGGTATTTTCACCATTATAGATTTAAAGTGAATATAGCTTCTTCCAAATAAAAAAAATATTTGTTATAATTCACTTATACAAAGTACCCAATTTATTGTAGATTTTGTTGA
Source organism: Sequoia sempervirens (assembly GCA_007258455.2). NCBI lineage: Eukaryota > Viridiplantae > Streptophyta > Pinopsida > Cupressales > Cupressaceae > Sequoia > Sequoia sempervirens. Next base: position 81,578,513 of record VDFB02049217.1, on the reverse strand, counting down.
TACATTTAGAAAAGATAAATTTGAAAAAAATAATTTTATTGACCTCCTTGTCTTCCTATATAAAATAAATTAGTCTTCATCCTTCATACTAGATGTTTTTTTTGTCGAAGCGATAAGCCATTGATTTATTTCAACAAGAAAATCTTCCATCTTTAGTTTTCATAACTCAAAATTATTTTACATTTTTATATCTCTATCCTTGTGCTTCTTTTCATTCTACTTTATACATGGATTCTCATTTGTACAAATTCCACTCAAGATAAATTTTATCATAGGAAAAAGAAGCCATAACCCTTCACAAATACTCAAACCAATATTTGATACCACATTAAGGGTAAAAAATCCTTTTAAAATTGTACATTAGAAATATTACATAGATAATTTGAAATAATAATGAAAAAATGGAAAGAAAAGTTATGATATTTTCACTTGGGAAACCCCTTTTGGGAAAAACACCTAGCATAGTAAAATTTTACTAATGCAAAAATTTAACTATTCTCTAATACAATAATGAATCTCTTACTTCACCCTTAAGCACGTGTAGATATAAATATGCACATTAAAAAAATTCTTACATTTTACATGAAGTCATGTAATGGATAAAAATGTGTGTTTTAAATATATGGATGAATTCAGAAAAAGCCTAAAATAATACCCATTATTATTTAAATACTAATAAATAAATTTAAAAAAAAAAATTGCACTTTTGATCATCTTAAAAAATTGATTCCATTCTAATTAAAAACATAGAAAATATACAACACTTAATAAAAAAAATTAAAATTATAAATTAAAATTTGAAATGTTACATAATCTTCAAAGATTAATTGATTTAAATATTTTAAATGTTGAAAAACTAAATTAAAATTTAAAACTTGATATCTTTTAATAAAATAGTATACCATAATTTCATCATTCATTCTATTTACATATAAAATAGTAAATATATATTTTTTAAATTATAAAAATCACCATTGAACTAATTAATTATTTAGAAAGCTAATACTTAAAGAATATTGTTTTCATATGTATTAACTGATTCTATGCATATATTATTAATAGTTCAAGAATATTGTTTTCATATGTATTAACTGATTCTATGCATATATTATTAATAGTTCATAAATTGACAATTAGTTTCACATCAAAATTTAGTTAGTTATAAATTTGTAATAAAAATACCATTATAAGAATTTACTTGATCTCCATAGATTAATGAACAATTTAAGAAATAAAATACCATATAAATTACCTATGTCATGGTAAAGAAAGGATATAAATTTTAGGAAAAATGTTGTAGTCTAAATATACTAGTTTGATCAATCACTCATCTTAGAAGAGTTTTCCTTTCTCATGGTATTTTATAGTAACCTCACCACATAACTACCAATAGTACTAAATATTTACTGAAATTTTTATTCTATTTTATGACACTATTTCACATATAAATATTTATCAACTAGAAATCTATAGTAATCATAAGTTCATTGTCTTGCATCCTAAATCTTGTCAAAATCAATTCAATATTTTTTTTTAATGAGTAAGCCTATTTAAATTTGTAAACTAACTGAAAAGATAATAGTATAATATTCACAAAAATCACAAGTGCTATAACTGTAATATCTAGCCATTAGAATTTTATTTTTTGTGTAAACTAGCAATAGATATAACATTTTTTTATTAAAACTAGAAATAGTTAGAAATACATACCATTAGCCAATTCATACAAATTAATGAATATGTAGAATTCATTAATAGTCATGACATGTAGCTTGCTATTCAAATATATGTCCTTGACCCAAGAATGCAGCAAACCCAATCATGTGGATAAGAGGCTCATTGACCCCAATCAAGTAGTCTTAGTGAGATATCTAAGGGAACACATTGTAAATTTAATGTGTCAAGTTTGGAGACATAAGGGAGGAAAGTAGTGATGTAGGAGCATCCAGTGGTGTGAGGGAAATCCTACATCACCCAAAAAAAGAAAGATTTTAATTTTCTGTTGGTTGTTTCTTAGATGTTTTTGCATTTCTGGATACCCCTTTAGCTATTAAAATATTCGAAGCCAAATTTGAGGCCCTTAGCGGTCCTCGATGGGCCCGCAAATTTACAAAAAGCCCAATCGTCTTTTTGAGAGCTTTCCGAAAATGTATTATCAATGAAAATCCAAAAGTCGGATTAAAAGTTATGACTTCCAAAAGTTGGTGCATTTTTAGAAATGTGCTAATTTTTGAATGTGAATTCAAATGTGAATTTCAAATTGTAATTTGGGCACCAAACCACCAGAACTCAAATTTGAATGTTGTTTTGGCTCCAAATTGGAAAGGAGCTCTATTTATGGGCGAGATTTCTAATTTTGGGTAGGATTTTAGGGGAAAAGAGTTTGCATGTTGAGAAAGGGGGTCTTTTTGTAATTTTCTGTAATTTATGTAATTTTCTTGTATTGTAGAGCTTGAGGATTTGTGATCCTTTGCATGTAAGAAGTTTCATTCTAAATAATAATAAAATTTCTCTGGTTGGTGGCATCATTTTCTATGTCTTGGGTTTACTCCCTCGTCAAGTGGTATTAGAGCAGGTTTTCTTGAGTGTGTGGATAGATCACCGATCATGAGGTAATTTGCACCAGGACCATGGTTTTGGGTTTGAGATATTCAAGATGCCTCCAAGAGTGATGCCTGGTAGGCGTGGTGGTGCCAGAGGTGGTAGAAATGTTGGTGGAAGAGATCCATTGGAGGCCAAGGGTTTCAGAGCCCTCTAGAGACAAATTGATGCATTGTAGGAACAAATGAGAAGAGGGTTAAACCCAGGAAGGAGAGGAGAAAGCGAAGATGAAGAAGAGGTGGAAGATATAGATGTAGAAGAGGAAGAAGAAGCAATTGATCAAGATCAAATGCGGCTGATTAGGGCCATCTCGAAGATCAGAAAAAGACCCATAATAGAAGTTCCCAGTTATTCCGGAAGTCTAAACCAGGAAGAGTTGATTGACTAGATCAATGAGCTAGAAGAGTATTTTGAGTATGAAGAAGTAGAAGACCCAGATCGGGTTAAGTTTGCAAAAATGAAGCTGAAAGGCCATTCCAATATTTGGTGGAAAGAGGTCTACTTGGAGAGAAATTGAAGAGGAAAAGGAAAGATCAGCAGTTGGGATTGCATGGTGGAGAAACTGAAGAAGTAGTTCATACCAGTGGACTGCGAGTTAGATCTACTGAAGAAATTGAAAGGGTTGAAGCAAGGAAGTAGATCTGTGAAAGAATACACAGAATATTTTCACAAGATGATTATCATAACGGGCCATGCAGAGGCCAACAAGGAGAAGGTAGCCCATTATCTTAATGGGTTACGACCAAGCATTCAAGAAGAGCTAAGCCTGGTCAGAATGACCACCATTGAGGATGCATACCAGTTTTCTTTGAAAGTTGAGGAGAAACTGAACAAAAGATTTGATAGCAAGCAAAAAGGATGAGGAGGAAAGCGGAAGCGGGTAGTGGAAGATATTTTGGAAGCCGAAATGAGGATGAAAGGAAAAATGAAGATGTGGGTACCAATCAAAGCCAGAAGAATGATAACTTCTATCGCCCTCATGATCAAAACAATGGTGATCAAAGAGGTAGAGGATGAGGAAGATCTGGGCCAGGACTCGAAAGAGGTGGTTTCAGAGGAACGTGTTTCCATTGTGGTGAAGAAGGGCATTGAGCCTATGAATGTCCACAACACCAAGGAAGGACAGACAGAAGGCCAGAAGGTCATGGAAGGGTTACACATGCAAATGAGGAGGCTCAATCCGAGCATTCAGATGATGTAGAAAGGGGAGAAGCCATAGTGGTTAGAAGAGCCCTGGTGACTAAAGAGAAGGAACCAGAACAAAGGAAAAATCTATTTTGCACATGGTGCAAGTGTGAAGACAAATGTTATGATGTCATTATTGATAGTGGAAGCACCAATAATCTAGTGTCAGAGGAGATGGTTATGAAGTTGAAGCTGAAAAGGGAAAGGCATCCACATCTGTATCAGATTGCTTGGTTGCAGAAGGACCACAAAGTTCTGGTCAATGAGTAGTGCCTAGTGAAGTTCAAGATTGGAAGCTATCATGATGAGGTACTCTATGATATCATCCCCATGGATGCGTGTCACATGTTGTTGGGGGGTTGTGGCAGTTCGATAGGCGTGTTGTACATGATGGCCATGCAAAACACTTATTCCTTGATGAAGGATGAAGTTCACCATAAGTTGAAACCCCTGAAGAAGGACGAAGAAAAGGTATGCAATAGTGCTAGAATTTTTTTTGTTGATGGAAGGAAATTTTTAGAAGGCATGAAGCATGAGTGTATGTGTTATGCATTGATTCCTAGAATGGATAAGGAAGATAGTGAGAAGGTTCCAATAGGAGTTTCTAGACTATTGGATGAGTTTTAGGAGATTATTTTTGATAACGTACCTGAGGGTTTACCATCGGTGAGGAAGATCAATCATCAAATTGACTTGATCTCTGGAGCCATTTTTCCAAATAAGGCAGCTCATAGAATGACTCCTACAGAAAATGAGGAGTTGAATAGACAGGTTCAAGAGTTGTTGAGAAAGGGTTTGATTCGAGAGAGTCTGAGCCCATGTGCAGTACCTGTAGTACTAGCACTGAAGAAGGATGGGGAGTGGAGGATGTGTACAAACTCTTGGGACATAAATAAGATAACAATCAAGTACAGATTTCCCTTGCCAAGGATGGATGACCTGATGGACTGTTTGAGTGGAGCACAGTACTTCATGAAGATTGATCTGAAGAGCAGATATCACCAAATCTGGATTCGAGAGGGTGATGAATGGAAGACTACCTTCAAGACCAAGGAGGGCTTGTACGAGTGGTTAGTCATGACCTTTGGGCTAACCAATGCACTGAGCACATTCATGCGGCTCATGAATGAGGTATTGAAAGAGTTTCTGGGGAATTTTGTTATTGTGTACTTAGATGATATTTTAATATTCAATAAGTCCCTGGGTGAGCATTTGATGCATATTTTTAGAGTCTTTTAAAAGTTGAGAGAAGAGAAATTTTTGATTAATCTAAAGAAGTGTAGTTTTGTGAAGAAGGAGTTAGTGTACTTGGGGTTTGTTGTGTCAACAGAAGGTCTCAAGATGGACCTAGAGAAGGTGAAGGATATTCTGGAATGGCCTACCCCAATAACTGCTACTGAGGTGAGATCTTTCCATGGTTTGGCCAACTTTTATAGAAAGTTCATTAGAAACTTCAGTAGTATTTGTGCACCCCTAACTGAAACAATGAGAGGGGATAGAAAAGAGTTCAAGTGGAGCACTGGAGCAACAAAGAGTTTTGATCTATTGAAGCAAAAGGTGACAGAGCAACCAATTTTAGCCCTCCCAGATTTCAATAAGGTGTTTCAAGTGGATTGTGATACTAGTGGTTGTGCCATTGGAGCAGTGATGAGTCAAGAAGGTAAGCCCATTGCCTATTTTTGTGAAAAGTTAAATGATGCAAAGAGAAAGTACTTTGTATATGATCATGAATTTTATGCAATAGTTCAAGCATTAAAGAAATGGAGACATTATGTATTGCTAAAGGAATTTTTTTGTATATTGATCATCAAGCATTACAGTACCTGAGTAGTCAGGGAAAATTAAATCAGAGGCATATGAAATGGGTAGAATTTTTGCAAAGTTATACCTTTGTTTTAAAGCATAGGAGTGGCAAGTCGAATAGGGTTGCAGATGCCTTAAGTAGGAGGAAAACATTATTGACAAAGATGTAGATTGAAGTGGTTGGGTTCAATGAACTCAAGACATTGTACCCTGAAGATCCTGATTTCATAGAGGCTTGGAAAGCTTGCAAGGAGCCTGTTATAATTGACAGGATGAAGTGGTTGGATTCCATAATCCAGGATGGCATGTTGTTTAAGGGAAGCCAATTGTGTATTCTGAGGAGTTCCATGAGGGAGAATCTGATAAAGGAGAAGCATAGTGGAGGAATGGCAGGACATTTTGGTCGGGATAAGACCATTTCCATTATCAGTGAGCATTATTATTGGCCTTAGTTATTACAAGATGTGAAGAAGTTTGTGCAGAGTTGCAGGGTATGTTAGATGGCTAAATGAGTGAGCTAGAATACTGGGTTGTATTACCCCTTACCTGTACCAAAGAGGCCATGGGAGGATATAAGTATGGAATTTGTTCTTGGTTTTCCAAGGACACAAAGAGGGAATGATTCGGTATTTGTGGTAGTTGACAAGTTTTCAAAGATGGCACATTTCATCCCATGCCAGAAGACCCATGATGCAGTCCACATTGCTAACTTGTTCTTTAGAGAGGTGGTGAGGCTACATGGTTTTCCAAAGAGTATAGTCTCAGATCGTGACACAAAATTTGTTGGGTACTTTTGGAGGACCTTGTGGAAGAAGTTGAAAACAAAGTTGAAGTTCAGTTTTGCACACCATCCACAAACTAATGGGTAGATTGAGGTTGTGAATAGAAGTTTGGGTAACCTACTGAGATGCTTGGTAGGAGATAAACCCAAGGGATGGGACTTGATCTTTCCCCATGCATAATTTTCTTTTCTCAAAAGAAGCATTGGTAGATCACCATTCTAGATTGTGTATGGAGGCAGTCCTAGGACCGCTCCAAAATTGAGAAAGATGGACCAAGAGAAGAAGACAAGTGCTGAAGCCGAAGACTTTGTAGAGCACATAAAAAATATACATGAGAAGGTAAGAGAACATATTAACAAGATGAATATGCAGTATAAGGCTAAGGAAGATCAGAAGAGGAGGTATAAGGAGTTTTAGATTGGTGATGAAGTGATGGTCCACTTGAGGAAAGAAAGGTTTCCAATGGGAACCTATAATAAATTGAAGATGAAGAAATCAAGTCCCTGTAAAATTTTGAAGAGGTATGATTTAGGGAACACATATGAGGTAGAGTTGCCAGATGGAGTCAACATTTCCCCTATGTTCAACATTGCAGATTTGATAGAGTATCATGAAGGTGGCATAGAGAATGGTTTAGAAATAGAATAGTGTAACACTCCCACACCTACTTCAGAGAAGGAGATTGAAACAATCCTAGGTAGACGTGTGGGAAGGAGTACTAGAAACAGGAAGTATGAAGAATATCTTGTGAAGTGGAGAGGAAGACCTATGGAAGATTCATCCTGGTTGTCTAAGGTAGAGGTTGACCATTTGGGTTTTCCTCAATCATCTGAGACGTGACGGGGTCACTTCTCAAATTACCCTGGGTGTCTGATGCAGGAGCATCTAGTGGTGTGAGGGCAATCCTACATCACTCAAAAAAAGAAAGATTTTAATTTTCTATTGGTTTTTTCTTAGATGTTTTTACATTTCTAGATACCCCTTTAGCTATTAAGATATTTGAAGCCAAATTTGAGGACCTTAGAGGCCTGAATGGGCCTAAAAATTTGCAAAAGGCTCAATTTTGAGAGCTTTCCAAAAAGGTATTATCATTGAAAATCCGACGGTCAGATTAAAAGTTATGGCTTCCAGAAGTTGGTGTATTTTTAGAAAGTTACTACTTGATGAGGGAGCAAACCCAAGACACATGAAATGATGCCAACAACCAGAGAACTTTTATTATTATTTATAATGAAACTTGTTACATGCAGAGGATCACAAATCCTTAAGCTCTGCAATACAAGCAAATTATAGAAATTACAAAAAATTACCAAAAGACCCGCTTTTGCAGCATGCAAACTCTTTTCCCCTAAAAAGCTACCAAAAATCAGAAATCTCACCCATAAATCTAGAAGCCATAACTTTTAATCCAACTGTCAGATTTTCAATGATAATACCTTTTTGGAAAGCTCTCGAAAAGACAATGTGGCCAATACATTGGGCTTTTCGCAAATTTTCGGGCTCATCCGGGGCCTTTAAGGGCCTCAAATTTGGCTTCGAATTTTTTAATAGCTAAAGGGGTATCCAGAAATGCAAAAACATCTAAGAAACAACCAACAAAAAAATAAAATCTTTCTTTTTTTGGGTGATGTAGGATTTTCCTCACACCATTGGATGCTCCTGCATCAAGTAGAATTTGAAACTTTTCGAGTAGACAACTAGCAAGAGGAATGCGATGGATCCCATAGTACATTGGGGGTTGATTCACATCCCCAAAAGGATCATGTAGGAAATTAGACAACCAAGAAGAGGTCTAAACTCCATCCCATACTACTTTAAGGGTCCATCCTCATCCCAAAATTCTCATGTAGATTTAAAGTCATAATTTCAAAAAGTGTTAAACCTTGTTTGAGTTGGTGGATTCAAATGTATATTACCCCTAGGCTACTAGCAACAAATTTTTCACCATATAATGGCATAGTATGAGACATATATAATACCACATGAATTTGGTTATATGTAAAATAACCCCTTTACAACATGGGTAAAACATGGAATTGGTCATATTTATGCTATTATTGACAACTAACAAACCACTTGATACAAAAATTAGCTCCTAGGATTCATTACCTACATGGTAATAGTAAAAAATAATGAACTAATTCTTGTTTTGCTTTAGGTATAGCCACTACTAATTATGGACTTGGAATTGGTATGACTACTATGGTGTACTCTTGGTTGTGGTGTCCACTTTGGTTGCAATCAATTTTTATAGGCTTGAGTAGGTATGGTGTTTCGTGGTATAATATGTCAATTGGGAATATTTGAAAATGAACTGTGAAAATAAGAAATATTATGTGATAAAATTCTTAGAGATTACCTTGTTGTTGAGGCATGGTTTGTACTATGCCAATTAAAATATATATCCATCTTCATCTTCTGCCATTGTAAAATCAAGCTAAATTTATGCCTATCTTTTGATATGCTTTCCACCTATTTTCATTTGCATTCAATCTTCTTTCACTAACAATTGGAGTAATACTTAGGAAATGCTACTTCTTATTGTTTATTTATTATATGTAATGTGTCAACTTGTATTTCCATGTGGTTAACAATGTCCTATTTCATATATTTGAGGAAGTTGCTAAGTTCAATTTTGAAAATCCCTAAAAATAACTTTATAGTGGAAATTTCTCTTAAGATATAACTTTTCTTCATAATGAATTGTTAATTTTATAAATTTAAAAAATATTACCAAAATGTTGCTTGGGAGATATCTTCACCTCTAGTCATGTCCAAATCATCCATACATTCCTTATTAAATCTCCTTAAGAATATAATTTGAAGAGAGTTAGGGGACACCCAATTTTATATAGACTTTTATAAACATAATAGGAAATATTCCACATAGTATTTTAAAGGTTCATATTATTTCTACATCATCCTAAATATGTCATCTCTACTCATTTCCCTTCCTCTATACTATTTTTTATATTTCATTAGGAGTCTCTCCTCCATGATTCTCCAATCAACTATTACATCTCTACCTAATCCCATAAACCATCTCAAGGTATCATCCTTTAGTATTATTTGGATCAACATAAATTGGTGTACATATAGTATAATAATGGATTTGATAAAGGAAATCAATTTCAAATAAATATGTATATAGGTCCATTTTGATTAGACCATTGAAGATGGGTAGAAAAAATTGTGGGATTTTTTCATGGTAGCATGTCCCACCTAATTGTATATGGGTAATTTCAAGGTAGTGGTTTCACAAGTTGTGATATGGTGAAATGGGATTTAATAAAACCAGAAAACCTAAATCACTCATTTCACCATAAACATTAGGGAAATGAAAGTAGTCAAGAGAAACTATTTGGTTGTTGTCCTCAAGGGAGAGCCAAACAACTAGTTGAGGTTTTGGTCCTCTTTTTATTTGGATGATCAGATGTGATAACCAATTGTGAAATATCATGAACTAGGTAAATTAAGACTAAAATGACAAGCTCCTAAAAAATCTAGAAATCTCAAAATAGAACAATAGAAATAGGAAGGAGAACTAGAAAATGTAGAGAGAGAGGAACCTAGAATATAAATTTGAGGTTGAATTGGCAAGACAAGGGTGATGGGTTCCCTAGTTTATAAATGCTAAACATTAAGATTTGGAGGTTGGTATAAGTGTGATAGTTTCTATTGATCTTTTACTATGAAAACATAAATCTAAAGTTGGATAGTTTGTGAATAATCATCTTTCCCTTATTTGATGTTGAAGGATGTATGAATGCTTGAATTAGGGTTTTGAAGCTTTGATATCCTAAATCCACTTCAATCCACTTTAGACCTATATCTTGCAAGAAGGACTAGGGGAGAAGGGTTGTGTCATATAGGGGCTTACCTTGGTCAAACCCTATTTTGGTGTTTCCACCTCCACAAATGACTACAATGATAATGATATAAATTGCATGCTCTTGTAGGAATATAGGAAAATGGACAAAAATGAATGATAAAGGACACAAATTTAACTTACCACTTAGATATGTATTCCTTGTTGGACTGATGTCATGTTTCTTATCACATGCAGGGAGAAATAAGAATATATTTGAAGATCTTGCAAGTTTTAGTACTCATAACAATAAAAAAATGAATATGAAAACATCATACAACACATAAACACAAATTTTTTGATGTTTTGTAAAATTTTAATTGACTTGATTGTGTTGTGGATATTCATCTTATTTTTCTCTTGAATTTGCATTAATTTCCTTTGAGTTTCCTTTGAAATATTAAGTTCACTAGATGTTCAAATAGAGGGAAATACTTATATTTATGAGTTTCAACATATTTCACATTAATAATTAAGACAAGCCGACAAAGGAATTTGAATAGGTGGGAAAAGGGCACTAGGTACCCTAGTATATCCCATTTTATCTATTCATAATACCATTATATAAATATTAATTCAATTTTTTTAAAAATGATAAATAAATAAATAAATTATAAGAATAATTAGGCACATTCACTTAGAAAGGTGCTAATCATAGTGCGAAATTATCAAGGGTGAAAACTTACAACACTACATTTAGTACCCACTTTAGGATGACACTAACATGGTAGATGTGATAGCCCCCAAACTTAAGATCCTACCAACAAAAATATTAAGATAAAAAAACACATACACATAAAATCAGGTAATGATCCAAGCATACATGGATTAGACAAAAATCATGCATAAAGAAAGCACAAAGAAAATATAAATTAAGCATGAAGCAATCATGAAGAAAACATGAAAAAAAGGTGAAGAAAACAACATTAGTATCTAAAATCTAAGTCAACAAGGTAAGGATAACTTAGTATGAAAGGTTTTTTCCATATCAAGCATCATCACTTGAATGAACAAATACCTAGAGGAATATTAAAAACAATCAATATCGACAAAATGCATGTACATGACTCTATCACTAGCTTGATCTATCACTAGGGGTCATGCAGATTAAAAATCCTCCATGGACCATTGGCTAGAAAATTGAGTTATGCTAGGTGACTATGGATGTGATAAATAAAGGCCCTATAAAGCATACAATATAGCAAGTTGTGTTATGCTAGGTGGCTTATAGGGTACACAGATCTATAGGCTAGCAAGTGTGTTATGTTAGGTGGCCATGTATTTTTTTAATGCCTTAGAAAGTGTATATAATTTTAATGTCTTGAGGGATGGTTTAACATCTAGAGATAATTTTTAATGTCTTGATGGATGGTTTAATATATTTTGGGACATAACAATGACTAGACCTTAGGGGGGGAATTATGACTACCACCACCATGATGAGGACACATCAATAAGTAAAAGATCAAGATACATGAATACATGTGTGGACGTATAAAATGGATAAGTGATATGCCCCCCTTAAAATGTTGGAATACTTTATATGTTCATGAACAATGGATAAATGTGATATGTGGGTCGCCTTTCTCCAATTTTCATTCAATAATGTCCTAGGAGTCCTAATTGGATTAACTATCAACCTCACAAGGTGAGTCAATTTTCAACAAGGAGGACCTATGAGGGGGTTCTTTAATCTTTTATGGGTTCACCACCAAGAAAATGCTTGTAAAAAGAAAAATAAGCATTCAACTCACAAAACCTAGTAATGCAAGCTAATGAAGGATGCAAATGATGAAATTATACAATAGGGAGTTAGGATATGTGTACCTGGGAAGTCTAGAAATGTTGCTAGGATATCATAAATGCAAAGAAGATACCAAAATATGTTATGGAGGACAAAGAAACACTTACTATTGTCTTAGTCCTACTACTATTTTTTGAGGCAGATGTGGAATCTTTAGATGTCAGAACTGGATTTGGAAGAATCTCTAAAAAATACCGCCAGGAGGACTAAGATTCCCTTACTATTGTCTTAGTCTCATTTGGAATTTCTAAAATCTTTGAATGTGGTCTTGAGGCTTGATGTATGCACTTACTTCTTCTTTGATCTCAGGTTTTGAAACTTCCATATTTAGCCTATAGGTGATTTTCTATGAAGATGACAACTTTGCACTGCAACTTTACAACTTTGAAATTTTTCACTTCAAATGATCTTCAAGTATTCAACCTAAATTTGTAATCATAAACACACAAGAGGGGAAAAACTTGTTGATTTCTAGTGAATGGAGGTTTTCCTTGGTCAAACCCCTTATTGGTAATTAAACCTTGGAATGAAATAGAATAATGAAGGGAAATGATGAATGAACAAAATGCTATGTTGCAACTCACCAAACCCTTGTTATGAAGTCTGCAAACTTGTGTGAAGTGGCTAGCTTGAATGTAGATCTTGGCTTGAAGGAATGCTTCATAGATCTTGACTTGAATTGTGTGCTTGAATCAAAGCCCTACATCACAAATGTTAGCTCAAAAACACACATGATGTAGGAATATCCATGATATGATGCTTGAATCTTGATGATGGCTCCAAATGCTTGATGAACTACTCTTGAATGCTTGGAGATGCTTAGATTTATTGTTAGGATAAAATGAGAGAAGGAACCTTGTATTTATACTTATTTATGCTTAATATCCCAAAATTACACCACCACAAGCTGACATATGAATTCATTAATTAAAGGAGGCTAAATCCTGCTAGAATTTGAAATTAAATCCTAAAATACCTTAAGGGGAACTAAGACACCCTAGGTGGCATCTTAGTTCTAAGGCATGAAACTCAGGGCACAAACTCTAGAAAGGGACCTATTTAGGTGCTTTCAAAATTAGGGTCCCAAGGCCTTTGGGGGACAAAGACGCCCTAGGTGGTGTTTTAGTCTCAACCCAAAAATTAGGGACACTAAGAATCATTAAATTACCATTTATCCATTGGAGAATGTCAGGATTAGCTAGAAAAAGATATAATTCATAGGGCTTGTGGATGCAAAATAGGACCAATTAAGACATAAATAGGGATAAATAAAGCAAGGCGGGCCCAAACAAGTGTGAAAATGCAAGGGTATGCATTTTGCTACACTATACTTCATATCTTAAGGAAAGGAAAGCAGAGAAACATGATAAAGAGGGATCCTTAAGAAGGATACACACCTCTATAACTATTTATCCTTGCCCACCAAATGTATATGGAATTAAAATCATAGTAAATACCATTATGTTGCACTACCATCGATAAAGCATGGTTGCACATAAGATTTTTCCATCATGAATGGAAATGAGCACACACATAAAGTGATGGTTGAGACAAAGTAAGGATCAACACAATGGGATAAAATTTATTATTTAGAAGGATCAGTGAAAAATTAAACATATTTTTCATGCACTTGTCAAACAAGTACATTAGAAAGTGGAAGAATAATGCAACTAGAGTTAAAAATTAATTTTATTTTACTACTTAGGGTGTGATTGTCATCGGTGAAATGACCAAACACTTGATGATATGCACAAAAAAGGTAAAATTTATTATTATTTTTATTTCTTACATGGTGGAGGAAGAGTTATCAAGTGGGCTTTGAGGAGCCTCCAAAAAATATACTCTTTCTTAGATAGAGGGTGAGGATCAAGAAGCAATATTTTTTCTTGCAAAGGAAATCTTTACAACACATAAGAGGAAGATATAAATGTTTCATACAAGGGAGGAGGGAATGTGGATGAAGGAGGAGGTTGGTAACCTATACTCTTTGTGGAAAAGTGTGGTGTAAGAGCCTTCATTTATTATTCCAAACACCCAAAAGTATTTCCCTTGTACCCATGTTTAGAAAGAAGTTTAAAACCAATCCTTTAATGCATTTGAAAATCAGATAGAAGGATCATATTACCTAGCTTTTCTAAATGACAAGCATGATCAATTGTTGAAGTGGTGACATTGATATATGAATAATAGATTCTCTTACAAGAATGAAGATTGTTTGAACTTCCAATATTATGGGATTCAATTATAGTCATAACCAATGGCCTAGGAATGAAAGATAAATAGGCCCCATTGTTAAAGAAAAAAACATGTTATTTTATACCCATTTTTTGTGGAAATTGGGATTGTAAATTAGATTAAGTGGATGTTGACTAATACCTAAGTTTGAGGAATTAGATGTAAATTTAAACCTTTCAACTATAGTTGTCATGTTTCTGAGAGAAAGGTTAGTTGAATGAAGGGTCGGTAAGTTGGTGTTAAGAAAGCTATCTATGATTGCATCCTCTTGCACAAATATATCTTCATTAGGAGGAGAGATATTATGAGAAACAAGCATGAGCCCCATATTTATGTGAATAAAGGCTAGAAAACTAAGAAAAGGAAACATCTGCCAAGGATTTTAAAAAGGAAAACATTTTAAGAAGGATATTGGAAGAGAGATTATGATAAGAGAAGCAAGATGAATATTTTTTAGGTTTGTGTTTTTGAAAATAAAAAGAGGAAAATATTCAAATTATTTTTTTTCTAGAGTAAACAAACAATGTCTGCATATAAAAATGAAAAATGCAATGAATCTAATTCCTTAATGAAATAAATTGGATCTAAAGTATGCACTTTAAATCATAAAGTTTTCCAATATATGACCTAAATTAGAGTCATCAAAATTCTTAATATTTATGAACAAAGGAAGGTGTTTCTTTTTTTCCAAAATTTAGACATAATATGAATGCATATGAGCAACAAGATATTCAAATAACATAATTCTCAATCATATTGTAAAATTATTTGTTGATTAACCTAGAAAAAATTTAATCAACCCCTTTCCCTCCCTCTTGAACCTAGTTGGCTGAAGCTTAACTTTGACAGCTCAACCAAGCCTAACTTGGGTCAGGCAGGATGGGGTGATATCATTCATAATCACTAAGGTAATTTAATCTTGGCTTATGCTGTGAACTTGGGGGTCCAATAATCTAGTTTTGTTGAGGTGTTGGTGACCTTTCATAGCATCCAACTTGCCACACAAGCTAGGATTTCCAATTTGATTATTGAAGGGGATTCCAAAAATACTATCATGATGTTGAAAGGGAAAGATAATCCTTGTTGGACTCTCCAAGGCCTAGTGTCATTGACTTGAAATCAAATGATGGCTCTTAGAAATAGTATGGATATTCATGTGTTTAGAAACAACAATAAAGTTTTCGATGCACTTGCTAGCATTTTCACCTTCACACCAAATTTAGTAATTTGGGATAATATTTTGAAAATCCTTGAGTATGTGTGTGATTTAATGAACCATGATGTCAAATTACTACCAAATTGAGATCAATTTGGATCCACTATCATCTCTCTTAGAGATTTTCCATGAGTTTCACTTATGGTAAATTTATCCCTTTTCTTTTCATAAACTCATTTACATGTGGCTATGGTATTTGTATTGGCATTTCAATAAATTATATTCCTTTTTTATTTTACAAATTCGACTATGGGAGGACAATTGGTCCAAGAGGAACCTACTAGTTGTGAAATGTGGAAACAAGATAAGGATTTTTGGCCCATCTTGCAATGAGGTAATCTAGCCTCTTATGTGGATGGTATGTTGGGGCATGACCCCAAGATCTTTATGGCATTTGCTACCTCCTAGGTGAATGATACTCTTAATATTAATGGTTATTCCTTCATGGTGATGGGTCTCTCACTGGAGGGTGTTTGCATCCCCCATAAGCCCAAGGCCAACTACCAAAAAGTATGGATTTTTTTTTGAAAGAGGGTGAAAAAGTGAATAGACTCTAAAATGGCTTCAACCGTGCTAATATTCCAAGCATTTGGAGTAAGGTGGACGAAGTCCTTATGAGGTATGTTAAACTTGAAGGTTGGTTCCAGCACTTTCATGCTCACTTATTTCCTATGCTTAACCATCTTCGATATAATATAAAAATGAATTTTCCATTTTGGATTTTGTCCCTCTCAAACAAACTATTAAGAATGCCCAAAGTAAAAGCATAAATTTACCTATTTACCAGAGCCTCATATTCCATCTTTTCTAGTACCAAGTCACTATGTTACCCTCCCTTGCCACTATCAAAAAGTTCACACCCTAGATATTATTGACCCCACAGTGGACCCCAGTCCCTTCATTATCCTAGAAGAAATCCCTCCTATTGCTCACCATTTCACTTGTACCCATGGTAAAACCCCTCTGGACCCCATAATATCAGAGCCCACTCCTATTTCTACTTCTAGGTCCGATGATTTAGACAACTTGAATGATGACTCATGGAATCTCACCCCTGCTAATTCCCCCACACACTCCCTTGCTCATGTGGAGGTCTTTGATGTCCCCAACATCCCCTTGTTATTAACCCTAGCCATACAAATTCCCCTAATTTCTTCAACAATTTGGAGTGGACTTAGGCTAAACCTAGGGTTTCCTTTGACACTCATGTTCCTATCAACCCCCTTTCTACCAAAATTAATGAAATTTTGAAGACATTTAATTTCCAAAATGACATCCTTAAATGGATCTTGGGTCAATTGGTTACTAATAAAGAGAGAATTTAGATTCTAGAGAATAAGGTGTTGCTGCAACAGGTTCTTTGGCTGGGAGAGGTGGAGGACAAATGCCATCAAAAAATGATAGCCTCTTTGGCTAAGTCATTTGATCATTTGGCTAGATGGGATAAGGAGCTAAAAGAGTTGCATGATATTGTTGGCACAGAGGAGGACAAAAAAAAAATTACATATGGACATTGAATCCATACATAGGAACCAAGAAAAAAACACTCATTGCTTCTAGTTCATAAAAAATTACAGTAAGGCAACCTTGAAAAAAATTTCCCTCACCATTCTACTCTTCTAGTAGGAGATAAGGAAGGTCAAAGTAAATAGGTGGCTGAGTAAGGGTGTGAGGATGGTCACAAGCAGAAGAATGGGAAGGTAGTGGATAGCTTGGCTCTAGATGTTGTAGTGGATAATCAAATTGTGCAAAAAGGTCCTCTATCATTAGAGGAGAAGTTTCACTTCCTAGCTTAAGAGTGGAAGGAAATAAGTGGTCTTAAGTTACTGGGAGACCTCTAGGTGTTTTGTGGTCTTGTACTAGTATTTTTTGGTGTTGCCTTTGTTCCTGCTTATTATTCAAACTGTTTAAGTTTAAAGCTTTTTGTTTTTACTCTAGTTTTCTGGGAATTTCACTTCTCATGAGCCCTTCATTTTCCTTAATGGCTATTTTGTAATGGGTATTGGCCCTTCCAGTCTTAATCTAATCAAAACTTAGAAAATTTTCCAGTATAGGAGATATTGGGTCATCCAAAATGTGAGATGGTGAAATAGGGTCTAAGTTAAAATTATAATCTAAATCATTCATTCCACCATAAAAATTGGGGGACACAAAAGTAACTAAGAGAAACTATTTGATTTTTGTCCTCAAGAGAGATCTAAATAGCTAGTCATGGTTTTGGCCCCCCTTTTGTTTGGATGATGAGATTGATTATTGATAGTGAAATGTTGAAAAATAGGTGAATTAAGACTAAAATGACGAGCTATTACAAAATTTAGAAAACTTAGAGAAGAAAGATAGAAACAAGTATTAGAACTAGAAAATGTAGACAAATTTATAATTGATTTAATTGATTTATTAGAACCCATTTTAGCTATTCAAAATTCTATTAAATAAATATTTAATTGATTTCTCAAATTTAAATAAATTTACCAAAAATGGTAATTAAATAAATGAATTTAAAGAATAATTAGGCACATGTACTTAAGAGGGTGCTAAACATAGTGTGAAATTATCAAGGGCTACAATTTATAACACGACACAAGTCTACATAGATATTACATCACTAGTTGTGGTGATAAATATTTACCATGGGCTAAAGGTAACAATTGATAGAAGGGTCCATTTGACCCTTGAATTGAAGAAATTGGTGAGGTGGATCCAAGAATATTTTCCTTAAGAATTGGGGGTTCACTTACTTATCCTCTCATAACATCTTTTGTTGTTGTTGATATCTTTTCAAGGCTATTGTTATATGGAAGAAATATTCCCAAGGAACCTCTTCTTCTTCACACAACATTTTTTAGATGCAATTTTATCCTTCCTACATAATGTTAGTGGATAATTATTCAGTTTCACTAATGGCTATAGGTCCTAAGTGCTAAAAAAATAGAACTATATTATAAGAATGTAGGACAAAGTAATTGAAAACCCATCAACACTAGAGATTGACACCATTCTAGGAAACATCACCAATTTTTTTGAGAAACATCAATGGCAATAGATTTGATGCAAAAAAGGATTGCACACAACTCAATGGATATCATTATCCCATATCAAGTAACCTATTGATGATGATCTACTTTATTTATCATGTAGAAAGCAAGGATATATCCTTCTTGAATGGTGATAATATTGTATATATGGCTCAAGGCTTTTGGTATTTACCTCAAATAGTTGTATAATAAATAAAAATAAATTTTCAAATAAAATGAAATATATGCTATGAAATTCAATCAAATAATAATTACATAATAGTGATATTTACGAGACTATTGTTGATTCTACAAGTTAATATTTGGCTTATTAATAATAGTAAACTAATTGTTGAAACTAAATCTAGCTAATATTGGTAAAATAATTAAACTAATAGAATTAAAGTGTATTTGGGTATGTGCAGGATCATCATGGAAAAAATAGGCCTTTAAGTGGCATAAAATTCAAAAAAATTAGAGTTAGGCAACTTGATGTAAAAATTTGAATAAGTTATCTATATTATTTAAAAAATATGTAAAAATAGAATCTATAGAAAATTGAATATAGTTTCTAAACTACTAGGTTTATTTTAAAAAAAAATCTATTTGGTAAAAATTTGAAATTTCAATGTAGTAGTACTTAAATTTTAGGGAAAAAATAAGAAGCAGGTGTCTGTCTAAACACCCTAACCACAATAAAATGATAATATTTTTTTATAATATTTTAGATATAAGTAGAGGGAAAAGAATGTGATGCATGTTTCAGATTCAAAAGATGTGATACTGTTTGAAAGCTATAGATGTTTTTCAATTAGCTTATCAATTAGGTCTTTAGTCATAATTCAAATAGAAAATGAATGATAATTATTTATTAAATTCAAAGTAAAGATTAATTTATATTGGTGGAAAGCAGAGAATCTCCTTTAAAAACCCTTTTCATTTCATCAATTTTGGGTTAAAAAAATGTCATCAGCCACATACCCTAGACATACCCATCATATCGCCACTTTTTGGCCCATCATGATCCTGCACATACCCACTTGTAGTCAACGTCAAGTGGGCCTTTGTTTGGGTCAACTACACCTCTCTTCTACTTCACAAAATATTAACTAATTCAAGTCATGTTATAATTCATCACACAATATTAAATAGTATGAAAAATCTATTTTTTAGACTATCTACTCAAGAAATAAACACAAACTTATAAGAAAATCTCTCTGTCTAGATATGTTGGATGTTTACAATATATAATAACTCTCACTTCTTCAAACCTATTAGACTCCTAACAGCTATTATACACTTTTCTATGTACTCCCTATGATATAAGAGGACTATCTTATTTTAGAAATATAAATGCAACTAGAAATTAAGTGTGACTAAGTTGCATGGGGAAGAAAAATTATATTACTACGACATTCCAATCAAAGAAAAAAAGGGAAAAGTTTGATGGAATCATAAAGATGAGTGGCCTAGCCCATTCAATTCCTACTCAATCCTTTCTAAAGAACAACCATTATTTCTACACCTATTAGACACTCTTCTCTACGTTATTAAGGTTTCTCCTTAACCTATGTAGAATTAATTATCACCACTAAATATTTATCTACAATTATGATCTATGGCTATAGGTACTTGCAACTTTGGCTATAGGTATTCATGGATTTGGTTGTAGGGATTCTAGAAACTTGGATATGGGTTGTATTTCTTTTTTTTTGCACATAGAAGTTAGCTTCTAAAATATCTTTACTTCAATATTATTATAAAAAATATATATTATATAATAAATAACTTAACACAAACATTTAGTAAAATACCATGCATCTAATATAGTGATTTCACTCAAATATTAATTAAAAGTATTAAGTATGAGATAAAAATATCTTTGAAATAAGAAATTGAAGGAATAAATGAGAAAAATTAGAGGACCAATCAAACTCTTCATCTTTATGCTAATAATGGAGGTTGGATAATATAAATGATATAATGGTTAATTGTTGACATCTCTCACCTATATGGTACTAATGATATCTAGCTAATCTAGCTAATCTCTCATATATCATGTACCTTTAGGCTTGTGGTCATTTGCTAGCCAAGTATTTTAGAAGAGTTATAAAAAATATATATTATGAGGGAGTGTATTTCAAGGTGAATTAGAATATGTCTTATGGAAATTAGAGATGTCTTATGGAAATTACAGATAGATGGTTAGTGATTATTAATTTGTTTTTTTTTTAAATAGTGAGTATTAAAATTATTTTAATAGGATTATATTATGAAATAATCCATTATTCTAGATTTCAAATTAGCTTAATTCCCTTTCACATTACTTAGATATATAGTTTGTAAGGTTGGAACAAAACATATATTAATAGAGATCAGGGTAGGGAGACCCTCCTCCTCATGCAAAAAACTATAAGTAGTGTTATGTGAATTTTTTCCAAGAGAAGATAAAACTATGAAATAACCCTTTCAAATTAAAATGAAGATTAATAAATAAAGGATATTATGATACTTTAGTTAAAAGGGACTTTAATAAAGAATAGATATATAAATTTATTTAAAAGGGGAGAAATAATTAATTTTTAAATAATTATTAAGGGTATGTGCAGGATCATCATGGAAAAAACAGGCCCTTAAGTGGCAATGAAAATTCAAAAAAATTAGAGTTAGGCAACTTGACATAAAAAATTGAATAAGTTATCTATATTATTTCAAAAATATGTAAGAATAGAATATGTGGAAAATTGAATGTTGTTTCTAAACTACTAAGTTTATTTTATTTTTGTAAAAGTCTATTTGGTGAAAATTTGAAATTTCAATGCAGTAGTACTTAAATTTCAGGGAAAAAATAAGAAGTAGGTGTTTGTCTGACCACCCTAACCACAATAAAATGATAAATTTTTTTATAAGATTTTAGATATTAGTAGAGGACTCATGTCCGAATGTGACACATATTTTCTTGTAATTTTTTTCCAAGTAAATAATTAATTATGAATTTTTTATTACAACTTTTAAAAAATATAAAAACTCGTATGTCTGACCACCTTAACTTGGTCAAAACTTCATGAAATTCATTTTTTTTTAATCCTATAGTATCTGAAGCATAGAATGTGACATACCATATTTTTGGATTCAAAAAATGATACCATTGAAAGTTATAGATATTTTTTCAATCCAACCTATCAATGGGGACTTTTAGTCATAATTCAATAGAAAATGAATAATAATTATTTATTAAGTTCAAAGTAAAGAATAATTTATTGGTGGAAGCTGAGAGTCTCCTCTACAAACCCTTTTTCATTTCATCAATTTTGTGGCTAAAAATAAAATTAAAATTAAGTACATGGACGAAGTCTAGAAAAACAAGGTGAGTTGTCAAACACGTCTTTTGCGTTGACTTCTTAGGATTGGCATGTCCAAGCCAAATACCAAAGCAAGCCCGAGGATAATTCCTAGGCAATAAATTCTTTGTCAGAAATATCAGATATCTATTTCAAATTGGATATCCATTTTAAATCGGATATCCAACTTGGTTTATATATGATTTTAAAAAATGTTTTATACTTTATAATATATGATTTAGAAAATGCAATAAATATTTTATAGTTTATTTTAATATATCTAGTTTGGAATATACAATATAGTTTATAATTTAATATATAATATATTATATTATTATGTATAATATTTAAATATTATTTCTATATTT
>VDFB02049217.1:81507386-81556196 GCA_007258455.2 Sequoia sempervirens | reverse complement strand
CATCTATCTCTCTCCCCTATACCCTTAACCATGAAACCCTAAACCCTTATAACCCTATGCCATAAAACCTTAACCCTTAAACCCTCTACCATATACCCTAAACCCTAAAACTTTAACCCTTAAACCCTCTACCATCTACCATTAACCCTTAGTTCTATGTGTACACAAATTGGATATCCGATTTGTAGAACAAAAATTATACCATTACAAGTATCGTAAATTTTTTTCAAATGAATCAAATATCAGATCATAATGGATATCAGATTTTTGGGCCATAGAAAAGCCCCATGTGGGTCATTTTGTGCATTCCAATGGACCCTACATTCTGTTTGCAGGCGACACACAAATGGTTTTAGATAGGAAGAGACAAAGATCAACTTTTTGGAGCATCTTCTATTGAAATTTGTCATAAGCAATGATTTTTAGCATCTTTTATGAGGTATAATGGGGAGCAATAGTCGTCAGAAACAAAAACATAAGAGAAATCTTACAAAAGAAGAAATTGAAGCATATAGACAAAGAGATAGAGAAAGTCATAGGAAGAGAAGACAAGGTATGTTAAATATTGGTGAACCTAACCCCTATGGTCTTTCAAGTGAAGAGGAAATTGAAGATGTTCATAGAAAATGTTGGAATTGAATATGTTGAACATGATATTCAAATTAGAAATGGAATTATTGAAATTGATAATGAAAATGTTCAAGGTGAAAATGTTGGATTTGAAGATGTTGAACATGATATTGAAATTGGGAATGAAAATATTGAAATTGATAATGAAAATGTTCAAGGTGAAAATGTTGGATTTGAAGATGTTGAGCATGATATTGAAATTGGGAATGAAATTATTCAAATTGATATTGAAAATGTTCAAGGCAAAAATGTTGGAAATGGAGATTTTGAACATAATATTGAAGCAAGTGTAAATTATGTTTCACCAAATTACATGAGAAATGAATAACCTTGTATGGAAGAAATACATATTCCAATTTCAAGACCTTCAAGAAACCCTAAATGGTTACTTGAATTTGACAAGAACATTATAAACAATTTTCAAGGCAAGAGGTCAACACGAATTGTTCAGTTGTGGGCTAGAAGACTTTTCAACCAATATTTTAGTGATAAGACATTAACCGAGCAATGCCAACTTTTTGTACAATTGCTAAAGATGCAAAAGATGAGACCTTTGCTAGCCAAATTGAAGATTCGTGTGAACAAGAAGACCAAAAAAAATTATATTATTGTCAAAAATATTTTTAATGCTCTCAAGTCTATTGGAAAAGTAACAAGGAAAAGGATAAGAGAGCTACCTCGTAGAGTCATTACAACTGCCCTAGTAAGCCATCAATTGAAAAAGGATCACTTTATGAGACAAACTTGTATTGATTTTTGACATAAATCATAAAATTTGGATAGAGCACTTGCAAGAAGAGAAAGAATAGATGATCCTCTTCAAAATGATACATGGGATTTTTCCAAGAGGCTTCCACATGTTGATAAGAAGCTAACCGATAATGTAAAGTAGGTAATTCAACAATTTTGGCATGATAACTCTAGAGTATCACCCAATTCAAAGGATGTTTTAAAGTTAAGAATTGGAAATCAAGATCCGTACACCACATCCTAAACATTTCTTGGAATCAAGCCAAACAATGTTGTTCAAAAATTTATTGAAACACATAAAAATATGGAAATCTTGCAAAGGACTTTTGAGGGTTTTGAAGCCATTTTATTGTGTGCCTCTTAAGATTCATAATACTTTTGTTGCAAATACCATGTGGAGTTTTCAATGTACCATGAACTATTATGCTATATCCGTTCTACTTTGCATACTAATGAAATGTTGCAGGAGTGTGGTGCAATGCATCTTCCGAAATCATCAAGGGACTTGCTAGATCTATTTTTATGTTCTAGAGATGATGGTTCCTTTTTCTATAGAAATGATTGTTTAAATGCAAATTGCTCACAATGTGGTGGCTTGTCAAAGTTTGTTCAATGTTTTCATGAGAGTTCCAAACATGAATTTGGAAAGAAGCTTGTTGAGAAAAAGAGATATGAGATAGTCAAATATACTTTCAAAGTGGAGGTGAAGGTTCTAGATGTGAGTTGGTTATAAAAGAATGCAGTGTTGCTGATTTTATTTCAGATTTTAAGGACAATATTTTCTACAAGTATGCAAGGCATAGTCATAGGTCTCAGTGGTTGGATCAACAATTTAGGATGTGTAAGGACTCTTTTCCGATTGGCACTATTATATCAGTGGTTGATTTTGTAGAAAACTACACATTGCAACCACAAAATGAGGTACAATCTCAGTATTACAATTCCATTCAGATTGCTATTTTTGTCCACATTACGTTTAGACATGCACTTGATAGTATAGAGGAGGATCAAAAGATAATCAGAGAGTATCATTTTTATATGAGTGATGATAGATCTCACTCGTCTGAGTATGTCCAACATTTTTTTGAGATTTTTTTTGAGTTCTTGCAGGAGCATGATATAGCATTGGGCCAACATTTAATTTGGTCAGATAATTGCATAGGTCAATTCAAGAATGCTCATATGTTTTATTGGTTGAGTAGAATGCATGTAGACAGGGGTCTACCTCATATTTGGAGTTTTTTTGAAGTTGGACATGGGAAAGGGGAGCATGATGGAGTAGGTGCATGCATAAAGAGAGATCTAGTTAAGGAGCAATTGAAGATTTCAGGAGAAAAATTCAATATGCACGTTCTATAGTTGATTGGTGTGGTTCAACATTGTCATAGGGAGGGACACTTGATTCAATAGTACACAGATTCTTTTGGTTCGTTGAGGAGGGTACAGTGGGAGGAAAATTGGATTGTCATACAATCAAAGATTCTTCAAAGATGCATTCATTTCGAAGCTCAGATGTAGACACATGGACCATTTGGACACAAGAGTTGGCTTGTTTTTGTCATAGTTGTATTTAGTGTGAGTGGGATCAATGTGAGTCAAGTGAGTGGGTGGATACATGGGTACCATAGTATCTAACTCCTTTATCTCAAACAATATCCATGACAAATGACACAATGGAAAGTTCATTTGATTACGACCTACTTTTAGATCACAGATAGGACATATTTTTGCAGTTGTTGCACCGCAGGGGAATGAAGAGAGATCAGACTATTGGTTGGGTTGATGTGTGTGGGTAAAGCATAAGCTAACACAACCGATGGAAGATGATGATGGTTTCATGTATCCTACAGGTTTAGTTGTGGTTGCAGGAACTTGGTTGCGAACATACATGATTAGAAAGAATGGTATACCTGCATTTGAAGACTACAAGAAACACAAAACCATTATCATGTATTCTCACCTTGTTATAGCAACGAATGTTAAGTTGTTGAAGCATCATGCTAGACCAAAGACAAAAAAACTATGGACACTCAGTAATGTTGATCATGAAGCAATATTGGATACTCTTAAGCAAAGAGATGACCCTTCAGGCACACTTGAATAGCATTTTCAAGAATGGAAGGTAGAATGCTTATGTTCATTATGATCAAGTTCATTAGTGTTCTTTATTTAATACTGATATTTTATATACTATTGCAATGTAGGTGTCTTTAATAGTGATATTTTGTATGCACTTTTGCGATATTTTTGGCAAGATTGATCATGGATCTGCTGCAACAATAGCCAGCTCTGATCCATTCGAAGAGTTATGCGTATTTTATAGTTTTCATCACCAACTCATCATCATTCAAGTTGTTTAGATTAATATAGATATGTTAGTCTAAGCATCTTTTCTATTGTGACAATATAGATTTCTCATTTTCCCACTTTTGTGATATTCCTAGCATGATTGATCATGGACCTACTGCAACAAGAGCCAACTCTGATCCTTTCGAAGAGGTATGCATCTCTTATAGTTTGCATCACCAACTCATCATCATTCAGGTTGTTTAGATTAATATAGATATGTTGGTCTAAGCATCTTTTCTATTGTGACAATATAGATTTCTCATTTTCCCACTTTTGTGATATTCCTGGCATGATTGATCATGGACTTGCTACAAAAATAGCCAGCTCTGATCCTTTCGAAGAGGTATGCAATAGATTACAACAATATAGATTGGTTATTCTAAGCATCTTTTATAGTTTGCATTACCATCTCATCATATTTTGTGTCATTTAGAATAATATAGATTAGTTATTATAAGCTACCTTGATGGTTTGTATAGGTGCTTGTTAGTCCAGAATGTGAACATACTACTCTTGTTGAAGACTATGCCTTGAATGCCTCTAATAGGAAAATTTTGTAAAATTTCAATTCTCAAATTGGAAACAATGTAAGATGGTCATAATTGTGTATGGGCATAATCTATACCCAGTGAAGTTTTTTGAAATATGGGTCAAATGTATGGCATTGTATAAAGGGTATGTTTAAAATGTAAAGGGGTCTGTATTTTGGAAACTCATAGGTTTTGTAAAGGGGTCTATTTTTGTACTTAATCAAGCCACAATGGAAGGTTTTCTTCCTAGTTCTTTCCTATCGGTATGCTCGTTTGAACTAGGTTTTGTAATACTATCTAGTCCTCTCCCCTACTATCTCTTACTCAAAGAGTAAGGAGAGAGCTTAACCCATCTATGTTTTTTGAAGAGACATACATATACTAGCAATCACATGTGAAGATGTAATGGGCACATTGATAGGTGCAATATGAAATTATGTATGCTACAATTGAAGTAATTGCAAGAAGTCTTGTTATTGTGAAAGTTTTATTAGAGAATACATAATCATGTTTTCTTAAAGAAGAAGCATGAATTTTGTGTCTATTTTGAAGAAATGTCTTGATACATGTACGTAGTGACTCAACATCTAAATTCAATCTCATCCCTCTAGCCTTTTATCAATTTTCATACTTAAATCACTATACAATTAGCCCTATCCTATTCTTATTCACACACATCTATACATTTACCTTATTTTCCCATTTATCACATTCACCAATGGGTATGCCCTAATTTATCCATTAGCCACCTGGAATTGATTGTTAGCCACTTAGATTTAACTATTAACCCATTCTAGGACACTTATTCAATTGCAAGGGTGACCTTATGGTCACAAACCTATTCCCTTTCATTTTAAAATTCAAAATTCAAACTTTTGGCTAAGTGGCGTCATTCACCCACTTTGAGTTGACTAAACACATGTTTGGCATAATTTGATGATATATGCTAGCATTAATAACATACAATATATTCATTATAATCATGAAAACATTCATTTATCTTATAGCATTGGAGCAATTAATAGTGAGACATTTTGATTCAATGCAATAAAAATGAGTAACAAATTTGAACATCTAGAGTAACCCTTAATTATGTTAGGTTGATTGTGTTTGATTCATTGCATTTACTTAATTATCCTAGGTTAACTTCATAAATAAACTTTTTTTTTCTTTTTTTTTGTTGAGCCCAACCTATCCTACACTTGATCCAACCTTATTTTTTAGGGTTTTACATTATTAAGGTTTTCAAATCTACAGTTTTCTAAGTTTACATTCTATTTTCAAATTTTAACTTTCTTATACATCCTTGTATGTCATTGATACATTTTTCTATTAGGTTTTGCATTTTTCATGTTAAGATATAGTAAATTATATTCACTTGCAATTTTATGTGTAAATCTCTTGTATTGTTAGAATGAGTACTTGAATGATCATGAGGTGTTGACCATCGTTGCCATCAATGAAATTGACCATCTCTCACATGTAATGCTTGGGAGTTACATTGGGAGAAGTGGATCATCTTTCCATAATGTTATGGGTTCCTACTTAGTTGATATGTTCATAGTGGAGGGCTAGTTTTGGGAATTTGTGCTCTGATGAGTTATTGGTCAAATACATTATCTATTCATGGATTCTATCTTGAGTGCTATCATAATTACACGTTGGGGTGGTTCATGGTTTTAAACTATCAAGAATGGTTTTGGTGGCAATTAGTTTGGGGAAACCACTTACATGGTTTTATCTTCCCATTGCTTTGTAAATTGGAGGAATTATATGGAGGTTTCATGGGTTATGTAGGTGTACTTAAGGCCTTCAAGGGCTTGAGACAGGTTTGGTTGAAGGAGTTTTTTTCTTTGAATCAATAAAGTTTCAATTGCTCAATTCATATTTTATTGTTTGTTTTGTGTTTTCTGCCTGTGCACAAGCCATTCAAGCATTTTTGTATAAATTTTTTATGTAGAAACGTTATTACATGTCTTGATGTTATTTCAAGAGTGGAAGGTGTGGAGAACTAGGTTTTGAAATAAAATGAAGAGTTAAAGGTCTAAAAATGGTGGTTTTTTTTCACTTGAAAATAGAGTTTTTACCCTAGGGTTTGCAAAAATATCTGAGATACCAGAAGTTTCTTTGTTTTCTAAGCATATTGGAGCCTAAATAAAGGTGTCTAAGGTGGTGGCAGAGTCTGAAAGGTTGTGGAAGTGCTACATCCAATAAACCCTCAAGAATTACACTAAAAACAAGGGTTTTTTGATTTGACAGTTACAGGTCCATACAAATGGAATCCAATTGCAAAATCTTTGTTTTCTTGGCAATTTATTTTCTGTCCCAAGGTTTCAAGGGTCTTTGTGGTGTTTGAAGGTACGTTGCTTTGCATTTTTGGGCTAATTGAGTAGCCTGTTGAAGGGTGACTGTATAGGAAGTCAACGCTGGTCCAAAGGAGTCTATGTTGTTTCTCATATATGTTGTGTAACTTGGATATGGGTGTTTGAATCAGTCATGTGTTCATTTGGTGTTTTGGAAGATTGTGGAGTAATTGGATAAAAACTAGTTTCTCACTATTACAAGGGTTTAAGGGGTTAAAGAGGGAAATGTGTATTTAGTTGCTTGTCAAGTTTTAAGGGAGTTTTGGACTATCCAAAGAGGTCAGAATAATCTTGTTAGATGCCTCAAATAGGCAAGTTGCAAAGAATTTGTGATTGTGCCCTTGTGTCTGCATCAATTTTTCACCTAATTTCACTCGGTCCAATATAGCTCGAAGTGATTCAGCATATTTGTGTGAAAGAGAAGACCATTTAGATGTGTTGGAATAGTCCATTTTGTCGTACAAGTTGCAGAATCAAAGTTGTGCCACTTTGCAACTTTACACTACTTGCATCTAGCAATTTTTCCCTCCACTGAAAAGTCATCACCATAGGAAAACACCTTCGAGATAGAAAAAACCGAGAGAGGTTTTTGTAAATGGTCCCAACATGATCCCATAGCCTCATATGAAGAGTCTATAAGCATCATGGTCTTTAAGAAATATCCCTTCAAAGATTGCTTCCTTTTAGCACTTTGGACTCTTAAGGGAAATCGTTGGTCCAATGTAGCTCGAAGTGATTCGACGTATTTGGGTGAAAGAGAGGACCATCCCTAGCATAAACGTACCCATCTAGACGTTTTGGATCAGTCCATTTGGTCGTACGAGTTGCAGAATGAAAGTTGCACCACTTTGCAACTTTACACTGCTTGCATCTGGCAACTTTTCCCTCCACTGAAAAGTCATCACCACAGGAAAATACCTCCGAGATAGAAAAAACCGAGAGAGGTTTTTGTAGATGGTCACAACATGATCCCATAGCCTTAGATGAAGAGTCTGTAAATATCATGGTCTCTGAGAAATAGACCTTCAAAGATTGCTTCCTTTTAGCACTTTGGACTCTTAAGGGAAATTGCCAGTCCAATCTAGTTCGGAGTGATTCGGCATATTTGGGTACAAGAGAGGACCATACCTACCATAAAAGTACCCATCCAAATGTGTTGGAATAGTCCATTTGGTCATACGAGTTGCAGAATGAAATTTGCACCACTTTGCAACTTTACACTACTTACATCTGGCAACTTTTCCCTCCACTAAAAAGTCATCACCATAGGAAAACGCCTTCAAGATAGCAAAAAATGAGAGAGGTTTTTGTAGATGGTCACAACATGATAACATAGCCTTGGATGAAGACTCTGTAAGCATCACGATCTCTGAGAAATAGACCTTCCAAGATTGTTTCCTTTTAGCACTTTGGACTCTTAAGGGAAATCGTCAGTCTAATGTAGCTCAGAGTGATTCGACATATTTTGGTGCAAGAGAGGACCATCCCTAGTATAAACGTACCCATCCGAACGTGTTGGAACAGTCCGTTTGGTTGTACGAGTTGTGGAATGAAAGTTGCACCACTTTGCAACTTTATAATGCTTGCATCTGACAACTTTTCCCTCCATTGAAAAGTCATCACCACAAGAAAACGCCTCCGAGATAGGAAAAATTGAGAGAGGTTTTTGTAGATGGTCACAACATGATCCTGTAGCCTTAGACAGAGAGTTTGTAAGAACCATGGTCTCCGAGAAATAGACCTTCAAAGATTGCTTCCTATTAGCACTTTGGACTCTTAAGGGAAATCATCGGTCCAATGCAGCTCGGAGTGATTCAGCCTATTTGGGTGCAAGAGAGGACCATCCCTAGTGTAAATGTACCCATCCAAATGTGTTGGAACAGTCTATTTGGTTGTACGAGTTGCAGAATGAAAGTTGCACCACTTCACAACTTTACACTACTTGCATCTGGCAACTTTCCCTCCACTGAAAAGTCATCACCATAGGAAAATGCCTTCGAGATAGCAAAAACTAAGAGATTTTTTTGTAGATGGTCCCAACACGATCCCATAGCGTTATACAGAGAGTCTGTAAGCATTACGGTCTTCGAGAAATAGACCTTCAAAGATTGCTGCCTTTTAGCACTTTGGACTCTTAAGGGAAATCACTGGTCCAATGTAGCTTAGAGTGATTCGGCATATTTGGGTGCAAGAGAGGACCATCACTAGTGTAAATGTACCCATATGGATGTGTTGGAATAGTCTGTTTGGTCATATGAGTTGTGGAATGAAAGTTGCACCACTTTGCAACTTTACACTGCTTGCATATGGCAACTTTTCCCTCCACTGAAAAGTCATCACCACAAGAAAACACCTCTGAGATAGCAAAAACTGAGAGAGGTTTTTGTAGATGGTCCCAACATGATCCCATAGCCTCAGACAGAGAGTTTTTAAACATCACAGTCTCTGAGAAATATACCTTCAAAGATTGCTATCGTTTACACTTTGGACTCTTAAGGGAAACTAGTGGGCAACATAGTTAACTTCTTCACAAACTTGGTTTGAAGTAATTTCATTCTTTTTTGTGCATTTAAAATGGAGTTTTAATCCTTCCACCCTAAAATTGACCTCTAAATAACTTCAAACACCTTAACTACCTCATTCTTATTCATTTTTTTTGCAAACAAGCATTTTCATTCTAAGATGTTGAGCTTTCAATTTTTCTTATTGGATTGAATGTGGATTGTGACACAACTTTCTTTTTTCAAAAATTTGTTCAACATCATTGAAATAAGAATTTATCACACATCTGCTAAGAAACAAAGGAGTACAACAAACTAAAACACATTACACTTCGGTTCTCACTGAGTTGATGTACTCTTCAACATCTCTCTTCTCTAAAAGTGACCTCTAAATCACTTCAAACACCTTAACTACCCTAAAAGCGACCTCTAAATCACTTCAAACACCTTAACTACCCTAAAAGCGACCTCTAAATCACTTCAAACACCTTAATTACCTCACTCTTATTCATTTTTTTTGCAAAAAAGCATTTTCATTCCAAGAGGCTGAGCTTTCATTTTTTCTTTCAAAGAAAAATCTTATGAGGAAGTCATGCCAACCAAAGAAATGATCAAGCATGAAGTCACAACTTGCATCCATGGAACTGAACCTACTGAACCTGAAGAAGATGCTTGTGTTGCTGACCAGAAGAGTACCTTTGGATGGTTGTGTTGCTGACCAGAAGAGTACTTAATGATTCAGAGGGAGCCTATTGAACCTAAATAAGATGGTTGTGTTGCTGACCGGAAGAGCACCTCTGGATGTTGTTTTAGTTGAGGTCTGCGATGAACACTTGTACACACCATAGTATGGTTGTAGCCACTATGGTTGATATCATGTTGAGGTGATATCTAATATCATGATGAGATGATATTCTTCTTTTCATTTATGGTTGTAGCCATAGTAGTAGGCATCACGATGAGGTGATTTGCCTTGTGCAGCTGGAAGTATCCTCCCTAGCTGAGAGGGAATGTTGATGATTATTGCAGTGTCAGTCATATCCTTCCAGTGATCTCCTCTGCATAAGAATAAATTAAATATAGCCAAAGCTATTTAATTTATATATATAAATATCAATTTGTGATTAATGCTAATTCATCAAGAGACACGAGCTAATGAAGAGGTGCATTTATGAAGAGGCTGACATGCTTGAGGCATGATTTATGTCAAATAATATTTATTATTTTATGAAGGTCGACTTCTATCTTGGAGGTGCAATCTTTGAGGAGGCACATTCTTTTTGGAGGCTGACCTATATTGTGAAGAGTCGCATCTCTCTCAGCTTGTATATATATTAGATACATTTCATTGTTTTGTGACATACATTTTTCATACATTCCATTTCATATCAAGTGCAAGTTAGTGAGAAAATCTTCAAGTGTAGATCGAGTTATTGTGAGAAGGTTGAGGATTATCATTTGAGAACCAAATCATTGTATTGTTGTGTTGGCATTAGTTTGTGGTACATATTATTAGGCCTCATTATCGGCCTTCATTGTAAAGGAGTTTCTATTGTGATTCAATAATATAAGTGATAGTATTGGCCGATTTTTTCTCCCTCAAGAGGAGGGTTTTCCCATGGTATCTACTGTGTTATTGTGTTTGATTTAGAATTAATTTTCTATGCATTAAATCTGATCATAAAACTAACACAAGTAATGGCTGCATAGTGTGTGGAATGAGGGGGCAGTAGGCTTGAGACCCCTTTTCATGAATTAAGTCTTCAATTGATGGTTGCGGAGGTGGTGGAGCATTTGGCATTTCTACATTTTGATTCTCAGTTGGTGGATTTTCATTCTCAATTGATGGAATTTGTGCATTCTCATTCTTGGCAGCCATAATGCCTGATTAAAGTTAAAAAATAATTAATCTAAAATTAGACAATATAAATGAAACACTATTTTTAAATCAAAATCCATTAAAAACATTCGTTTTTTTATCAAAATCCATTCTAAACTCAAATTTTTCATAAAAATTCAATCAAAAACCCTATTTTGAAAAAAATCCACAAAAAACATTCATTTTCTATCAAAATCCATTTCTAAATTCAAATTTTCATAAAAATTCAATCAAAAACCTATTGTGAAAAATCCACAAAACATTCATTTTTTTTTATCAAAATCTATTCTAAACTCAAAATTTTTCACAAAAAATTCAATCAAAAACCCTATTTTAAAAAAAAATCCACCAAAAACCATATGAAATTATTTAAATCTAAATCAAAATTGAATCAAATCAAATAAATAAAAAAACTTACCTTTCCAAATCAAATTTTTCCCAAATCGGATATCCGTTACGCAAAGAAGTGATGCACTGTGGACCTGCGGGTTCTTCACTGTCAAATGACTTCAAAATAGTAACTGCCTTTCTTTATATATGTTTTTTGCAAATTGGATATCCAATCCAAATCGGATGTCTGATTCATCCAAATCGGATATCTGATTTGGATCAGATATATGATTTGTAAAACTAGGTTTGGTGTTTGGTATGGTGACACCCGAGCCTAAAAAAAGTCAACACGTTCTTTTCGCATTTTTTGGTTGGTGAAAGATGTTTTTTTTTCCTCATTTCCACTTTTTGGCCCACCATGATCCTGCACATACCCTTAAATGGAAACTCTTGTGAAAGGGTGCAATGGTTTGGAAAAAATTCTATAAAAGGATATATAAAAGGAGGGAGAATATTCAAGGAAGAAGAAAGTGGTTTGGTGATATATGGGAATTAGAGAAGGGGGCACAAAAAGTGTGTCCAACTCAAGGTACAATGTACTATTGGGATTTTCTAGGCTATGCTTGTTGTGCATGTTGAGGATTTATTATGAATCATGTTGTATACATGTTGAGTAATTACTCTAGATCATGGTGTGCACTTGTGTTGGGCATTGTTCTATTGAACCAACACTTATATAGAGAACAATAGTGCATTGTATTTTGAAAGGAACTACTTCCTCCTAGATTGTTCCATAGTAAGAGCCAATACAACTGACATCTTCCTAGTGTGAGAGTGGCTTTTCCAAGCATTTTGATTCATATAATTATTGAAAAAACTATTGATTCTAAAATATATTGTTTGAATATTATATATATGATTTTGGTGTTAATCAATATATGAAATATATAGATCTGTTATTCAATTTATTTTGTTAATTATTTAATTTATAATTTTACTAAATTATCACATATTTCCTTTTGAATTGGTTATTCACATCTATTTTAATAATATTTTAACTTGTAAATTATCTAACTCTAATATTCAATATATTAAATCTTCTACTAATAATTAAATAACTTTTTGAGAATAGTGACAATAAAAGTAGGCTTAAGTAAAAGGGTACTATAACCCTTACCCAAGTACTTTTATCATTATAACATGAAT
The DNA here is from genome assembly GCA_007258455.2 of Sequoia sempervirens. Classification (NCBI taxonomy): domain Eukaryota; kingdom Viridiplantae; phylum Streptophyta; class Pinopsida; order Cupressales; family Cupressaceae; genus Sequoia; species Sequoia sempervirens. The sequence continues at coordinate 81,543,658 of VDFB02049217.1, read as the reverse complement.
ATTTGTAATATAATAATTGTTACAAAGAAAAGTGGGGATGTATAATCCAAAGATTTGTACCCCAATACTTCTTATATAGTCAGTTTACACCCCAAAGGATATGGTAAGAGAATAAGCATTTGTGGTATGCTACTAAGATGAAAATATAACACCTACTATGTTAACAACACAATAACCATTCATTCATCCATAATAAATGCATAGGTAAACACTCATGTCTCCTTATATTATATTATAACTATATATAAAAGACAAGCCTTAGTCTCTGCTCTTATAATAACTCTCAAAAATTTATTCTATTAGTATTTATCTATATATCTACTCTTTCATCTATTACATATTTATATAATCTTTTAGTATCTTATAGAGATGTGACCCTTATTTGGAACCCACTAAAATATCTTCCTTGTTAAATATATGTTGTTCACTTGCTTTATGATAGATTTTAGCAAGTTCTACTCTATGTCCTGCACCCTACCAATATCATCTCCTCTTTCAAAATTATGTCTTTCCCTCAAGACATTCTTCATTTACCTGGGATAATGTGTTTGTAAATCATTTTCAACTACACCAATGGTGTATCCCATTGATGTTTAGTTTGTTGCATCACTTTGATGTGTCCTTGTGTGTTGATCTAAATCGACTCTACCTTTGCAAAAAGATTGGGATCTATTTTTTTTTGTGTGGAAGCTATAGGCTCTTCTATCACACCACAAAGGTTGTGTATTTTGATGCCCATCATATCTTTGAGTTGCATCACTTGCATCTTTATGTTTTCCCTTTGATCCTACAATTCTAATTGAGTGTTTATATTCTCCAATTGGGCCCTTATTTCTCTGTCCATGTCTTTTAATGGATCATAGGAGGTTGCAACTTGTGTTATCTAGTCATCTAGTTGTGATATTTGATCCTTGAGTGTCTTGTTAAGGCTAGGCCATTGAAGAAAAAATTGGAAAAGGACATTGGCCTCTGCTATACTATTCTCCATGTTCCCTATTTGCTTCTCCATTTCTAAATGGTCTACCACACAATGATTTGTAGCTTCCTCTATTTCCTTTTTCAAAATTTCCTCCTTTTCCTCTTGTTTGATTTTTTCTATTTGAGATCTCAAGTATATGTGGAGGTTGTCTACTAACTATTTGGGCCACTAAGAGAGAGGAAAGGAGGTATCCCTTTTCATCTGTGGAATGAATCTCTATAAAATTTGTATCAATTCTTCTAATTTGTTTGTATTCTCCATGTACTGTTGCAAAATTTCCTCCCTTACACTGGCATGTAAGATATCCCCCAATTGTAGTTTTTGAAGTGGTGGAATATTAGCCAGATTTACTTGTGACCCCATTATTGAAAGTTATTTCATTCATGGAATAGGTGCTAGTTGGAGTTGATTCTATTTTTCTAGGAAGTCCTTAATGGATTGAATTAGAGAAACTAATGTATTTAAATCCTCCTCCTCTTGTTGTGTTTGTTCCTCTTCTACATAGGTATGTAGTGAACTTCTTGTTGGAGGGAGTGATGGTGTGGCTTGTTTCTTCCCCTTTCCTTTTGCAAGCATGAAATCTATTATTTATTGTGTAATTTTTGTTGTATCTTCTTATATCTTTGCTATCTCCTCATGTTGGCCGCCATTATAGTGTTTATTCTTTAAATAAAGAAAAATGGATTTTTTTTTTATGGTGTGGGATGCAAATGACCTATTTTTCCTTATTTCATTCAAAATACAAGCTATATAGGATAGATCTGAAAACTAACATAACTAACTATCAAAATGAAAATTTGGAAAGGTGAGAATGATGTGTACCTACCACCAAATTTTCTTTTTCAAACCTCACTAATGACTCATTCACCCTATGACAAATGGGTCCTAGCTAGGGTTTTTCAAAAATGATTTCTAGGTTATGTTATGATCAATCTGCACCTCCAATTTTTAGATGTTCATTTTTGGATAGCCAGAAATAAATTCTATATACGACTTTCAATGATTTGACAAATTTTCTTACAACTTTGAAAACTGTGCAACTTTATTCAATTTTTCTTTTTAAATGATCTTCAACCTAAAATTTGCACACCCATCAAAGAGAGAAAAATGTTGTTTGTTAGGTGAATGGGGGTTTTCCTTGGTCAAACTGAGTTTTGGTAATTAAACCTTGAAATGAAACATGAAAGAAGGAATGATGAATGAACAACACTATGTAACAACTCACTGAACCTTATTTGAACCTTGTATAACAAATTTGCAAACTAACATGAAGTTGCTTCAATGAATATAGATGTTGATCATGAAACTTGATGTGAAACCATTCCTTTGATATGCTTGATTAGATCTTGAGCACTACATCACTATATTAGCTCAAACAATATGCATGATGCAATAAATCTTCGACATGATGAAAGGAATCTTGATTTCTGCAATAATATTCAATAAATCCACCCTTGAAGTGCCTTAAATGCTCTTGATCTCATAAACTTGTTATTAGTACTTGCTCATAAAGTTACTAGATTAAAAAATATTAGATGAAACATAGTGAAATAACCTTGTATTTATACATATCTTAACAATAATTCCCAAAATTCAAATATCACAAGACGACATTGAATTGTAGATTTGAAATCATTAAAATACTACCAAAAACATATTTTAAAGAGGGCTTCTAGGTCTAAGTGATGACCCATTTTTTGTAGCACGAATGGGTCCTAGTCCACTTACCAGGGACACACATTGAGCAATGTTAAACATTATGTAAGAATAGGGTCCTAGACCTAAGTGAGGAACCATTTTCCCTATGGTGAATGGGTCATAGGTCATGTTAAACATCATGTAAGAATAGGGTCCTAGACCTAAGTGAGGAACCATTTTCCCTATGGTGAATTGGTCATAGGTCATTTACTTAGCACACAAATCTTCCAAAGTTAAGTGTTGTGTAATTGAATTTATGAATGCTAGGTTTTATCCCTCAAAATTTGTATTTAATTAGGCTTCAATTTGAATTAAAGGGGAAAATTAAGGAAAATTTGCATCAATCAATCAATAAAGCCCTATATTAATGTGAAAGTATAAATATACACCTTACAACATAAAAAACAAAGCACAATTAAGTCCATTTAATTTAAAAGGGCCCTAAACTTAAAGTGAATATGAAAAATATATTACAACACTAAATGAAGGCATAATTAAGATCATTTTATTATTAATTATTACCAAATTAAGTGTGAAAAAGGGATACTTTTTCCTACACTACATTTTGTCCCCACTTTAGTTAGAGGATGATCCCATGTCAAACTCCCACTAAAGTAGACATTCAAGACAATTATGTATGTAACAATGACAAAGATACACAATCATACAACATGAAAGACCATGAAGATAAAGCCTAGAATTTCTAACATGATGTGGAACACATCTAAGATATCAGTTTTGTGCTCACTCCAATGTAGCAAAACTTCAAATTGTCCACTAGGTGAGTCTTCCAATAAAGTTGTTTAGTGAGAATTTCATGCTAGGTCTATAGGCTCTCACCGCACAATGAGAAAGTCATGCCTCTATGTCATCTCTCATCATACTAACTTGTAGTGTTGAAAAATGTCATCGGGGACATTTTCACACTTAGTTGGACCCTCCTTGCTGAATTGAGCTTAATGTTGCCTTGATTTAGTGTTGTAATGTGGTTGAAACATTCACATTCTAAAAAGGTCTTGGTCCCTTATGAACTAATGGATTTAAATTTTACCTTGCTGAAGTGATGTGAAGTGTTGTAACTCACTTTCACACTTTCTAAGGTCTTATTAATAAATTAAACCTAATAAGCCTCTTTGTAAACATTAATCTTTCCTTATTTGAAGTGTTCTAAAGTGTTTAACACATTTTCACACTTTTCTAGGATTTTCACTCATAATTGGGCTTTCTTATGCTTTAATTGGCCCTATTTTACATCCAAAATCCTCATTTATTGCATCTTTTCGAGGATAATCTTGACACCTATCATTTCCCAATCATAATTCAAGTATTTGTGGCTTTTTGGACCATATTTGGTGATCTAGGACTCATTCGCCACCTTGGGTGAATGAGTCCTGTGTGGCCAAAAATTAAAATTAATTCAAATTTTTGGTGAGATTTTATTCACCTATATTTGATGTCAGTTTGTAGTGTTGTAATTTCAGTAATTCTTGCATAACTGAGTATAAATACAAGGTTATTTCTCTCATTTTCATCCCCAAGTAGTCAAGAGAACACCTATCAATCTAATAAGCAATTTGAACAAGCATTCTCAAGAGAAAATTAAAGAGATAAGTGTTGAGAATCTTTCACAAGGGCATTCAAGTTTCAAGGGAAAATAAAGTTGAAGTCTTGGAGTAGAATTAAAGTGTTTTTTCAAGTCTTCAAGCTCACTTTCATTCAAGTTTTAGCATTATCAAGGGTTGATCATGGTTATCTATGGTGATTCATGATGGATTCTAGGTTGGGGAGATGCAACTAGCCATCAAGCCAAGCCTAAAGACTTGTTTCCTAAGTGATTCCATCTTCCATTATCACTCTACATTCGACCTAAGGAAGGTACAAACATCATTAGGGCTCATTTAGGGAGATTAGATATCTCCTCAAGTGAGTAATTCATCTTCACATTTCCATTGTTGCATCATATTCTTGCATATTAGAATAGGGTTGCATCATGTTTCAGATTTCTTAGTCTTAGAAACACTTAAGGCTAGGGTTTGCATGCTTATTTCATTATTTCTATCAAGTTTTAATTATTTAACTAGGGGTTTTACTAAGGAAAGCCCCTCATTATAAAATCAAGTTTATATTCTATTTTGTAGGTTTTTTTTTAGAGTTACATCCAAAATTCAAGTGGGAAGGAAAGAGAAGGTGTTGAAGTGTAGATAAAAAATTTAAATTCCCAAAAATTTGGAATGGGATTGATTCACCACAAGTGGTGAATGAGTCCCACTATACATTTTTTCTAGATCTTTTTATAGATTTAGATACCCTTTTCCTTGAAATAGGCTCTAGTGTAGAATTCCAGATCTAGGATTGATTCACCTAGATTGGTGAATGAGTCCTAGTTGATCAAAAAGTCAAAATTTCTAGTGTTTTAGAGTTGCTTCTAGTCACTTCCAGGTTTCCAGGTGCACACCATTCATCTCACTACTTTTTTGTCCTATTTTGTTTGCATTTCTAGGTCATTTGGTAGGTCAGTGTATTGAATTATGGTTTTACATTTTATTTATTCATTTCATTTATCTTTTTCAAGTCTAAACTTGGTGGTGAACCCCTCATTAGATCATATTCAATCTCTAGAATAACCCTCTTGCAAGATCTCTTTCTCTTTGCATTGAGATCTCAAGGGTTTGTTCTTGAGTGAAAGTTAGTGAGAATTGTCCTTTCTAGGTCTCAAACCCTAGGTGGGAAGCAAAAAAAAAAATCCACCTTTCATAACCATACCAAAGCTATCCCTTTGATAACTTCAATAGGGCGCCACATGAAAAGGCTCCACAAGAAAGAAAGGTGTGTTATGCTAGGTGGCCATGAATTTAGGGTTCGAGATTCAAAAGGTTAGCAAGCTTCATTATGCCAAACACTTATGAAAATTATATATAGGTTTTTGTTCAAAGGAACCTTGCTTCATTCCTATAAGGTCTTCTTCTTAGGGAAAATTGTACCTAATGTCTCCAAGAGAGGACAAGTCAAGAGTAAAAGATTCACAACTTAGGGAGTGTAGTGTGTCAAATCACCACTAAGGGGAAATTTGTACACTAAGAAATATCGTACACTTGGAGGACATCAAACCCAATGAAACCACTAAGAAAAGGATGCATTATAAGAAAAAAGAAAATCACACTTTAAAGTGGTTGGTAACACCATTTTTGTGAGAAATTGCTTTGAATTATCCAATATTTAATCCTAAGAAACAATAACTTCCTTGAAAATTCCTATGCCAAGTCATATGTTTTTGAAATAAAGATATGTCATGAAAATTGAGGGAGGGCTTTCCCCCAAAAATACATAAGGGATCTATGGTTTCGGGGTCAATATATCTTTGCTTTATGTTTCTATAGAGCTCGAAAATGTCATCATTCCCAAAATACTCATATAATTGGAAGAATAAAAAAAAGAGAGTGAAAACAAAGAAAAATCCTTTTAGGTCGAAATGGAAGAGACCTAAATGTCTCGACGCCTTGCATCATCCCCAAAAGGAAAACACCAGACAAGTGAAAAAGGTAAAATTTTTATGACATAGAGAAGAATGTAGATACATATAGAGGAATGGATAAAAAGAGAGAGAGATACACCAAAAAAATAGTACATGGGATCACATTACACACATGAAATCACATAAATAAACATGAAAAAGAAAACAATGCAAAAGACTAGTAAGGAACATGTGAGTCTACATATAGCGGGTCATCCACATCCCAATCTTGATCAGTATATGCAAAAGGTGGACAACTAGCCAAAGGGATAATGATAAGTTCCAAACTAGGAAAAGCACCAAATTCAACATCTTATCATCATTTAAGTTCATGGAAGAAGAGAACAATGAATTCAACTCATTATGCGCTTGTTCATCAATCTTTGCAATATTAATGTCATCATCAAGATTAATAATAATAGGAGATAAAATGATAATGTCTCTAGAAAGTTCTTGTTTATGTTGTGGAGAGGGTATAGAGTCATCATGCATTGCTTCAGGTAAGTTCAGATTTTTATTTTTTATGTTGCTATAACATATGAGAAAAAGCATGACATCTACATCTACGCTCTCTATCATTTTGATTTTGTTTCAATCTGTTGTCAATTTTTGATTGTGTATGATTGTGTTTTTCAACCATAGGTTTCTTTTTTTCCCTTAGGGGAGGAATGAAAGGAACCATGGGAGGTTGTTCAACCACTTTCTCTTTGGTTTTATAAACTTGTTTGATTTTAAGAGGCACAGTGGGATTGTTTTGATTGTTTCATGGTCTCTTGTAGGGAATGGTAGAAGGATTTGTAATAGGTTACTCTTGGATATTTGGAATGGCTTTTGGTTCAATCATGGTTTCATCTAGGATAGGTGGCTCAATCACGGGTTGAGGCATATTTCTAAGGGATAATTTTTCTATGTGCTTCATGATGATATTATTATTTGTCCTATTTATTTCACCATTCCTTATGATTTAATCCATGTTCATGATGTTCTAATATCATTCCTAAGACATTTATGAACTTTACCTTGACTCCTTGAAGCATTAAATATGATTAATGATGATTTATAAATGTTTGTATGTTTTAGTTAGTTGATGCTAAATTATGATGAATGATAATTATTAAATTTCAAGTAGTTTTAGAAGAATTAAAATATAATTTGTGGAAAGAATGAGTCATTTATGTAGATAAAAAGAAGAGAAATGAGTTGACAATTGCCAACAGGTAGCTATTGCTGGAAAAGTGCAGTAAAAGTTGAAAAGGTAGTTTTAGTAAAACACACATATCTCCCTTGTTTCTGAATGAAATTCAGATTTTCAAAATGATCTATAAATTTAAAAAATATGAGCATGAAACCTAGAAAGTGTTTGATGAGCTACACAATAATAAAGGAGTTGTTAATGATAGAATTTGATTGAGTAAAAAGTGGAGACTGAGAAGGAAATTTTTTTACTCCAACCTCCACCATTTGTTATACTTTGAATTTTAACTTGAAAAGAAGTTGGATATGGATTTCCATATATTTATACACATCAAAAAATCTCCAAAAAATAAGTTTGATCATAAAAGCATTCAAACAAACTCTTTTGCAATCAGCCAGATGAAATGTTGTAATAGGACTCTATTGTCTAGTCATTGTATTTGTGTCATTTGAAGAATAATCATTTTCCTTGTTTGAAAGAATGATGGGACACCTATTAGATGTTTGTTGCCTATATATTTGAGTATGTAATCAAGAAAAAGATATAGAAGATAATAAAGGAGATAATTTTGTTTATTATTTTTAGTTAATAGTTTATAAGTCACTTACAACCATTATTGAAGGCACCTACAACAACTACTATGTGGAAAGGTTTCTTTTCAACATTTATTGTGTTTTGTTTAAGTTATCAAATTTTAGTTATTCTTTCAAACAATGATGATAGATTATAAGTCTCTCATGGTGTACATACAATGCATATCCATCATAATTTTACAAACCTTGGTTGATAATTTAATGTAGGTTTGCAATGCCAAGTGGACTATTCAACTAGGTACACCCCTGAATTGTGTAATTTCACCACTTTTGCAACACATTAGTTAGACTCTACACTTCACCTTAAAATATTGATATGCTTTGAAAAATTAGTCCTCACAAGTCCTAATAGGTTCAATAGGCTCAATCCAAAATAAATCCAATGAAAAGTTCCCACGGAAAGATATAGGATTAAAGCCATTATGGTGTATAGTAAAGATTTCATTGCCAAAGGGAAACTTCAAACATTTATGCACAATTGATGGGATGACATTTATGGAGTGAAGCCATGGATAGGATAACTTCACACAAAGTTGGTTCAACAATGGGATGATGGTGAATGAGACATTTAATATTTTTGGTCTGAATTTTAGAGGGAGATTTATTGAGCCAATCATAGGGCAAGAAAAACCATTATGCATTTTGGTCCATGCTTTCAGTATTTCATATGTATCTTGATGTAGTGTAGGAAAAATATCCCTTTTTCACTCTTAATTTAGGAATGACTAACATTAAAATGAACCTAATATTACCTTGGTTTAGTGTTGTAATGTTTTTTACACATTCACATTAAGTTTAGGGCCCTTTTTAACAAAATAGACCTAATTTTACCTTAATTTAGTGTCGTAAAATGTATATATTTACATATTCACACTATATTTTGGACCCTCTTACATTTATGACCTTAAAATAATCATTAATAGGCTCATAGGATGATTTATTATGCATCTTGAGGCTTATTTCAATCAACATCCTGACATAATCAATAAATACACTTAATTTTCTAACCTCCCAACATTTCCTCAGCTTGAAAAGATATGGTGGGACCCATACACCACCTTGGGTGTATGAGTCCCCCTAGGTGGGACCCATATGCCACCCTAGGTGTATGAGTCCCATTTGGCCCCTTTTTAGGGTTTTGAGTAGGAAATCAAGGTTTTGAATTGAAATTTTATGAATGTTGGCATTTAGGATCTAATAAATGGTAAATTAGATGAAATTCCTATATAATTAAGGTTTCAAATCATTATTTCACCCAAGAAACTATATGCAAGCATCCTAAGAGTTCACAAGAGCATTATAGAGCATTCAAGGTCATTCAAGGGAAGATTATTAGAGTTTTATTTCAACAATTCAAGATCCATTATCATGTCAAAGACTTGATGCATCATACATGTGGCTTTGAGATAATGTTGTGATGTATTGTTCAAGATCAATTCAAATATTCAAAGGAATTATCTTTCATCTAGAATCATGATCAAGATCTAGGGTGCTGGCAAGAAGTTGAGTCCACTTTTTGGCCAAAAAGTGGAAGTGTTTTCCTTGATTTTCAGCATTTGACACATTTGACCTTAAAATTTGAAGTACTTAGAGATAGAATCTTCAAAAAGTCACTCATCATAAAATGTAGTACTCGGAGTCTAGTTTCTAAAAATGTAATTTATTTCAATACCCAGATTGTAAAAATTGAGTTTCAATAGGCATTTCTAAAAACCACTGTTTAAAAGTCACTTTTTTTATACCATACCATGCATGTATACAACATCCGTATTTTGACCTAAATTATCTTATTTTTCTAAATCCTTTTGGGAAAAGATTTGTGACTCACTAAAACTTGTTCTCGATATTTTTTTGTAATTTTTTATTGAATATTTTTTTTTGGTTAATTTTTTATTTGGCATATTTGTTGTTCTAAAAAATACGACACACATAAGATGACATTAACTTATCATTTATTTTTTATTTTTTTTAATTGAAAAGAATTGTCTAAATTTTGTTCTTGTGCAATTCGTTCGTCAAAATGTTATGTTGATCAAAAGTTATTAAAATATTTAAAAACCATGATATTTAAAGTTTATGGACCTGTTTCATCATAAATTAATTGAAAAATAGAAAAAATAATTCAATTGAAAAAAATTACATATTTGGAATCTGCATTGTCTCATCTAAAATGGGTTTTAATTTCATCAAAAATTTTGCAAAAAGTCGTCGACCATATGTCCAAACTCGGTATTTTTCTCTAACATTGTTAGGACCTTCAACTTGCAGGTCAAACCAGGTTGAAGGCCTAGGTTTGGATTCCCAATTCTTTTCCCGAACCAAAATAAAAAGAAAAAACCTGACCACAAAGCAAATTCAAATTCAAATTTTTAAATACGGGATCCCAATTATAAAATGGGATCTTGGTTTATAATTTGGATCCCGTTTCCCACTATTATATAGTGTGACCATTGATAGGGAAATGAGATCCCATCTTATAAATGGGATCCCATTCCTTTGTCAAATAAATACCATTAAAAAATAGGATCCCGATTTGTACAAAACAGGATCTCAATTTTTATAAATCGGGATCTCATTTTGTACTAATCAGGATCCCGTTCCCTATCCATCGTCTAGAGACCCTTTAGCAAATAGGATCCCAATTTTTAAAAACTGGGATCCCGTATTGCACTTAGGCTTAGGATTTCAATTTTTAAAAATTCAAATCCAATTTAGAAAAATTGGGATCCTATTTTTGCAATGCCAATTTCATTTTTTTCCTAAGGAAAAAATTCCACATTTCGTGGAATCAACTTTGTGCACTCACCTTCTACATCCATTGAGGCCACTCCATGATTGTTTGTAGATCTACAAGGTTTCAAACAAGGTTCTATTATTTCATCTTATGTTTCATGTTTCATTTCTCATTAAGGTTTGATTACCAAAATGAGGTTCGACCAAGGTAAACCCCCATTCCCTAACCAAACAACGCTTTCTCTCTCTCTTCATGTGTGATTGTAGATCTAGGTAGTTGAGAGCTTGAAAATCCTTTCAAGACTAAGTGACAAGATTGAAGAAAGTTGTCATAGTTGTCATCTTCATAGAAAGTCATCTATAGGGCAGAATTCAAGCTTTTAGACTCAAAGATTGGATAGGAGAGAAGCTACAAAAGATCACTATAGGATACCAGTGTTTTAGCCAAACCTTAATATTGGGACTAAATCACCACCTTGGGCGTATCAGTCCTAGTACAAAAATTTTACTAGATTTAAGTACATCCCGATTAGTCACTGCGAGATTTCAATTTCTACCTAGAAACTGTAGATTGGGACTAAATTGCCCAATCTGGCATATGAGTCCTAGTACACTTCAAAAAGAAAAAGTTTAGTGTTTTAGGGCTTGTTTTGACTACATCACTCTTCCAGGTACCCCTTTGTTCACTCTCAGTTTGTTATTCTTATTTTCAGTTTCATACTCTATGCCATATAGTTAGGTTTACACAATGCATTCATATATTTCTTTCTAAGCATTTGCTTCATGGTGAAGCTATCTCTACTCACATCTAAAGAGACCTTGTATAATTATTTTTTTCTTATTGAATCATGAGGTTGAGATCTCAAGGGTTTCCTTGAATAAACTAAGAGTGAAATAGGTCTTAAACCATAGTTCCATCTCCTAGAAGGTGGAACCCTATTTCCTTGTGTTCACTTGATAAAGTTCATGCACAAATAGGATTTCTTCTGAAATCACATTCTCTTCACATATGGGATCAATTAATATCCCATCGGTAGGCTTGTCATTGATTCTTCTAGCTATGTAAAGAGGACCATAGGGTGTATGTTTGAGAAAGAAATATCAAGGGGTATTTTGGTTTGGACCATACAAGGTTTAGCATCAATACATGACACCATTCTAATAATTTCACCTTCATTTTCATCTTTCATGTTTTCATCATCCGTGCTGACATTCATTACATCATTCTTTGTTTCACTAGCTTTGACAAATGAAATAGTATGTTTTGGCATGGGATTGGTAAAGATTTTTAAGTTTTGGTTAGGAGCTACAAAATTATTATCTTTATCATTCACACCTCCAATTAGAAGATGATTAGAATCAATGAGGTCTTTGCACAAGATGTTGAAGACGCTTACAATATTCTATATCATGTCCATTTTGTTGTTGGTAATAGCAATAAGCATTGGATCTATAGTTTGGGGGTAATGATTTATTAGGACTAGGAGCTCTGACAGAAGGTAAGGAAATCATATTCTAATTCATGAGCTACAACATGATTTTATGAAGGGTATCAGGTAGGGGTGTAAACAGTCTATTTCTATCTACAAAGGAATATGGTTTTCTTTTCTTTATAACTTCCACTTTGTTATCAACTTGTTGATTTGGTTGAGGGGAATTAAGTTGTAAAATGCCCCTATTCGGTTTCTTGAAAGGTAGGTAACTATTTTGAGGTGCAAATTCAAAAATTTTAGGATGACTAGGAGGATTTTTCACATCATGACCACTAATCGAATTCTAATAGTCATGAAGGGTTGTACATAACTATGTGAAGTATGGGAATTTCAACATCTCAAGTTTTTTTTGTATTTTTTTAAAACTAGCAATAAACATTCATTGAAGGTCGACATTAGGAATCTTAATGTTTATTTGTGAATAAAACATTTGATAGCATGCTATGAAATTAGTGACTTTCTCATCATCCTTTTGTTTACATGTCATTAAATCAACTAGGGTCATATTAGGACCCATGTGAATGTGGAAGTGGTTGTAAAAGGAATAAATAAGATCATTGAATGAGCCAATTGAATTATTTGATAAGGAGAAAAACCACTCTAAAGTAGTATCCTTCAAGGATCTAGGGAATATTTTAGCCAAGAGTTTATCTTCAAAGATGAAATAACTAAATAGGGTTGTGTAAGCAGAAACATGGATAATAGGATCTCCTTTCCCACCATATTTCTCAAATGTAGGAACTTCTATACCTTGTGGAATTTGTGTTCTCAATATCTCTGGGGATAATGGGTTGGTTTTGATGTATTGTGAAGGTTGGCAATTGTTTTTTTATTTAGGATGGTAATTTGTTGTTGAAGGGATGATACATTTTGCAAAAGTTTGTTAATTATGGGATCATTGTTGGTATGGTAAGATGGAGGTGAATAATGTGGAGTGGTGTTTGTATGTGAAGGGCAAGTGAATTGTAAATTTGTGAGGGAGGATGGTTGAGAAGATATGGTATTTGAATGCACAAATCTAGAAGGATTCCATGTGGAAATACCTATGGAAGTGTTTACATTACTAGTAGGTTGAACGGTTGTGCTAACATTAGTACTAGTGTATGTGAATAGAGGGGTATTGTAGAAGGAGGAATTGAAGTTCGACCTTTGCTTTGAGTATAACCCAAAGCTTTAGTACAACTAGTCATGGTAGGGATGGTATTGCTAACATCATGCACATTAGTTGTGGGTAAAGAAGTCATGGAAAATGAGGTATGCATACTATGATCCACATGGGGTCGATTATCAACACTATTAGAAAAAGAGTTAGAAAACCAAAGATCCACAGTGAATGGTGTATCACAGGATGACATGAGTCTCAAACTACATCGCACAATAGTATTGCTAATAGGACACCAAGTTGTAAAGCTCATACAAGTTTCACAAACTTAATGTACACACCGAAAATGGAAAGTGGGTAAAGTGCAATTCAATGACCTAGAATGAAATATGTAAATGAAATTTTTAAATCACACAATGCACCAACTTTATCAAATTAAGCTAGATATGATCAAATTGATGAAACAATTTTTTTGCAAATAGTAACAAAAATATAAATTAAAGGAGCAAGCAAAAATGAAAAGATGAATGTTTTAATGCCTAGAAAATCATAATGTGACCCTAATTAGGGACTCATTCACCCTAGGGAGAATGGATCCTTGGTGAGTGTTTTGAAACAAATTTTTATAGATTTTTGAGTGATTTTTAGTGGTTTCCATATTCTAGTTTGTTATGTAAACAAGTGTCAGTTCAATTTTTTTCCTGTGAAATGAGGATGAAATGAAAATTCAAAATGTGACAAAATGATAACCTAGAACACCTAATTTGATATATAATTTTGTTTCAATTTTCAAATGCAAGTGAATGCTATGTAAAATGATATGCAAGATGACTTTTTTTTTGTGTTTTTTAGATTTAAAGAATGCAAAATATGCAATACTAAAACCCTTAAATGAAATTAAAATTTGAATGCAAACTAGACACCCTAAATGAGACCTAATTCAATGCAAAGAGATGAAAATGAATGCAAGATCTAAATCTAGGATGAAAAGGGATTCCAAAATCAGAAGTGCGAAGATCAAACTCAGGTTCACCAAAATGAAACATATGAGACTGGGTTCACCACAATGGACTAATGAACAAAGGGACCTATTTCTCACTAGTTTCATTCAAAATGTAAGAAATAGAGGAAAAATATGAAATCTAACATAACTAACTATCAAAATGTAGATTTGGAAAGGTGATAATGATGTGTACCTACCACCAATTATGATTTTTCAGTCCTCACTAAAGAATCATTTTCCCTATGGTGAATGGGTCCTAGCTGGGGGTTTTGGAAAATGTTTTCTGGGTTCTGTTTTGCTTAGTTTCCACCACCAAATTCCATCTGTTTACTATTGGAAAATTGGAAATAAATTTTGTATAGGACTTTCTATGATTTGGAACTTTTCTTGCAACTTTGACAACTTTGCAACTTTATTTAATTTTGCTCTTCAAATGATCTTCAACCTAAAATCTATAATCACCCATCAAAGAGGGAAAATTGTTGTTTGTTAGGTGAATGGGGGTTTTCCTTGGTCAAACCCCATTTTGGTAATTAAACCTTGAAATTAAACATGAAAGAAGGAATGATGAATGAACAACACTATGTAACAACTCACCAAACCTTATTTGAACCTTGGATAACAAATCTGCAAATTAGCATGAAGTGGCTTTAATGAATGTAGATCTTGATCATGAAACTTCATGTGAAACAATGCCTTTGATATGCTTGATTAGATATTGAACACTACATCACCATATTAGCTCAAATAACATGCATGATGCAATAAATCTTTGACATGATGAAAGGAATCTTGATTTCTACAATAATCTTCAATAGATCTGCCCTTGAAATGCCGTGAAATGCTCTCGATCTCATAAACTTGCTATTAGGACTTTCTCATAAAGTTTCTAGCTTGAAAATCTTAGATGAAACATAGTGAAGTAACCTTGTATTTATACATATCCTAACATTAATTCTCAAAATTCAAATATCACAAGTCAACATTAAATTATAGATCTGAAATTATTAAAATACCACCACAAACATATTTCAAAGAGGGGTCCTAGGACACACATAAGGAAATGTTAAACATTACGTAAGAATAGGGTCCTAGACCTAAGTGAGGAACCATTTTCCCTATGGTGAATGGGTCCTAGGTCACTTACCTAGGACACACATCTTCCAAAGTTAAGTGTTGTGTAATGGAATTTATGAATGTTAGGTTTTATTCCTCAAAATTTGTATTTAATTAGGCTTGGATTTGATCTAAGGGGGAAAATTAAGGAAAATTGACCTCAATTAATTAATGAAGCCCTAGATTAATGTGAAAGTGTAAAGATACACCTTAAAATATAATAAAAAGGAACACTTAATTCCATTTAATTAAGAAGGGCCCTAAACTTAATGTGAATATAAAAAACATATTACAACACTAAATCAAGGCATAATCAAGCTCACTCTATTATTAATTATTCACAAATGAAGTGTGAAAAAGGGATTCTATTTCCTAAACTACAATTCTTTGCTTTGTCTATCATTTTTTTGTTTAATCTTGCATCAATTGTTGTTTCTAATTTGGGGTAAGACTGGACCCTAGTTTTGCAATTTCCTTATTTCTTATCTATTCCTCTTTTTTAAGGGATTTCTCCCTTGTCTCATGGATTATGGTAATAATATCAAGTGGGAATTTCTTGATGATTAGGTTGCTTTCAAAAAAATCCTTATATACATATTTAGACTTCTTATAATTATATCTTTATTTGGTAGATCTGCATCATTGTACATTGAAAAAACTTGTAGAAGCTGATGAATAGGGAAAATGGGTATATTCAAAGATATCACACTTTCAGATCCAACCATTCACTATTGTCCTAGGAGTCCCAATCGAATTGACTAACAGCCTCACAGGTGAGTCAATTCACAAGTAGGAAGGTCCTATGAGGGGTTGTATGAATTCTAAGGGGTTCACCACCAAGAAAATGCTTGGAAAAGACAAATGTTTTTAAATATAGTGTGATATGAAAAATGACCTAAAACTATGAATATAAGCTAAATGAGAGATGCTAATAATGAAATTATGCAATAGGGAGATAGTATGTGTGTACTTGGGAAACCTAGAGATGTTGTGAGGATTCTAGAAATTCAAATATGCTCAGAAATGCCAAGGAGTACTAAGACGCCCAGAATGGCATATTAGTTGTGTTGTTGTTTTTAGGAACAATACGGTGTCTTCAGATATCGGAATCGGATCTTAGAAAAAAATTAAAAAATAAGACTAGGAGGACTAAGACACCAAAGATGGCATATTATTCTTGTTCTAAATTTCTATAAAATTTGAATTGAATCTTGATCTCCAAGGTCTACACTTGCTTCTCCTCATATCTCAGGCTTTGAATCTTTCGAATGTGGCTTATAGGTGATTTTTTGTGAAGATGACAACTTTGAAATGCAACTTTTCAACTTTGACAAATTTTCACTCCAAGTGATCTTCAAGACTTCAACCTAGATCTGCAATCACAAATATGTAATAAAGGAAAAACTTGTTGTTTGTTAGTGAATAGGGGTTTTCCTTGGTTAAACCCCTTGTTGGTAATTACACCTTGAAATGAAATGGAAATAATGAAGGAAATGGTGAATGCAATGCTACAACTCACCAAACCCTTATAAAGTCTACAAACTTGTGTGAAATGGTTGCAATGGATATGGATCTTGAATTCTTGAATTATAAGACTTGAATTACTTGCTTGGATCAAAACCCTACATCACAAATGTTAGCACAAAAACACACATGATGCAATAAAACTCTTTGATATGATGCTTGATGAATCTGCTCTTGAATGCTCTTGTGAACTCAATTTGATATTATGAATGCTCTCACAAAAGACTTGTATTAGAATGAATGAATGAACATTGTATTTATACTTACTTAGACTTAATATCCTGAAATTATATCACACCAAGTAGACATATGAATTCATTAAATAAAGGAGGCTAGATCTCTCTAGAATTTAAAATTAAATCTTGAAAAATGAGTCAAGGAGGACTAATATTACCTAAGTGGTGTCTTAGTCCCAAGTCCTAGAAACTTGGGGCACAAAAACCAAGAAGGGGCCCAATCCAAATATCCAAAAATAAGGGTCCCGAGAGTGTTGGGGGACAAATATGCCCTAGGTGGTGTTTTAGTCCTTACCCAAAAATTAGGGACACACCAATGGAGTCATTAAATTATCATTTATGCATTGGAGAATGTCAGGATTAGCTAGAAAAATATATTATTCATAGGGTTTGTGGACACAAAATAGGACCAATTAAGCCAAAAATAAGCATAAATAAAGCAAGGTGAGCCCAAAAAAGTGTGAAAATGCAAGGGTATGCATTTTACTACACTACATTTAGCCCCCACTTTAGTGAGAGGATGAACTTGCTTCAAACTCACACTAAAGTAGCCAACCACACAATCGAGAGGGTTTCAAATGTACAAATGTTAGGAAGATAGGATGACAATAATCGAGAGGGTGGCCAAGCCCCCAAGATCAAGATCCTATGAAAAACCAACATAGGCACAAAATAAAACACTTGTGTATGATATATGAAGCCATAACTAGATCGCAAACATACACCATCAAAGACAAGAAAAAGGAAAAAGGAAAAAAGGAAAATTGTAGTGGATCAAGCTTCGACTGGATGTCCAATGTAGTGGACCAACTCTAAGTTGTTTGTTGAAAAATAAAGTTTACAAATGGAATGTGTTATCCACTATGCAAACAAAATGCATGCTCCTAAGGGCTAGTGGGAGCTAGATGTCCACTAGTTGAGCCCCAGGAAGTCCATATCAACATCATACCCCCATGACTATGATAAGGACAAAATAAAATGCATTCTCACAAGGGTGAGTGAAGCTAGTTGTTTACTAGGTGAGCCCCAAGGGACTGTATTAGAGCCATACCTCCATGAATTTAATAACGTACAAAAATGCATGCTCATGAGGGCTAGTGGGAGCTAGGTGTCCACTAGGTGAGCCCCAAGGTAGTCCATATCAAAGCCATACCTCCATGAATTTAATAAGGAAGAAAAGGAAATGAAACAAGAAAGAGGAATGTTCAAAGGGGTTTCACTTATTTCATGTGAGATCTTACTATTAGGGGACATCGTTCCTAATGTCTCCAAGAAAGGACTGATCAAAGAATAAAAGATTCACTGCTTAAGGGATATAGTGCATCACATCACCACTAAGGGGAATATAATATGCTGAGATAGGTCACACTCTTGAAGGACATTACTCCTAATGTCACCACAAAGGGGAAAACACATTGTGTGAAATACTAAAATCACATCAAAGAACATGAAAAGGAAAAAAAATGCCAGAAAAGTCATGCCAAAATAATTCCAAAATATGCAAGTGTATGCCCCACTTTAAAGAAATTGCTAACACCATGTTGTGAGAAATTAATTTAAAGTAGCCAAATGAAAAAGGTAAAAGAGAAAGGAAGGGTTTCCCCCCAGAAACACATAAGGGATCTATGGATTTAGGGTTAGTATGTTCTTTTCCACAATATTTTTATAGAGCCTTGGAAATACCATCATCCCCTAAATACACATAGAACTGGATGAATGACACAAATAGAGCAAAAAAAAAAGAAAGGCCCTTTGGGTCAACATGGAAGAGACATAGGGTGTCTCGATGCCTCATGTCATCCCCAAAAGGAAAACACAAGAAAAATGAAAAGGAACATGAAAGGAAAAGAAAAGATAATGAAAAATATTTTGGGTCAACATGAAGGAGACATGAACGTCTTGATGCCTTGCGTCATCCCCAAAAGGAAAACACAAGAAAATAAAATGAAAGTAAAGATAAAGGTCAATAAAAAGGTAAAAGTATATGACATATAGAAGAAAGAAGGTATAAATAGAGGAATACACATAGAGAGAGGAACATCAAACAAAACATCACTTGGGATCACATTACACACATGCAATCGAACAAAAAGAAAAGAGAAAAGAGATAATAGACTAGTACAACACATGTGATTCAACAATCCAATAGGTCATTTGCATCCTAGTCTTGTTTAGTATATGCAGAATCCAGATTACTAGCTTGAGGGATGACATCAAGTGTTGTACTAGGAGAATTTCCAAGTTCAACACATGGTGAATCTCTCAGTTTAGGAGGATCATCATGGTTGTTGTTGTTTAAGCTCATGGAAGAGGAAAATAAAAAATTCAACTCATTATGCACTTCCTCATTGATTTTAACTATTTCCTAATTGTCATCCAAGTTAACCACAATAGGAGGAAAAATGATAATATCCATAGAAGATGTTGGTCCTTGTTGTGTTGGAGACATAGTTTTTTGTTTGTTTTGGTAAGAGAGGAGGGTAATAGTTTATTGCTTTTTTCAAGTTCAAAATTTTATTTTAAATTTTTTTTATCATTTCTAATCTTTCAAGAAATAGCACGACACCTATGCCTATGCTCTTTAGCATTGTGGTTCTTTTTATTACAATTTTTGAGTTGCATTTGTGTAGGAGTAAGTTTTCAACCATAGGTTCTTTTTCTGCTTGTGAGGGAAGAATAGAAGAAAAAATGGAAGATTTTTTAACTACTTTCTCTTTGGCTTTATAAAATTTCTTAGGTGGTGGACTAGGATTTGTCTAGTTTTCTCTAGGTCTCTTGTATGGAATAGGCAAGGGATTGTTCATGGGTGGGTCTTGGTTTGTTGGCAGGGTTTCAACATTGTTTTCTTTAGGTGGTGGAGGTTCAAGCATAGGTGGAGGCAAGTTCTCAAGGGATAGTCTGGCTATGCATTTGGCTTTGAAATTTTGGTAGGATATGAAAAGGAAGTCTTCATGGAGTCAGATAAGTTCCTTAGGTTCAAGCCAAAAATAATCTAAGGAAAAGTTTCCATGGGAAGATGGGGGTCTAAAGCCACTATATTTCATAGTAAATATTTCATTTTCAACTAGAAACTTTAAGCACTTATGGACAATAGATGGGACTGCATTCATGGAGCAAAGCCATTTATAGCTAGCTTTACATGAAATTGGTCCGAATTAGATATGATAGAGAATGATACGTTTGATTTCTTTGGTCCTACTTGTAAGGGGAGTGTGATCGATCCCATCATAGCACAAGCAAAACCATCATGTGTTTTGATCCATGCTTTTGGTTTATCATATCTATCTTGAGTGAGTTCATGAACATATAAAATTTCTTTTGTGATCACATTCTTTCCATAGACGAGATCAATTAAAATCCAAGGAGTGGGATTGTTATTGATTCTTTTGGCTATGTAAAGAGTACCATCAAGTGCATGTTTAATTGTTTCTCCTAAAGAGAAAGTAATGTCAATGGTTTGTTGTTTATGAGGCTCAATTTCAACCACTCCTATCATTGTATCAATGGGACTTTGTTCATTAACATCCATAGGATTCTGTTCATCATCATCCATAGGAATTTTTTCATGATAGCTCAAATTCTCATCATCCATGTCGACGTTCATGGCATAGGGCTTAGTTTCACTAGCCTTAACAAATGAAATATTATGGCTAGGCATGGGATTGGTAAATATTTGCAAGTTTTAGTTGGGAGGGGCTATAGACTTATTACCTTTATTATTCACACCTCCAATTTGGATATGATTGGAATCAATGAGGTCTTGCACAAGATGTTTAAGATGCTTGCAATGCTCTGTATCATTTCCTTTTTGTTGGTGATAAGCACAATAGGAATTATGTCTAAAGTTTATAGGTAATGGATTGTTAGGGTCAAGGGGTCGAACAAGAGGTAAGGTAAGCATGTTTTTGTTTAATATTTGGCTCATAATATTGTGGAGTGTTTTAGGTAAGGGAGTAAATTTTCTTTACGAATCCCTAAAGATATAAGGATTACTCTTCTTTATAGTAGCTACTTGGGTATCAACTGGTTGGATAGGTTGAGAGGTGGAATTTAGTTGAAGAAAACTTTTATTTTGTCTTTTGAAAGGTTGGTAAGTGTTTTGGTATGAGGCTTTGGGATTTTCAGGATGGGTAGGGGTAGTTTTTGGTTCATAGCTGGTTAGGGAATTCTGATAGTCTCAAAGGGTAGTGCATAAATGCATAAAGTGATTGGAAAGGATAAAATCATAGGGATAAATCACTTTATGCCCAAATCAGTGTGAAAATTATTGATTCACACTAATTTGGGCATAAAGTGAATGGTAGTGTGAAATAAAGTTAGTGACTTTTGCACCTTCATTTTTCTTGCATCTCATCAAATCAGCCAATGTCATTTCAGGGACCATATGCACTTGGAAATGGTTAGTAAAGGCCTCAACAAGTTCATTGAATGAATGAATTGAGTTATTTGGTAATGTAGAAAACCAATCCAAGGCAATGTCTTTCAAGGATTGGGGAAAAAGTTTAGCCAAAAGTTTGTCTTCAAGGATACAGGCACTACACAAAGTAGTAAAGGAATTAACATGATTAGTAAGATCTCCCTTTCCTCCATATTTCTCAAATCTAGGGATCTCTATATCTTGTGGCACTGGAGTTCTGAATATCTCCAAGGGGAATGGATTTCTCTTGACATAATATGAAGGTGGACCATTTTTATTTTGATTTATGGTGGAGACTTGGCGTTGAATGGATGAAAGACTTTTTAAGAGATGGTTAATAATGGGATTCTTGCTTGCAGCATGTGATAGAGATGAATATGGTGGTGGTATGTATATGTTGGAAGGGTGAATGAATGGATTTCTTACCAGATGACATATAAGATTAGATGCCACATAGGTATAAGGAGAAGTAGTGGAAATGTTTGAGGAAGGAAGGATGCTACTAGTTGGTTGCATTGTTGTGGTCATTTGAGGATTGGTATAGGTTGGAATTGAGGTTATGGTTGAAGAGGGAGGAGTTTGATTTCCTCCTTGGATGGGAACATTGTTCAAAGCTTAAGCACTATTGGTGGTGGGAGGGAGGTGTTTTCCAAAGATTTGAGCTAAGTTACACACAACTTCTAATCCTTCTTCACTTTCCATCATGTGGTGAATGTTTTCTATGGTAGGTATAACAGTGTTTGCAATGTTTTCAGTACTCACACTATCTTGTAAATGGAATAAATCTTCATTCATTTTTATTATATTTTCATGAGGAATATGGTCAACCATTTTTTGAACACTTGGCATAGCACTTGTAAGTACAATAGGCATAGAAAAAGAGGTGTCAAAGGTAGGATCCATACCTAGTGAACTAATGCCAACACTAGAAGTAAGAGAGTTTGATAACCCAAGATCCACAATGAGTGTCCTATCGCGAGATGCCATGAGTCTCACACTTCATCTAACCATAGTATTAGCAGTAGGACACCAATTACTACAGCTCGTACAAGGAATAAACTACAAAAGTGCAATGAACACAATCTCCTGTGCTTGAAATTACACATGAAATGAAATAAATTGGAATAACATAAATCTGGAAACTGAAACAAAAAATAGAAGGCAACCCACAGAAACATAGAAAAGAAATTTCAAATTCTAAAAATTGAAGAATCAAATTCAACATGGACTAAGATGCCAGGAAGGGCATCTTGATCCTCTTGGTGAGATTATGAAGTTTTAGAAGCTAAAATAGAAAGCAAACATCAAAGAGATATTTTTGAAGAAAAAATCCTAATAGGGACTAAGATGCCAGGAAGGGTGTTTTAGCCCTAGCAGAGGTTTTTTGGAAAAAAAGTGAATTTTGGAATGTCAACAGTGATTATAGATTGCCTATGCAAGGTATTGATGCTCAAAAATAGAAAAATGTGCAAATAAGTGCAAGAAAAAGTAGTTAAGAACAAGCAATTGAATGCAATTTTTTTAATTTTCAATACAATAAGAATGTGTCTAAATGCAATTAAGATGAACAATGCACTTTTCAATTTTTCAATGAAATAAAATGATGCAATGAAGTAAAGATGCAACCTATATGCACTTTCACAAATATAAAACCCTAAATGCAATAAACCTTAGATGCACTTTCACTAATTCAAGATGCAATGGACTCCAAATAAAAAATGAAATGAATGCTCACAAGTCGGGTTCACCAAAATGATGAATAGGGAAAATGGGCATTGTTGAAATAATATTCCACTCAGCTCCCTTCGGGTTCCCCTTTTTTTTGCATGTTCATGCGCTGGCCTGCGCGTCCCCGCGTTTCTTCGGCTTCCCGGTAGGTTTTTTGATCTTTCCCTTTGTGTGCATTCCTCGCTTCGCAACTTTGGCAAGCGGCTTCCCTTTTGGCTCTTGAGATGCTGCGCTGAGCGCCCACGTGTCACGCCTGCGGGGTCTTTCATTTTCTGTTGCTTTATGTTTCCTACGGGTTGCGAAACGGGGCCCACATCTCTATACGTGGCGGTGTAGCGCAATCTTTCCCTAACAGGAGTAGAGTATGCTGCGGCGGGCTGCGAAGGATTTCTATTAGTCTTCTTCATTTCCTGGCGGGACCCACCCTCGCTCACGTGTCAGCGGTTCGCGGCTTTTAAAACAACAGCAGGGACGAGAGCACCACAGGTTGCGAAACGCGGCCACGCGTCTTTCGCCCCCTTTTTCATGCGGCCTTTCCCCGTTTTCAAAGTAGCCTCCGTTCCCTGAACACGTGTCACTTCTCCGCAAGCTCCCGGTCAATGGAGAAGGAGTTTTCATTCGGGCCGCGGTTTGCTGCCACGTGCCTTACATCGATTATCAAAGCAAGCTGTGAGATGGCCGAGCGGGATGGTGTCATTGACTGCTGCTCGCCATGGTTCTCTAAGGCGGTGGACGACACTCGTCGCTTCGAAGCCTGGTTGGGACCACTGCCATCATTCCAAAAGGGCACGCCTGTAACTAACCAACTGGATGCTGTACCCTGATTGGCTGCTCTCATAACGGCATTGGGAATATTCTTATCCGGGCATCATTACGGGGGATTGTGGAATCATTCTGTTACAACTCTCCAGGCGGTGGGATTTTGCTCTCCGGCTATATATACTCCCTCTGTTGAGGGAAAATGGTCCAAGATTTGACAGGAAGAATACTGGTTTTAGCAAGAGACGCCAGGCCTCTTTTGCATGTTTATTTGCAAGATACTTTCAGACTGTGCCTATTGTTCGGCCTTTCTGCTTTTTATGTCTTGATTAAACTGTGAACTGTGCTTTTTATTGTCTTAAGCATTTCATTTGAGGAGACTTCTATATATTGAACGCAAACTTGCTGGTCTAAATCATGTCTTAATGACTCTTCTTAGCAGTAAGAATGTATGCGATACTGTTTTATGTCAATTAAATGAACTGTTTATGCTATAGCTTTAAGCTTCTGGTGTTTTGGAACATATCAATAACATTCAGGCCCTTGAGTCTATGATTTATCGTGCCTATCA
Organism: Sequoia sempervirens; assembly: GCA_007258455.2. NCBI lineage: Eukaryota > Viridiplantae > Streptophyta > Pinopsida > Cupressales > Cupressaceae > Sequoia > Sequoia sempervirens. The sequence continues at coordinate 81,519,000 of VDFB02049217.1, read as the reverse complement.
AAAAGCTTTGGTGCATCGCCTTAGATTAATATTTGTTTCATTATATCTGCTTCCTTTTCCCTTTCCAAAAACCATTATATAGAAGAAGCCGGCTTCTTTAAAATCCGGAGGTCACTCAGTTTGGCGCAAAGGGGTCCCCCTTGAACTGAGTTTCCCATAAAGGCACTGTTATCTCGTCAATTTTTGGCGTCAACAGGCATCTTGAAAGATATCACACTTTCCTATCCAAACATTCACTATTGTCCTAGGAGTCCCAATCAGATTAACTAACAACCCCACAAGGGGAGTCACTTCACAATTTGGAAGGTCCTAGGAGGGGTTCTATGAATTCTAAGGGGTTCACCACTAAGAAAATGCTTGGAAAAGACAAATGTTTGAAAACATAGTGTGATATGCAAAATGACCTAAAACTATGAATGTAATATAAATGAGAGATGCTAATAATGGAATTATGCAACAGGGAGATAGTATGTATGTACCTAGGAAATCTAGAGATGTGAGGATTCTAGAAATGCAAAGATGTTGTTCAGAAATGTGAGGGAGGACTAAGATGCCTAGAATGGCATATTAGTCTTGTTGCTATTTTTTGAGGCCAATACAAAGTCTTCGGATCTCAGAAAATCTCTAAAAAATAAGCCTCAGAGGACTAAGACACCCTAGATGTTATAGTAGTCCATTTATAAATTTCTACAAACTTTGAACAAGATCTTGAGCTCCAAGGTCTACACTTGCTTATCCTTAGATCTCAAGCTTTGAATCTTCTAAATGTGGCCTGTAGGTGAGTTTCTATGAAGATGACAACTTTGCACTCCAAGTGATCTTCAAGACTTCAACCTAGATCTACAATCACAAATATGCAAGAAGGGAAAAAATTTTTGGTTGCTAGTGAATGGGGGTTTCCTTGGTCAAACCCCTTGTTGGTAATTAAACCTTGAAATGAAATGGAATAATGAAGGAAATTGTGAATGCAATACTACAACTCACCAAACCCTTATAAAGTCTAAAAACTTATGTGCAATGGCTGCAATGGATATGGATCTTGAATTCTTGAAAGATAAGACTTGAATTACTTGCTTGGATCAAAACCCTACATCAAAAATATTAGCACAAAAAACACATGATACAAGAAAACTTTTTGATATGATTCTTGAATTTGAAAATGTCTCCAAATGCTTGATGAATCTACTCTTGAATGCTCTTGTGAACTCAATTTGATATTATGAATGCTCTCACAAAAGAATTGTATTAGAATGAATTAATGAACCTTGTATTTATACTTAGGCTTAATATCCTGAAATTATATCACACCAAGCGGACATATGAATTCATTAACTAAAGGACATTAAATCCCATTGGAATTTGAAATTAAATCCCAAAAATGACTCAAGGAGGACTAAGATGCCCTAAGTGGAGTCTTAGTCCCAAGTCCTAAAAACTTGGGGAACAAACACCAAGAAGGGGCCCAATCCAAATATCCAAAAATCAGGGTCCCAAGAGTCTTGGGGGACAAAGACACCCTAGGTGGTGTTTTAGTCCTGACCCAAAAATCAAGGACACATTGATGGAGTCATTAAATTATCATTTATGCATTGGAGAATGTTGGGATTAGCAAAAAAAATATATTATTCATAGGGCTTGTGGACATAAAATACGACCAATTAAGCCAAAAAGAAGCATAAATAAAGCAAGGTGGGCCCAAACAAGTGTAAAAATGCAAGGGTATGCATTTTACTACACTACAAAAGCATATTGTGATAGATGAATGTGTTGGTAGTCTCTATCATGTTGATGGGGTGTTACAATTTATCCTCTTCCTTTTTTTGTTGGATTGACGTTATCTATTCCTTTCTCTTTCGATTTTGCAAATTATTTTGGACCTCTTCTACCTCATCTACTTCCTCTACTACTAAAGTGATTTTTTTCACCACTTATTTGGGCCTTCCCTTTCACCCTTTTTTCTATGCACTAATTTGTATCAAAGCCTCCATTAGCTCTTTTACCTCTTGAACCTAAGGAGTTGTGATTTTTTTAGAAGGAGATGGTAGGCCTTCAAATTAGGTACTTGCAGCTCCATGCAATCTCACATATCTTTGTGCAGTTGGTGTGCATAATTCTGAAGTTGGTGCCGAGGAAGATTACTTTTTGATATCTTTTGGTAGGATACCCCACTATTTGTGTAGTTACTTCTTAGTTTTTGTTCCTTCTGTACACATGCCCCACTTGGACTGGGCATCCCCTCTTTTCATTTTTCCTCCATCGGTTCAATTCACATTTTCCTCATTTTTTTGTGCCCCTATTTTAGACTTAGGTTGATCAAGTGCCTTGAAAATTGAAAAATCCTAGCATGTCCCATCACTTGCCAAAGTCTCAGAGAGTTACAATATTTTGTATAAAATTCATTACAGGTTTTTGCTATGCAGAAGCTGCTCCATCTTGCACCATTTGTGGAAGTTTATTTGTGGGTCTTTGTATATAGATCGTTGCGTATGGATTTCTGCTTCTGTTTCACCATTCCTTATGAAATTTTAAGTTTTTCATTCTACAGTAGACTTCCCAAATGGTGCTTCTATACTTTTTTCTCCCACAACAAACTTTCTCCTCACAGCTTCTTCCCCTTGTGTTCTTACATCCCTACCTACCACATGCATTTTGAAACCTATAATTAATGCATCACATTTATGGAAATTGGACCTATAAATAGAACCGTCCACCAATCATTTTGAACCTAGTTATTTTGAATTTGAAGAGAAAGAGAGATATCTACATGTGCAAAAGGATTTGAAGACTCGAGCGTTGGCTGCCTCCTCCATCCACATCGTAGAAGGTATGTATTTTCCCTCCTTTTCACTTTAGTATAATAAAATTCACTAGGTATTATACCTTTAGCATTTAGAACCATTAAAATTCATGAATTTGAGTTCAGTCATGATATCAAAACCTAGGTTTTTAAACCCTCAAATACTACATTGGTCCAAGTTATCACTCAGGGAAACTCATCTTTGAAGTTTCACTTTTAAACGATGAAAGAAATGACAACTCCCATTCTCCCCATCCCCATGCTCAAACCTTCAGCCCCCTTAGGCTATTTAAAAATTAAACACTTTGAATTTAAAACATTGTGGGCTCATCCGTGTGGGAATCTGCCTATGGAGGTCCACTCAGTTTAGACTGAATCTTAGCAGCAAAATACCATCGTCCACTAGACAGGCGGGTCCTTCCCATCTATTCATATTGAACTTATCAATCAAAATGCCACTAAAATGACTAAGTCTTCATCCCCTTGTGAGTTCCTTATTATGGATCTCCATTGGAAAAATTTGTTTTGGCTCATGTTGTTATACGATGGTGAAAGCATGGTGGCATCCTTCTCATCACTTTCCACTCCATCCTCTCTATAGGCATCAAACAAAACTTTTAAAATCTTTAAGTCCAAGCCCTTTGTAGGTCTACCTTTATGGGTCATCGCTAGTGGGAGGATGGAAAATGAAGGCCATTGTTAATGGTGAAGCTATAAGAGCTTCCCGCCTTGCGTACCCTACCCCTATCATTGTCACAAATATGTCAAATGGGAAATCAAGAAATCAACCAAGTCCTAAGTCCTTGTGGGTCTTCCCTTGCGGGCCTCCATCACTGTAAGGTCATCCCTTCTAAGCCATTATTTAGTGGTGACCTATACACAATGCGTCATGTTGACGACCTCTTCCATCCAACTTTTCATAAATGCTTAAAACCAATCTCTAATGATGTAAGCGTGAAGTCAAATGATCTTACTCTGACCCACTTGAGTGAAAATGAAAATCTTACGACAAAATTCCTTTGCAAGTCCTATCATTTGAAACTTCGCTTGTAGACTTCCATTTGCTTGAAGTCATCCCACTACTACCAAATTATTAATGGTGCCCACATGAGTGGCACCCGCATTCCAAACTTCCACAATCCACAAAGTGATGAAATTTTCAAGGAAAATAATCAAGCATGATTCTTCATGATTTTCTCCACATGCTGAAAATATTTTAGTAGGATTGACCAAGTGAAAAGGATTTGTGGGTTCCACCTTGCAAAAATCTGTATCATGCAAGTTGTCTCTTAACATTAGTACTTAAATGTCCTTTCAAGTGATGGCTTCCCCGCCTTGCTTTTCTGCATGATCTTAAGAAGTCACTTTGACCAAGGAAGCTAATCCCAATCACTTCAAATTTGCATTTCCCCATGTGACTCAAAACATTTGCATTAAAATGACTTGATGATTAAAGAATTGTGGGGATATACCTTCAAAACTTCATCTGTGAAAGTTCATCCTCCCTAAGCCATTTCTAATAGCCTTTACACTAGCATCTTCCATTGGGTGAAAACTTGCAACTCCTGATCCACAAAACTGCAAACCTCACAAACAAGCACAAAATGTTGAAATTTGATGAATGTGATAATCTCTTTGAGGTATATGGATGTATTTAATGATATTTTAGTATGATTTAACTCATGTTTCACTCTCCCAATTTCTTGAGGCATTTACTATGTGTTCTTTGTGCAAGATTTATGGAACCAACTGAGCAATATGACAAGGGAAAGAAGATTGCAAAAGCTACAAGGGTGAAAGAAGAAAAGGAAAAAATGAAGTATGAGTTCTATGGGGTTTAGTGCACCTTAAATATCACATCAAATTAGGACAAATTAATAGACATGGACCTAGGTCATGTCAGCATCGACGAATTTAGACAATGGGTCCTTGTTAATCTGAAAATAGAGGAGGCTTTGAGGATAAAGTAGAGTGGAATTGCAAAGGTAGTAGGCTTTCCTCTGGCCTTAATCAACCTAGAGTTGGTCTTCACATGCAAAGAATGCTACCACACACAATCTAGAAGGATAGTCATTGTGGATGGGCGAGTGCTGGCTGGTTTGACTCCCATGTCTATTAGAAGGACATTTGGCATCCCCTTGTTTGACAAGATGGAAGAAATTGAGAAGTAATATGCCTTGAATTTCTAGAAAGAAGACCCCCATAGGCTACAAAAGAACCATAAATAAGACATGGTTGATCAAGAAAAGGGTCAGTGCCAACAATGTGCCACAAAAGTTATACTGAAGCAATTTTGTGGAGGAGGCCAACAACCTTGTAACACTCCTAAGAAGAGTTATGGGCCTCCCTACTTTAGAAATATTTGAGTAGTGGATGTTCTACTTTGTGGAAGAAATCCTCCAAGGAGAAGGGAAGTTTCATTGAGAAAAAATAACTAGTGAGAATTCGCATAATCAATTTGTTGTAGTGAAGAAGACTAGGGAGTTCTACATGAGTTCCTATCTTATGTATCTTTTGGTAGTCACATTCCCTTACAAAGGATGGGATTGTGTTGGCACCTTGGGAATGAAGAAAGGCCATAATCCTTTCTATAATTGCTACATGCGGCTCCAATACAGAAACTACAAGAAAGATTATAGATGGGTCAATGATTCCTTCATCATGCACATCATTCAAACCTTTTCAAAGGATTATTATAGCAGAATTTCTCACAACACGAAGGATTTGGTTAAAGGCTTTGGGTAGTTGTTCATCTAGTTTCCCAAGTTTACATACATAAGGGCAAGGGATTCTCATGGTTCTTGTATCGATTGCCTAGGTACCCCAATGATAGGATATCTTTTTTGGAATTAACTCAATAGATGCAGACTTCCTATTCATTGCTACAAGACAAGCACCATGTTGGGGTTCCCTACCCCATTATTTTTGGTCAAGGAGTATATTCGTGCCCTGCTTCCCCATGTGTGGAAAACTTAGAGAAGGAGCTAAAAAAATACAACCTAGAGCTACATATAGAGAGAAGAGATTTGGATCCTCTAGGGAAACTAAAGAAACAGGTTGGAAGGTAATATGCACACATGCCCCACATTGAAGACTTCTGGGAAAATTGCAATGATGACCATGAGGTTAGGAGGAGATACTACTTGAGAATTACTACAAAGTTTATAAATTCTATTAATTTATTTTGATTACCCGACTAGGTGGTCGAAGAATATAATGTTCTTGATGAATGATACAATGCTTTAGCTAATGTGCCATTACCAGTGATTGACTGGATGGAGCCAAAGGTTAACGATTTAAATACTATCACTCACCCAATGGAGTAGAGAACTAAAAAATGGTTGGATGATCAAATAACCTAATTGCAACAACAAGGTGTAGAGGTGACATATGGAGAGTTAGAGGATGACCTTGAAAGTGAGACAAATAGTGGTGCTACTACGAGTTCTTCAGAGGAAGCTCCCAAGTCTCCACCTATTACAAGGTCAAAGAAAATGAAAGAAGTGACAGAGTGGCAGCAAAAGAAAAAGGTGTATTCTAAGAAGACAAATGAGGGGAAAAGACTATCGAAGAAGCCCAAGAGAATGTGAACCTTTGTTCCTAATATTCCCACCATCCAAGAAGAAGAGTCCCCTCCTCAGGAAGAAGAAGAGAAACCACACTATCTACCACACATTTCCTCTATGCTCCCAACTCTTGCCATTGCACCTCTCCCTCTACTCCTCAATCATTTTCAATGTCATCTCCACCAGTTGTGGATATCTCTTTCCACTTCACCTTTGCCTCTCTGACTACACCAGTTGTCATGGTGGATTCCTCTTCATCTACCACTTCTCTACTATCATCTTCCTTGCTCCCACCTCCATTTCGAGCTATCTCCACTTTACCACCTTTTTTTCCTACAACCTCTATGGCACCTATTACCTTGCCAAAGAATTTTTTTCTCCTATTTTCAAAATGTGCCACCTCAATTCTCTAAGGTTATTTTGAATCCCTATGTTAAAATTCTCATGGCTCAGCTCACTACATCACTGCTCGTCCCCCCACCTCCTACTGAGCCACCTAAAATGGAAGCCACAAAGTAGATCTATGCAGAGATGGATAGGTTAAAAGGGGAAAAAACCAAAGAAGTATTGGATTTCATTGAGGAGCCTGACTCAAACCATGATGATTATTATGAGCACGTCGAGGAGGGCCTAAGAATTGATCTGGATGAGGTAGCTTCTAATGAAGAAAGGAAAAAAATTCCTAAGGATGGATAAATAAGTGGGTTTGATACCCACTATGATGTGGAAACCTCAGATCAAGTACCTAAGGATGAGCAACCTCAAGAGCATGATGAAAAAGAAGCAAGTTGGAAGGAGTATCGCTTTAAGGAAGAGAGAATTGATAACAAGGTTGATGTGGAGAAAATAAATGAACTCCCAGAAGAAGGCCAAGAAAAGGGCATATAGGATGAAGAAGTGCCCCTGAAGGAGAGCTAGAGAAAGAAAAGAGAAGTGAAGATGAAAATAAAGACAATCCTATTCAAGAGGAAGAGAATACTGATGAAAAAATGTAGAATCTATTGGGCCTGACAAAGGGAAGGTGATAACACAAGAGTAGGAGCATGATAAGGAAGAAGCGAACATTGAAGATACTTCAAAAGGTCAGGAAGAAGGTAATAATGAATTTAACACTACATCCCTTAACCATCAAATGGAAGTCCCCTCATGGCTAGATAAATAGTTGAAAAGGAAGAATCTTGTGCTTATAGACCCTAAGGCTCATTTAGAAGCAATACTGTCTTGAACCCACATAAAGAAGTGAGAAAAGAAAAAGATGAAAGTGAGATCTCACATCACAATAGATGTGTGAGGCTCTAGGATATTGTAGGTGGCCACTTCAATGATAGATAAGGATATTGACACCTAAGTCAAGACAAAAACTATCAAGTGAATACCATAAATTTAGGCCTTGCATCTAGAGCTCAAAAAATTGATGACTTCCAAGGGTTTGTTACCACAATTCTGCAAAAAATGGATAAGGACCCATCCAAAAAGGAGGAGTTAAAAGCATAGGTGGCACAATTGACTACCTTTATAAAAAAATGGAGCACAATTGAGGAAGGATCCCCAATGGATTCACCAGCGCCTGCCTTGCTATCAAAGGAGGAAGTCAATAAAATGGAAAGAATGAAGAAATGGACCAAATCCATGTTGGATTGGTTCAATAGAGTTGACTATATGGGCAACAAACACATCCATTATGGAGTCAGAATGCATAATCATTATTTGATTTTGCAAAAATAAAATGAGAAGGAGGTAGGGACATGTAAAGATTTCATTTATCTTTACAAAATCACAAACCCAAAATTACAAAGCATTCTTAAGCTATCCACAGAGGTTTGAGAGAAAGAGTTGGCATTATCTGTTATGTGTTCTCACAACACACCCCAATTTTCCCCTTGGAAAAATGTGGACCCCCTCTTTTTTTTTCTTTCTTTCATTCCTTTTTGCTTTTGGTTGCTTTGGCATTGTTCCATGGCTTGGTTGGTTGCTAATCTCTCTTTCAATTTCACTTGGTCTTTGCTTTATCCTTTTATTTCTTAGGTTTGGTGTTTCGATTTCTTTTCATAAAGTTCAACATATTACCAGAAACTGGAATCCTAGAGTCCTATGTTTACACCAAGGAAATTTGAATCCTTATTTTGTCCTAGCTCCACCCAATATTTCATTGATCAAAGTTGTTGGCCTTGGTAGTTTCCTTTTTATCAAAGCTCGATATTTTATTATTTCCTTTTTTTCTTACTCAAAATTTGGAAACTAGAGAGTTTTTTTTGAAATTTTTGAATCCCTCTTGAACCTAGTTCCCAGTATTTTCTTTTGTTTTGGTTTTCTCTTTCTAAGTTTGGAGGTAAATTCTCAAATCTCGGTGTTTTTTTCTTTTAAATTCAATACTAGAAAGTCTTAATCCCAGTTATCACAATTTGATCACGTGTCTTTAATGACCTATATCTTTTAGAGAATCAGTGTGACACTTGATTTTTGCGTATGATCATCACATCGTCTTTCTTCTTTGATATCGAGCCCATGCAAAAATCTAGGTGTTTGTGATTTGAACCCTAATTGATAGTAATTACAGCTTTATTCAAGGAATTAATGTGAGATAATAGGTAATTAATGAAGGTGGTAAACTACCTATGTACTTGGCACCACCTCAAGCATGCAATTTCTTTTGTAACACTCTATTTCATGTCATACTGTAAATTTACAAAGGACACTAAAAGAACAAAATAATATTGGCATACAAGAAGAGGTAAATTTTCAAGGAACTTAGAATACAGCTATCAAGGGTTTTGGAAGTTGCATTTTGAAAGATTATCATCATTGACCAAAACTAGGTATGTTTTGAATAATTACTATTCTGTTGAGTACTTTCAAATAGAAAATCTCAAAAAAATGGTATTTTTTCTTTAAGAATTGAAATGATAATCATTCTTTAATGTGAATTGAAAGCTTTGTATCTTGTAAAATTTTGGTTAAATTTAACCCTAACTCGCACATAAGACACATTTTTGAAAATGCAGAACACACCATATAAAATGAGTACTTCTAACACAAGGCTAGAAGATGAATTCAAATACTGCAATTCACAAGTCATACCTATCAATGTAGTGGTTACAAACATTCATTTTGGATGTTCTTCTAATATTGAAATCCATTCATCGGTATTGCAAGAAAATGATTCTTAATGTACCAAGAATGCTACGACAAATAGGTTATTTTTAGCAGGAGGGTTTTTGCTAGCAATGTAGGCCCCTAAATTAGTTATGCAATGTATGAATTATTACAACCCAACTAAAAGATTCATTGAGAAAGAAGGGAGAATTTATGCAGACCTCTCACAGAAAGGAATCATATACAATTTTGGTCTCCCTATTTACACACAAATTTTTAATGTTGACATGAAAGCAAGAGGAAAGACATATTAGAATGATGAAGAGCCTAATAGAGAAATTATGGGTACCCAATGGTGCCAAGAGACAATTACACCACAAACCAAGGTAATTCAAAGGTCTATGTTCAACAAAGAAATGAAAGATATTATAAATCTCTTGAGCAGAGTAGTTGGTTTAAGGGATGTAAGAAAGTTTGAACCCTAGATGTTTGTGATAATATCCACCCTAATGGAATGTCCCATGCAATTGTAGGGAAAGCTTATAAGTGACAAATTATATGAATAGATAACAATGTTTCCCAAAACCAAATTCTTTTTACATGTCATCATATTTTGTTTACTCATGTGCCATGAGGGCCAACAAACAAGGCTTGAAGCAAATTGGTACTCTAGGCACAAAGATGGGAAATAGTTTGATATATGCACATATACTCCATATCACCCTCCATGGATATAAAGATGATTATAGGAAAGTTAATGATTTGTTCTCCATGAAACTGGTCAGAACAATGGAAGGTTATAAAGCCAAGAGGTTATCCTTGGAAGCAAAAAGTGCCATTTGGCCAATGGGAGGCTGGTACATACAATTCCCCACTTATTCCTACTTTAGGGTGGAGGGATTTGATGGACATCCATTCATGCTACCCATGTACCCAACTAACGAAATTGTGTTATTAGAATTGGTGAGCTAGATGAAATTGTCTCAGGGTCTTTATATCCATGCTTGCAAGAGAGCCTCTTTTAAATTTCACATTGCAATAGGAAATTATAAATGTAGTGCAATCAAGGTAATTGACTTGTGTTAAGAAGATTTGAGGACATACCATTTTGAATAGCTTCCACTTCAAAGAAAATATTATGATATTGAAGGAAATATTTCCAAGAATATAGTTGGTTATCATGCTCATGTGCCACATTTAGAAGATTATTGGCTTAATTGTGAAGACGAGCACGTACTATGGAGAAGAAAATATGAAATATTGTCTCTAAAATCTTCTTGGATTCTCAAGCTTCATGATATTCTAGATCAGTTGGAGGAGGATGATGGAAAAATGTTTAAAAATTTATAGGATGAAGATAAGGTATATGTTGAACCCATCCCAAACCCAGGCTTTGATGATGAAGATATGACATCGATTGATGAGTTCACCAGACCAGTCTTAGTGTATACTCAACACTGGATTGATGATTTTTGTAAAGCTTTGAGAGATAAAGGAATTGTGCCTACATTCTTAGAATATAAAAGAAGGAATCAAAGAGATGAAACAACATTTGAGAGTGGAAAGCTTATTAAGAAGAAAAGGAAAATTAGTAAGGTGGCTCTAGCTATTAGAATTGAAGAAAGAACCCCTAAAATTTCAAGACAGGAAACTCCCATGCAACCATCTGATAAAAAAAAAGATGTTGAAGCAGGTAAAGATAAGTGAAATGTACGACCTAAAGGTTCATCTTCCTCTACAACTAAGCCAAGAACTAAAGTGATTATTGATGAAGAGCTAGGAGTAACAGAAAATATTGGTGCACAAACTAGGTCAGCATCTCAAAGGGCTGCAACATTGTTTACTTCTCCTTTTGTTAATATGGCTAATATGAACAAGCATTGCGAGGAACTCCTATGGTTTTGGAAGAAATTTTTGAAGAATATGAAGCTAGAATTAAAGAACAGATGGAAAAATGGGGTGCTATGCAGGAGAAAGTGAAAGAAAAGAAATCTAAGGATAAACTTATGGCACAACCAGTGATAGAGTAAACTCAGGATATAGGGTCTAATCCTATAAACATTGAAGAAGAATAATTTATACAAGGAAAACTCTCTTAAAAAGTGGTAAACTCTAATGTCCTTGGGATGGAAGCAGGGGAGATTGAGAAACATGACCC
>VDFB02049217.1:81413446-81507286 GCA_007258455.2 Sequoia sempervirens | reverse complement strand
GAAACAATGTCAATATTATTTGATGATGATTTGGGTTCCTTAGAGTTCACACCTTCATTTATGGGAGAATACATAATCACAAGTAAAGAAGATGAAAAAAAAAAACAACCAATGGTAATGTCAACACAAAATTAAAAAAAAAACTCACAAGCATCTACCTCATCTACTCTAGAAGAATACACAAGCTATATGATAAAATGTGATGAGATAGATTATCAACAACCACCAAACCTGAAATAAATGGAAAGAATTTATGGAAAAGGCTATGAGTTCATGAAACAACTTGGTTATAGTGGAAAAGGATGTGGAAAGAAATAACATGGCATTCATTTTCCTATAGAACCTAATACACAAGAAACAAAAAGTGGTTTGGGATATTACCCTTCCAAGATCATGCAAGCAACGAAAATATCCTCACTAAACATCAACACCATCATGTATAATCCTAAAACAAATCTCACCTTGAAGCATCTAGAATTGATTGATACAACTTGTGCAACATCATTGGAGTTTTTCAAAGATGATGAAGCCTAAAAAAAAATGCTAGGAGTTTATGACAAACCATTTACTCCTCCTAAAAAGAAATGGGTTACGTACTCTATGATTAGTACCAAGCAAAAAAACAAGAATAAGAAAGTAATGAGAGTGACAAGAACAACAAAGAATACAACCTTGAAGTTTTGAAACAAAATTCACTTCTTTTAGGAGATACCACAAACATATTGATGGATATTAACAATGAAGAAAAAGTGATTAAGATAGGAAAGTGCCTTGATGATGAAGAACAAGAGGACCATGCAACTTTACATCATGACTTTCCCAAAAATTTTGCTTGGACTTATACGAATATGCTGGGAATTGACCCTAAGATTGTAACACACAACATAGTCCTCGCTAAAAATGCTAAACCTATTAGAAAAAATATTTGAAAGATGAACCCTAAGATAGCCTTATTGATTAAGGCAAAAATTGAGCTCCTTGAAGCTAGTTTTATACGTCCTATAGATTATTCGTCTTGGATCTCAAACATTATTGCAGTTGTGAAACTAGACAATTGTATTAGGATGTGTACAAAATTTTGAGATTTAAATAAAGCGTCTGACTTCCCCCTTCCTAATATCAACATGATAGTTGAGTTGACTACGGGAAATGCTTTGTTGTCATTCATGGATGGATTTTCTAGATATAATCAAATATTTATTAACCCTCAAGATCAATACAAAACAACATTTACAACAGCTTGGGGAACATTTTGTTGGGTCATGATGCCTTTTGGATTGAAGAATGCGGACACAACATATCAATGAGCTATGACATTGATATTTCCTAATTACATACATAAGATTTTGGAAGATTATGTTGATGATATTTTAGAAAAATCCTTAACTCGACAAGATAATGTGAATATCCTTCGAAATATCTTTGAGTGAATGCAAAAATGCAACATGAGATTGAATCTAAAAAAGTGTGTATTTGGTGTAGATAGTGGAATTTTTTTAGGTTTTATCATATCTCAAAGAGGCATTGAGGAGGATACGAAGAAAATTGATGCTATAGTTAACATGCCACCTCCAAAAAATATTTCTCAATTATGTACTTTACAAGGAAGAATTCAGGCTATCTAATGTTTCATAGCATCCTTAGTGGATCAAATGTTACCATTTACACATCTCCTTAAGAAAGAAGTTTAATTTAATTGGAATGAAGATTGTAAACAGGCTTTTGAGAGTTTGAAAGATTACCTTGCTTCTCCACCTGTTTTACAACTGCTATGAAAAATAAACCATTCATCCTCTATACAATAGTATTAGCCCATGCTCTTGTAGCATTGTTGGCTCAACAAGACGAAAATGGTAAAGAGCATCCTATTTATTTTATTTTATTTTTTGTTCTTGTCAGGGTATCCCCACAACTCAAGCTTAGTGGGTTCCCTTTATGGGGCGAGCTTGAGGTGAGACTAATCCCTGCGGCTAGGAGGTAACCAACGTAGCCCCCCAAAGTCCATGGCGGGGTGATTTTTGGGCTAGAGAGAGTCAAACCCAAGACCTCGGGGAGCAAACCCAAGACTCAGGCCAACTCCTCTAACCCATGGGGACAAGAGCATCCTGTTTATTACATTAGTTGAAATTTGATTGATTACGAGACATGACACACAATGATAGAGAAAAAATGTTTGCCTCTTAGATTCACTACTAGTAAGTTGCGGATTACTTACTAAATTTTGAAATACATGTGATAACAAAGTTTGAGCCTTTAAAAAATCTTTTTGCTAAAACTAATTTATCAGGATGCTTAGCTAAATGTAGTATGTTGCTGACTAAGTTTGAACTTAAGTTTGTTTCACAAAAATTAGTTAAAGGATAGGCCTTGACCAACCAGTTAGCTAATGCTCCTTCTCCCCTAGCATTACTTAATATAGAAGCATTTCCTGATGAGAGTGTGTTGACTATTTAGGAACATGAAAATATGTGGGAATTATATTTTGTTGGATCTAAGTGTAGAACAAGCTCTAGTGCGGGAGTTATAATAGCTTCGCCTAGAGGAAAACCTATTCCCTTATCATATTGGTTACATTTCCAATACACGAACAATACCAAAAAGTATGAAGCATTAATTGTTGGATTACATACCACTTTAATTTTGGGAGCTTGAGACATTAAAATATTCGGTGATTCACAATTATTCATTAAACAAATAAATGAAACATATCAAGCAAAGCATGATAAACTATTGAAATATAAGGATTCACAATGACTTTGTTAGAGAAGTTTGATTTGTTTACCATTGACAACATCCCATAGAAAGATAATCAACATGCAAATGCAATGGTGAGTGCAGCTTCTCTGATATCTCCTCAAAATCCCTTAAAAGATTTCACATTTTTTATCCATAAAATTATGAAACCATCAATTGATTCTAAAGTAGATGAAGTATTAGTAGTCACCATGGAAAGCTCTAGTGAATGGTAAACACTAATATTTAGTTATTTAAAAAATGGTACCTTTCCTAAGCCAACATCTAAGAATACTAGAGCCCACCTTCAAAAGCTCACATCTAAGTATATAACTCTTGTCGATGTGTTGTATCGAAGGTCTTTTGATGGTCACTTGCTTAGATTCCTTAAACAATATGAAATCCCCATAGCACTTGAGGAAGCTCATCTAGGTGCTTGTGGGGAACATTTTTGAGGTAGATGGTTAGTTCAAAAGTTAGTTCATATAGGATACTATTGGAGGAATATGGAACAAGATTGATTTACATATGTTAAGAAATTTCAAAAATTTCAAGAACATAGTAGACTAATTCACGCTCCTGCTTCCAAGCTTTACACACAAGTTCCTATTTGGCCTTTCTTAGTCCAGGGCTTGGATATCATTGGAAAAATTTAACGCTCTTTCTCTTTCGGCCATACATTTATAATTACTGCAACAAATTATTTCACGAGATGGGTGGAAGAAATTCCCTTTCGTTCGACAACTGCTGATGTAATATTTTGTTTCATATTGGAACAAATTATTGCTCACTTTAGACATCCTTTTGTTGTAGTTTCAGACAATGGGACACCATTTAAGAATAAGGATGCGAATAAGTTCTTAGAAACATTTAACATACAACATCACTTTTCAACACCCTACTACCCACAATCCAATGGTCAAGATGAATCAACTAATAGAACCCCTGAGAAAATAAAAAGGAAAACAATAAGAAAAACAAATAAAGATTGGCACACATAACTAACATATGCATTATGGGCCTATCATATGAACATTAAGGCATCAAATGGAAATATCCATTATAACCTTGTCTACAAAACCAAGGCAATAATGCCCTTGGAGTTAGAGATTCCTTCATTGAGAATCACTCCTCAAGGAATTATTGATGACAATACTTATAAGGAACAATGTTTGCATTAGCTTAAAATTATCAATGAACAACACATTAATGCCCTCGAGCACCTTCAAGCTTATTCTAAAATAATGCAGCACAGTTACAATGATAACGTCATACCTCATTCATTTAATAAAGGTGATTTGGTGTTATGTGAGAATGAGTGTAACATCAATGCTGCCCCAAGGTAAAAATGAAAGTTCAGCCCTAATTGGTTAGGACCTTATATAATTGATGAAAATTATGGATCTGGAGCATATGTGTTATTAGAAATAGATGGAACGCCTCTTAAAGAGCCTATAAATGTCATGCATCTGTGTCGATATTATGTCTAATATTCTTGAATAGTGTGGATGATAAAGCAACAATGTTAGAGTTGTAAATGACTTTATATATGCTCTCGCATTGCTTCGTTCTTGAAAAACAATTACTTATGTGTCTTGAATACTAAAGTAATTATTTAATTTAACTTTTAAGTGGTTACTCTGTCTTTGGATCTCTGAATCGATCTTAGATAAAATTTAAAAAATAAGAGTATGAGGGCTAAGACACCAAAGATGGCATATTATTCTTGTTCTAAATTTCTATAAACTCTAAATAGGATCTTGAGCTCCAAGGTCTACACTTGCTTCTCCTCAGATCTTAGGCTCTGAATCTTTTGAATGTGGCCTGCAGGTGAGTTTTTGTGAAGATGACAAGTTTGAAATACAACTTTACAACTTTGACAACTTCGCACTCCAAGTGATCTTCAATACTTCAACCTAGATCTACAATCACAAATATGTATGAAGGGAAAAACTTGTTTGTTAGTGAATGGGGGTTTTCCTTGGTCAAACCCCTTGTTGGTAATTAAACCTTGAAATGAAATGGAAATAATGAAATAAATGGTGAATGCAATGCTACAACTCACCAAACCCTTATAAAGTCTACAAACTTGTGTGCAATAGCTGCAATGGATATGGATCTTGAATGCTTGAAAGATACTTGAATTACTTGCTTGGATCAAAACCCTACATCACAAATGTTAGCACAACAACACACATGATGCAAGAAAACTCTTTGATATGATGCTTGAATCTGAAAATGGCTCCAAATGCTTGATGAATCTGCTCTTGAATGCTCTTGTGAACTCAATTTGATATTATGAATGCTCTCACAAAAGACTTGTATTAGAATGAATGAATGAACATTGTATTTATACTTACTTAGACTTAATATCCTGAAATTATATCACACCAAGTAGACATATGAATTCATTAAATAAAGGAGGCTAGATCTCTCTAGAATTTAAAATTAAATCTTGAAAAATGAGTCAAGGAGGACTAATATTACCTAAGTGGTGTCTTAGTCCCAAGTCCTAGAAACTTGGGGCACAAAAACCAAGAAGGGGCCCAATCCAAATATCCAAAAATAAGGGTCCCGAGAGTGTTGGGGGACAAATATGCCCTAGGTGGTGTTTTAGTCCTTACCCAAAAATTAGGGACACACCAATGGAGTCATTAAATTATCATTTATGCATTGGAGAATGT
Organism: Sequoia sempervirens; assembly: GCA_007258455.2. Classification (NCBI taxonomy): domain Eukaryota; kingdom Viridiplantae; phylum Streptophyta; class Pinopsida; order Cupressales; family Cupressaceae; genus Sequoia; species Sequoia sempervirens. The sequence continues at coordinate 81,501,869 of VDFB02049217.1, read as the reverse complement.
CAGGATTAGCTAGAAAAATATATTATTCATAGGGTTTGTGGACACAAAATAGGACCAATTAAGCCAAAAATAAGCATAAATAAAGCAAGGTGAGCCCAAAAAAGTGTGAAAATGCAAGGGTATGCATTTTACTACACTACATTTAGCCCCCACTTTAGTGAGAGGATGAACTTGCTTCAAACTCACACTAAAGTAGCCAACCACACAATCGAGAGGGTTTCAAATGTACAAATGTTAGGAAGATAGGATGACAATAATCGAGAGGGTGGCCAAGCCCCCAAGATCAAGATCCTATGAAAAACCAACATAGGCACAAAATAAAACACTTGTGTATGATATATGAAGCCATAACTAGATCGCAAACATACACCATCAAAGACAAGAAAAAGGAAAAAGGAAAAAAGGAAAATTGTAGTGGATCAAGCTTCGACTGGATGTCCAATGTAGTGGACCAACTCTAAGTTGTTTGTTGAAAAATAAAGTTTACAAATGGAATGTGTTATCCACTATGCAAACAAAATGCATGCTCCTAAGGGCTAGTGGGAGCTAGATGTCCACTAGTTGAGCCCCAGGAAGTCCATATCAACATCATACCCCCATGACTATGATAAGGACAAAATAAAATGCATTCTCACAAGGGTGAGTGAAGCTAGTTGTTTACTAGGTGAGCCCCAAGGGACTGTATTAGAGCCATACCTCCATGAATTTAATAACGTACAAAAATGCATGCTCATGAGGGCTAGTGGGAGCTAGGTGTCCACTAGGTGAGCCCCAAGGTAGTCCATATCAAAGCCATACCTCCATGAATTTAATAAGGAAGAAAAGGAAATGAAACAAGAAAGAGGAATGTTCAAAGGGGTTTCACTTATTTCATGTGAGATCTTACTATTAGGGGACATCGTTCCTAATGTCTCCAAGAAAGGACTGATCAAAGAATAAAAGATTCACTGCTTAAGGGATATAGTGCATCACATCACCACTAAGGGGAATATAATATGCTGAGATAGGTCACACTCTTGAAGGACATTACTCCTAATGTCACCACAAAGGGGAAAACACATTGTGTGAAATACTAAAATCACATCAAAGAACATGAAAAGGAAAAAAAATGCCAGAAAAGTCATGCCAAAATAATTCCAAAATATGCAAGTGTATGCCCCACTTTAAAGAAATTGCTAACACCATGTTGTGAGAAATTAATTTAAAGTAGCCAAATGAAAAAGGTAAAAGAGAAAGGAAGGGTTTCAGGAAATACAAAGGGATCTATGGATTTAGGGTCAGTATTTTCTTGCCACAATATTTTTATAGAGCTTGGGAACTATCATCATCCCCCAAATACACAGTGACCACACGAATGACAAAGAGAGAAAAATAAAGAAAGGCCCTTGGTCAACATGGAAGAGACATAGGGTGTCTCGATGCCTCATGTCATCCCCAAAAGGAAAACACAAGAAAAATGAAAAGGAACATGAAAGGAAAAGAAAAGATAATGAAAAATATTTTGGGTCAACATGAAGGAGACATGAACGTCTTGATGCCTTGCGTCATCCCCAAAAGGAAAACACAAGAAAATAAAATGAAAGTAAAGATAAAGGTCAATAAAAAGGTAAAAGTATATGACATATAGAAGAAAGAAGGTATAAATAGAGGAATACACATAGAGAGAGGAACATCAAACAAAACATCACTTGGGATCACATTACACACATGCAATCGAACAAAAAGAAAAGAGAAAAGAGATAATAGACTAGTACAACACATGTGATTCAACAATCCAATAGGTCATTTGCATCCTAGTCTTGTTTAGTATATGCAGAATCCAGATTACTAGCTTGAGGGATGACATCAAGTGTTGTACTAGGAGAATTTCCAAGTTCAACACATGGTGAATCTCTCAGTTTAGGAGGATCATCATGGTTGTTGTTGTTTAAGCTCATGGAAGAGGAAAATAAAAAATTCAACTCATTATGCACTTCCTCATTGATTTTAACTATTTCCTAATTGTCATCCAAGTTAACCACAATAGGAGGAAAAATGATAATATCCATAGAAGATGTTGGTCCTTGTTGTGTTGGAGACATAGTTTTTTGTTTGTTTTGGTAAGAGAGGAGGGTAATAGTTTATTGCTTTTTTCAAGTTCAAAATTTTATTTTAAATTTTTTTTATCATTTCTAATCTTTCAAGAAATAGCACGACACCTATGCCTATGCTCTTTAGCATTGTGGTTCTTTTTATTACAATTTTTGAGTTGCATTTGTGTAGGAGTAAGTTTTCAACCATAGGTTCTTTTTCTGCTTGTGAGGGAAGAATAGAAGAAAAAATGGAAGATTTTTTAACTACTTTCTCTTTGGCTTTATAAAATTTCTTAGGTGGTGGACTAGGATTTGTCTAGTTTTCTCTAGGTCTCTTGTATGGAATAGGCAAGGGATTGTTCATGGGTGGGTCTTGGTTTGTTGGCAGGGTTTCAACATTGTTTTCTTTAGGTGGTGGAGGTTCAAGCATAGGTGGAGGCAAGTTCTCAAGGGATAGTCTGGCTATGCATTTGGCTTTGAAATTTTGGTAGGATATGAAAAGGAAGTCTTCATGGAGTCAGATAAGTTCCTTAGGTTCAAGCCAAAAATAATCTAAGGAAAAGTTTCCATGGGAAGATGGGGGTCTAAAGCCACTATATTTCATAGTAAATATTTCATTTTCAACTAGAAACTTTAAGCACTTATGGACAATAGATGGGACTGCATTCATGGAGCAAAGCCATTTATAGCTAGCTTTACATGAAATTGGTCCGAATTAGATATGATAGAGAATGATACGTTTGATTTCTTTGGTCCTACTTGTAAGGGGAGTGTGATCGATCCCATCATAGCACAAGCAAAACCATCATGTGTTTTGATCCATGCTTTTGGTTTATCATATCTATCTTGAGTGAGTTCATGAACATATAAAATTTCTTTTGTGATCACATTCTTTCCATAGACGAGATCAATTAAAATCCAAGGAGTGGGATTGTTATTGATTCTTTTGGCTATGTAAAGAGTACCATCAAGTGCATGTTTAATTGTTTCTCCTAAAGAGAAAGTAATGTCAATGGTTTGTTGTTTATGAGGCTCAATTTCAACCACTCCTATCATTGTATCAATGGGACTTTGTTCATTAACATCCATAGGATTCTGTTCATCATCATCCATAGGAATTTTTTCATGATAGCTCAAATTCTCATCATCCATGTCGACGTTCATGGCATAGGGCTTAGTTTCACTAGCCTTAACAAATGAAATATTATGGCTAGGCATGGGATTGGTAAATATTTGCAAGTTTTAGTTGGGAGGGGCTATAGACTTATTACCTTTATTATTCACACCTCCAATTTGGATATGATTGGAATCAATGAGGTCTTGCACAAGATGTTTAAGATGCTTGCAATGCTCTGTATCATTTCCTTTTTGTTGGTGATAAGCACAATAGGAATTATGTCTAAAGTTTATAGGTAATGGATTGTTAGGGTCAAGGGGTCGAACAAGAGGTAAGGTAAGCATGTTTTTGTTTAATATTTGGCTCATAATATTGTGGAGTGTTTTAGGTAAGGGAGTAAATTTTCTTTACGAATCCCTAAAGATATAAGGATTACTCTTCTTTATAGTAGCTACTTGGGTATCAACTGGTTGGATAGGTTGAGAGGTGGAATTTAGTTGAAGAAAACTTTTATTTTGTCTTTTGAAAGGTTGGTAAGTGTTTTGGTATGAGGCTTTGGGATTTTCAGGATGGGTAGGGGTAGTTTTTGGTTCATAGCTGGTTAGGGAATTCTGATAGTCTCAAAGGGTAGTGCATAAATGCATAAAGTGATTGGAAAGGATAAAATCATAGGGATAAATCACTTTATGCCCAAATCAGTGTGAAAATTATTGATTCACACTAATTTGGGCATAAAGTGAATGGTAGTGTGAAATAAAGTTAGTGACTTTTGCACCTTCATTTTTCTTGCATCTCATCAAATCAGCCAATGTCATTTCAGGGACCATATGCACTTGGAAATGGTTAGTAAAGGCCTCAACAAGTTCATTGAATGAATGAATTGAGTTATTTGGTAATGTAGAAAACCAATCCAAGGCAATGTCTTTCAAGGATTGGGGAAAAAGTTTAGCCAAAAGTTTGTCTTCAAGGATACAGGCACTACACAAAGTAGTAAAGGAATTAACATGATTAGTAAGATCTCCCTTTCCTCCATATTTCTCAAATCTAGGGATCTCTATATCTTGTGGCACTGGAGTTCTGAATATCTCCAAGGGGAATGGATTTCTCTTGACATAATATGAAGGTGGACCATTTTTATTTTGATTTATGGTGGAGACTTGGCGTTGAATGGATGAAAGACTTTTTAAGAGATGGTTAATAATGGGATTCTTGCTTGCAGCATGTGATAGAGATGAATATGGTGGTGGTATGTATATGTTGGAAGGGTGAATGAATGGATTTCTTACCAGATGACATATAAGATTAGATGCCACATAGGTATAAGGAGAAGTAGTGGAAATGTTTGAGGAAGGAAGGATGCTACTAGTTGGTTGCATTGTTGTGGTCATTTGAGGATTGGTATAGGTTGGAATTGAGGTTATGGTTGAAGAGGGAGGAGTTTGATTTCCTCCTTGGATGGGAACATTGTTCAAAGCTTAAGCACTATTGGTGGTGGGAGGGAGGTGTTTTCCAAAGATTTGAGCTAAGTTACACACAACTTCTAATCCTTCTTCACTTTCCATCATGTGGTGAATGTTTTCTATGGTAGGTATAACAGTGTTTGCAATGTTTTCAGTACTCACACTATCTTGTAAATGGAATAAATCTTCATTCATTTTTATTATATTTTCATGAGGAATATGGTCAACCATTTTTTGAACACTTGGCATAGCACTTGTAAGTACAATAGGCATAGAAAAAGAGGTGTCAAAGGTAGGATCCATACCTAGTGAACTAATGCCAACACTAGAAGTAAGAGAGTTTGATAACCCAAGATCCACAATGAGTGTCCTATCGCGAGATGCCATGAGTCTCACACTTCATCTAACCATAGTATTAGCAGTAGGACACCAATTACTACAGCTCGTACAAGGAATAAACTACAAAAGTGCAATGAACACAATCTCCTGTGCTTGAAATTACACATGAAATGAAATAAATTGGAATAACATAAATCTGGAAACTGAAACAAAAAATAGAAGGCAACCCACAGAAACATAGAAAAGAAATTTCAAATTCTAAAAATTGAAGAATCAAATTCAACATGGACTAAGATGCCAGGAAGGGCATCTTGATCCTCTTGGTGAGATTATGAAGTTTTAGAAGCTAAAATAGAAAGCAAACATCAAAGAGATATTTTTGAAGAAAAAATCCTAATAGGGACTAAGATGCCAGGAAGGGTGTTTTAGCCCTAGCAGAGGTTTTTTGGAAAAAAAGTGAATTTTGGAATGTCAACAGTGATTATAGATTGCCTATGCAAGGTATTGATGCTCAAAAATAGAAAAATGTGCAAATAAGTGCAAGAAAAAGTAGTTAAGAACAAGCAATTGAATGCAATTTTTTTAATTTTCAATACAATAAGAATGTGTCTAAATGCAATTAAGATGAACAATGCACTTTTCAATTTTTCAATGAAATAAAATGATGCAATGAAGTAAAGATGCAACCTATATGCACTTTCACAAATATAAAACCCTAAATGCAATAAACCTTAGATGCACTTTCACTAATTCAAGATGCAATGGACTCCAAATAAAAAATGAAATGAATGCTCACAAGTCGGGTTCACCAAAATGATGAATAGGGAAAATGGGTATCTTGAAAGATATCACACTTTCCTATCCAAACATTCACTATTGTCCTAGGAGTCCCAATCAGATTAACTAACAACCCCACAAGGGGAGTCACTTCACAATTTGGAAGGTCCTAGGAGGGGTTCTATGAATTCTAAGGGGTTCACCACTAAGAAAATGCTTGGAAAAGACAAATGTTTGAAAACATAGTGTGATATGCAAAATGACCTAAAACTATGAATGTAATATAAATGAGAGATGCTAATAATGGAATTATGCAACAGGGAGATAGTATGTATGTACCTAGGAAATCTAGAGATGTGAGGATTCTAGAAATGCAAAGATGTTGTTCAGAAATGTGAGGGAGGACTAAGATGCCTAGAATGGCATATTAGTCTTGTTGCTATTTTTTGAGGCCAATACAAAGTCTTCGGATCTCAGAAAATCTCTAAAAAATAAGCCTCAGAGGACTAAGACACCCTAGATGTTATAGTAGTCCATTTATAAATTTCTACAAACTTTGAACAAGATCTTGAGCTCCAAGGTCTACACTTGCTTATCCTTAGATCTCAAGCTTTGAATCTTCTAAATGTGGCCTGTAGGTGAGTTTCTATGAAGATGACAACTTTGCACTCCAAGTGATCTTCAAGACTTCAACCTAGATCTACAATCACAAATATGCAAGAAGGGAAAAAATTTTTGGTTGCTAGTGAATGGGGGTTTCCTTGGTCAAACCCCTTGTTGGTAATTAAACCTTGAAATGAAATGGAATAATGAAGGAAATTGTGAATGCAATACTACAACTCACCAAACCCTTATAAAGTCTAAAAACTTATGTGCAATGGCTGCAATGGATATGGATCTTGAATTCTTGAAAGATAAGACTTGAATTACTTGCTTGGATCAAAACCCTACATCAAAAATATTAGCACAAAAAACACATGATACAAGAAAACTTTTTGATATGATTCTTGAATTTGAAAATGTCTCCAAATGCTTGATGAATCTACTCTTGAATGCTCTTGTGAACTCAATTTGATATTATGAATGCTCTCACAAAAGAATTGTATTAGAATGAATTAATGAACCTTGTATTTATACTTAGGCTTAATATCCTGAAATTATATCACACCAAGCGGACATATGAATTCATTAACTAAAGGACATTAAATCCCATTGGAATTTGAAATTAAATCCCAAAAATGACTCAAGGAGGACTAAGATGCCCTAAGTGGAGTCTTAGTCCCAAGTCCTAAAAACTTGGGGAACAAACACCAAGAAGGGGCCCAATCCAAATATCCAAAAATCAGGGTCCCAAGAGTCTTGGGGGACAAAGACACCCTAGGTGGTGTTTTAGTCCTGACCCAAAAATCAAGGACACATTGATGGAGTCATTAAATTATCATTTATGCATTGGAGAATGTTGGGATTAGCAAAAAAAATATATTATTCATAGGGCTTGTGGACATAAAATACGACCAATTAAGCCAAAAAGAAGCATAAATAAAGCAAGGTGGGCCCAAACAAGTGTAAAAATGCAAGGGTATGCATTTTACTACACTACAAAAGCATATTGTGATAGATGAATGTGTTGGTAGTCTCTATCATGTTGATGGGGTGTTACAATTTATCCTCTTCCTTTTTTTGTTGGATTGACGTTATCTATTCCTTTCTCTTTCGATTTTGCAAATTATTTTGGACCTCTTCTACCTCATCTACTTCCTCTACTACTAAAGTGATTTTTTTCACCACTTATTTGGGCCTTCCCTTTCACCCTTTTTTCTATGCACTAATTTGTATCAAAGCCTCCATTAGCTCTTTTACCTCTTGAACCTAAGGAGTTGTGATTTTTTTAGAAGGAGATGGTAGGCCTTCAAATTAGGTACTTGCAGCTCCATGCAATCTCACATATCTTTGTGCAGTTGGTGTGCATAATTCTGAAGTTGGTGCCGAGGAAGATTACTTTTTGATATCTTTTGGTAGGATACCCCACTATTTGTGTAGTTACTTCTTAGTTTTTGTTCCTTCTGTACACATGCCCCACTTGGACTGGGCATCCCCTCTTTTCATTTTTCCTCCATCGGTTCAATTCACATTTTCCTCATTTTTTTGTGCCCCTATTTTAGACTTAGGTTGATCAAGTGCCTTGAAAATTGAAAAATCCTAGCATGTCCCATCACTTGCCAAAGTCTCAGAGAGTTACAATATTTTGTATAAAATTCATTACAGGTTTTTGCTATGCAGAAGCTGCTCCATCTTGCACCATTTGTGGAAGTTTATTTGTGGGTCTTTGTATATAGATCGTTGCGTATGGATTTCTGCTTCTGTTTCACCATTCCTTATGAAATTTTAAGTTTTTCATTCTACAGTAGACTTCCCAAATGGTGCTTCTATACTTTTTTCTCCCACAACAAACTTTCTCCTCACAGCTTCTTCCCCTTGTGTTCTTACATCCCTACCTACCACATGCATTTTGAAACCTATAATTAATGCATCACATTTATGGAAATTGGACCTATAAATAGAACCGTCCACCAATCATTTTGAACCTAGTTATTTTGAATTTGAAGAGAAAGAGAGATATCTACATGTGCAAAAGGATTTGAAGACTCGAGCGTTGGCTGCCTCCTCCATCCACATCGTAGAAGGTATGTATTTTCCCTCCTTTTCACTTTAGTATAATAAAATTCACTAGGTATTATACCTTTAGCATTTAGAACCATTAAAATTCATGAATTTGAGTTCAGTCATGATATCAAAACCTAGGTTTTTAAACCCTCAAATACTACATTGGTCCAAGTTATCACTCAGGGAAACTCATCTTTGAAGTTTCACTTTTAAACGATGAAAGAAATGACAACTCCCATTCTCCCCATCCCCATGCTCAAACCTTCAGCCCCCTTAGGCTATTTAAAAATTAAACACTTTGAATTTAAAACATTGTGGGCTCATCCGTGTGGGAATCTGCCTATGGAGGTCCACTCAGTTTAGACTGAATCTTAGCAGCAAAATACCATCGTCCACTAGACAGGCGGGTCCTTCCCATCTATTCATATTGAACTTATCAATCAAAATGCCACTAAAATGACTAAGTCTTCATCCCCTTGTGAGTTCCTTATTATGGATCTCCATTGGAAAAATTTGTTTTGGCTCATGTTGTTATACGATGGTGAAAGCATGGTGGCATCCTTCTCATCACTTTCCACTCCATCCTCTCTATAGGCATCAAACAAAACTTTTAAAATCTTTAAGTCCAAGCCCTTTGTAGGTCTACCTTTATGGGTCATCGCTAGTGGGAGGATGGAAAATGAAGGCCATTGTTAATGGTGAAGCTATAAGAGCTTCCCGCCTTGCGTACCCTACCCCTATCATTGTCACAAATATGTCAAATGGGAAATCAAGAAATCAACCAAGTCCTAAGTCCTTGTGGGTCTTCCCTTGCGGGCCTCCATCACTGTAAGGTCATCCCTTCTAAGCCATTATTTAGTGGTGACCTATACACAATGCGTCATGTTGACGACCTCTTCCATCCAACTTTTCATAAATGCTTAAAACCAATCTCTAATGATGTAAGCGTGAAGTCAAATGATCTTACTCTGACCCACTTGAGTGAAAATGAAAATCTTACGACAAAATTCCTTTGCAAGTCCTATCATTTGAAACTTCGCTTGTAGACTTCCATTTGCTTGAAGTCATCCCACTACTACCAAATTATTAATGGTGCCCACATGAGTGGCACCCGCATTCCAAACTTCCACAATCCACAAAGTGATGAAATTTTCAAGGAAAATAATCAAGCATGATTCTTCATGATTTTCTCCACATGCTGAAAATATTTTAGTAGGATTGACCAAGTGAAAAGGATTTGTGGGTTCCACCTTGCAAAAATCTGTATCATGCAAGTTGTCTCTTAACATTAGTACTTAAATGTCCTTTCAAGTGATGGCTTCCCCGCCTTGCTTTTCTGCATGATCTTAAGAAGTCACTTTGACCAAGGAAGCTAATCCCAATCACTTCAAATTTGCATTTCCCCATGTGACTCAAAACATTTGCATTAAAATGACTTGATGATTAAAGAATTGTGGGGATATACCTTCAAAACTTCATCTGTGAAAGTTCATCCTCCCTAAGCCATTTCTAATAGCCTTTACACTAGCATCTTCCATTGGGTGAAAACTTGCAACTCCTGATCCACAAAACTGCAAACCTCACAAACAAGCACAAAATGTTGAAATTTGATGAATGTGATAATCTCTTTGAGGTATATGGATGTATTTAATGATATTTTAGTATGATTTAACTCATGTTTCACTCTCCCAATTTCTTGAGGCATTTACTATGTGTTCTTTGTGCAAGATTTATGGAACCAACTGAGCAATATGACAAGGGAAAGAAGATTGCAAAAGCTACAAGGGTGAAAGAAGAAAAGGAAAAAATGAAGTATGAGTTCTATGGGGTTTAGTGCACCTTAAATATCACATCAAATTAGGACAAATTAATAGACATGGACCTAGGTCATGTCAGCATCGACGAATTTAGACAATGGGTCCTTGTTAATCTGAAAATAGAGGAGGCTTTGAGGATAAAGTAGAGTGGAATTGCAAAGGTAGTAGGCTTTCCTCTGGCCTTAATCAACCTAGAGTTGGTCTTCACATGCAAAGAATGCTACCACACACAATCTAGAAGGATAGTCATTGTGGATGGGCGAGTGCTGGCTGGTTTGACTCCCATGTCTATTAGAAGGACATTTGGCATCCCCTTGTTTGACAAGATGGAAGAAATTGAGAAGTAATATGCCTTGAATTTCTAGAAAGAAGACCCCCATAGGCTACAAAAGAACCATAAATAAGACATGGTTGATCAAGAAAAGGGTCAGTGCCAACAATGTGCCACAAAAGTTATACTGAAGCAATTTTGTGGAGGAGGCCAACAACCTTGTAACACTCCTAAGAAGAGTTATGGGCCTCCCTACTTTAGAAATATTTGAGTAGTGGATGTTCTACTTTGTGGAAGAAATCCTCCAAGGAGAAGGGAAGTTTCATTGAGAAAAAATAACTAGTGAGAATTCGCATAATCAATTTGTTGTAGTGAAGAAGACTAGGGAGTTCTACATGAGTTCCTATCTTATGTATCTTTTGGTAGTCACATTCCCTTACAAAGGATGGGATTGTGTTGGCACCTTGGGAATGAAGAAAGGCCATAATCCTTTCTATAATTGCTACATGCGGCTCCAATACAGAAACTACAAGAAAGATTATAGATGGGTCAATGATTCCTTCATCATGCACATCATTCAAACCTTTTCAAAGGATTATTATAGCAGAATTTCTCACAACACGAAGGATTTGGTTAAAGGCTTTGGGTAGTTGTTCATCTAGTTTCCCAAGTTTACATACATAAGGGCAAGGGATTCTCATGGTTCTTGTATCGATTGCCTAGGTACCCCAATGATAGGATATCTTTTTTGGAATTAACTCAATAGATGCAGACTTCCTATTCATTGCTACAAGACAAGCACCATGTTGGGGTTCCCTACCCCATTATTTTTGGTCAAGGAGTATATTCGTGCCCTGCTTCCCCATGTGTGGAAAACTTAGAGAAGGAGCTAAAAAAATACAACCTAGAGCTACATATAGAGAGAAGAGATTTGGATCCTCTAGGGAAACTAAAGAAACAGGTTGGAAGGTAATATGCACACATGCCCCACATTGAAGACTTCTGGGAAAATTGCAATGATGACCATGAGGTTAGGAGGAGATACTACTTGAGAATTACTACAAAGTTTATAAATTCTATTAATTTATTTTGATTACCCGACTAGGTGGTCGAAGAATATAATGTTCTTGATGAATGATACAATGCTTTAGCTAATGTGCCATTACCAGTGATTGACTGGATGGAGCCAAAGGTTAACGATTTAAATACTATCACTCACCCAATGGAGTAGAGAACTAAAAAATGGTTGGATGATCAAATAACCTAATTGCAACAACAAGGTGTAGAGGTGACATATGGAGAGTTAGAGGATGACCTTGAAAGTGAGACAAATAGTGGTGCTACTACGAGTTCTTCAGAGGAAGCTCCCAAGTCTCCACCTATTACAAGGTCAAAGAAAATGAAAGAAGTGACAGAGTGGCAGCAAAAGAAAAAGGTGTATTCTAAGAAGACAAATGAGGGGAAAAGACTATCGAAGAAGCCCAAGAGAATGTGAACCTTTGTTCCTAATATTCCCACCATCCAAGAAGAAGAGTCCCCTCCTCAGGAAGAAGAAGAGAAACCACACTATCTACCACACATTTCCTCTATGCTCCCAACTCTTGCCATTGCACCTCTCCCTCTACTCCTCAATCATTTTCAATGTCATCTCCACCAGTTGTGGATATCTCTTTCCACTTCACCTTTGCCTCTCTGACTACACCAGTTGTCATGGTGGATTCCTCTTCATCTACCACTTCTCTACTATCATCTTCCTTGCTCCCACCTCCATTTCGAGCTATCTCCACTTTACCACCTTTTTTTCCTACAACCTCTATGGCACCTATTACCTTGCCAAAGAATTTTTTTCTCCTATTTTCAAAATGTGCCACCTCAATTCTCTAAGGTTATTTTGAATCCCTATGTTAAAATTCTCATGGCTCAGCTCACTACATCACTGCTCGTCCCCCCACCTCCTACTGAGCCACCTAAAATGGAAGCCACAAAGTAGATCTATGCAGAGATGGATAGGTTAAAAGGGGAAAAAACCAAAGAAGTATTGGATTTCATTGAGGAGCCTGACTCAAACCATGATGATTATTATGAGCACGTCGAGGAGGGCCTAAGAATTGATCTGGATGAGGTAGCTTCTAATGAAGAAAGGAAAAAAATTCCTAAGGATGGATAAATAAGTGGGTTTGATACCCACTATGATGTGGAAACCTCAGATCAAGTACCTAAGGATGAGCAACCTCAAGAGCATGATGAAAAAGAAGCAAGTTGGAAGGAGTATCGCTTTAAGGAAGAGAGAATTGATAACAAGGTTGATGTGGAGAAAATAAATGAACTCCCAGAAGAAGGCCAAGAAAAGGGCATATAGGATGAAGAAGTGCCCCTGAAGGAGAGCTAGAGAAAGAAAAGAGAAGTGAAGATGAAAATAAAGACAATCCTATTCAAGAGGAAGAGAATACTGATGAAAAAATGTAGAATCTATTGGGCCTGACAAAGGGAAGGTGATAACACAAGAGTAGGAGCATGATAAGGAAGAAGCGAACATTGAAGATACTTCAAAAGGTCAGGAAGAAGGTAATAATGAATTTAACACTACATCCCTTAACCATCAAATGGAAGTCCCCTCATGGCTAGATAAATAGTTGAAAAGGAAGAATCTTGTGCTTATAGACCCTAAGGCTCATTTAGAAGCAATACTGTCTTGAACCCACATAAAGAAGTGAGAAAAGAAAAAGATGAAAGTGAGATCTCACATCACAATAGATGTGTGAGGCTCTAGGATATTGTAGGTGGCCACTTCAATGATAGATAAGGATATTGACACCTAAGTCAAGACAAAAACTATCAAGTGAATACCATAAATTTAGGCCTTGCATCTAGAGCTCAAAAAATTGATGACTTCCAAGGGTTTGTTACCACAATTCTGCAAAAAATGGATAAGGACCCATCCAAAAAGGAGGAGTTAAAAGCATAGGTGGCACAATTGACTACCTTTATAAAAAAATGGAGCACAATTGAGGAAGGATCCCCAATGGATTCACCAGCGCCTGCCTTGCTATCAAAGGAGGAAGTCAATAAAATGGAAAGAATGAAGAAATGGACCAAATCCATGTTGGATTGGTTCAATAGAGTTGACTATATGGGCAACAAACACATCCATTATGGAGTCAGAATGCATAATCATTATTTGATTTTGCAAAAATAAAATGAGAAGGAGGTAGGGACATGTAAAGATTTCATTTATCTTTACAAAATCACAAACCCAAAATTACAAAGCATTCTTAAGCTATCCACAGAGGTTTGAGAGAAAGAGTTGGCATTATCTGTTATGTGTTCTCACAACACACCCCAATTTTCCCCTTGGAAAAATGTGGACCCCCTCTTTTTTTTTCTTTCTTTCATTCCTTTTTGCTTTTGGTTGCTTTGGCATTGTTCCATGGCTTGGTTGGTTGCTAATCTCTCTTTCAATTTCACTTGGTCTTTGCTTTATCCTTTTATTTCTTAGGTTTGGTGTTTCGATTTCTTTTCATAAAGTTCAACATATTACCAGAAACTGGAATCCTAGAGTCCTATGTTTACACCAAGGAAATTTGAATCCTTATTTTGTCCTAGCTCCACCCAATATTTCATTGATCAAAGTTGTTGGCCTTGGTAGTTTCCTTTTTATCAAAGCTCGATATTTTATTATTTCCTTTTTTTCTTACTCAAAATTTGGAAACTAGAGAGTTTTTTTTGAAATTTTTGAATCCCTCTTGAACCTAGTTCCCAGTATTTTCTTTTGTTTTGGTTTTCTCTTTCTAAGTTTGGAGGTAAATTCTCAAATCTCGGTGTTTTTTTCTTTTAAATTCAATACTAGAAAGTCTTAATCCCAGTTATCACAATTTGATCACGTGTCTTTAATGACCTATATCTTTTAGAGAATCAGTGTGACACTTGATTTTTGCGTATGATCATCACATCGTCTTTCTTCTTTGATATCGAGCCCATGCAAAAATCTAGGTGTTTGTGATTTGAACCCTAATTGATAGTAATTACAGCTTTATTCAAGGAATTAATGTGAGATAATAGGTAATTAATGAAGGTGGTAAACTACCTATGTACTTGGCACCACCTCAAGCATGCAATTTCTTTTGTAACACTCTATTTCATGTCATACTGTAAATTTACAAAGGACACTAAAAGAACAAAATAATATTGGCATACAAGAAGAGGTAAATTTTCAAGGAACTTAGAATACAGCTATCAAGGGTTTTGGAAGTTGCATTTTGAAAGATTATCATCATTGACCAAAACTAGGTATGTTTTGAATAATTACTATTCTGTTGAGTACTTTCAAATAGAAAATCTCAAAAAAATGGTATTTTTTCTTTAAGAATTGAAATGATAATCATTCTTTAATGTGAATTGAAAGCTTTGTATCTTGTAAAATTTTGGTTAAATTTAACCCTAACTCGCACATAAGACACATTTTTGAAAATGCAGAACACACCATATAAAATGAGTACTTCTAACACAAGGCTAGAAGATGAATTCAAATACTGCAATTCACAAGTCATACCTATCAATGTAGTGGTTACAAACATTCATTTTGGATGTTCTTCTAATATTGAAATCCATTCATCGGTATTGCAAGAAAATGATTCTTAATGTACCAAGAATGCTACGACAAATAGGTTATTTTTAGCAGGAGGGTTTTTGCTAGCAATGTAGGCCCCTAAATTAGTTATGCAATGTATGAATTATTACAACCCAACTAAAAGATTCATTGAGAAAGAAGGGAGAATTTATGCAGACCTCTCACAGAAAGGAATCATATACAATTTTGGTCTCCCTATTTACACACAAATTTTTAATGTTGACATGAAAGCAAGAGGAAAGACATATTAGAATGATGAAGAGCCTAATAGAGAAATTATGGGTACCCAATGGTGCCAAGAGACAATTACACCACAAACCAAGGTAATTCAAAGGTCTATGTTCAACAAAGAAATGAAAGATATTATAAATCTCTTGAGCAGAGTAGTTGGTTTAAGGGATGTAAGAAAGTTTGAACCCTAGATGTTTGTGATAATATCCACCCTAATGGAATGTCCCATGCAATTGTAGGGAAAGCTTATAAGTGACAAATTATATGAATAGATAACAATGTTTCCCAAAACCAAATTCTTTTTACATGTCATCATATTTTGTTTACTCATGTGCCATGAGGGCCAACAAACAAGGCTTGAAGCAAATTGGTACTCTAGGCACAAAGATGGGAAATAGTTTGATATATGCACATATACTCCATATCACCCTCCATGGATATAAAGATGATTATAGGAAAGTTAATGATTTGTTCTCCATGAAACTGGTCAGAACAATGGAAGGTTATAAAGCCAAGAGGTTATCCTTGGAAGCAAAAAGTGCCATTTGGCCAATGGGAGGCTGGTACATACAATTCCCCACTTATTCCTACTTTAGGGTGGAGGGATTTGATGGACATCCATTCATGCTACCCATGTACCCAACTAACGAAATTGTGTTATTAGAATTGGTGAGCTAGATGAAATTGTCTCAGGGTCTTTATATCCATGCTTGCAAGAGAGCCTCTTTTAAATTTCACATTGCAATAGGAAATTATAAATGTAGTGCAATCAAGGTAATTGACTTGTGTTAAGAAGATTTGAGGACATACCATTTTGAATAGCTTCCACTTCAAAGAAAATATTATGATATTGAAGGAAATATTTCCAAGAATATAGTTGGTTATCATGCTCATGTGCCACATTTAGAAGATTATTGGCTTAATTGTGAAGACGAGCACGTACTATGGAGAAGAAAATATGAAATATTGTCTCTAAAATCTTCTTGGATTCTCAAGCTTCATGATATTCTAGATCAGTTGGAGGAGGATGATGGAAAAATGTTTAAAAATTTATAGGATGAAGATAAGGTATATGTTGAACCCATCCCAAACCCAGGCTTTGATGATGAAGATATGACATCGATTGATGAGTTCACCAGACCAGTCTTAGTGTATACTCAACACTGGATTGATGATTTTTGTAAAGCTTTGAGAGATAAAGGAATTGTGCCTACATTCTTAGAATATAAAAGAAGGAATCAAAGAGATGAAACAACATTTGAGAGTGGAAAGCTTATTAAGAAGAAAAGGAAAATTAGTAAGGTGGCTCTAGCTATTAGAATTGAAGAAAGAACCCCTAAAATTTCAAGACAGGAAACTCCCATGCAACCATCTGATAAAAAAAAAGATGTTGAAGCAGGTAAAGATAAGTGAAATGTACGACCTAAAGGTTCATCTTCCTCTACAACTAAGCCAAGAACTAAAGTGATTATTGATGAAGAGCTAGGAGTAACAGAAAATATTGGTGCACAAACTAGGTCAGCATCTCAAAGGGCTGCAACATTGTTTACTTCTCCTTTTGTTAATATGGCTAATATGAACAAGCATTGCGAGGAACTCCTATGGTTTTGGAAGAAATTTTTGAAGAATATGAAGCTAGAATTAAAGAACAGATGGAAAAATGGGGTGCTATGCAGGAGAAAGTGAAAGAAAAGAAATCTAAGGATAAACTTATGGCACAACCAGTGATAGAGTAAACTCAGGATATAGGGTCTAATCCTATAAACATTGAAGAAGAATAATTTATACAAGGAAAACTCTCTTAAAAAGTGGTAAACTCTAATGTCCTTGGGATGGAAGCAGGGGAGATTGAGAAACATGACCCTCTTGATGAAATAATTGTTGAAGATCCTTTTGATTCCCAACATTCACTCGATAATATTCTAAATATTAACAAACAATCACATGTCTTCAGATGATCTAAGAAAGGCCATACTAAAGTTGAATTTGAAACTAAAAATGAGGAAGCTACACATGTTACATAAGTTAGAATTGAAGATGAGGAAAATTCCAATGTAGGAGAAAATGAAGAAGATAATTTTCGGGGAGATGATATTGAACATTTGGATAGATAGGAAAATGTAAGTCTTCAAACAGAGGAGACAGTTCCAAACCCTAGCAATCTTGAGTCTATTCTAGAAATTATTGAAGAAAGTCCTATTTCAGAGGATGTATCTGATAAAATTGAAGAAATTAGAGAGGAAGTTCTTGAGTCAAGCAGAAACCAGGAACAAATAAATGTTACAGAGGTACAACAAGATGATGGTACACCTAATTGGTTAATCAGGGAATTAGTTGCTCCCATGGAAGTAGAAGTATTACCTAGCTGAACCTAAATAGTTTTATATAGGAAGCAAATACTCCAAAACCTAGGCACAAAGAAAGAGAAAAACATGTCATGCAAAGAAATGCATATGGTAACATAACCATCCATATAGCTACTCCAATAGTTGATAAAGACAAACATGAAATAATGCCTAAGGAATATAAGATAACAAGTATTAATCTTGGAAACTCATCTTGGAGGCAAGAGTTAGATGAAATACAAGTAAATTTAGAAGCTACTATTGCGAGAGTGCAAAGATATAAAAAGAAGAAAAGAGAATTAAAAGAATGGGTTTTTATCTTGGAGCATTTTATTAAGCCATTAACCCTATTTGGTCAAGTACAAGCTAAATTTCCCCAACATCTAGTATTGATGTCACAAGAACAGGTGGGTGCAATCATAAAAATTCACCACAAAATGAATATATTTGAGGAATGGATTGAATATTGGGTAAAATAGGGGAAGAATGTATTACTGATGTAATAGGGAAGAAAAAGGAGGTATACCACCGGTTTGAGAAATCACAAATATTTGAAAATGAATGTAAATTTTTCCAAGAGCAAGTTATTGAAGAAAGGCGAAATATCAAAATTCTCATGCATACAGATATCCAAGGATTAATACAAGAAAATATAATGTCAGAACAAGATATTCCATTGTTATAAAAGTGGAAGAGGTAATTAAAATGGGAAGGTGAAATGTTAATACAGTGTATTGAAGGATTTGAAAAGGTTGCCTTTGAATGTAGAAAGTTGATTGAATGGAAATCAAATACTTATTGAAGTGTTAGCACATCAAGGATGTGATCCCCATAATTTAGGAAAGGAGAATAAAGAAGCTAAAGCATTCAAAGAATGGATTGAGAGGATAAACAGAGATCCTGCTCATCTTTTAACATGGGAGTTCATTGATGAAATCATAGAGTGCAGAAATACTATAGCTAAGTATGAAGCAGATAAAGTGCAAAAAGATAGTATTATACTCCAGGTATCAAAGGATTATATTAGGCTCAAGCTCACTTGGAAAGCAGTACAAATAATTTCGAAAGAACATATGCATCAAGTGTTAAATGCTTTCTGAGAACACTGGTTAAAAAGAAGTGAAGAAAGGATCCCAAAACCCGAGTCTTGAAAGATGAAGTGATGAAACTAATATTGGACACCGAAGGTGAAGGTGAAAGTTTTGTTTTGAAGTTTTGAGTTTACAGGTTGATCTCGGTCCTAGTGGATGTCCCTTATTCTAGTATTTCAAAAGAAGCTAATAGCCTTGATAGATACAAAGACCGACATGTTGGAGTACAAAGAGAAAGTGTTGCTACTAATGAAGTCAAAAGCTTTGACTTTTTCTAGAATATTCTAATGACAGTTGGCATTTGCCATGTGCTGCATTTTAATTTGTTATTTATGATTCTCTTGATAGAATTTTAAGTTGAACTCTTGGAGCCTTGTTCCTATAAAAGGCCCTTTTATGTGTTATTTTCATTTTAAGTTTAGAATTTATGGATTTCAGAAGAGCGTAAAATTTTCTAAGTTTTGTTCCTTTTCCCTATTTTATGTATCATTATGGAATAAAACTTTGTATGCACATAGACATTGATTAATATCATAGCTTATTAGATAGCTACCTATCTCAGTATCTTTTGTAGCTAGTTTCATTAGTTCAACTAAACAAGACTGTGTGTTGTGTCGTTTAAGGGTGTATACAGAACCTACTCGGTGTCCAAATTTTTTTCCCTCTCTTTGAAAGCTTGCACCATTTTATATGTAGCTGTGAACAATTCTAGTGAAGTATAAAGTGGTTTGCTCTATTTTAATTGACTCTTTGGGGCATGCATGGAGAATAACCGGGAGAACCTTTTAATTTTCAATATTTTTATGCTTTTTTTTAGAGTAGATCCTTAAATTCTTGAAAATGTTTCAAAAAATAGATGAATGAATGGAATTTTATTGAAATTATTTAAGTTTTTTATGAAATTATTGAATGCTTAAAGATAAATCTACTTAAGTGATAGCAAAGGAAATTGATGATATTCATGAAGTATTATTTTAAATCTTTCCATTTCATGATGTTATTTTGTGAATGAAGTGGAAATTTTGTGTGGAATGTTTATGATTCTAAGCAAAGAATTCAATATTAACATAGTCCCTTTTAGTTTAACAACATCATCACATCAAACCTAAGAGCAAACCTAGTGCAACCATGACCTGGTTATCAAAGACTTAGGATTAAACTGAAGTCAATCTTTCTCTATTAAAGTAGAATCTCCCTTAGATTGTCTTGGTTCATATCTTTCAAGAAGAATAGTCCTCTTCGCGATCTTGTCTATGAAGGTATTATTCCCCTTGTTCGCTTGCAAGTGAAATCATCATCAACATTATCAAAAGAAGATCACGGCCTACCCAATGCCTGGTTATATAATCTTGAATTCAGAAATGTTATTCTAGAGAGGTCTTTGATTGAGTTGGAAAATATTCATGCTAGTGTGGTCACCCACTTGGTTGAGGTTGATGAACTTCTAGAATTGGTAATGGGTTACAAGATGCCAGCTCAAGAATTGGATCAAGAAGCGATGAAATGAGACTTTCACAAAAGAATGGAATGAGAGCTAGTGAATCTTTATTGACATATTTTATGGATTTTGTTGTGTGGGCTTTCTCAAAGTCAGAGCAGATGGTTAAAGTGGGATATACATGTGTGAAGCACCATGAGTAAATGGTGAATGATTTGAATAGGATTTCCTTTTGTATCACCAAGTCTAACTTTGCAGAATAGGATAAGCTCCAGACTGTTATTGGGAAGGTTTTTATAATGCCTCATTGCAAAAGGAAGCTAGAAATCCCATCATCGAAGACAAATACTTGCTAAACTAGTCAAAAGACAAAACTATCTACAAAACAAAATAGGTTGAAGGATAAAATAGGGTAAAAGAAAAAATAGCCCATTTTATATTGTAAATTTTGTACTCATATTGGGTGATGTGAAAATCCAAAGTTAGAATCAATTTGAACCATTCATTGTAAATTAATCTTGACCATTCATTCTAGTTTTTGAAAACTATAAATAGGGGCATCCTCTCATTTTCAAAGGGAGAGATGAGTTGTTGTGTAAAGGCACTCTACAACAATATATAAGAAAATATTGAAGTTTGATATTTCTTTGAGCTTGCTCATTTTGTTTGCATGATTCAGCCTCCATATGTTTATTTCAACTTGTTCATTTACTATTTAAGTTTCATTTCAACTTCCTAGTTCATGAATAGCTTTAATGGTGACTATATGTTGTAGTATTTGATGTACTTCTAGCTCATACTTTTAGTGATTTATTGGTGATAAATTATTTTGTAAAGTTAGTCTAAGCTCCTTTATCTACTTCACTTAAGTCCAATTGTATGTTCATGCTAAATAGGTGAATGTCATAGTCTGAAAATATGCAAAGAACCTTAGAAGATTGCACTAGTTTTGTTATACTATAGATAATTCTTGGTTAAGAAAAACTCAATTTTAGAAGTTTGTTTATTACAATATCTACCATTGTTACTACTATTCCATAGATTTTTCAGATTTAAGAAAACTTATAAACCCTTAAAACTTTTAATCTTTCTTTAAAATTCGAATTAAAAATAAGCATCTAACATCATAACAGTGCCATATATGATGAACAAGATGAGTTTTAGACTACTGTTATGAATTTGCAACTACTATTCATCATTTTTGAAACTTTGAAACTCAATTTAAAAACCTGTAACTCCATGCTTTATGACCCATAAAGGCCCCTTGTGATTATTAGAAAATCACACATCAACAACTGAGTTATTTTTGCATAGTCATGACTTGATATTTGAGAGACCTTGGGGTGATTTTCTGAAACTGAGTTGTAGATTATTACCTTTCAACAGAGAAATTACACTTGTTTTTTTCTATGTTGAGAAGTGAAAAAACACCCATAAACATTATTCTTCTTAAATTTATCCTTTGCATTTTTCTTATGGATTTTGTCCATTATTTCCTTATAGGTACCAAACCTTTCCACATTGGGATCCTTGGGTTTGTTGAGGATATTTATGACATAAGCATTCACTTACTTTTGTGATACCTCATGATGGAACCCTTCTAAAATTTTTGGTTCCATTTTTAAACTCTATAAAATTTAGCCAATTTCAATTTTCTAAACTTAGGGTTTTTCCCACTATTATTGCCTTGGGATTTTGTTGTCAAGATCTACTAGTCAATGTTATGATCCATCGTTGACTCCCTATTTCCTATCCCAGGTCAAGTCAAAACATCTTGAACCATTAAAGCCTATGAAATTATTAGCCCCTTGTACCTAGGTGAGAAATACATATTTAATATAAGGTTGATCAGTGGCCTTTACATCCTTTGAAATATTATGGTTTAAGTCTAGAGATGCCTTTTTTACATTGTCCTAAGTGGTCCCCTTTCTTAATGCAACTTGTGAGCACATGCAAATTATTTCACTTAATTCTCACCCACCACTTTTGTCCATCACTCATCATGGATGGCTTTGAGAAAGTTTGATTTATATCAGGGAAGCACAATGTGTGAGTTTCTCTTTGTGTCGTTGGAGGTTTTAGCCATTGCTAATTGTTCTTGAGTTTTGAGTGTTGAAATAGCGATGTACGATGACCTCAAGGATCCTTTTATTTCTTTCCATCACTCATAATGGATTGTTGTGTGCTTGTCTTGTTCAAATTGGCGATGAGAAATGAGGTCCCTGATACTTTTCAGCTGTCACTATTTTGAAAGGGGTGAATGAGTGATATTTTTATGCTATTGATTTTGAGTGAAGATGCGCATGGCCTGATTTGGTTCCATCGTTACTTTTCATTTGTCATTGATGAGGTCTAGAATTTCAAACATAAATCAATGATGTGTGATGTAAGGTGGAGATTGTTAAAGGAGGATAGTGATCAAATGGTTGAGATTTCATTGTTCTAGTGCTCTCATCATTGATTGAACTCCAAAAAGGTAGGGAAAATTTATGACAAGAAATGGGATGCTTTAGGGAATATTTCCTTTAATGCTATCTCTTTGTACTTCACCAATGTAAATGAAAGGCATTGGCTAGGATGGTGATGCATGATGACTGTGATATTAGAGATGACTAATGAAATTAAGGGTTAATGTGGTGACTTTTTGAGGTGGTATCGCCATTTTTGAGGCACAAGTTGTAAAATCCATAAATGATGCTTGAAGATTTCCATTTATGGTGTTTTAAATCCAAAAAGATTGATGATCCAGATTCAAAGTTGATCAGCTAAGTTTTTAGCTCACTCGCATGAAGTTCTCCTTAATCATTAATGGCTACATGCTCCTAATTGTCTACTTAATGTGGATTGCCTACCAATTTTTCTCACCATCTGTAGTCTTCTATAATTGAGAACTGTGAGCCAAGGAGGAAGTGTGTGAATGTTAGGCTCTTAATTGCAAAGGTATTTCAGTTTTTATCCTAGGTAAGTTGATATGAACTCTATTTCAGTAATGCATTAGTTGGTTTGAGAGTTTTATTTTTATAGGATAGTGAGAGTTTTGATTGTCTGTAATTGTCACTGGGGCTAATCAAAATTGTCTAGGTTTAAGGTTTTTCTTTTTTGTATATTCAATTTAAGAGCTTAGGTCAGTGAGTCTCTTCAAAATTGTGATTTTCTAGTTCTTACCCTATAATCTATAAGAATGGGTAAGTCAGGTGTGTCTATTCAACCAATTAGGAGGTCCATGAGGCTTAGTGTGTTTGAATTTCAAGAGGATGTATCTAAATCTAAACAAGAAATACCTGAAGCCTCTACAACACTGAAGGACATGAAGAGGGCCCATGGTAAAAATAAGAAAGTTGGTGTTAGGAGCACTTATAATTTGAGAAGTAGGGTTACTTCAGAAGAATTGGTCAAGTTTAAAGGGAAGGAATCATTTGAGCCTATGAAGAAAGCAAATAAGATGAATAAGTACCATAAAGCTTATCTAGGAAAGCACAACTCTCCCGTTGAGGTTTCAGAAAACCCTTCAGGTGATGGAGGAGATATTAACCTAGAGTATGTCCATTGCCTTCTTTCTCTGGTACCATACAAATATTCTGATGAAGGAGGAGTAGTCGCTCCTCCAGTTTCAACATGAACAAGGAGCGAGTGAGCATACTCTGATGCTAACAAATTAGAGTAGCATCTCACCCTTGTTTTTTTTTTTATGACACCATTGCCACTGCAGAAAAGTTATCCTCTTTAGCATGTCTTTTATTTTTTGTCTTTAGTGCTAACGTGGAAATCTTTTGGCTGGTGTGAGGGGGATTTGTTGAAATCTGTGGCTTTGATGGAAAATATGCATTTTTTTGGTTAGTATATAAGTTTTTTCCTTGAGTACTAATGGAGAATATTCTTTAGTTGATGTGGATAAGGGATTTTGGTGCTGCTACAGTAATGAAAGACACCTTTTGGAAGGTTGGTTGGTCTACTTTAACCGCCTATGTGGGTTTTTTTCTTTTTCTTTCCCTTGTTCTAAAATGATTAAGTGTAACCATCTGGGAGATCTCTAAACCTGAAATGAAATGTATGCCACATGAAATGTAATTGAAATAGTAATTTAGCCTAAAGCTTGTTGCTCCCATTCTTCTATAAATGGGATATAAGGGCCAATTACTAGGAGTTCAATTTTTGGGTCTCAAAATGGTCTAAGTGGGAAAACTAAGCTCATGAAGGAGAAAATTTTAAATTGATGCATAGATAAATAGGTTAGTAAGGAGTCTATGGTATGAGATTTTTTGTAATGATCTCAAATAGTTTTATCATAGAAATAGTTTATAAATGAAAATGCTAGTTCAAAGGCATATTCTCTCCCATGTAATTTTCTTCCAGATTATAAATGAAATGGTTAATGATCTTTTCATTTATGTTCAATTGTTTTAATTAAATGGGTGATTTTGTTTTTTCTTCAATTCAAAGAATTGATTAAATGCTAAAATGGGGTTGTAGATTTGTAAGGAAAGAGCATAAGATTGATAAGTAGTTGTGTTTTAGGCACAATGAGTTGAATACTGTAATGTAGTATACCAATAGTCCATTAATTACTGATACAAATTTTCTAAGGTATTACTGGTCATTATGAATATGACTTTGTTACCCCAAGACAAGTCACTTGCCTTTACATTTGGTTATCTTGAAGATGAATGAGTTAGGCTTGCACTTGACCAAGGGCTTAAAATGAGAATGAAACTCACCTAAAACACCTTCAATTACAATATATCAATTTGAAGTACTATCTTATTCCTTGAAATAGATAGTAATTCGTTTAAATACCAGCCAAATCTTTGATTAACATTATCTATTTGTGCTTTATAGGAATTTTATCTCTGTGTAGAGATGTTCTTGATCAAATGAATATCATATGAACATAAAAAGGATTACCCTCCCAGGTTTCACAAAGCTTGAACTGAAGAAGTAAGGGCCTCATAATCCTTACCCTTGCTAATTATTGAATTTTGGAAAATTAATAAGTGGTAAGATTAAGTTTGGTTCCAAAAAAATAACCAACACCTCATATGAGAGCTTATGGATCCATGTTGTTCATGGTTCTATCACCTACATATAGGTATAGTTTTTATCTATAAAAAATGTTATTGTGTTAATATTCTACTTGTAGTAGCCAAAAAGTTATCCCTTTTCCTCACTTAATTTGGGAATAATTAATATTAAAATGAGCCTAATGTTACCTTGATTTAGTGTTGTAATGTGTTTTACACATTCACATTAAGTTTAGGGCCCTTCTAAACTAAATGGACCTAATTGTGTCTTATTTAGGGTGTTGTAAAGTGTATCTTTACACTTTCACACTAATCTAGGGATTTATTATTTAATTTGGCTTCTTCATGCTCTAATTGATCCTATTTTACATCCACAAGCCTTATTTAATGCATTTTCTTGAGGGTAATCCCAACATTTAACAAATGAAAAATCATAATTTAATGCTTTTGGCTATGTGTTCCAAATCCGGTGATCTGGGACTCATACACCACCATGGGCATATGGGTCCCACTTAGGTCTTGGGACTTGATTTTAAATTGCACATTGAACAAGACACTCCTAGGAATTTGTGTGTCAGTTTTTAGCCACTAGGACTCATACGCCCCAACCTGCTTTAACTTGGACTTATTTTAAATCAAATTCTTGCTAGGATTTTATTAACCTAGATCTGATGTTGAATTGTAGTGTTGTAATTTTGGGAAATTGGGAATAAACAAGTATAAATACAAAGTTATTTCATCATTTCAATATCTAACAAGCTAGAATTTCATGAGGAATCAAGAATACTTTCACAAGAGAATTCAAGAGAATTTCTACGGCATTCTAGGGAAGATTTATAGAAGATTATTGCAACAATCAACATCCATTATCATGTCATTTGAGGCTTGATGCCTCATGCATGTGGTTTTGAGCTAATGTTGTGATGTATTGTTCAAGATCAATTCAAGTATTCAAAGGCATTATCTTTTATCAAGAATCATTCAATCAAGATCTACATCCATTGAGGCCACTTCATCCATGTTTGTAGATCTACAAGGTTTTGAACAAGGTTCTATTGTTTCATCCTATGTTTCATTTCATTCATGCTTCATTTATCATTAAGGCCGGATTACCAAAATGGGGTTTGACCAAAGAAACCCCCTA
The DNA here is from genome assembly GCA_007258455.2 of Sequoia sempervirens. Taxonomy (NCBI): domain Eukaryota; kingdom Viridiplantae; phylum Streptophyta; class Pinopsida; order Cupressales; family Cupressaceae; genus Sequoia; species Sequoia sempervirens. The sequence continues at coordinate 81,475,458 of VDFB02049217.1, read as the reverse complement.
TTCCCTAAAAAAAAAACATTTTTCTGCCTCTCTTTTTATGTTGTATGTTTATAGGTTGAAGAAAAAGTGGATTTGAAGCCTTCAAAAGTACCAAAATTGCAAATTTGCTAAAGTTGTTGAAGTTGTAATAAAAAGTTGTCAAGGTTCATGAAAACTCAAATCTAGAGCAAGATGTCTAGCTTATTCACATGTAATTAGTGGGAAAGTTCTTATTTAATCCATCCTTAGAGGATCCAAAAGTTTTAGTACAAAATTCTTCTCATAGGACACTTTTCACTTTTTCGGGACTCTTTGCAATTGTCTGGGCGTATAAGTCCTAGTACACCCTTTTTTCTAGTTTTTAGTGGATTTTGATTAGTCACTAGGAGACTCCAGTTTCTTCCCAAAAACCTTAGACTATGACTAAATCACCCAACTTGGAATATGAGTGCTAGTGCACTTCAAAATAACAAATTTTTAGAGTTGTAGACCTTGCTTTGGCTCCATCATTTTTCTCGATACTCCACTATTTTATTTGACTTTTTTCATCTTGTTTCATGCCTTCAAATTCCTAGGCCATGTAGTGGATTTGCATAGTGCATTCAATTTCTTCTTTTAAAGCATTTTTTAATGGTGAACCCCATCTAATCACACCTAAGGAAACCCCCTTGTAGTTTTCCTTCCCTCAATTGAGTCACTTGGTTGAGGGATCTTGGCTTCCTAATGAACTAAGAGTGAAATAGATCCCCAAAGTTGTCCATCTCCTAAAATTTGGACACACCTTATTTTTTCTTGGTTCACTACTTTACAAACTCATAGGGAATTCACTTTTGCACTTGGATCTACTATTGGAGGCTTTTGAAGAAGCCCTAACATGCAACTTAGTATAGGTTTTGTATACACCTAAAAATGGTCACATCACATAGTCTGGTAATTAATTAAATATTTTTAATATTTAATTAAATCTCTGAATTCGATCTACGTATAAATAAATTTAAATAGTTTATTTATATTTGTTCATTATTTCATTTCTTAATTAATTAAATAAAACATTATGATTTATTTATATTAATTATCATTTAATCTTGGCTTGAATATTTTATTCAAATAAAGTGTAAATATTTCTTCTCTTCTAAAAATTTCATTCATAATTAAATATTCTAAATATTTAATTAAATCCTCTAGATTTCATCACAATTAAATATTCCAAAAATATTTAATTAATTCTTCTAAAGTCACATCACAATTAAATATTCCAAAAATATTTAATTAATTTTTCTAAAGTCACATCACAATTAAAAATTCCAAAATATTTAATTAAATATTCTATAGTCCTAAAATCAAAAATTAAGCTCACATGAAATTAAATAAATTTATTTATTTAATTTGCATTATCTTCAACAACCGTGAAACAAATTGCCAAAATAGAAAAATTAATTTCTCTGTTCCTGTGCAAGCTTGTTCCCATGGGTTGAAGACAGGCTTCCATTCTTCTCTCCAACCTCCCAACATTCTCCATCTTCCTCTCAACCTCTCCATCTCTCACCATTCAAATCTACTAGACAATCTCACAGCCATTGATCTTTACAAGCCAGGATTTTTCCTGCAAAAAGCTATAAAAAGGACTGTCAGGTCTTTGAAATTATAGAGAAGCCTTCAATAGGAAAATTATAGCCAATTTGCAATAGCATAGCTTTTAGCATTCATAAGCATTCTAGTATCATAGCATAGCATAATAGTATTCCATATCATGGTATATCCACTTCATATCATAACATCCATAACTCATAGCCCTTGTGCATAATCCACAACCCCTGTGCATATTTGTATCAACATTTTCACTCCAACAACATATAGGATAGAGAAGCTCCTTCCTTTGCATACTCATTCTACAAGTTTCCATTCGGAGAAGCCTTGCTTACACAATCTGAGAGCAACAACTTCAAACAAATCCCTAGAGATAGAGGAAGATGGAATGACTCTAAAGAAGCTTCATTTGTTTCTTTGAATTCAAATTATTTTCTTTTCTTCAGTTTAAAGTTTCATTTGTGTGTTTTTATTGTTTTATTTTGATACTAACATATTTAACAACACATTTTTGGTGCCCACCATGGGGCTCTTGCCCCAATTTTAACATTTTATTGCAGTTTTTCCTAACAGGTTACAGCCAAAAATAGCGGATTAGCGCAATAAACACGCTTCAACAAAATTCATACCCAATTCAGCACCCTTAAAGCATTATGCAGTACCCTTAAAGCATCCTATAGTGCCCTTGAAGCATCTTGCAGTGCCCGTAAAGCATTCTATAGTGCCCTTAAAGCATTCTGCAGCACCCTTGAAGTATCCTGCAGCACCCATAATGCATCTTGCAGTGCCCTTGAAGAATCTTGTAGTGCTCGTAAAGCATCCTGCAACGCCCATGATGTCTGTTATAGCACACTTTTGAAAAGGCTACAAATTGTAAATTGTAATTTAAATATAGTTTGATTGAATCTGATGCGACTGTTGACAATAATTTTTTTTAAAGAATTAAGCAATCCTAGGGTATTCACATAAATAAAAATCAAGCAATCCTAGGATAGTCACTTCACTTTCAATTTTGGGCTAAAAAGAACTCCATGTTTTTGTGAAGCAACATCTTCACCTAGCATAGCAAATCTTTATTTGGGCTTAAAATTGAATCTTTGTTTGCTTTGTTTTAAATGGTGATAGGCCTATGCTCTCCTGTTAACTGGGTGATCAGAATGCCAAACTCATCTATTTCATTTCATGCAATTCCCAGTTTTGTTAAAACCTTTTAGAGAGCCTACTCTTGTGGGAAAAAGTACTCACCCAAGAGGAACAACTCAAGTGGGTTCAAGCCAAAGCTAGGCTATTCCACCCCACTATAAAATATTTAAAGAAAAATTGGGGAAACCCTCTTTTGATGGTAGTGTGCATTGATAATCATCCCCAAAGCCTTTGTTCTAAAGGTAGGGAGGTCTCTCAAGGGTGTATATTATTTTCTGCACCGAACAAAAACCCTTACTACGAACCTAGTGCAGTATCTAACTGAAGTCAGTTTCTAAATGTCATAATAATCACAGTGTAAGGGAGGGAAGAATCTACCCCCAAGATACTCACCATATAACTACCAAGGACTGTTTGCTCAGGGGATTTGGTATCCACTTCTGTCACTCTGAGTATGCACCTAGAAAAGAAAAAACTACGGGCACCCTTTTGGGGGTGACATAGCTGTGTGAGTCGACACAATTTTAAGATGTGGGCAGTTGATTACTATGATGACCTATTTGAGTACTAAGAGTGAGTCTATTTGAAATGTTTATCATGTGTAAAACCCGTTAAAACACTTTTTGAAAAACATTTTGATCATACACTTGATGTTTAGCATAGTACTTAAATCAACTATTCTACAAATTGCTTGATGTGTTTTCAATACATTAATTCAGTAAAGATCATCCAAAATTCACAATCACATTGATTACTCTCATGTTACGAGATTGGAAATCCACAACCTTCGTTAAGAAATCCATCTTCAAAAGGATCAAAAAGCCAAAGAAACCTCTTAGCTAGAAGAAACTATTAAAGAAAAGACGATTCTTGTACCAAAGTCGAAAGGTTTTACTTAAACATAGAATCTTTCTCCATCGATATCATGACTGTGTTAGAGGTTTCACCGATGATTATGCTATAGAATGTTTATACTCACAAGCCTTCTTTCAAAGAAGAGCCCTTTCTCAAAGGCATAACCATAGTCAACGTATTCATTTTTGTTATATTCCCCAACCTGCAATTGAATATTCTACTTGTCCAAATCAAATTTTGCAATAGAGAACTCAATCACATTAGGCATTTATCACAAATCCATTCTTTTACAAAACTAGGATCAAACTTCATAAAGTGCAAAATCATCCTTTTCTTGATCTTTTGCTTAATATTCCCCTCAACAAGATTTTCATCCTTTCAATTAGGGAACAACACAAGCTAAAGATAAGAAATCTTTGTAAGTCATAGAATCTTCATTCTATCCTGACTTTCATACCTATCATAAATTGCACTATTTCATTCTTTTGATCAAAAGTGAGTAGAATTTGGAACAAAGCTTATGACTGTCTTCACGAGATCTCGAAAACACATGGAAAAAGATGAAGGAGAAACCACTACAAGCAAAATGGGTGACCATAATGAGAAAGAAGAGGATATGTTTAATAGTGACGAATTAACAGAAGAAAAGCTTCAAGAAGCAGAGCAAGATCCCCAATTCCATATTCTTATGGAAAGGATTTTAGAATGAAACAAAGAAAGATATTTTCTTTCATTAGCTAATCAAGGAGCTAAGTTACCTTACAATTTCGATATAGAAGGGATTAAACAGAATCCTGAAACTCCTCCTATTGACTTTAGTGCCCTTACTCAACAGATAAAAGAATTACAAGGGCAAATAAAGGAGATGCAAGGGGGCACAACAAAGAAGTATGTTTTGGAAGACATATCTCCTTATCGATTCGATAGGAGTCTTCAAATGATCCCTTTTCCAAAACATTGTGAAATCCCTAAATTTGATAGGTACAATGGAAAAACTGATCCCATTGAACATGTGAGGGATTTTCGAAATATGAGTCTAGAATTCGCCTATGATGATACCTATTTAATGTGATTATTTCCATGAAGCCTGGGTCCACAATCCATGGAGTGGCTTTCTAAGATCACTCCCCCCATCAAAACCTTTGAGGAGTTAGTAAATCAGTTTATATCATAATACTCCTACAACATTGAACACCAGATAACAATGCTTGATCTTTGTAAAGTGAAACAACAAGTAGGAGAATCCTTCACTACATTTTTGCAAAGGTGGAGAAGGTTGTTTGCACGATATTCTCGTCCTATTCCTAAAAAGGAAAAGATGGATATCTTCATCAATAGCCTAGATCAAGAATTAAGCTACATGCTTAACCTTCATTGTCCTCATAACTTTGAAAAATTGATTGAAAACGCAATCGCCATTGAAGGGGCCTTGGTTAAATGAGGAGTGATAAAACTTGATAATCCAAGTACATCCAACCAAAACAACAATGATAAAACAAGGTTTTGGAACAAAAATAAAAATGTTGTCAATGATGGTATAATAGATGCAAATAATCTACGAACAAGACCATCTATCTTTAACCTATCAAGTGCTTCACGAAACAATCAACAAGCAAATAACAATCAACAAGGAAATATCAACAAACAAGGAAACAACAATCAACAAGGACAAAATTCCAAGCAAGAAAGCATGACCAATCAAAACACCAAGGATAATCATGGTAATTTCAATAACAATCTTGGCAATACCCAAACGTTAAATTCGTCCAGACCTCCATTCTTTTCAAATCGACAGAATTTTACCACTTTGGGTCAATCTCTTGAGTTTTCTCTCAAGGAGCTTCTTGATAATAAGGTTATCATCTTACCACCACAAAGAGATTATGAGCCACAAGTCAAACCACCACCATGGAATGACTCGTATTATTGCAATTATCATCAATGTAAAGGTCATAGAATGAATAATTGTCAAGCTTTGCAAAATCTAGTACAAGATTTAATTGACAATGGCACCATTACAATTGAAGGACATCATACCAATGACTATCATCAAGCATTTAAAGATCCTTTACCGGAATATCAAAAGGGGGAAACATCAGATGTAAAATCCAAAAGAATACATAATGTTGAAGACAATATAATCCATCACATCTATGTTGATGATCAACGGGTTAATGTTATCAAAATAAAGGGAAAACAAGAATATCAACAAGTTAATGTGGCCACGAGAGGACAAGCAAAAGTTGTCCTAGAAGGAAGTTCATCTAAGGCAACTATTTCTCCTCCAAGTCATTATAATCTAGTTGATCAATTGAGAAAAACATCAGCTCAAATCTCCATCCTTGAACTTCTCAAAATATCCCCCATACACAAGAATATTTTAGAAGAAGCTCTTGTAAACACAACTGTCGACACTGATTTGGATGTAAACAAATTTCAAGCTATGGTGGGACATTTTTCTTCCCCCACTTGTCTTTCATTTTCTAAAAAAGATGATGCTTCCATGGCACATCCACATAATTCATCGCTCTATCTTGAAGTCATGATCCATAAACACCGAATCAGACGTGTCTTAATAGATGGAGGAACTGGTTTAAACATTTGTACCTCAAAGCTAATACATACCTTAGGAATATCAGAAAATGAAATTGATCCATGAAGGAAAATAACTATTAAGGCATATGATGATGAAGAAAGAGCTTCTAAAGGACTAATAATGCTACCTATCAGAGTGGGACCTATTGTGAAAAACACATTTTGTTAGGTTCTAGATCGGGATCTTTCCTATAACATACTTTTGGGTCATCCATGGATTCATGATATGCAAGAAATACCATCAGTGTATCATCAATGCCTCAAGTTTCCATATGATGGACAAGAAATAACTATACGAGCTTATTACAATAGCACCCAAACTTGTTCAAATCTTTGAGCAACTCAAGACACCTTTGTGCCACATAATAGGGAGGCTCTTGTTGTTTCTTCTTCCAATCTACAAGGTCAATTGCAAGAACTGACAAAGAATCTTGACACTAAGTTAAATTTTAAAGACAGGAGTAGGCGAATATTTGCTATCTCTTTCTACCTTGCCTCCTTCTCTGAGATCACATGATCAACCAACCTTATTAAATCAAAATATTGCAATAGTCTCTACATCCCAAGCTTCTGTGCCAATCACAAAGTTTGATGGACAATTCATTAAATCAAACACCACTGAGGAAGAAGCTAAAGATAGGGACATCCTAAGTTGGCTATACAAAGATGAAGATGAATCTCTCTTGCACATTAAGTTACCTACAGAACAATATGGTAAGGGGTACGCTATCATGTAGAAAATGGGCTATGAAGGAAATGGTCCTATAGGAAAAAGAAGAGAAGGAATCGTGGAGCCAATTCAACCTATTTCAATACATCCAAATGTTAAAACAAGATTGGGATATGGTAAGGATACATAAGAGTCAGTTTTATAGCAAGCACAACAAACTTATGAAAGAGAATCAATTTTAGATAAACACTATGAAGATGTCACTCTACATGGATCAGTTTTCCAATTGTAGAATAGTTCAAATACTGATTCTAATGAATATGAATGGGACACCATTTATAATGATAAATTTTGGAGAGACAAACAAATTGATACCATACACAAATATGCACCTCTTCTCATACAAGGAGAAGGTTCAAGGCCTCCACTTGATTATGTTTTACAAAGCAATCATGACTCAAGTGAGGATGATTTAGATTTTAACGAGATTGAAAATCAACAGGAGAATACCATCATAGACCTTGTCTACCATGAAGATGACAACCACATCATGAATTTGACAGCTCAAGACCTTACCCAACCTAATGATACCATGCCTTTAGTTTATCTGGAACTTATTGATTGGGACAATGATGCACCTATCCACATCCCTACATTTCATGATGATGAGGACATTATAAATTTCCTTTGTTCCTCTAATGAGGAAAACAATTGTTTCATCCAAGAATTTCATACTCACAATTTTGATAAGGAGGGTGTCAAGTCTCTTAGCTGCAAAATAAATGAAATAAAAGATGGATCTATTGGTGAAAACCAAAACATGGCAATGGTAGATCACAACAACAGAAAAATAAAGAGTGAATCTGACAGTGAAAACCTTTCTGAGGCACTGAAGGATGAGAAACTTGACACTCTTCCCAAGCATTATCATGAAAGATCTTCTATTTTTATCGAACCAATAGAATCAATCAACATAAGTATAGCAGAGCAGCCAAAAATCTTGCAACTTGCAGCATCATTAACAGTTGAAGAAGTATTGAAGTTCATGGAGTTCTTGAAGGAGAATCAAATCAACTTTTCTTGGTCATATGCTAATATCCCAGGGTTAGATCCTAACCTAATAATGCATCATTTATCTATAAATGCAGGGGCAAAACCTATGAAGCAAAAACTCAGAAAAATGCATCCACATGTTGCGTTATTGGTCAAAGAGGAATTAAAGAAGCTTTTAGATGTTGGATTCATTCAGACTATTGATTATGCAGAATGGATTTCTAATATTGTACCTGTTTCAAAGCCAGATGGAAGGATTAGAATTTGTATAGATTTCAGAGATTTGAACAAAGCTTGTCCCAAGGATGACTTCCCTTTTCCAAACATAGATATGATTGTTGATTTAACTGCTAGCCATGCAATGTATTCATTAATGGATGGATTTTTAGGATACAACCAGATAAAGATTGCACTAGAGGATCAAGATAAAATAGCGTTCACATGCCCTTGGGGTACCTATTGCTGGAACATAATGCCATTTAGGTTAAAGAATGTAGGAGCCACTTATCAAAGAGAAATGATGACAATTTTTCATGATATGATGCATACATTCATGGAAGATTACATTGATGACCTCCTTGCCAAATCTCACACATAAGGACATCTAGAAATTTTGTCAAAAATATTTACCAGAATGGAGAAGTTCAATGTTCGACTCAATCCAAAGAAATGTGTCTTCGGCGTTACATCTGGAAAACTCCTAGGATCCATTATTTCAGAAAAGGGCATAGAGGTTGATCTAGAAAAAATACAAGCTATAATGGACATGCCGCCACCATTAAATATCAGTCAGCTTTGATCATTGCAAGGATGACTACAGTCCATTAGGCGGTTTATAGCTCAATTGGCAGAGAAAAGCTTACCATTTACACATTTATTACATAAAAATGTCCCATTCAAATGGGAAGAAAAATGTGAAGCAACATTCAATCAGATCAAACAATATCTTATGAATCCACCAGCTTTAATTCCACCCATTCTAGGAAATCCACTCATATTATATATTTGAGCAACAGAAGTACCCTTGGGAGCATTACTAGCACAAGAGGATTCTACAGGCAAAGAAAGGGCCATATACTATATCAGTAGAACTCTAACAAGTCATGAATTAAACTATACTTTCATTGAAAATGCTTGCTTTGTAGTGGTGTTTTCTTCTCAAAAGTTGGGACATTATATGTTGGCTCATATAGTTAAGCTGATAACCAAGATTGATCCACTAAAATACCTTTTAAGCAGAGCTACTTGAACAGGAAGACTTGCAAAATGGGTAATGATCTTAAGTGAGTTTGACATTCACTATGTAGATCAAAAAGCTATTAAAGGACAAGTCATCACAGATCAGTTGGCCGAAGCACCTTTACAAGAAGAAAATCCAATGCATATTGAGTTTCCTGATGCAGATGTCTTCACAACAATTCAAAAATCATGCACATTGTACTTTGATGGATCCTACACACAACAAGGCTCAGGGGCATAAATTATTTTTGTCACACCTGAAGGAGATAACATTCCAAAATCATATCAGTTGATGTTTCCTTGCACAAATAAAATAGTTGAATATGAGGCATTGCTCATAGGGATAAAGATAGCCTTGGAATGGCGGATTACAGAGCTGCAAGTCTACGGTGATTCACAACTTGTCATTAATCAAATCAATGATGATTATCAAACTAAAGATGAAAAGTTACTACCTTATAGAACATGGTGGATGATTTCAAAATGTATTTTGTGTCAATCAAGTTTTCAAAAATCTCAACGATTGATAATAAAGCTATAGATGCAATGGCTACAATTGCTTCCTTGTTACAATTGTTAGAAGATAAAAAATGGTACGAATTCTTGGTGGAACAATTGTTTTCTCCCGCCTATGATAATCTTAAGACCCAAGTCATATATCATTTAACCGGTTCTGATTCGCCTTTATATGGCAAGACTTATACCTAGGTACCTAAAAGACAACATTTTACCTCCGAACTTATCTCAAAACCAAAAAAGGAATTTCATACGCCAATCGTCCCGGTATACCTTGATCGCCGATATCCTTTACTGACGTGGTCTTGATGGTACACTCCTTCAATGTCTTGAACGTGATGAATCTGAAAAAGCCTTACAAGAGGTTCATGGTGGTATTTTTGGAACTCATTCAAGTGGTTTAACCTTAGCCAAGAAACTTGTTAGAATGGGATATTATTGGCCTACTATGGAGAACAATTCTTTTACTTTTGTCAAGAAATGTTCTAAATGTCAAATCCATGGGAATCTTATTCATGCACCTACACAGGAACTACAACCTTTCGCTCCGACATGTCCTTTTCCTCAGTGGGGACTAGATCTTGTTGGAAAAATTCATCCTTCATCATCAAATGGGCATAAATTCATTATTACAGCTACAAAGTATTTTACAAAATGGATTGAAGCTATTCCTTTGAAAACTATGACTGGTAAACAAATCTCTTCATTCATCCTGAATTACATCATTTGTAGACGTGGAATTCCTAATTCTATCATTACTGATAATGGAAGGCCTTTCAAGAATCAAGATGTTGACCAACTTTGTGAAAGATTTCACATCCAACACAAGTTCTCTACACCTTACTATCCACAAGGAAATGGTCAAGCAAAAGCTTCAAACAAAACAATCTTGAAGATCTTGAAGAAGATAGTAAATGATGCAGGTCGTGATTGGCATGCACAATTAAATCTAGCTTTGTGGGCATATAGAACCAGTATTCACACACCAACAAGAGCTACCCCATATGCCTTGGTCTATGGAGCAGAAGCAATCTTATCATTAGAGGTTGAAATACCTTTGCTTCGGGTCTCACTCAAAGGACTGATAAATGATGAAGACTACAGAGTATCCCGCCTGCAAGAGTTAGAACTATTAGATGAAAGATGTCAACATGCAGCTGACCATTTGAAGGGTTATCGACAAGTTATGTCTTGTAGCTACAATCACAGAGTTAAATCATGGACATTTCAAGTAGGTGACTTAGTCTTGAGAGAAAATCCACGTAATCAGCAAGACAAGGAAAAGAAAGGAAAATTTGAACCAAACTGGCTTGGTCCATTTGTCATCATTGCAGCGTATGGTTCTGGGGCATATCAGTTATCTACGTCAGAAGGGGACCTGTTTGAAGAGCCGATCAACAACATTCATTTGAAAAAGTTCCATGTCTGAAAAAATCATAAAAATCAGAAAGTCTTGAAAAAATCATAAAAATCAAAAAAAGTCCTGAAAAAATCATAAAAATCAGAAAAAGTCCTAAAAAATCATAAAGATCAGAAAAAGTCTTGAAAAAATCATAAAAATCAGAAAAAGTCCTGAAAAAATCATAAAAATCATAAAAAGTCATGAAAAAATCATAAAAATCAGAAAAAGTCCTGAAAAATCATAAAAACTAGAAAAAGTCTTGAAAAAATAAAATAAAAAAAATCAGAAAAGTCCTAAAAAAGTGCAATAAAAACAAGTGGTGAAAACCTAGCAAACATGCACTACTTGTGATCTAAATAGGTTCCTCCATCTATTAGCTTATGTCTTGCATTCACTTTCGGCATCATCCATTCATATCTATCATCTGTACATATCTTTCATATCCATCTCATATGACTGGAATCCTTATGTTTCATCATGGCTTGATGAAATTTGTACATATCCTTAATTTTTAGGTTGTGTTTACACTGGGGGTAGTAACATAGATTAAACAAGAGAGAGGCAACAAGCTTTTCGAACCTCACAAATAGACACAAGACAGTTTTTCAAAATGCAACAAACATTGCCGTATCAAATCAATCACAACATGCTTATTCAATGCTAATTGAAATCAAGACAACATGATCCAAAACAAACATCAAAACAAAAACATCAATGTTTATAACCAAAGTTGGATGATCTTAATCTGGATAATGTTTGAAATATTTTAGGCAAAATTTGAGTGGTTGTTTGATTTTCTATCATATCTTTGGAGCAATTCAATGATGTACTAAACTAGAAAAGCAAGGAAGGAGTATGATTTTTCTTTGTCTGCTGTTTGTGAGGAAATCATTAGTACTATGCAAATTGGTCGCGAGACATGCTCTACTAAGTATCATTGATGACATTTCATAATTTTCATAGGAAACGGGTTAACTCTTGTCTGTTTATGCAAGCAATACTTAGGTCATCTCGGTTCAATTATACCTAGATGCTTGTATTATCTTGCAATATCAAAAATCATGAAAGCAATACTGAGGTCATCACTGGTGCTAACATACCCTTTGATGCTTGTATTAAATTTTAACATTTCAATGCTCTATGATGATACAAAAAGCATAAATAAGCTCTCAGAATGGCAATATTGTATGAATATCCTGCATGGTTAGTATAGATTGCATTCATGTTAGAATCTGCATTTTGTATTTATAGATTTTCCCAAAAGCTGGCAAAGTATCAAGTGTTTCATATTTTTTTGAATAAAATGACTGAGTACATTTTGACATTCACAAAAACATCATTTCATACATTTGCATCGAAAAATCATAAAAATGAAGTATACATCATAATCAAAACATTCATAAACATTCATAAATTGAACCATTCATCATATTCATACAATCATGCATCAAATAGATTTCATTCATTTCATAAATCATGTATACATATACATCATAAGCATAAAAAAATCGAGAAACCATCATATCATAACACATCATACATATATAGAAAATCGAACCACTCATCATAAATCATCACTGCATTTCATATATCTCGAAAATGAATGTCAAAATGTACAAAGATGTCAATCATACATGATATAACATCATCAAAAATGAGATCATCTTAGGGTGTATACAAATGTCTAAACAGAGTATCACAAAAACATCATGTACAATGCACTAGGCAGTGCTATCCTCTAATGGAGCTGGTCTAGGCCCTGTCCCACCTGCACCTGATGAACCTGCTCCACCTATCCCTAATGGCCCTCCTAGAGGTAATGGTTGTGTCACACCCCTACTGGTAGTCTGAGAGTGACTATGTGTAGACCAAGACTGTGTATAACTCTCTCCACTTAGGTGGAACTGCATCATGATATCTGGTCCTATAAAACTCGGCCTCCCGAGTGGCTCTGGTCAGCTCTCTCATCATGTCACCAGGAAAGGTACTTGTTGTTTCTCTCTGTAGACTATTAGCTAGAGCGATGGCCTACTCTCCCCGCTGTCAGGCTGTATCTCTCTTAGCAGTAACTATCCTCAACTGTCCCTGAAGCTGTGTAATCAAGGTTTGTGCCTATGCTAACTGACCCTGTAAGCTCTACACTATACTTTGCAAAGAGGATATCTGACTCATCATCGTTGGATCTACTACAGATGATGGATCTATATGTCTCATCCACGGTCCACCTCTACCACCTCTCCTACTACCTCTACCACCTCTACCACCACCTCTCCCAATGCCTCTACCACCATCACCACCTCCCCCACTCTCCTCATCATCACTATCTCCCTCTGACCCATCATCACTACCTCCACTCTCCTCATCATCATCACCTCCCTCAGAATCATCACCCTCTGAAGTTGTCTCTCTCTATTGTCTCTGACCACCTCTCTGTGGTCTCTATACAACAACTAGAGCAATAGGCTCATCAGGATCAAACAATCGTGGTGCAGGATGCTCTAACACATACTGACTATACTTTGGCGTCATCCTTACATCAAGGACATCAACTTGGTAATCCCACATCACAACTCCTAAACTAGTGAACCCTGCCACCGCTGCCTCATAAGAAATCTATGGACCCCACACTACAATCTTTGGATATCGTCGTGCATAAATAGCGGAACCCATAGGCATACCCTGAATCCAACCGTACTGCTGACATACTCGTCTAGCAAGAAATCTCTCAATAATCCACGAAGTACAGCCAATAAGATATCTGGACATACAGACATAGGGCATCTCCCTCGCATCCTCTGGCCATGCCTCACAATCTACATATGGCCACTAGCATACTGTATCAAGATAATCTAAGAGATGCTGCTAATGATCCAGTTTGCCTAGTCCTAGCTGAGCAATAATATCGCTATATCCCCATCTGTATGATCGACTGATAGGTTGTCGTCCACGAGTCAATGGTCGCATAATGGTAAAATGCTCCCATGCCCATATATGTAATAATGAATAGCCAACAGCAAAACTCTGGCTTCTACCATATACAATATGATGTAACTCATCATACAAATGCGCAAGCATGCATGATCCCCATGCATACTGTGTACCCTGCATCACCATCCTCTCTAGCACATGACCCCACTCAATGGCAAACCCCTTCGACCTATGGTCGGGGCACAAAACACCTCCAATGAAACTTGCAAGTACGGACAGTAAGGGTGGATATGAATTTGCCATCTCGCCCCATGGGATGAAGTATCTAGCAATCTGATCATCTCTGAAAATCTGTCTCAAAGCATCAGTGCCTCCACCCTCTTGGCTATCAAAGACCACTATCTCTCCCATCACTGGGATCCTCAAGATATGGTACACGTCCTCAGGGGTCATTGTAATCTCTCTGGTCGGTAAATGAAATGTGTTGGTATCACTATGCCACCGCTCTGCGAGTGCTGTCAATAAAGCTCTTTTGAGGAACACCTCAGGAATGTCAAGCAATGAAGTCAATCCACATGCCTCAATCACATCTCGATTTGACTGTAACAGCTGTGGAATCAAGCTCCATGTACTCGGGAATGTCTCCCATAACTGCAAAATGCCCAATCTCTCCTATTGACACATAAGCATGATAAAGAAAAATCAATATCAAATCATCATAACTCATCAATCAAATCTGAATATCAAACTATTTGTTTTTCATCATCATGGAGAGCAAATAATCAAAATCATGTTTGTTTTTAAGAACTTTAGAAGCAAACGTATCAATCAAACTATTTGTTTTTCATCATCATGGAACGCAAATATATCAAAATCATGTTTGTTTTTAACAACCTTAGAAGCAAACATATCAATCAATTGTTTGTTTTTCATTTTCATGAAAGCAAATAATAAAATTCCTATTTGTTTTTAACAACTTTAGAAACAAACTTATCGATCCTATTTGTTTTTAATAACTTTAAAAGCAAATCTATTAGTTATTATTTGTTTTCCAACAACCGTGGGAACAAATTTATCACTCATGACAACATCCAATCATGGGTGCTATGAAAATCATCATGGGCACTACAAGATCAAAGGCACTATAGAACACATCAAGGGCGCTACAGAACTCATCATGGGCGCTACAGAATCATATGCACTATGGAAAGGATCAAGGGTGCTACAAAAAGCCTCATAGGTGCTATAGAATCAAATGCGCTATGGAAATTATCAAGGGTGCTACGAAAATAATTAATGGTGCTAAAATACACTCTTTCACAATCAAAACATCAATGAACGTGCAACGAACAGAAAATTTTCAAGAAGCAAAAGTTTAACGAGGTACATACTAGAGGTCCATAGTGCGCCAGCCGCTTATGTCATCAGATGCGCTTGAAACGGTGCTGGTGAATCAGAAGTGCCATAATTGATAAGTAGGAGGTATTTTTCCACAGCGTGTCAAATTATGATATTGCTATCAGGATTCAACTGTGTAGTTTCGAGTCAAACTCATTGACCCATGTTTCATGAGTAGTGGTTCAACAAGAACCCAACTCTCATGATATCGAATGGTCCACTTAGCACTCATTGCATCTAGGTGATGCTCACAGATGTGAAGCACTGGTCCGTCCTGGGAGGTCACCCATCCCAATACTGCTCCAGCTCAAGCGCGCTTAACCAGGGAGTTTTCTCCAAGGTTAAGCCCGCTTGAGTTGTTACCCCATTTGCCCGGTTGTGCCATAATTATCTCTCTAGAGCTCAAAATTTACAATTTTTACTAGGTTAAAATGGAAAATGACATTTTTAACCTATTTACTGGAAAAATTGGGGCATTTTAGCACATTTTATCATAGCAGGGGCAATTTTGATCATCAAATTTTCATTTCACATCTCTCCGGGTCAATTTCTTCACATCATTATTTTCGAACGATGAATCGACATCTTCAAAAAATCATAAAAATCATAAAAATTGAAAAATTCCACCAAAAAAAAAATCTGAAACTTCACAAAAATCAAAATTTTATCGATTCATCGTCCGAGGGGGCATATACCTATCAACATTCGACAATCAACATCTGGGGAAAATTTTCAAAATTCTTTGAAGCAATGCGTGACACATCACTTCAAAGGGGGCAAAATGTACACATAAAAATGGTCATCACATAGTTGGTAATTAATTAAAATATTTTTAATATTTAATTAAATCTCGAATTCGATCTACGTATAAATAAATTTAAATAATTATTTATATTTGTTCATTATTTCATTTCTTAATTAATTAAATAAAACATTACGATTTATTTATATTAATTATCATTTAATCTTGGCTTGAATATTTTATTCAAATAAAGAGTAAATATTTCTTCTCTTCTAAAAATTTCATTCATAATTAAATATTCTAAATATTTAATTAAATCCTCTAGATTCCATCACAATTAAATATTCCAAAAATATTTAATTAATTCTTCTAAAGTCACATCACAATTAAATATTCCAAAAATATTTAATTAATTTTTCTAAAGTCACATCACAATTAAAAATTCCAAAATATTTAATTAAATCTTCTATAGTCCTAAAATCAAAAATTAAGCTCACATGAAATTAAATAAATTTATCTATTTAATTTGTATTATCTTCAACAACCATGAAACAAACTGCCAAAACAGAAAAATTAATTTCTCTGTTCCTATGCAAGCTTGTTCCCATGGGTTGAAGACAGGCTTCCATTCTTCTCTCCAACCTCCCAAAATTCTCCATCTTCCTCTCAACCTCTCCATCTCTCATCATTCAAATCTACTAGACAATCTTATAGCCATTAATCTTTGCCAGCCAGGATTTTTCCTGCAAAAAGCTATAAAGAGGACTGTCGGGTCTTTGAAATTATAGAGAAGCCTTCAATAGGAAAATTATAGCCAATTTGCAATAGCATAGCTTTTAGCATTCATAAGCATTCTAGTATCATAGCATAGCATAATAGTATTCCATATCATGGCATATCCACTTCATATCATAGCATCCATAACTCATAGCCCTTGTGCATAATCCACAGCCCCTGTGCATATCCATATCAGCATTTTCACTCCACCAGCATATAGGATAGAGAAGCTCCTTCCTTTGCATACTCATTCTACAGGTTGCCATTCGGAGAAGCCTTGCTTACACAATTTGAGAGCAACAACTTCAAACAAATCCTTGGAGATAGAGGAAGATGGAACGGCTCTGAAGAAGCTTCGTTTGTTTCTTTGAATTCAAATTATTTGCTTTTCTTCAGTTTAAAGTTTCATTTGTGTGTTTTTATTGTTTTATTTTGATACTAACATATTTGCCACATAGGTTTGTTTTTATAAGAATTGATGAGTATGCATTTTAATTTGTGTAGTTACTACAATTGCCATGCTTTTCCTTTCAACCCTAGTAGCTCATCAAGGAAATAGAGAGCTAGGCATATTAGGAGTGTTCCATAGAAGAAATTATAGTGGGGGGTCTTTATCTTCTATAGATTCTCTATGAGAGAATGTACTTGAATACTTTTCTTGGAGTTTTGAAGTCTTTATATCTCAAATGCAATTGAAACCACTTCAAACCTATAACCTACAAGAAGGAAAAGGGTACAAGGGTTGTGTCATATAGGGGCTTACCTTAGTCAATAGCTATTTTAATGTTTCCAAATCCATAATCAACTATGATGGTAATGATATAAATCATGTGTTGTATGGAGAGTAGAGGCAACTGGATAAAAATAAATGATAAATGACAAAGTTGTAACATACCATTTAGATCTACATTTTTTGTTGGACCGAAGTCATTTGGCCCATCACATACAAGGATAAATTGAAGGTTGCTTGAAGATCCTGCAAGTGTTATTTTTCATAATAACAAAAAGAGATAACTATGAAACATCTTACAATGGGACTTTAGAGGAGAGGGAAAAGTTACATGAAGAGGTAGCTTCTATGTCTAGTAACTAGGAAAAAAATCTAAAGTTCTTACAAGAGATCGTTGATTACAACAAGGAAATGATGAAACATATTGTGGTCGCCATTTAGGTGTTCCAAAAAGAGTTGCACAATTGCCATGGTAAGAGGGTTGGGGAGGTTTTTCATGAAGCTACAATGTCAAAGAATAAGGGAAAAAGAGTTGATCATTAAACTATTTCCCATGTGGGAGTTAATGGTGACTCCCCAACACCCCCAAGAGTAGTTTCTAGACCAAAATATCTTCCACAAGAGAGAGAATGGAAATAAACCTTTCTTCAACAATGCAATATTGAATATTGGTTGAAAATACAAATGTACATGAGATGCCTTGCTTATAAAGGCAAGGTAGAGTGATAGGATTATACAAGATCATGACAAGTGTCTTAATATTATAACATGTGACAACTAACTCATAACAACCTAGGATAAGATGAAGTCTAGATATGACAACTAAGACTTCTAGAAGGAATCTTATATCCTAAGTAAACTTAACATGTGAATATGTCCCCTAATTACCTAGTGAATGAATTAGCTAGGTACAATAAATTTATTCACACCAACACCCCCCTTAAGTACAACTTAGGGAGAAGATTATTAAGAAAACTATGCAAATATGAAGATGAAGATGGGTCCTGGATATAAGGCCATGTTAGTTACCCATTTACAATGCAAATGTAAATGCAATCAATCTATCACAAGTAGAGAAAAGGAGAAAAGAAAACAACATGATGTATGAGGACTCACTGATACCCCCTAAGGACTACATCCATCATGTATATAAAATCAATGGCCCCTCCATAAGAGGGAAAAAGAGAGAAAAGATATCCCACCCACAATGAATAATCACCTACAAGTATGGTTAATGTATGAAGAAAAAACATAATCCAATGCCTACAACCAATGTATCTCCCCTTTGGAAGAAGATACATAAATTACAATACAAGAATGCTTCCCATTCTAGATAGGAATTTAAAGGAAGAGTCCAATCCATATAAATGAAGATTGTGTCTTTGAAATCTTCTCATGTGTTTCCAAGTTCTTAAATAATGAAGATGATGCCACAATCCAATCAAGTACATTCCAAATCACAACAAATTGGAACAAACTGGGAACAAGTGGAAACTGATCTTGAACAAACTCCAATGAAAAACATCAAGTGACAATAGTGGATCCATGACTATCATCAAATAGGAGAGATAACCCTCATATTGGTCCTCCAAATCTGAAATGTGAAACTCCACAAACAAAGAAGCAACATTTTTCAAATAAGAATCCCAATCAAGAAGACTATCAGATACCTATTGCAATGAATCACTAGAAGAACTTGATGAATCATCAATAAAATATGATTGTGTGATCTCAACTAGAGAAGTAGGAGCTACAGGAGAAGTCTCTGGATCATCAAGACACTCAAGTTCTACATCATACTCAAACTCCTATAAGGTTTCATCATCATAGGGTATGTTATCAACATCATCAAGTGGAATGAGGCAATCTAAAGCAGGATCTAATGGGAATGGAGGCTTGTGTGTATCTCCAAATATCTCCCAAACCTTGGTCCAAACTATGTGTGGGCATGAGACATCTGAGAATCTCTTATGATAGGTCTCATTGAAGATGCTTGCACTAAAAGTAGAACCAATCAATCCTATGATATGATCATTCTTATTACCCCAAAAACATTTCATATATGTTGTTTCTACTTCAAGAATGAGTCCATAAAGATGTGGAGAAAATTTTTAGCCACTTACAACATGTTATGATTCCTTTTACCATGACTCATAATTATCCCTAGTTAGAACTATTATAGAAGGACGAGTTGAATAACCCATGAATACACATCTCAAATAATACAATATGAGATCAACATATACAATAGAGTTGAAATTAAGTACAATGATCAAAACAACACTTTCCCAACTACCAAAATATCCAAGCATCTTCCAATATACCCACCAGGAAAAATTTGAAATCACAATATACTTGGTATAGAAAAAGGAAAAAGTGCATGGATGGCTAGATAGAGCTCCTCAATACCTTCAAAAATTGCAAGAATCACAAAAATCAGAGATTGTGGAAAAAAGATATGAGCTTGGGAGCCAAAATAGAAGATCTGACTTCAAACAAAAAAATGGCACTAAAATACAAAATGTCTAAAAAAAAGGTTCAGCACTAGAAAATTGAGATAGCTAGCTTTCTAACGATATTTTATTTCAAAATTTTTGTCTCCATATGTGAAAGTTATGCGAAAAATGAAAAAAGGGTCTATTTGAGGACTTTAGGGCTAAAATTAGGACATGAGAAGGCTAAATCGATCCAACATCATGGCACTGGAGGCTAAAATTTTGGTTCTCCATATGTTCTTCACTGGCAATAATTGCAAAAATAAAAAACCTTTGACAATGTTAATAAATCATTGGCCAACATCCCACATAAAAGAAACTTTTATCATTTGAAGAAAAAATGTACTTCTTGGTGAAAGAATGGAAGACAATCAATGTCCTCAAGTTGTTGGGTGATCGATAGTATTTCTAGTTTTTGGTTAGTCTCTTCCAATGGTTTGTTTCTCTGCCTTTTTCTTGTTTCTATTTTAGCTATTTTTCTTTTTCTTTTCGGGTGTCTCATGTCTCATGAGCTCCCTTACTTGGGCTTTATGGCCATTTTGTAAGGGTACAAACCCTTCCCATATTAAATTTAATTAAAACATCTTACAATGCATAAACACAAATTTGTTGATGTGTTGTAGGCATGAATTTGGCTAAAATAGTGTAATAGATATCCTACATATTTTTCCCTTGAAATTGATTTAGTTGCTTTTTTGGATTTTCTTGAGATATCTAAATTTTATTAGTTGTTTAAATGGAGGGAAAAAATTATATTTATATGATATTTAACATATTTCACATCAACATTTTTGATAAGTTGACAAATTATTTTGGATTCATAAACATATCAAGGCCAATGATAAAATTTGATATTTAGGCCTTCATTAGTGGAGACAAGGGCGATGATGCCCTATTCCAAGCCTATTTTTATTTTAAGGTATTCATTAAATAAATATTTAATTTAATTTCTTAGATTTAATTTAATTTGTCAAAAATGATAATAAAATGGATAATTAATCAGCATAATTAGGCACATGCACTTAGGAGGGAGCCAAACATAGTGTGAAATCTTCAAGGTGACAATTTACAATGGTATAACTGAATTATCTATATCAAGAAAATACATTCTTGGCTAAAATTATGGCTATTCTTAGATGTGGACCAGTGATACTATCAATATTATATACACTTGGATATTAGTGAAATAATGTATAGTGGTTGATGACACATTTAAACATAAGCGTATCATGGTGTAGTGTAAAAAATTGTACTCCCTTCTTGGAGATGGTACAATCTCACACTTAACTTGGACCTATTTTAGTACCTTTAAATCATCATTAATAGGCCCCTAAGATACTCTATTTTGGATCCTAAGGCTTGTTTCAATTGAAATCCCAAAAAAATCAACAAATGCATTTAATTCTCTAACCCTCGAAAATCTAGGGTGGGACCCATACGCCACCTTGGGTGTATGAGCCACGTGTGGCCCCTTTTAAGGTTTGAGTGGGAAATTAAGGTTTCTAATTCAATTTTTTGGCTAATGTCAGCATTTGGGATCTAATAAATGGTAAATTAGATGAGATGCTTATAAATCTAAGGTTTCAAATCATTATTTCACCTAGAAAAGTAATTCAAGAGCTAAGCAATCCTAGAGTTTCAAGAAAAAGTCTTCAAGAAATATTTTCAACTATTCAAGAGCAAGGAGCAAATAAAGTTGAAGTCTTGGAGGAACATTATAGTGTTTTTGTAGGTCTTTAAGCTTACTTTCAATTCAAGATCTAGCATTTTCAAGTATTGATGATGGTTGCCTATGGAGAATCATGATGGATTCTAGGTTGGGGAGATGCAACTAGCCATCAAACCAAGCCTTATGAATTGTTTCCTAAGTGATTCCATCCTCCATTACCATTCTATTTTCTACCTAAAGGAAGGTATATGCATTATTGTGGCTTATTAGGGTGATAAGAGATCTCCCAAAGTGAGTCATCATCTCCATATTTCATTTATGCATCCTACTCTTGCACATTAGAATAGGGTTTCATTGCACTTTAGATCTCTTAATCTTAGATGCACTTAAGATTAGGACTTTCACACGTGTTTCCTTTCAAGATCTATTTTTTCTATCAAGGCTTAATTACCGAACTAGGGGTTTGATAGAGGAAAACTCCCCATAAGCAAATCAACACAATACTTTGTTTTATAGTTTTTTAGCATGTTTAGATTTGGAAGCGAAGTTTGAAAGTGCAGAGATAGGAGAAAAAATTTAGATCTTGAATTTTCAAAAAAGTAGAACTAGAATAAATTGTCACTTGTGGCATATGATTCTTGGTATAACACTTTTTCCATATTTTGGAGGATTCAAACTTGTCATTGTGAAATTCTAGTTTCGGCCTCGAAATCCTAAATTGGGACTAAATTGCCCCTACTAGCGTATGAGTTCCAATGTGCTTCAAAATTCATAATTTCAGGATTTCATACCTTGTTTCAAGCATCTCCAATTTTCCAAGTGCACCTTTGTTTATCTTTAGTTTGCTATTTTGATTTGAGTTTATTTTTTGGGTCATATAGTTAGGTTTTGCATGTTACATTCATTTCTAAGCCTTTGCTTAGTGGTGAACCTCCTTATTATATTTAATTACACCCTAGGAGACCTTATAGTAGATCCTTTCTCTCAATTGCAACATTAGATTAGGATCTTTATGGTTTCCTTGAATGAACTAAAGTGAAATAGGAAGGAAACCCCCTCTTGTGTGAGTTGTTGTGTGTGTTCCATCTCCTAAAAGGTGTTACACCCCTATTTCCATATGTACACATGGTAAATGTGTAATCATATAATATAACTCATTCACTATAATAACATAAAGTACATTAAATTCAAGAAAAAAAAAATCACATGCACATATTTTGTTTAGTGTAGGAAAATTTATCCCTTTTCACACTTAATTTGGAAATTATTAATAATAAAATGAGATTAATTATGCATTAATTTAGTGTTGTAATGTTTTCAATATTCACATTGAGTTTAGGGCCCTTTTAATTAAATGTACTTAATTATGTCTTATTTTTGGTGTTGTAAGGTGTACCTTTACACTTTCACACTACTCTAGGGATTTATTAACTTATTGAGGTTAATTTTCCTTAATTGGACCCTTTAATTCAAATCCAAGCCTAATTACATACAATTTCTAAGGGATAAAACCTAGCATTCATAAATTCCATTACACAAGACTTAACTTTGTAAGATGTGTGTCCTAGGTAAGTGACCTAGGACCCATTCGGGCGAATGGGTCCTCACTTAGACCTAAGAGCCTAAATTACACTATATTTAACACTAAACAATGTGTGTCCTAGGTAAGTGGCCTAGGACCCATTCTCCATAGGGTGAATGGGTCCTCACTTAGACCTAGGACCCCCCTTTAAACTATGTTTTTGGTGGTATTTTAATAATTTCAAACCAACAATTCAATGTCGGCTTATGATATTTTGAATTTCAGGAATTAATCTTAAGATATGTATAAATAAGAGGTCATTTCACTATATTTTTCCTAGAATATTTCAAGAAAGCTAAGTGTACTTTCACAAGAGAATTATTAGAGTAAGTTCAAGAGCATTTTGAAGGCATTCAAGGGTAGAATTATTGAAGATTATTGCAGCAATCAAGATTCCTATCATCATGTCAGATTTCTTGCATCATGCATGTTGTTTGAGCTAATATGGTGATGTAGTGTTCAAGATATATGCAAGTATTCAAGGAAATTATCTCTAATCAAGTTTCATGATCAAGATCTACATCCATTGAAGCCAATTCATGCAAATTTACAAATCTATAATTCAAGGTTCAAATAAGGTTTGGTTAGTTGTTACATATTATTTTTCATTAATTGTTCCTTCATGCTTTCCTATTTCATTTCAAGGTTTAATTACCAAAATGGGGTTTGACCAAGGAAAACCCCCATATACCTAACAAAACAATAGTTTTCACCTCTTTGTGTGTTGTAAATTTCCAAGTTGAAGAAAAGTTGAAGATCTCAAAGTTGCAAAATTGCAAAGTTTTCAAAGTTACAAGAAAAGTTGTCAAATCACATAAACTCCTCTACAAAATTTATTTTTGGTTGTCCGACAGTGAACACCTAAAATCTAGAAGTGCAGACCTAGTAGAAGAGAACCCAAAAAGAATTTTTTAGGAACCCTAGCCAGGACCCATTTTCCATAGGGTGAATGAATTTGTTGATGGTTCTGATGAGCACAACAATAATTAAATAGAATATCACTATTCTTCTCTCGTGAAAGAGAAAGAATAACACATGGATATCTTAACTCCCAAGGTCTTTGTAATCGGTTCTCAACTGTGCTGATTTCACTCAGTGGTTGATGTGAACTATAATGTTGAAGGGGCCTACCGGTGTTGAGCTTATAGATTGTTCTAAAATCAAACATAAATTCAAACCTACTTTAACTGGGGTTTTTAAAGAAATAGAAAAAGATAGATCAAAGCTTTGGAACTGAAGAGAATGATAATGCATCCAACTTAACTAGAATTTTTATCTTTCAAGGAATTGCTAACTAAAACTAGAGAACAAAATCAACTTGTGATTAACACACAACTTCATTCATTCACAGTGCTAACTTCAACAGCAGATTGTAACTTACCATTTAAACAAAACATAAAATAAGATTTTATTCCTTGAAAGCTTCTCAAATTGAATGATTAACTGAAGATGAATACCATTCAGGAACACAACATGAAGTAGATTTAAATATGGTTGCTTCTACTATTAGTGAGATAGATAAGCAACATTTACAACTCTGGCACAATCACCAGTGTATAGAAAATCTATGTCTTTAGATTGTTTCCATCTATTCTAAGAGAACCAGAAGGATACATTACTGCCTTTTGTTGAATCTAACTCCTACTCTATTGCTACTCTTAATTTTCTCTTCTTAGAAAATTACTACTGTTTCTAAAAAAATCTATATCTTCCAAAAACTATTTTTACAAAGAGGCCAAAAATGCTATAAATACAGGATGTACAAAAAATAATGTGTTGGCCCCTGTTTTAGGGTTTACAAAATATCAGTTCGTTATAGGAGGGTCGCCCCTCAATTTTTTTTCAAAATGAAGTTAATGTTGCATTCAATTGCATCCTCTGTGTCCATTTTGGTGAAAGATTGCTTTGGGGATGACCTCTAGATCTTTTGGAATTATGGTATTTACTTATGGCTTTCGTGTCCACCTTCGAACTTCCATCTGAGCCAATTTGAATTCCCTAGAGCATCACCATTAATATCGATCTACCTTTTTCCAGTAGGCCTCACAACTATCACTAAGACTCATGGCCTTTTCTCCCCTCAGCTTCCTAGTGCTCAAGATCTTTCTGCATGTTTACCTCTTCTGGAAGCAGCATCAGATTTTTCCCCTAGATCTTCATAGATGACACCCTTGGATACTGAACTGATCCATCACATTATTCACAGAACAGACCCATGCCACACACATTTTGTTGATCTTCCTCAAAAAGGTAGTCAATCAGTCAAACTATCTAGGGTTTTCCTTTAATTCTCTATGATTGGTTGAACACATGCCACATAAGATCCTTGGGTGGTCAAAAGTCATTCACACTGAATCGCATGTCGGTGAGACACTAATCTTGTCTCCTCAATGTGATTATTCCTCCTAGTAGCTATTGGCAAGACATACGAAGGACAGGAAGACATCATAGCGAGTGGCCAGAGTCATATCGATATCCATAGTGGTCGTTGAGACAATTGCTATCGGCCAGACATCATAGTGAGTCCCCAAGGGTTATACCACTACGGAGCTCCATTTGCACATCATCCGCATTCAGAAAGATAACCTTCAATCAGTAGGAGATCATAGGGGACGCTAAGAGTCATACCAATATCTTTTCCATTGGTAGGCTCATCACTATCGGCAAGACTTTATTCCCTTGGCATGACATCACATCAAGCCCCTTCCTTCGGTGAAACACCATTAGGTCGGCCAGACATCATAGTGGGTTCCATTAGTCATGCCGAAGGTTTTAAAACCATTGGTGAGACCATCGCTTGTCAGTAGGACATCATGTCAAGCTCCTCCATTCTCCCTGAGCTCATTCTGTTTTTGTGAGACCCTACCGGATCGGCAAGAGATTACATCGAAGCCACCTTGTTTCGGTGAAAGTTCATTTCATTTCGGGGAGGCTTTGCTTGGTCGGGGAGACCTCATGCCAAAAGTAAACCATTCTCCCCGAGCTCGAACTCTTCATCGAAAAAACCCTATTGGGTTGGCAAGAGATTACATCGAAGCCACCTTGTTTTGGTGAAAGGTCATTTCATTTTAGGGAGACTTTGCTTGGTTGGCAAGACCTTTTTTCGAGCTCAAAATTTTTTCTGAGACCCTTCATCGGTTTGCAGGACTTCTCTCTGAGGCCTTCATCTTTCAACGAGACTCTGCCTAGTTGGCAAGACTTTACCCCTTCGGCTAGACATCACGCTGAACTTAAATCTTTCGGCAAGACATCACTCGGTTGCCGGGACTTCATGCCTAACTCAAACCACTACGCTGACGCCGCTTCACCTTGGCAAGAGTCCACCCTATCGATGAGACTTTATCCCAAAGCCCCCTCTGTTGCTAAGACCTCACCTCTTTGGCTAGACCTTATGCCGAAGGTATAACCTTTTGCTGAGACCCTTCCCCTTTGGCCAGACTTTATGCTGATGTTATCTCTCTCTGTGAGATCTTTCCGATGACATCCCTTTCGCCGATACTTCCATAGATTGGTGAGAGCTTATGTCGAGCGGAGAGACATATAAAACCTCATGGTGACTGAGATGTCATGGTGACTGGTGGATTCCAAATGAATAACACACTACCAGTCAGTAAGACATTTGAAAGGTCTCAGCGACTTTCTTCTTGAGGAGTTTTATGCTAAACTGGATTTGGGGATGCTTTCCAACTGAGCTCCTTGAGAAATATCATCATGTGCACGATTTAATCTTGCAAAAAAAGGTCTCCATTAGTCCTTAGAAGCATATAAAATATATCATTTTCACCATTCCACTTAATTTTCAACAAAAAGGAACCCAACTTTAACTGAGGCAGAACCAAATTTAGCATAACAAAAAAAAACTCAAGAGGAAAACAAAAGAACTCCCAAGACCAACGTAGACAACTAAAGGAAAAGAAAAAAGAAAGAAAAAGGAAAGAGGGGGACCCATTTTGTTCCAGAATAAAATGGGGTGGTTATGCAAGGCATAACAAATGGTGGCTCAGCTGGGAAAATGGTTTAACCATTTTCAAGAAACTGAAGGATTCAGCTACCCAGAACTCCTGGTTTATGAACATCACAACTCTAGTTGGGTGATTTTTAACAACCAAGGTTGAGCTAGAATCTCAAATGTAAATCAACAATGGCCACCCCTCAATCTAAGTGTGTGCTTGATGGTGCATCACCCTTTTATAAAGTTTTCCTCATCTTTTGAACAACAATGTGCAAGATTTGAACTACATGATTTGATTTCCTTTAGCTGTTGTGCAATGATATCCTGGGTATTGCTCCATTGCCAGTTAGGTATCCATAGCCCGGATGGAGATACCTCTAGTTTTCTCACAACATTTCTCTACTGCCAGCCAGGCATCCATAGCCCCGATAGAGATACTGAAATCACCCATTCATATTGAGTCCTCCTTTCTTGTAGATAATTATTTTTCTCTTCTTCTTTTTTTTTTCTTTTCTCTTGGAGTTTCAGATATTTCATTCATTTTTTTTTCAATATGTCAAATGTTAGACATCCGTTCTAGGTTGAAAACTACCATGGACCTCATAACAACACTTGGGAGATTGGATTTTTCACTCAAATCTTACAACACTATCATCCTAGGACAAATATACCATTACAAGAGGAGATGATCTTGATGATTTGTGATAGATTCAGATGTAACTAATGAAGATTGTTTACTTTGCACCTTGTTTTCAAGACTTTCCACAAATCTTATTGATAATGGGCATAAAGCAAATAATTTAGGACAAAATTATCCACTCAGAACCTGAAAGTATCTAAACCACTTCTCTCCTAATAACCAAAAGTATACTTTAGATAACTACCCACCATTTCAAGATGGAAAGAAAAGAGAAACCCCAAAGAACAAACAAGACAAAAACCAAATAGCAAAGGAAACGAAAGGACAGAAAGAAAGGACAAAAAAACAAACAACAAAAATATTTACAAATAAAAAAACAAATAGACTATTCATAGACAGAACAAAAAATTATTTACAAAGATTATTTACAAGCAGAGACACAGGAACTATTTACATAAACACACTCCCCAGCAAAATACCAAACATCATGGCCCAAAATAGTGTTTAAGAAACTACCCATTGATAGGCAATGGAACAGGTTCTCCCATTAGACTACTCATCTGAAAAGCATTTTCTCCTAGGATCTCAGTGATTTGATAGGGACCTAACCAGAGCTTCTCAAATTTTTGGCGATTGCCCTTCTTTTCACTAGCTTTATCCCATAGTAGCACAAGGTCAAATATTCTAAAAGCCTTGATTTTGGCTCTTTTGTCAAACCAACGTTTGACAACAACTTGGTGTCTAAAGAATTACTGCAAGGTGGCATCTCTCTATTCTTCTAATTTCAACAAGGTAGCTAATCTTACCTCTATCCTATCATCACTAGAGTAGAATTTTTGCATGAATTCAAGGATGGGTATTTACAAATGAATGGGGAACACATGCTCTTTTCTATACACTAGTTTAAATGGTGAAGTCTTTAAAGCAGCCTTGATCCTAGTTCTATCTGCCCACAATGTGAATCTTAGCTAGGTATGCTAGTCCCTAGGATTGTTTTCTAACAATTTTTTAATCACCCCTAAGAGATTCTTATTGGTTGATTCTACAACTCCATTTCCTTGTGGGTAATAGTTTGAAGAATATTTTAAGACAATTTTGTGATCATACCAAGAGCCATTGTGGGTAATAGTTTGAAATGAACTCAGCAGAGGAAAAGGAAGAGCCATTGTCACATACCAATGTGGGTACTCCAAACCTAGTTGTGATGCATTCAGTGAGGAACTTGATTACTACATCTATCGTGTTGTTCTTGCAGAGTATAGCCTCTATCCATCTTGTGCAGTAATCAGTGGCAGTCAAAATAAATTTATGTCATGCAGAAGAATTTGGGTTAATTACCCCAATAAAGTCCAACGCCCATTGGGAAAATGGTCTTACCTCATAAATAGGCTACAAAGGCATGGCTGGGTGGCATTCTTTTGATGTAGAAATATGACATATGTGACATGTTCTCACATGTTGATGGGAATCTTTGAACACACACGACCAGTAATAACCAGATTTGAGGATCTGATGTGCTAACGAATTTGCAGACCCATGACTTGTGCCATGTTTCCCATGAAATTTAGTAATTACATGCTTAGCCTCTTGCCGATCAAGGCATTGTAGGTACACCCCCTTGAAATTATTCCTATACAACAATCCTCCTTTGAGCATATAATGAGAGCCCTTTATTCTTATCCCTCTCCTCTTAGTCGTATTCATTCCCTCTGGGAACCAATTATTAAGCATGAAATAGATGATATCAGCATACTGAGGGTCATTGGAAAAGGACTGAGTTGTATATTGCTAAAAAATAATGTTTCCACCAGCATTCACCATGGATTTAGACAGACCTGTACCTCTGACAAGTTTCATAGGGTGAATCTCTAGATCAAACTCTTGCAAAATGGCCATCCATTTCCCTCTTCATTCTCCTAGCTCGCTTTGCATAAGTAGAGACTTCACAACAACATCAGGAGCTACAACAATAATTTGACTTTAGAGAATGTAATGTCTAAACTTCTTGACAGCCCTGACTAGCGCAAAATCTTTTTTTTCAAGAGGCGGGTATTTGATTTCAGCATTCTTGAATGGAGAGCTCATGAAGGTGATTGGCCTCTCATCTCCCTCTTCTCTTCATTGAGTTAGGACACTTCCACAGGAGTGTTCAGAGGCAAAAGAATAGATATAGAATGACTTTAAGTAGTCAGGGCTGGTGAGAACTGGTGCTTCCAAAATGGATCACTTGACCTATGAAAATGTGGCCTTTGCCTCATTACTCTACTCTATTTTGATGTATCTCTTCATCATTTCATTCAGTGGTATAACAATTTCTGCAAAGCCTGTGATAAAATTTCTCACAAAGTTGATATTTCCAAAGAAAGATCTCATCTCCTTCTTGCTTCCTAGCCTAGTTATCATTAGAATGGACTCAACTCGGTCTGGATCGATCGATATTCCTCTTTCATAGATTATGTGTCCTAGAAGTTTCCCTTCAGAAACCCCAAACACACACTTTTTAGGATTCAAGGAGACACCATACTGGATACATCTTTCAAGAACTCTAGCTAAGTCTGTAGTGTGGTTTAGTCTATCTTTAGAGAACATTGTTAGGTCATCCATGTAGATGATGATGCATTTTCCAATCAGATCTTTGAATGCTACATCCATGGCATGCTGAAAGGTTGCCCCCAACATTTATCAAACTGAACGACATCCTTCGGTAAGAAAATGTTTCCCACTTAGTAGTGAAGGTTGTCTTCATTCTGTCTTCATAGTTAACCATCACCTAATTGTATCCAAAATAACCATCTAGGAATGATATCATCTGAGACCCATTGATAGTCTGCAAGACTTCGTCCAGTGAAGGGAGTGGGTAGTTATCTTTTTTTGAAGCTCTGTTCAGATTCCTAAAATCCACACATAGCCTGATCTCTCCATTTTTCTTATGGATTGGAACTATGTTGGCCACCCATGTTGAATGTCGTACAGGGAAGATTATTCTTGTAGAAAGCAATTTCTGAACTTGTTTAAAGATCAGTGGTTCAATGAGGGCATTAACAAGACGTTGTTTCTGCCGAAATGGCTTAGCTTCAGGCTTCAGGGGAATGGTATGAGTCATTACAAAAGCATCAAATGATTTTAAATCCTCATACCCCTAGGCTATTGCAACAATGTCCTTCTTCAATGCCATCATTATATCTTTTCTGATTGCTTTAGGGCAAGCTTTCCCTATGTAAACATTCTTTTCCAGGCCAGAATCAACTAGGTTAATAGTTTGATATTCACCTCCTTTATCTTTAGCTGATATCTTTTCCCAAGCCCTTGGGTCCGAATCAAAAATTATTTCTAAGGCCACCATTCCCTTGGGAATGCTATTACTTTTTAAATTGAGGACCCCCCCTATATCACAATCTTCAGGGTTCCAATCTCTGTGGTCCCCGTTGGACTCATCAATGATCTACCCTTCAAAAACATCTGAACTTGCTAGAAAAGAAAGGATATGTCGATCATCATAAAAGACTTGAAAGTTCCTGGCATTATCAGGAATAGCTGGGGTGGAAATCAATTCTACTAAGAATATTTTAAACTTGGAGCCTTGCATGGGTTCCAGGCTACTTGCAGCAACAGCTAATGAGTCAGCTATCTGATTCTCCTCTCTAGGGATTAAGCTAATCCCAAAACCATCAAAGTCTTCAATCAGGTTCCATACCTGATTTCTATAGGCTGCCATCCTTCTATTGTGACATGTGTATTGGCTGCACACTTGCTTGATAACTACTTTTGAATCCCCTTTAACCATTAATGCAGTAACTTTCTTCTTATGTGCGAACATCAGCCCCCGAGCTAGAGCTTCATATTCTGCTATGTTGTTAGTGCATCCAAACTACATGTAAGAAGCAAATAAATTTTTTCCTTTTGGGCTAGTTAATACAATCCCAACTCCATAGCCTATTTTGGATTTGGATCCATCAAATGTGAGGGTCCATAGCTGATCATGAGTTGGGGTTGATCCCTTTGAGGTTATTATGGGTGTTTCAATAAGATGAGCCATAGGTGGAGGCAATTGATCCTTTGCATCTAATATTGGTAAGAGGTTTTCAATAGGTTCCTTAGGTGTACTTTCCAATTCCTACGTAGACATATCATATAATCTGTGGCTATCCTTCTGACAGTCACTTACATCTTTGATTAATCCCTTGGATTTTGGTATACTTGTGAGTAGAGGGGTATCAAGCAAACCTTGGGTTTGTTCCTCATAAATATGCTAGTTTGGAAATGTGACTGGGGTAAGTTCAACTTGAGAAGGCACTTCCTTCGAAGGTATCTTATCCTTGATTAACATTGTTGCTTCTTTGGCTTCAAATGAGAAGTGATCTGCAACAGTATCAAGGTAACTTAGGCTAGTTTCCTCAGCTTGAGAAACATGATTTTAAATGTTGGTGCAGGGTTGGTAGGTCAATTTAGAATGATTTTGGTAATGCACCCTGCACCAATTAGGGAGTAAAAGACTTTGGAAGTCGATATCTTCCCCTAAGACCAATTGATCCTATTGCAGCTTACTGCTCAATTCCTGTTGATTTTCATTAGTCATAGAATTAGGGAACTTCTGTATTGATAATTCTTTAGGATCAAGAACTGAAAAGGTCAAAATTTCCTCTCCTTTGTAAACTCCTATCTCGGTTTCAAAATAAGCTACCTCATTGGGACAATCATATTCAGTGATGACATGTTTGAGGCGAGGTTCACTTTCAATCCTAATCTACGTAGGAACTCCCCTCCATGGTAGCCACATATGTGAAAAGTCAAGGGAGAGATATCCTCATATACTTTTCATCAAATCTCTACTCAACAACATACTATAAGTCTCAGGAATTTTTGCTACCTGAATATCTATATTGGTTAAAATCCCGGGGTCATACCCTACGTGCACATGTATATTTCTCAATTCTCCAACTACAGTAACCTCTATTTTATCAAGTTGGATGACCTTGTTTGTTTGGAAAAGGTTCAATCCCAACTTCTTGCATATAGAAAATGGCATAAAATTACCAGAAGCCCCTGAATCTAACAAACAATTATGTAGATTCTTGCCAAAAATTCTCAAACTTAAAAGAAATGGTGGGGTACCTACCTTGCTTCTGTACAAAGCTGCATTCATGTCTGCAACAAGTGCCACCTTGGTTTTCCCTTTTGATTTATCAGCTTCCTCCAAAGCTTTCAACACTATCTCTTGTTGAGCAGGGTGCCACTTTAGGATGTCAAAATATGATAAAGAGGTTTTCTGTCTCTACATCTCAACAACAATATCAAATTCTGTGTTATAACTTGCATTACCTTTGACAACCCCAAGCGAATTACCTTTATTATGGAAGTTAGGCAAGCCTTTTGGTGGAGGAGGGTTGTTATCAGCACTTTGATTTGAAAGCACCATGTGATTTGGCGGTGTTGAGGTAGTGAACAGACCCTTATTCTAATTTCTTAGGAAGTGTCCTCCCTTTTTCTGAAAGGCTTGGGCATCATATGAATCTTCCTCTAGTTCATTCTCACTTTGCATTGGGAATGAAGGTTCTTCCTCAAAGAGGTCATAAGTCATTGTTGTATCTACTGAGCCACCTTCTTTGTTTGAATTCCCTTGGAAAGTTTGGGCATCTACCTGTGCCATCTTGAAGACTTTCTCCATTTCAGGGTAGTTTACCTCAGAATGGGTTGCAGTATAATGTAGCCTGCACCAGTTAGTCATAAAATTAAGGTCAGCCACGTTTGCAGTATGTGACCTTTCCTCATTAGCTTGATAATTGTGAGGAACTCCACCATTATTTGGCCTTGTATTCCATTGTTGGTTGTTGTTTGGCCTTTGGTTATATCCTCTATTTTTATTTTGATAGCCTTGGTTAGGGGAATTTTGGCCTTGATAACCCCTTTGGTTGTGATTGTAGTTGTTTTGATAATTACCCTGGTTGTTACTACTTTGATTAGGATAATTACCTTGGTTTTGAGAGGGGTTCAATCTAAGTTGAGCCATGTCATTTGTGACTTGAGACAATGTTTTCTTTAAGGTATCTACCTTGTTTGTGAGTTGAACTATCTTTTCACTTTCAACACTCTTAGCAATAGGTGGCTGATCGCCATGATTTTGTGTTCTGATTTGATTATGATGACTATATGGACTATGATGAGCCTGTGATTGTTGAAAGAAGTCAGGAGCTCCATTGGAAAAGAGTGGAATAGGAGATTGAGTCTGCAACTCAGACATAGGTCTATAATAGGAAGGAGACATTCCTGGGATAGTATTGAATAAAGGGTTTGGGCTATGCATCTGATACCCCATTGAAGGAAAACCTCCTCCCAAACTTCCTCATTGAGAACTAATTTGTTGTTGCAACTTAATGGTTGGATGATAGACTTTAGATAGGGAATCAATATCTGCCGGTTGGTAAGTCCTATGCAAGAATAAGCCAATCAAAGGGTCTATAACTCTAAAGTAAGCTTGGATGGCACTATTCTCTGCAACTAGATAGGGGTCCTGCAGTCTCCTATACATTCATTGAAACTTGGTATTAAACAAGGGAAAAGGTTCACCTGGCTCCTTCCTAATGGTAGAAAATTGGTGGAACAAAATGGCTGGATCCATGTAAATCCTAAACTGATTGATAAAATTATTCTCCAGGTCTGTCTAGCTCAGAATAGAGCGGTGAGGAAGATTTAGGTACCAGTTGTATGCCATATCCCTTAGGGAATAAGGGAACAACCTACAAACTACATCATGGTGAGCTATCTGAGCTTTGGTACAAGCATCCTTAAAAGCTTGTATGTGCTCTTTAGCACTCCTTGATTCACCATGAATGTATTTGGGACATAATTTCTTAGGATTCTTAGGCATATCATGAAAGCCACCAGGAATAGTCCCCAATGGAGAGGGATTATTATGAAAAAATTCCATTGGTGGTGGTGGTGGTGGTTGAGCCAGTTGTGATGACACTTGAGATGGATTTGATGGTGGATTGATAGGTATCCACTGGGGTATTGGTGAAAAGCCTAGTGGAGTGGGTGGAGCTGAACAGGGTGGTATTATGGTTGCCCTGGTCTTGTGACTCTTGTGTCTTATTGGGGTCTTGAGTTATATCAAAGGTGGTGGATTTTTAGCTAATCGAAGAATTCTCTAGGACCTTTCTGGTGAGAAAAACCCAGTATTATCCATTTTTCTCTTCTAGGCCCTCCTTCTAGCACCAGTTCATCTGTTGATGGTTCTGATGAGCACAACAATAATTAAACAAAATATCACTATTATGCTCTCCTGAAAGAGAAAGAATAAGACATGGATATCTTAACTCCCAAGGTCTTTGTAATCGGTTCTCAAATGTGATGATTTCACTTAGTAGTTGATGTGAACTATAATGTTCAAAGGGCCTGCTAGTGTTGAGCTTCTAGATTGTTCTAAAATCAAACATAAATTCAAACCTACTTTAACTGGGGTTTTTAAAGAAACATAAAAAGATAGATCAAAGCTTTGGAACTGAAGAGAATGATAATGCATCCAACTTAACCAGACTTGTTATCTTTCAAGGAATTGCTAACTAAAACTAGAGAACAAAATCAACTTGTGATTAACACACAACTTCATTCATTTACAGTGCTAACTTCAACAACATATTGTAACTTACCATTTAAACAAAACATAAAATGAGATTTTATTCCTTGAAAGCTTCTCAAATCAAATGATTAAATGAAGATGATTACCATTTAGGAACACATCATGAAGTAGATTTAACTTTGGTTGCTTCTACTGTTAGTGAGACAGATAAGCAACATTTACAACTCTGGTACAAGCACCAATGTATAGAAAATTTGTCTTCAGATTGTATCCATCTATTCTAAGAGAACTAGAAGGATATATTACTGCCTTCTATCGAATCTAACTCCTACTCTATTGCTACTCTTAAGTTTCTCTTAATTCTTAGAAAATTACTACTATTTTTGAAATAATCTCTCTATATCTTCCAAAAACGTTTTTCACAAAGAGGCCAAAAATGCCATATATATAGGATGTACCAAAAAGAATGCGTTGGCCCCTATTTTAGGGTTTACAAAATATCAGTTCATTATAGGAGGGTCGACCCTCAGACTTTTTTTGAAATGAAGTTAATGATGCATTCAATTGCATCCTCTGTGTCCATGTTGGTGAAAGATTGCTTTGAGGATGACCTCTAGATCTTTTGCAATTATGGTATTTACTTATGGCCTCCATGTCCACCTTCGAATGTCCATCAGAGCCTCTTTGAATGCCCTGGAGCATCACCATTAATACTGATATGCCTTTTTCCAGTAGGCCTCACAGCTGTCATTGAGACTCATTGCCTTTTCTCCCCTTGACTTCCTGGTGCTCAAGATCTTTCTGCAAGTTGACCTCTTTTGGAAGCAGCATCAAATTTTCCCCCTGGATCTTCACAGATGACACCCCTATATACTGAACTGATCCATCACTTTATTCATAGAACAGACCCATGCTGCACACATTTTGTTGATCTTCCTCAAAGGGGTAGTCAATCAGTCAAACTGTCCAGGGTTCACCTTTAATTCTCTCTGATTGGTTGAACACATGCCACATAAGATCCCCGGGTGGTCAAAAGTCGTTCACACCGAATTGCATGTCAGCGAGACACTAATTGTGTCTCCCTAATGCGATTATACCTCCTAGTAGCTATTGGCAAGACATATGACGGTCAGCTAGACATCATAGCGAGCGACCAGAGTCATATCAATATCCATAGTGGTCACCGAGACAATCACTATCAGCCAAACATCATAGTGAGTCCCCAAGGGTTATACCAATGTAGAGCTCTGTTGGCACATCATCCGCATTTGGCAAGACAACCTTCAGTCGGTAGGAGGTCATAGCGGGCGCTAAGTGTCATATCGATATCTTTTCCATTAGCAGGCTCGTTGATATTGGCAAGACTTTATTCCCTCAGCATGACATCACATCGAGCCCCTCTTCCTTTGGCGAAACACCATCGAGTCGGCCAGACATCACAGCGGGTTCCATTAGTCACGCCGAAGGTTTTAAAACCATCAGCGAGACCATCGCTTGTCGGTAGGACATCAAGTCGAGCTCCTCCATTCTCCCCAAGCTCATTCTATTTTGGTGAGACCTTATTGGGTTGGCAAGAGATTACATCAAAGCCACCTTGTTTCAGAAAAAGCTCATTTCATTTCGGGGAGACTTTTCTTTGTCGGCAAGACCTTATGCCAAAAGTAAAGCATTCTCCCCAAGCTTGAACTCTTCATCGGTAAGACCCTATCGAGTCAACAAGAGATTACATTGAAGCCACCTTGTTTCGGAGAAAGCTCATTTCATTTCAGGGAGACTTTGCTTGGTCAGCGAGACCTTTCGCCGAGCTCAAAACTTTCACCGAGACACTTCATCAGTTGGCAGGACTTCTCTCCAAGGCCTTCATCTTTCAATGAGACTTCGTCCAGTTGGCAAGACTTTACCCCTTCGGCTAGACATCACGTCAAACTTAAATCTTTCGGCGAGACATCACTCAGTTGCCGGGACTTCATGCCGAACTGAAACCACTATGCCGACACCGCTTCACCTTGGCAAGAGTCCACCCTATTGATGAGACTTTATCCCGAAGCCACCTCTATCACCGAGACCTCGCCTCTTCGGCCAGACTTTATGTTGAAGGTATAACCTTTCGCTGAGACCCTTCCCCTTAGCCAAAATTTATGCTGACATTATCACTGTCAGTGAGATCTTTCCGATGACATCCCTTTTGCTGAGACTTCCATAGATTGGTGAGACCTTATGCCAAGCAGAGAGACATATAAAACCTCACGATGACTGAGATGTCATGGTGACCGGTGGATCCCAAATGAATAACACTTCGCCAGTCAAAAATACATTTGAAAGGTCTCAACGAATTTCTTCTTGAGGAGTTTTATTCTAAACTGGATTGGGGGATGCTTTCCAACTGAGCTCCTTGAGAAATATCATCATGTACCTAATTTAATCCTGCAAAACAAGGTCTTCATTAGTCCTCAGAAGCATATAAAATATATCATTTTCACCATTCCACTTAATTTTCAACAAAAAAGGAACCCAACTTTAACTGAGGGAGAACCAAATTCAGCAGAACAAAAACAAACTCAGCAGGAAAACAAAAGAACTCCCAAGACCAAACCAAACAACCAAAGGCAAAGAAAACAAAAGAAAAAAGAAAGAGGGGGACCCATTTTGTTCTAGAATAAAATGGGGTGGTTATTCAAGGAATAACAAAATCATCAATGAGCTTCAAAAGGTGACATTTGGTGAAAGGTACACAACATTTTCCCCTTTCCAAATCTGTTGTTTGATTACTATTTCATTTAGATTTAATTGTTTTTCTTTATTTGCATATTATAGCTTTCATTTTGAATGAAATTAGGAAAATGGGTCAATTTGGTGAACCCCTCTTTCATGACATTTTCCCCCAACCTATTTTTCATCATTTCATTGTGTTGAACCCAAGTTTGATCATTACATTTTCTGATTTTGGAGTCCTCGTTCATCCTTGATTTAGATCTTGCACACATTTGCATCTCTTTGTATTGAATTGGGTCTCATTTAGGGTGTCTAGTTTGCATTTAACTTTGCATTTCATTTAAGGGTTTTAGGATTGCATATTATTGATTCTTCAAATCTGAAAAATACAAAAAAATAGTCATATTTCATATCATTTAAATTGTATTCATTTACATTTGAAAATTGAAACAAAAATTGCATATCAAACTAGGTTTTCTAGGTTGTCATTTTGTAACATTTTGCATTTGCATTCACTCCACATTTCATAGGAAAATCAAACTAAAACTTTTTGTAACAACCAGAATCTTGAAATTACTAAAATTCACTCAAAATTCTATAAAAAATTCTTTCAAAACCCTCACCTAGGACCCATTTTCCCTAGGGTGATTGAGTCCCTGATCAAGTCATATTCTGATTTATTGGGCGTTAAAACATTCATTTTTGCATTCTTGTTTGTTGTCTTTAGATTTCTATTTTTGTTTGTGAAATTTTTGTTTCATCAATTTGATCATATCTAGCTTAATTTGATAAAGTTAGTATATTGTGTGATTTCAAAATTGCATTTACAAGACTCCATTTTTAGATTTTTGCATAGTGTAATTAGAAAATTACCTTGTTTTAAATCTGAAAATCTTAGAATGCACAAGTGCTTTAGCAATGTGTGGAAGTCCTTGTTCTCCTTGGTTGATGTTTCAAGTTGTATTTTTGAAAATTATCCTAATGCAATTAACTCTAACCATGCTGAATCAACTCTTAATGAGTCTCCTCGTGAAGTTGAAATCATTGGAGAAGATGATGCTAGCATGCATGAGTTCATAAATGGTTTTCTTAACAATCTTGAGAATAATGC
This sequence comes from Sequoia sempervirens, assembly GCA_007258455.2. Classification (NCBI taxonomy): domain Eukaryota; kingdom Viridiplantae; phylum Streptophyta; class Pinopsida; order Cupressales; family Cupressaceae; genus Sequoia; species Sequoia sempervirens. Next base: position 81,436,107 of record VDFB02049217.1, on the reverse strand, counting down.
ATCCTCTTACTCCTCCATGAAACAAGCAACACAACTTGATATGTATGGTATTTTACATCCTGAAATTGATTCACAAAATAAGCCTAAACTTTTAGCAATGAGTGAACCTAGTTCCTCTAATCAAGTGCATACCCATCCATCCTATGTTAACAAAGTGATCAACACTCCCATCAACCAAGAAGAGACTTAGGACCAAGGCTTTAAGATTTCAACTAAACAAGGATGTCGGATAACTAATGAGCATGAAATTCATATGTAATTTTAAAGAAAATCCCTATTGAAGAAACCAAAGGATTAGGATATCAAGATCTTCCTTCCAACATAAGTGTCCTTCCTAAAGAAAAACTAATGCCTCACAAGGATGATAAGGGGATCTTAGGCCCTCCTAAAAAATCTACTTCAACAATTGGTGAATCGACCAAGCAACAAAAACCTTACAAACTCAAAAAAATTCCATTCTTACATACAAAAATAGAAATTGAATGAAAGATGGAACACCTCCTTCAAAAAGGTTTGGTTAAATTTCCACCTCCTAGTAGAAGTAGTATACCTAAGAAAAACATGAATTATTGTGCATATCATAGAACTCATTTTGGGAATCTTACTGACGAGTGTTGTGCATTGAAATTGATATTGAGTGAATTTTATTCCGATGATGGTGATTTTTATGGAAAAATAATTGGATAGCAATTACTTGCATTTCGCTCCTTGTCATGTATTAGTTGTAGGATCATAGAACCCTCACTATTACATGTACATTCATTCCAAATCATTCTCTTTATTGTAAGGAACTCATTCTCATCGCTTATCTCAACTCATGCTTGTTTGCACTTAGTAGGGGCAAGGGGTTAGATATCCTTGTCCTAGTTTTGACATTTGATGTTGTCCCTTTGGCTAGTTGTTGGCCTTCCATATATACTGATCAAGATTGGGATGTAGATGACCTACTATAGGTTGACTCACATGTGCCTTACTAGTCTTTTTCATTGTTTTCATTTTTCAAGTTTCTTTATGTGATTGCATGTGTGTAATGTGATCCCCTATAATGTTATGTTTGATGTATCTCTCTTGTTGTGCATTCCTCTATATGTACCTACATTCTTCTCTATGTCATAAATGGTTAAATACCTATTTTTTCTTGTCTTGTGTTTTCCTTTTGGGGATGATGCAAGGCATTGATACATTTAGGTCTCTTCCATGTTGACCCAAAAATGATTTTTTTTGTTTTCACTCTTTTTGTGCCATTCTCCCAGTTGTATGAGTATTTTGGGTATGATTAAGTTTCTGATCTCTATAACAACATAGTAGCAAATATATACTGAACCCAAATACATAGATCCCTTATGTATTTTTGGGAGCAAGCCCTCCTTCCTTTTTCTTGATGTAGCTTCATTTCAAAAACATATGACTTGGAATAGGGCTTTTTGAGTAAGCTCTCATGGGCCTTAGGATTTAACATCAAGGCTACTTTAAAGAAACTTCTCACAACAATGGTGTTAGCAACAACTTTAAATTGGGGCCATACTTTGGCAATATATTTCAACATTTCTCATGTTTCATGGTGTGATTTTATTTTTTCTTGTGATGTTTCCATTTCTTGGTGGTGTTCATGGGTTTTATTTCCTCCAAGACTGTGATATTTCTTAGCATATGACTTTCCTCTTAGTGGTGATGTGACACATTGCATTCCCTAAGTTGTCAATATTTTACTCTTGATTTTTCCTCTCTTGGAGACATTAGGCATGATGTTCCCTAAGAAAAAGACATTTCACAAACTAAGAAAAATTCCTATGAACAAAAACTTATACTAGCATTATTGTTCATAAGTGCTAGCATAATATAGCTTGTTAGCCTTATGAAGCTCAAAACTCTAAATTCAAGGCCACCAAGCATAACACACCTTGCTTGCTTATGGAGCCTTTCCTTGTTCATATATTTTTAGTATAACACGATTTGTTAATCCCTATGAAGTTCAAACTCTAATTTCAAGGCCACCTAGCATAACACACCTTATTTTCTTAGGTTTCTTGGAATTGTGGTGCCTTATTGAAGTTTTCAGGAGGATAGCTTTGATATGGTATGGGATCCTAACATGATTCTCTCATTTTCCACCCTTTTGGGATGCTCACCTAGTAGACAGCTTGAGGTTTCCCTACCCTAGAGTGAGCGCGACAAAACAAAACAGGTGGAATAGATGTGCTTCACGCTGGTAAGGCCATCTAGGCTTGATCTTCCTAGCCTTTCATGTTGCATGATTGTGTATCTTTGTCATTGACACATACATATGTATCTTGAATGTCTATTTTAGTGTGAGTTGACACATGGTCATCCTCTCACTAAAGTGGGGCACAAATGTAGTGTAGGAAAAAGTATCCCTTTTTCACACTTAATTTGGAAATAATTAATAATGTGTAAGGGAGAAATTGATCATGCAAGATAATATATGTTAACAAATTAAACACAATATAATTCAACACAGACTATGATTCATGCCCATTACTCATGAAATGAAACTACAAAGAACAATGAATTCACAAAATAAATTGAAACAAAACAATATAAAATGAATTCAAAGACAATGTAGCTTTACCATCCCATGTCAAAGTGTGTTTGCAAAGATGTTGGATTGTTTGATTTATCAATGTGAGGCCTCCATTGTGCATAGCCAAAAGCTTCAAAGATGCAAGATGTTTGATCGAAGATGTATGAAAATAGCTTCAAAAGGTTGATTATGATTTCTGCATTACTTTGTTGTGCAAAAGATGTTGATTCTCTAATCGCTTTTTAGAAGAAATGAAGTTGTTATATAGATTTTGTGTTTCCAAATGAACACTTGAGATTGTGTAGTAGAATATTCTAATCAATGGTTTAAAACCGTTTGGAGGATTTAGATGGGAATAATCAATGTATTTTGATTATGTAATTGGTGTGATTGATGAAATCAATTTGAGTGTTCAGTGGGATTTAAGAAATAGATTGAGCCTTCACCAAGATTGAAGAATAGATTGATCTATTATGAAATAGATGGATCGGTCAGAGAATAGAGTGAGCAATCAGGGGATCATAATTTGCTCAATCATGAAAGTGGGTGAGGATAAATTAATTGATTTAATTAATTAATTTTTTTGAGTTGAACATGCAAATCATGTTTGAATTTTACAAACAAAATTGTATTTATTTGTTTTGACCTTTCTGGTGATGTTTTGAATAATTTATTTAATTATTCAAGTTTAGGGAAAATTGATTAATTAAACTATTATGTTTTAATAATTTAATTGACTTAGGGGAATAAAGTGAATTAGCGACATAATTAAATCATTGATGTTATTTAATTAATCGGGAGGAATAAAGTTAGATGAAGACTCTATTAAATAAATAAAATTTATTTAATTAATCAAACATGAGGAAAATGTGAATTAATTAAATAATGTCATATTATTCAATTAACATAGGAAATTAGGGTTTTTGATGCTATTGATGTAGTGATATTAGGTGATAATGATATTGATGATGAGAAAATTTCATTTAGGATGTGTGATATATGTTCGATCAATTTTACATGTCTATAAATAAAATGAGCTTAATTATGCCTTAATTTAGTGTTGTAATATGTTTTCCATATTTACATTAAGTTTATGGACCTTTTAATTAAATGGACTTAATTGTGCCTTATTTTTGGTGTTGTAAGGTGTACCTTTACACTTTCACACTAATCTAGGGCTTTATTAATTGATTGAGGTTAATTTTCCTTAATTTCCCCCTTGAATTCAAATCCATGCCTATTTAAATATAATTTATGAAGGATAAAACTTGACATTCATAAATGCCATTACGCAAGACTTAACTTTGGAAGATGTGTGTCCTAGGTAAGTGACCTAGGACCCATTTTCCATAGGGTGAATGGGTCCTTACTTAGGTCTAAAACCATAAATTAAACTATTTTTAACACTGAGCAATGTGTGTCCTAGGTAAGTGACCTAGGACCCATTCACCATAGGGCAAATGGGTCTTAACTTAGACCTAGGAACCCCCTTTAAACTATATTTTTGGTGGTATTTTAATGATTTAAAATCCACAATTCAATGTTAGCTTGTGATATTTTAATTTCAAGAATTAATCTTAAAATATGTATAAATAAGAGGTCATTTCACTATATTTCACCTAGAAGATTTCAAGCAAGCTAAGAGTACTTTCACAAGAGCATTGTTAGAGAAAATTCAAGAGAATTTTTAAGACATTCAAGGGCATAATTATTGAAGATTATTGCAAAAATCAAGATTCCTATCATCATGTCAAAGATTTCTTGCATCATGCATGTTGTTTGAGCTATTATGGTGATGTAGTGTTCAAGATCTATTCAAGTATTTAAGGACATTATCTCTAATCAGGTTTCATGATCAAGATCTACATCCATTGAAGCTAATTCATGCAAGTTTTCAAATCTACAATTCAAGGCTAAAATAAAGTTTGGTGAGTTGTTACATATTGTTGTTCATTCATCATTCCTTCATGCTTTCCTATTTCATTTCATGGTTTAATTACCAAAACATGGTTTGAACAAGGGAAACCCCAATTCGCCTAACAAAATATTTTTCTCCACTCTTTGTGTGTTGCAGATTTGCAGCTTGAAGAAAAGTTGAAGATCCCAAAGTTGCAAAATTGCAAAGTTGTCAAATTTGTAAGAAAAATTGTCAAATCATGAAAATTATTCTACATAATTTATTTTCAGTTTTCCAACAGTGAACACCTAGAATTTGGAAGTGAAAAACTAGAAAAAGAGAACCCAAAAAGCATTTTTCAAGAACCCTAGCTAGGACCCATTCACCATAGGGGGAATGAGTCCTCTGTGAGCTTCAAAAGGTGACTTTTGATGAAAGGTACACAAAATTTTCCCCTTTCCAGATCTACTTTTTATTACTATTTTAATTATATTTAATTGTTGTTCTTCATTTGCATATTATATCTCGCATTTTGAATGAAATTAGGAAAATAGGTCAATTTGGTGAACCCCTATTGCATAACATTTTCTCCTTTCTAGATCTACCTTTTGATTACTGTTTCAGTTAGATTTAATTGTTGTTCTTCATTTGCATATTATATCTTGCATTTGGAATGAAATTAGGAAAATAGGTCAATTTGGTGAACCTCTATTTCGTAACATTTCCCCCCAACCTATTTTTCATCATTTCATTTGGTTTGGATAATATGTGATTTATTGATTATGATCTATTCACTTTCCTACTGTGATTTTATTTTTTATTAATATATTTACTCTTTAATGGTTATTCTTCTAAATGTTTAGGAAGTTTTTCTAGTATCTATTCACCATTTTTTGTTTCTTTCATGATATATCCTAAGAAATATAGGGATCTCATTTTAGAATTCTCATAATATCAAGCTCTTGACACTTAGTGCATTTCCATGTAGCTCTTTGGGTTGAAGTTTGTAAAACGTTGTTAATAATTTATTTGAGAATTTTTATTGTGATTTTTTGAGTACTTATCTCAATGTTTTGTATCATGGTTCATAAGAGCATTCCTCTTTTTTTTATATTTTAATTTGTGGTTAAGGTTTCCTATCATGCTCTCATGGTGGATGAGTTTGTTCAAATCTAAGTGTGGTTAAAGATTTTCTTTTCATTTGTTCATTTATGTTCTATTTTGGGATTAATTTCTATTGGTTGTCATTTGGAATATAAATGATTTATTTATTTATTTATATGATTGGTGAAAGAATAATCCTCCACTATAGATTATGCTAGATATTAGAATCATATTAGATCTAAATATGACATGTATAGGTTATAATTTAGAGAAACATAAAATATAGAATAGTTACCTTGGCACACATGTGTTATCCAATTAATGAAAGTGAAAGTAAGAGATGCAAATACAACATGGAATACCTTAGTGAAGGATTATACCTTTGGCCAATTAAAAAGGAAGAAATAACTCACACTATTGAACTAGATCCAAGTAGCCTAGATCAACTGTCAATGAGGGTTTGAGAGGTGTAAAATTTATATTTTAGTTTGGACTGGCATGATCCATTAGACCATAATTTAGGAAAAACATGAATTAGGTAAAAGAAATACTTTTCTCTTAAGGAGTGACATGGGCCTATCATGACATCATGGTGCAGGAGCATGTGGGCAGGCAAAAAATTAACACCAACAAAAAAATATTATTTGGTTTATTTTCAATTTTTGGTTGTTTGGTTTCACTCATTCTAATTAGTGCCTAAACCTCTTAAATTTTCATTTTAATGAGATATGTAATCACATATGTTTTAGCGAGTGTAATTGACTTGTGTAAAGTCAATCTCCATCTTCACGATTTGAAGTGTGAGTCATTGCAATTTCCTTGTTCGACATGTATGTAGAGTGTGAAAGAATAGATCATGCACACGAATTGATCACTAGATTGTCTCAAGAAATCAGTGTCAAATAATTTAGATAGTGAGATTACTAGAAGGATGATGTGGCACTTAAATGCTAAAAAGATAGAGGAGTATTTTAAATTTAATTGAAATCAAACTTTTGGGGTAACATTTATTCTATTCTTGTTGGTCAATTTTTCATTCATCTGGTCGATGATATTGTTCTTTTAAAAATATTAAAATAAATGAAAATGAGAAGACATAAGAGGTGGTTGGTCAAGTGAAGAAGAGGGGAAAATTCATCCTTGAGAAGGCTATGTAGAAGCAAAATAAGAAGGAAAATTTAAAATGAAATAAGGAGGTTGCATCATGCCAAATCCTTGACAGGAGAGGCACAAGAACTAATATGCATGTGTAGACCAATCAATAAGTGAGTCGTGCCATATGGAGATGATTATCTTCCTTGAAAAATTTAGGAGAGAGCTTTGAAGGGTGGGGTGCACATAGGTAGGTGTAGAGACAACTTAAATTTGAATAAATGCATATTTACATATGAAAAGTGGGGCACACAAAGTAAAGAAAGAGTGTGGTTGCGAGTTGGTGGTAGGAGGTAGTAGAAGAAAGAATGTTTGGCTATGCAGAGAATAGTAAGTGTAGAGCAAGAAAATGAAGAATATTTAGCTATACTAGGTAGAGGATGTAAATATGGATTTCCTAAGAAAGGACAAAGAAAAGGAGGGGGTTGTGAATAAAGCTTGAGTTGAAATAGTATGAATTCGTTAGAGCCTGATTGATGTAATATAATCAAATGAATAAAATAAGTATTTTGATTGCAATCTTTGATAGTCAATAATTAAATTCATGGGAAAGAGTTTTTCCTATGTGGGTTGCTAAATTGTGTGAAATTGATGTGTTTGAGCCAAGAGGGAGATTGTTTTTTTTCCTCTTGCATCACATAATCATGGACATGTCATATACATAATCAATGAGAACATACAAGAAATTTATGGTGATCATTAATTTAATTGTTAATATATGGTGATCATGTCCCTTAGAAGCTACAACTAGTTAGTAATCACCAAAGATACTATCAATAAAGTTTATTCTATAATACTTGTTATATCCTTTGATAAATTATTTAATGTCCTTAATATAGATGTGACTATTTATTAGAACTAAAAGAGGGTACAAATTTATTCAAACCAAAATAAAGCAGTACAAAGCAAGGGAATTACATGCCTTTGTTAATCTCCACTAAGTGGTCCAACTTTTGTGAAAAATCTGGGAGTAATTGATCCCTTTCCACAATGTTCCAATTTTGCAAATGATTAGAAGCCTATTTGGCCATTCCATTCTCTATGAATGTGATAGAAAGTAATAGATTCCAAGGAAGCACACATATTAATAATTTATTTTATAATTACATCCAAATTCCAACTAACATCCTCTAACTATTGCCTCTTTAGCAAAGTCACCACCACATGAGAATCAGATTCATAAATGAGCTGTCTCCACCCAAGAGCGCAACAATGCTCCACAACATATAAAATGGCAAGAGCCTCCATCACATTATTAGTATACGAACCATTATAAACAAAAAATATAAACCCAACAATCCTAGAACTATTCCACCCAACACCCCCAATACCAGCATTATTATCGAGATTTCTCTGAGAAGAACTAGTAGTGTTGATTTTCAACAAACGTTGAGGAGGAAGAAACCAACACCCCTCCTTATTTATCTTTTGAAGAGGATGTCAACATCTATTTCTCATGATCCGGCGAACACCCTGAGTAGCACCCCTCTGAAGAGGAAGGTTGAGATGAGTGTAGTAGGCAACATCTCCCAGATCCACACGCTCATCCAAGTCACACTTAGCTAAAATAGTTTCTCCCAAAGAATAAAGAATTTTCCACCAAAAATGTTGGACAACCAACTTCACATCTATAAAAAACCTGTGATTCCTCTATAGCTAGATATACTAGATAATAAAGATTGGTCCAAGAGCCTAAGTAACTTGAAGAAAAGAAGTCTTAAAACAGGGGCCTTCCCCCACTAGGCAAAGAACTCAGCCAAAGAAGAGACACACCAGCAATCCTGGTTCCACACACCCCACCAAAGGTGTTAAAGCTCCCTAGAGAAGGAAAATTGGAAGAAGAGATGAGAGACACTCTCCTCACTATTATAGCATAAAACACACATCGAGGGACCTTGGAACCCTCGCTTGCACATGTTAAACCAAGTAAGACACCAGTTCTAGACCACCAACCACATAAAAAAATTGCACTTGGGCCAAGAAAATTTGTTCCACACGTGCTTCCACCAAGGAACCTTAGTGTCCCCAAAAATCTACCTAACCAACTCTCCATAACCCACTGAAACAAAGTACTTACTAAATAAATCAATGTTACTCCAAGCCAAGACATCCTGCTCCACCATGGAATTGCATTCACGTGATGCAAGAATCTAAGCCAAATATTTTCTACCCTCCTCTAACCCTCCTAGCGGCTAATCCAAGGAGTGATTCCATCTAAGACTAGTGGTGAACCCAATATTTTGAACAGTCTTATAATGCTCAATCATATTCCAACCTCTAGTAGTAAAATGGTCACAAAGAGGTTGAAGATGAGGGTATGCAAAAAGAATAGGAGGGTGCCCATCCTAGGGATCCCACCAAAAAAGAGCCTGAGATCCTATATGAAAGATCCAAAAAATCCCCTTCTTAACCAATTGATCCCCCACTTTTAGAGTATGCCAAATCATAGATCCTCTTCCTTCTAAAGGGAAATGAGGAACATCAAAGGTGCTAACATCCTTAAGATACTTGTGGGTGAGAATATGGGCCCAAAGCTGATGCAGACTAGTACAACAATGCCAATATAACTTGGTTGCAAGAGATTTCCCATTCAAAACAATAGAACATAAGTTGAGGCCCCCTTCTTTCTGCGGCATGTACATAGTTTCCCACTTAACAAGACTCCACTTAGCCGATTGCAAGTTACCATTCCAAAGAAATTTTCATGAGAGAGCATCAAATTTCATCAGGAAATACACAAGAGCCGCATGGACAAGACACCTATAAATAGGGAGAGCCCAGATAATAGCCTTCATAAGGGTCACTCTTGTAGTAGTAGAAAGACAACGATGGGTCCAATGATTAACCTTACATCATAGCTTATCAAGTAAATTTTTCCAAGACCTAGGTTGCCTACCAACAACAAGAGGTATTCCCAGATAGACAAAGGGAAGAGACCCAATCTAAAACCTCAAAATATTAGCAATCTTTTGTTGAATAGCTTGAGGAGTACTAAAAAGAAGATAATGACTTGTGCTCATTGACTTTCTAACTCGAAGCAACAAGGTAATTATCCAAAGTCTGGGGTGATCCCACAATAGTGGTTTACAGTTTCTAGGAGATCCTTTTTTGTTGAAATCACATATATTTAGAAAATATAATCATTTCAACCTTGAAAATTTTCATTTAAATGATTCCAATTTAAGAGGCTTTGATCAAGCCACCTTATATCAAACCCCTTTGGATAGAACCCTGCTAGATCTAAACCATACCTATAATGGAGTCTCCTTTACACCTATCAAAATGTTGATAAAAGACCACTTCCGATTTACCTTTTGGGGGATCAAATGAATTCATTTGTTTTTGTAAGTATGTAGTCCTTATTATAAGCTTCCCAAAAACTATAATTTTAAATAAATTTAATTTGGTTATTATATATATATATTTTATTGATTGTGAATGTAGGTTTTTCACCAAAAATCAAGCTCTTTATTCTTCACATGTGGAAAAATAGTAGATTATCAAAAAAACTAAAAAATATCTATGCACTAGATATTGATGTCCTTGATCCAACAAAAAAAATAAAATGAAATTTCAATACATACAAAAAAGGTCATGTTTTAGCCAGCAAATCATGTCTAAATTATAACTGGTTTGACTTTGAAACTAATTAAGAAACAAATATTCAATGAAATGCTATGAAACCAATTCCAAGCACTAGATATGGTAGTTATGAATCTAAATTTGAAATGAATAGAATTTTATCCTTCACAGAAAAAGGTTATGTGTTAGCCAATAATGCCACTCTTTAAAAATGGTGTTTACTATTAAAAAGTAGTTTTCAAAGGAGATGGAAAAGGAAATGCAATATGATTCCAAAAATTTTGAAAAAAATATATTTAGAGTCTATAGAAAAGATGCCACAAATCACTAGTTTACATCATCTTCAAATTCCTCATAGTTTAGCTGCTATAGGTGCTTGAAAGTGAAGATTTAGTTAAAAAAATTAGTTTGACAATGTCCAATTTGGCCAAAAATTGTAAACTAGTATTGTGGGATCACCCCTCGCCTAAAATAAATAGCCTCCTAAAGGGGGGCCCTCCCCATAAAAGAAGTGTCATCCACAAACTAAAGATGAGAGAGTTGTGGCAGCCCATTACCCCAACACCAACCTTAGATCATGCCTTGGCAAACCCACAGCTTAAGAAATCTACTCAGACCCTCAACCATAATAATAAATAGATAAGGGGAGAGAGGATCTCCTTGACAAAGGCTCCTAGAAGCCCTAAAAAGCTTAGAAGGTTCTCCATTCATAATAATAGAAAAGGAGGAAGAAGTAACACAACTCATAGTCCAACTGACCCAATCTAGACTAAAAACCAAAGCCTAAGAGAATTCTCTGTAGAAAATGCCACTTAACTCTATCATAAGCTTTGGCCATATCCAACTTGATGAACATAGACTTCTCCTTAGAAGTCACCATAGAGTGAATGACTTCAAAGGAAAGCACCACCCCATCCAAGATCTCTCTACTAGCCACAAAACCCCCCTACTCCTCAGAAATCATAGAAGGAAGACAAACTTTGAGCCTTTCCGCAATCAATTTAGTAATAATTTTGTACACCACATTACAAGGAGCAATAAGTGTAAAGAATTCAAGTTGATCTACACCTTCCTTTATAGGAATGAGAACTAGAAAAGTAAAGTTCAAGGCTCAAAGCATCTGCTTACTATGAAGAGATTCACAGGCCACCTCCAAAAAATCCAAACTTATATCCCAAAATTCTTGAAAAAATTCAACAGGAAAACCATTCAGACCTGGAGCTTTACCTTTATTCATTCCATAAACAACCTCGTCCAATTAAAGCAAATAAATCAGGCGCATGAGGAAATCATTCATCTCCTTGGAGATAAAGAAGGGAATGCAAGAGAGAATCAAATTCTCCTCATCTTCTATAGGGGGTGAATCCTTAGAAAAAAGAGTTTCAAATAAAACTATCTAGCATCATGAGACAAAGCCTACAAAGAAGATATGTGGATCCCATCCACATTGACCAGAGAGGAGATATAACTTCTATTGTGACGAGCCTGCATAGAGTGATCGAAGAAAGCAATATTCTTGTCCCCTTCCTGAAGCCAATCAATCTAAGCCTTTTTCTTCTAGAAAATCTCCTCCCGGAGCTCCCACTCCTCCACAACTCTTGCAGCCTAGGATTTCGCTTGACCTAAAGCATCCAAGAAGCCAAAATCCTAAATTTGGTGAGTGATCACATCAAGGTGTGCTAGAGCATTCCTCTTGATAACCTTAAGGTTGCCAAAATTCAATCTATCCCATCTCTTAAGGTGAAATTTGACATACTAAAGTTTCTTAACAAAGGTGTACATAGTTGTACCATAAGAAGGACCTCCCTCATGCCACCACTGGGCCATAAGATCATGCTAAGAATACTCTCAAAGCCACATAAGTTGAAACTTAAAAGGAGGATTTGGGTATGTGCAGGATCATGATGGGCCAAAAGGTGGCAATCTAATGGGTATGTGGCTGATGACTATGTTTTTACCCAAAATTGATGAAATGAGAAGGGTTTTTAAAGGACATTCTCACCTTTCCACTGATATAAATTATGTTTTACTTTGAATTTAATAAGTAATTATTATTTATTTTCTATTCAAATTACAATTAAAGTATTGATTGATAGGATGATTGAAAAACATCTATAGATTTCAAAGGGTATCACATTTTTTGAATCCAAAACATGCATTACATTCTATGCTTCACATACTATAGGATTAAAAAAAGAAAATTTGGATTTCATGAAGTTTTGACCAAGTTAAGGTGGTCAAACATACGAGTTTTTATATTTTAAAAAAAGTTGTAATAAAAAATTCATAATTAATTATTTACTTGGAAAAAAATTACAAAAAAATGTGCATCACATCGGGGCATGAGTCCTCTACTTATATCTAAAAATATTATAAAAAATATTATCATTTTATTGTGGTTAGGGTGGTCAGACAGACACCCACTTCTAATTTTTTGCCTGAAATTTAAGTACCACTACATTGAAATTTCAATTTTTTGCCAAATAGATATATTTTTTTAAAAGAAACCTAGTTGTTTAGAAACTAAATTCAATTTTCTACAAATTCTATTCTTACATATTTTTGAAATAATACAGATAACTTATTCAAATTTTTACGTCAAGTTGCCTAGCTCTGATTTTTCTAAATTTTTTGCCACTTAAGGGCCTATTTTTTCCATGATGATCTTGCACATACCCATTTTTGGGAACTATAAAAGAGGTTACTAAAAGTTTAATTGGTGAATGATTAGAACCCCTCCAATCAAGAATCTCAGAATTAGTAACCAATCTACCTCCCACCCAATAATAAGATACAAGAAATCCATCCAGCCTTTCAAAGATTGCTTCCTCTCCACTACGTCTATTATTCCAAGTGAAAACCCCATTGGAAGGCTTAACATCAATTAAAGCTAGTGAATCTACATTCTCCCAAAAAAGATCAGAAGCAATCCCAAGTCAAGGCAACCCTCCTCTTTTCTCCTCCAAGCTCAAAATAGAATTAAGTTCACCAGTTAAGACCCAAGGAAGATATGGAGTACAATATCTAACATACCTTATTGAGCCCAAAGCCATATTTTTCCACAAATATCTATCGGGGCATAAACATTAGTAACCAAAATGGTCTCACCTGTTTCCAAAGTAGAGGAAACCATGGAAATAGTAGAATGACTAGAGATCCACCAAAGTGGAGCAATCTTTCTTGGGTCCCAAAAAAGATCCAAACCCCCAGAGCTCCCCTGAGAACCGATGCACTGACACTGACCAAAATACCAGATACGAGAAGCATACTGAAGTGTGAAATCAACTAACAGTTTAGTCTCTTGAACACAAAATATGTCTGAAGAATGGACAACAACCAAATCTTGAATAGCCTTTAGACAGGAGGTGCTATTCAACCTCCTTACATTCCATGAGAGAACAATCATGGAGGAGACAGAGAAAAGTGAGCATCAATGGGTTTAACAAACCCTGATTCCACCAATAACTCTCTAGTACATTTAATCTTCTCAAGATCCTTATTAAGTTTTGATTAATGGTGCATATTCATCATAAGAAAATAAGATAGAAAGAGACCACTATCTTCACGCGCTAATAGAAGTTACAGAATAAATTAAAGCAATTCAAGGGTCAATTCTATGCTATTCTCTAGAAAATTCCTAGAAAACTTCTAAGTAGTTGTTTCCATCAATTGAAAAGGGATCATTAGAATATGGCCATGATAGGATGGTTTAAGTTACATTTATTGGAATCCATGCTAGCATATTTTACACAAATAAACAAGGTTGAGTTAGTAAAATTGATAGCCCACAAGAGATCTCAAAGTCTTATAAGAATATGTCATAGGGAATAAATGACAACTATTGATCTAAATTAGTATATACCATGTTGATCTCACACACCAAAAACTCAGACACATATTTTTTTGAATAAAATCTAATAATTGATCTTCTAGTTGGATTTTTACAACATAAGATTAATATGTGGAAAGAAATGAAAATATAAAATACGAGACTTTTCATATGAACTATTTTTTAATTTGACCAAATAAAAGAGAATCAATTAATGTGATATATTTGAAATGATTTCCTTTTGTATGATTAGAATGTGTTTGGAATTATACTAAGTTATTGAAATCATTTAATTAATTTGGCATATGGGGTTATGAGTAAACAAAGTTAAGATGTTTTGGTAGGTTTTTTGGAATTCAATGCTTGCTTCTTGCTTATAGATAGTTTGAATTAGATTTTAGTTTGGTTTGTACTATGTGTCTTCCTCCTTTATTTTCTAGCACATATCTCATGATAGAGAGTAGTTGTCAATGTTCAATCCTAGGATTGATACTTAGAAATATTAATGTTGAGAAGTTTCTTAAAGTCGAGAGATAATTTGATATGATTTAAGAAATCAACTCTTGGTTGGTGGGGAACTCTATGATGGAAATATAAGGAGCATTATAATGATGGGATGGATGTGTATGGAGCCAAGTTCAATTTATGCTAGGCAAGTTTGACTTGGGTTAGGCAAGCTCAAGATGAGATAGTTGAGGTAATTAATTAGGATCAATTTAAGGAAGGTAATACACTTTTCCTTATCATCCTAGTAATGGGGATGCTAATACATCCTTACTCTTTAATTTAGAACTAGTACCAATGAATTCCCTTACCAAATTATCTTAGGAATTAGGTAAAGAACAAAGTAAAGTAATAGGCTTCTCTACATCATCCATTTTATCAACTTAAAATAATTGACTTACCATAGTATTGAAGACATTCAAATGTTCATCTATAGTCACTATTATTCATTCTTATTGAGTAGAAAAATGCTAACAAATTAGAAAAATGCAGGTTCACAATTTTCTAATCAACTTATAAAATTGATTTCATCCCAATTATTAAACATGAAATGTATACAACACTTATTAGATCACAAAAAGCAAAAGTTAAACTTATAAGTTCAAATTTAAGATATTACTAAATCTTTAAAGATTAATTGAATTAAGTATTAAAATACTAGAATGAAATTCAAGATTTAATACCTTGAAATAGAAAAGTATACCATAATTTCATCAAAATATTAAATAATTATCTTATTTTAAAATTGAATAATTTTTTTTAATTATTAAACTAGAATAATTACTAAGAAAGAATATATGAAAGATTTCCCATACATATAACTAATTATATTCCTATATATTCATATTTTGGTCATTAGTTTCACGTGAAAACTTTGTTATTCATAAATTTATGAGAAGATACCATTTAAAAATTCCAGTGAGCTCCATGGGTTGATAAACCATATGAATTGCCTAGTCGCTTAAGTACTGAAGATAAGAAAAGGATACACGGTTTTAAAAAATGTTTTGCTATATGGTTTAAATATCCTACTATGATCAATCGCCTATCTCAGAAAAGTTTCCTTCCCTATTTCCTTTTCTCATGTTAGTGAGTAACCTCACCACATAACTCATATCGGGTCTCTCTTCCTTGTTTGGATCAGCACATTTGAGGGCTAATTTTGCCACATCCAAAGCATCGATGAGATCGCACTTATCACAACCTTCCACTCTGAGCCTTTCGTCCAATGCTTCTTCCAAACGATTACACACCATCATATAGCGTACATAGTCTGGAATATGGAACTGGCTTGAGCCTCGTGCATTGTCAACATGCTTCTGCCCTGTTATCACCTCCAACACTACAATTCCAAAACTGTAAACATCATGCTTGTAAGAGAGTTTGTGGTTGAAGCAGTATTCTGGAGCCCAATACCCTCTAGTACCTGCTATTCTGTCAGTTGATCTATGGGTGCCTTCCCAGTCCACATGCCTTGAAAGCCCAAAGTCTATAATTTTTACCTTGTTATCGAGACTATCCACCATCAAGTTCTGAGGTTTGATATCAAGATGTATGATTTTATTGAGATTTAAGAACTCAATTCCTTCAGCTATACTTGATATTATGTTCAGGCATTGCTTCCAATTCAGAGAAAACTGTTCACAATTTCCTCTCAAATATTCATCCAGAGTGCATCCACTAACATATTCATACACCAAATAGAATGTGTTTTCTTCAATACACCATGCAATTAGAGCGACTAAATTTGCGTGCTCCTTACCTTGCAAAAGTTTCACTTCATTCTCCACAAACTTCTTGCTGTCTTTCCCTGCACGTTTTATTTTCTTTATAGCCACATCTTTATCTTTCAAATTACCTGTATATACTCTTCCAAAGCTTCCTTCTCCAATTTCGTAACCTTGGGTACAATAGCTTTTCATTTGAATTCTCTCATCATGTGTGAGGTTTGTAATGGTGGTCAGTGAAAGACCTTTTTCTAATTTTTGTTGTTGTGCCTGTTCCTGCTCTGTTCCATTTAGACTTATAATATCAGACGTCGATGCTACCCAATGTTCTGTTTGTCCATTTTCTATAGCTGTAGAAGACTGAGGAGAAGAGGAAGCTCTTTTGCAGCAGCGATAGTAAAAAATAATTATTGACAACACTAGGAGCAGGATTGTACCAGCTGAAAAGAGAAGAAATAAGACACAAATTGATCAATAACACTACATAAAAATAGTTCAACTCTAATAGTTCAACTCTAAGTTAGATAAAGATTTGGACCCTTACCAATCAAAAGAGAAACTTTCAATTTTAGTTGTCTGTGGTTGGATTTGTGCTGGTTCGGTTGTGTACCTAACAATAAGATATTATCACATTCAATTAGTTCCAAGAAGCATATAAAGCACGAAGGGATAGTTGCATTAGGACTTAATAATGATATAAGCTTTACTTGAGATAAACTTTGAGGAATGAATGCTATTTTACAAGTTTTGCTAAACTTACTCTTATTAATATTTTGGATGATTTTTGTAACTTCGAAAACCAGTTGAACAAGCAGACTGTTTATGTTTATTTAGCTGAAAAAGAACAGAGGCTTTATCAAATCATAGGGATAAATCTGCTTAAACAAGAAATTCGGGTTTCTCTGACCCTGAACAATCTTTAATTGTCTCACAAGTCTGCTTTTAAGCTATCCATGATCTTTAAAAAATGGGGATTAATCTGGGATAGCAGTTCCTTTTCTCTCTATTTTATATATCCCTATTTTAATTTTTTTGAATGTGGAGCAAAATGCTAGTAAGGGGAGGCGAGTGGTAGGTGAATAAAATGAATTGCAGGACAATGAGTTAATACCATCCTTAATTGACAATTTGATAGATCTAATGTAATACTAATAATTATATTTGATTATCGGATGACAGGTTAATATTTTGCATGTTTAGTTATGTCAAGAGGTGTAATAATAATGACAGCAAGAAATCGAGTGATAATGGTATGAACATGTTAACAAAAATTATTAGTGTTCACATACAATAAATAAAGCAACTCAAAATTGATGTCTCTCCACGTCGACAATTAAGTAGAGTGTTTTAGACACTTGTTTTTAAAGAAATAAATAAATTAATAGAGTAGATTTAGAGGAACAATGACACTCCTAAAGTTCCACTTAACAGTCTAGGTAATACTGATGCCATAGCTTTGGGGATCAATTATTCATTCTTGGCTTTTCCTCTCACCACTGAATTTAGCCACTCTTTTTTTCTCTTCCAAGTTTTCGAAAGAACAATTAATAATTATCAATATAGACTATTAGAGACAGTTATCTAAATCCCGATTCCTGAATTGTTTTTCTACTTCTAAACCTAGAAGTGTTCTTGATATAAGCATTCCAATAAATTATCTCATTCTCACATTTAGAAGTGCGTTTACTAAATCAAGCTTGATATTTTTCTTTCTTTTTATGTTTGTTTAAAATATACTAGACTTCCAATTTTTATAAACATTGTGGTAGCTGATGGGAAATTGTTTGAAAGTGAAAGAGATGATCATTCAGATCCTTGAAATGGGTCTTTGTCAGCACATTTTAGTCATTTTATGACATTTAAGATTTATAAAGAGTAGTGTTAAGTTTCTTCTGGTTGAAGTTGAGTTCAGCAAAGCAACTGTAATCTTAGTGTTTTGAATGTTGATACTCTCTGGTTTGTTGAATTGGCTAATGGCTGTGATGTTTTGCTGATGGTCAAAGTATATTATAGATTGGTGAAGATGTACTGAAATTTTTTGGTCTTCCACATTTTGTTGAACCAAATTTCCAAATTGAAAGCCCACATAAAAAGCCTATCGGCTAAAAATATAGTGAAAATTTTAAAAAAGAAATTGCAAAAGTAAACTACCTTTGCTTTGGGGATAGCTAGGTTGAAGAAGAGGAGGTTGAACTGTCGAAATGTTTCTATCTATACCACAAGACTATCAGCAGCATCCTCTGCTATTAGTGTTACTTTCATAGAATTCATAAACGAATTTAGTTAAGGAAGGTAAGATAACATACCTGTTTGATAAGGGATAAAGTATACCCTGTTCGCCTGTATCTTGTCTGGGTCCTTGATGTTGTTGAGTCTTACTATATCACCAATCCTGGAGTCAAATGTTCTTGTTATCTTCCAAAGCGTACCTTTTGGGGGAACTGCATAAGAAATAATTGAATGCCATCCAGGAAAAGGGCACCCACAACCAAGAGCTAGCTCTACATTATCCCCTGTTTTGTAAGTGTTGAATTGTCTTTCTGTCCATGCAGTATAGCTAAAATACTTGTCGGAAATCTCTCTTTGATATAATCCCACATCAGAAGTTTGCACTGTATAATTCAGCTTGTAAAAGAATCCCTTGAATCCCAAGAAATCTGAGCAAGAGCACTTAATTTTGGCCAAATAGTTAGGCCCAGTAAAGGGAGTCATTTCATGGGTAGAAATGTTAAATCTGGATGCAACAGATTTGAGGGGCTCAGTAACATTACGGACATAAATATAAGCATTACAGCTGCGAACAGATGAAGTGGAGCAATTAAGAGGTGGGAATGTTTCAGCCCAAGTTGAAGTGTAAAGCCAGTCTGAAACTAAAACTGCTATAAAAACAATGGTTTTTGAAATGGCGTTCATGTTTACAAGGCTTTTCCAAACCATCCATCATAATATGGCCTTGCCTACTCAAGCTTTGGAGCTAAATACTTCAAATGTCTCACAGTTTTCTAGTTGACTCCAACAGTGATATGCCTTGAAATCAACTATCAAGCAGAAGTTCAAGAGCACCATGTGCAGGCCTCCGTCGTACCTTTCCAAGTCTTTCTAGAAAGATATGGTTACTGTTGAACAATTTTTCACAATTAAGATTAATGTTTGTAAGATGAGGCATCCTTAAAAGACATACAATCTGTGACAAAAATTCGACTGATTGGAAATAAATAAATTTAATATGCATTTTCTTTTTGAACGTTCAGTGAGAGAAAAAAGAGAGAAGTGCCGTGTTAGAGTTTTCAACTGCATCGATCACATCTCAACAAATTCTATGACTGCAAGAACTAGTAAGCTGGAAAACAAAAAACAGAAAACTTCAATCACGAGGTACTAAACTGAAGGAAGAAAACGCGTAAAAGCTGGGTAAAAAAACAAAAGAAGCGTCAAAGTAAGCTTAAAAAAGACACAACAATTACCATAATGAAAATATCCCGTCAATTGCGGCAGGCTAGCAATGTACAAGAATGCGCACGGTAGCAGCACGAGCAAACAAGGGCGGTCACTGAGCAAGCCGATCTTAATTAATGAACGGATTTAAGAAGGAAAACTAAACTTGCCATTTAATAGATAAAAGCAGAACCCAAACCCTTATTGCTTTATATAATTGCTTGCGAAATCAAATGCAAATCTTACAGTTCCAGCGACTTCAGAGATTTTACAGTGCTACATTTTTACTGAAAAGTCTAAATTTCCTTTCATTGTCGGAATTCTGGAAGTAACGTATCGGGATAGTGATTAAATTGACCCAAAA
Source organism: Sequoia sempervirens (assembly GCA_007258455.2). Lineage (NCBI taxonomy): Eukaryota > Viridiplantae > Streptophyta > Pinopsida > Cupressales > Cupressaceae > Sequoia > Sequoia sempervirens. The sequence goes on along the minus strand of VDFB02049217.1, from coordinate 81,415,971 downwards.
GAAGAATGTGGTGTGACCGGGACTGTGACCAAGTAGGATATTTTTATTTTTTACTACGTGAGACATTCCATCCCGATGGGGGAAATAATTTCCCCGTATAAGACAAAATCAAGGACCTGAATTGCTGTAGGGCGTTTTAGTCAGCTAGGGAAGCTTCGTTGAAATTTCTATTACAGTATCGTACCATTACTTGGTAACTTTGAATTTGAAGCACTTTGTGAAATGGATCATCAACCATTGATACCATCCTTTTCGTGGCAGACAAGGAAATGACCGATTTAAGGTTTATGAAATCATCACATCTGCCAGATTCACTTTAAACTATTGTTGGTGATTTTTTCTGGGTTATCTCTTTGCCTGGAAGCTCCAACTAATGATACTTATGATAGCTGTGTTTGACCGACGTGTCTTATGCCTATTCAGGCTGCTAATTGTGACTAAAAAATCAATTCTCCATTGTAAATCTTGTGATCAGTTTTTCTCTATTCCTGTACAATGTAAATGCTGTCCATATTAGCTGTCGGCTAGAGAACTTTATACTCGGAATTATCGTGGAGGTTCTAAGTTCTTTGCTGAACTAGTGTAAAAACCGCCCCAACGAAGAGGAGAATTTCTGCACAATTTTTTTTTCTTCTCTTCATCATGCAAGAAGGATCACATAGAATGTTAGAATCATATAAACAATAATGGAGATCAGCTTAATCATTATAATATCATATTAGTTACATAAACCATAAGGAATCAACTAGCTAGCTTGTTCATACCTTCATGATTGAGTTCAAGTTATCTCCACGTCCCCGCTTACTCTGCTTGTGGTGGGGTGCAAACTGATCCCAACCAAAGTGGATTCAAACTCTATCCACCCCTCCAAGCAGATTATGTGGCCCATGGTGTCAGAGAGAGAGAGAGAGTGTGTCATTCAGTCCCCTAAACTATGTGTAAATTGTTTTCCTAGTGACCCTCTTTCCATGGTACGCCTAGCTATGGTAGCTTAAGGATTCCCCTAACAGCTATAGGTTACATAGGGAGTTCGTTCTACTACTTGAGCTTGCTAGGGAATTTTCCTTCCTGGTGTCCTATTCGCTAAGCAACCATGAGTAGCCATCGTTGGCATGGAATGCCCCTAAACTAATGACCATCTTGAGCTAGTATTTCTTCTAGACTCTTGTCCATCTCGAGCCTAGTGCCACCCCTAGACCATCGTCCATCTCAAGCTTAGCACCGCCCTTAGACTATGGTCCATCTCAAACATAGTACTACCCCTAGTCTTTTGTCCATCTCGAGCCTAGTGCTACTCCTAGACTACTGTCCATCTCGAGTACTACTATTCCTTGGCTCAGGCTTAGCGTTGGACAATAAGTAGGTTCCCAACTCAAACTCAGTAGTTTCCAACTTAGGATCAATAGTCTCCCATCATAGCTGCAACCAAGCATGGCATGGCCAAATATTTCAAGAAGAGCACCTCTTACTGGGTGATCCCACAAAGCTGGTTTACAATTTTTGGGAGGAACTGATTTTTTGCTAAAATCACATATTTTTAGAAAATATAATGAATTAAGCCTTAAAAGGTTCCATTTAAAAAATTCCAATTAAATATGGTTTGATCAAACTACCTTAAATCAAACCCCCTTGGATAGAACCCCACTAGTTTTAAACCATACCCATAACATAGTCTCCCTTACACCTATCAAAATGCTGATAAAAAACCACTTTTGATTTACCTTTTGGCAGATCAAATGAATTCATTTAATTTTATTTTTTTTGTAAGTATGTAGTCCTTCTTATAAGCTTCCCAAAAAGTATAATTTTAAATAAATTTAATTTTATTATTATATTTATTTTTTATTTCTCGTGAATGTAGGTTTTTCACCAAAAATCAAGCTCTATGTTCTACACATGTGGAAAACTAGCATATTATTGAAAAAATAAAATTAAAATATTAGTGCACCAAATATTCAAATCCTTGATCCAAAAAAGAAAAAAATTTGAATTTTGATACACAGAAAAAAAGTTATGCATTATATCGGTCGCTATTATGTCTAAATTATAATTATTTGAATTAAACTTGATTAAAGAAAAAATATTCAACAAAAATATCTAACCAAGTGGAAGCACTAGGATACTTCAGAATACCAAATCTTAAATTTGAAAGAATTAGAATTTTATCCCATGGAAAAGCTATGCTATACCTAAGTGAGCAAGTTTCACTTTTAAATGTTGTTTTCAAAAAAACTAAGGCTTTTTGAGGGAGATGGGGAAAGGAAGTGAAATTTGATTCCAAAAATTTTGAAAAAAAAATATTTAGAATTTATAGACAAAATTTCATGAAACTCTAGTTTGCATCATCTTCAAATTCCTCACGGTTTAGCCGCTATAGGTGCCCAAAAGTGAAGATTTAGTTAAGAAAAATTATTTCAATGTCCAGTTTGGCCAAAAATTGTAAACCACTATTGTGGGATCACCCTACTCCTAGACACCTTATGGTGGAGGGAAGGTAACCCTGCATCTCTAGATAGCTTGAGGTG